>JAOEGL010000005.1:157197732-157797732 GCA_034509955.1 Urosaurus nigricauda | reverse complement strand
TAATAGCGCTATAACAGTGTAGTGCTGTAAAAGACTCTGGACGACCAGGCTTTGCATCCCTCTTTGGCCATAGAAACCCATTGGGTGACATTAGGCAAGTCATACTTTCTCAGCCCTAGAGGAAAGTGACGGCAAACATTATCTGGAAAACCCTTGGATGGGGTGGCCTTAAGTTGGAACCAAACTGAAGGCACATAACAAAGATCCAACTATAATCCAGGAGGTTAGGAAACAGACGAAAACTTGTAAAAAGAAAACTAGGAAGGAAAAATGAGACTTTCAGATAAGGGATGTAGCTTTACCAGAGTTGGACGACAACTTCCAGAATCCCACAATGGGTACACTGGCTGGGAGATTCAGGAGCTGTAGTTTGAAAAACTATCTTTTCCAAGCTATCCTATGTACTTGTCTTCACAAATGTGAGTTAGTGAAAACTTGAGTGTTCAAAGACCCTCTTGTCTTTTAAAACAAGCTTATGGCTTATTAAAATAAGTCTTCTAGAAAATATATAGTTTCAGAAATGGTATTCATTCAGCCTAAGAAAAATATAACATGTGGCACAGGAACACTTTTGCATAACTGGAGGGAAGAATCACTAATTCATATTTCAGGAACTGACAGAGGTGTTCCAATGTTCTTGGCACCTCTCTCCGTTGCATTGAGAACTAGAAGCTGGGGACAGTTACTAATTAGGACTACTGCTCCCAGAATCCTCCAGCCCAGATAAGTAACTTCCCCCAGTTTTGCTCCGAACCTGATATAAGAAGGAGGGCAGTTTGTTTTTTATCCCAGGTTAGCCATCCATAGTCACTCTGCTGAGAGAAGGCCCTGCAATTCTCCAGGGAGAAGGAGCTGCCTCTTCTTCTAGTGAAGTGAAGCTACTGAAGAAAGAGAGAAAGAGAGAGAAATCCTGGTTGAGATTGGACTGTGCTTCTGGATCCTCTAGAACAGGCGTGGTTGAATAAGAGAATCATGTGGTCCTCAAGATTTTGTTGGGCTGCAGCTTCCAGCAGCCCTAGCCCACAGCTCCATGGTTTGCCCTCCTGTTCTAGGATGTCTGCTGTTCGTTTGGTGGCATTAGTTCATTAGGTGAGGCACTTAAGTCCAGACTGATGCCTTTGTAGAACTGAAGGCAGGACTTCCTATATTATTCTGAGCACTGACCCTCAAAAACTCAGGAAGTTATTCTCTTGTAGACTTTGAGGCGCTGCAACCTTTAATGGTGGACTTGGACCTTGACCCAGGCCCAGGAATGGGAATCATGCCGTCCTTCCAAAGCTGTTGGATTGCAATCCTCACATTCATCACCATTGGCTCTGCTAGCTAGGGCTGATGGGAGATGCAGCTGAAGGGCTGTGTGATTCCATCCCAACCCTAGTATCTGTAGACCCAACTAGGCTAGAGCTGTTGACTCAACTGCCAAATGGTGAGTCAGCTTTTAGATAACTCCCATGAATTCCCACTCAGCCATGAAAGCTCACTAGGGGACCTTGGACAAGTCACACTCTCTCAGAGGATGGCCATGGCAACCCCCCCCCCCCCAAAGAAACGTGCCAAGAAAACCCTGTGATAGCTTCTCCTTAAGGTTGTGATAAGTCAGAAATGATGGAGGCACAACACACACACAGAGGTTCACTAGGTGGATTCAGTCCTCTCCTTCCTTAGCAAGAAACCTGCCTGGGCAAGGTGGACATTTGGACATTTGGGTTGCCAAAGGAACCCAATAACTCCCAGGTGTCTTTAAAAGACAGAAAGTGATGGGCTAGGGAACTATTATCCAGAATAGAGACTTATGGTGACTTCCAGGCACTATAAACCATTCTGAGGTTGCTGTTGTTGTTGTGTGTCTTCAAGTTGACTCCAACTAATGGAGACCTTCTCCTAGGGTTTTCCTGGCAAGATTTATTTTGAAGAAGTCTGCCATTGCTTTCTTCTAAGGCTGAAAGAAGAATCCAAAGATAAAGGTACTACAAGACCCCTTTGCAAGGCTGAGAGAGTGTGACTTGCCCAAAATCACTCAGTTGGTTTCCACAACTGATCAGGGAGATGAACTCAGGTGTCCTGGAGCTCATCCTTGCCTAACAGCTCTATGAGCAGAAACAGAAGACAAGGCCTTTTTTTCAGGTGGAAGTGGCTTCTGTCACTGCTGAAGTTCTTCTAATCCTTTCTAGGCATGCAAAGTGGCCTCTGGCTTTCCCACACAAGCCCTTGAACTCTTAAGTGACTTCCCAAGGCCATGGTGAGCTCCCTGTTGGTTGAAGCTCATCCCTCCCCAACAGATGTGGTCCTTTGGGAGGGGAATGGTGGATCAGAAAGATAGCTAGCCTGGGATTCCTTGGATGGACTGGGGACTTCTATGAGCCAAGTAGAGAGCCAGTGTTGCTTAGTGGTCTGATGTTGGACTATGACTCTGGAGACCAGGGTTCAATTCCTGCTCAGCCATGAACCCCACTGGGTGATCTTGGGCAGGTCACACACTCTCAGCCCCAGAGGGAAGGCAAGGGGAAGTGAAATCATGCTCTCAGGGCAATGTATGTCTTCTTGGTCCTTTTAAACTGTTGCATGTTTTAATTAAATTAATGAAGAACTGTTTGACATGTTTTTAGCTTTTTATTTGGTCATGTCATGGAATCATAGAGTTGGAAGAGACCACAAGGGCCATCCAGTCCAACCCCCTGCCAGGCACGAAGTCAGAATGAAAATACTTCTGACAGATGGCCACCCAGCCTCTGTTTAAAGACCTCAAAAAAAGGAGACTCCACCGCTCTTTGAGGGAGTGTGTTACACTGTCAAGCAGCTCTTACTGTCAGGAAGTTCCTTGTAATGTTGAAGTGGAACCTGTTTTCTTGTACAGCTTGAATCCTTTGCTCTGTGTCCTGTTCTCTGGAGCAGCAGAAAACAGGTTTGTTCCAGCCTCAACATGACATCCCTTCAAATATTTAAACATGGCTATCATATCACCCCTTAACCTTCCCTTCCCCATTCTAAACATACGCAGTCACACTTTCTCAACCTTAGGGGAAGGCCATGGCAAATCTCCTCTGAATCAATCTTGCCAATATTAAGTTCTCTTTAGGGTCTCCCTGAGTCAAAAACGACTTGAAGACACCCAACACACACACACACACACACACACACACGAGTATTGTGTGTGCTGTGTGTTTAAGGGAAATGTAAGTTTCCTAAGGCCTCAGCCTATGTAAAGGAAACCAAACTACTGTATTTAAATATCAAAGATGTCAAAGATGTCAAAGATAAGCCTGTTAGGGTCTAGCTTTAAATCAGCAGAGTAGCAGAAATGTTCCTTTGTCTAACTATGCTTCCACCGTGAAGTAGAAGGCTTTCACTGCTGGCATCCATAGTTTTTTGTGGGTTGTTTGAGCTATGTGCTTGTGTCCTGGAAGAGTTTATTCCTGATGTTTTGCCATCTGTGGCTGGAATCTTCAGAGATGTCAGGAATAAACTCGTCCAGAACACACCCCCCACAAAAAACAACTGAGACTGACTCCAAAATCAACAAACACGTAGCTTGTCATCTGAAACAAAAGTTTACTAATAGATTTAATCTATATTTACACAGAAGGCTATATCCTAATCTAGCTAGTGAATAGTTCAGGTGAAAGGAAATCATTCTCTCACCATCTTTCAAATAAAAAAAAAGCTGAGAGAGGAGGAAGGTGGAAAAGATGCAGCTCAGCTGAAAAGGGGGAGTGATGAAACATGGCTAGTTGAATGAGAGAGAGAAAGAAAGAGAAAAGAAATGCAGGAATTCCCTGCCTTAGGAGGGGAAAAGAGAATGCAAAAATCTTCAAACAGATTCTAATTAATGTGTTTGAACTGATGTCATTAATTGTTGATTTGTTGTTGTTCCTCACTTCAATCTATGGGGAGAGGAGGGTAAGGAATAAGGAGGGTAAGTGGGGGGATCTTGGCCAAGTCACACTCTCTCAGCCTTGACAAAGGATCTTGTAGCATCTTAGTCCTTGGATCCTTCTCCCAGCCTTAGAAGAGAGCAATGGCAAGCCTCCTCTGAATAAACCTTGCCAGGAAAACCCTAGCAGAAGTTGTCTATTAGATTTGTGCCGAGGAGGTTTGCCAACGATAATTGTGCCTTTTGGGTGGCCCTTTAAAGGTATCATTGGGGCTTTCTAGATTGGCAAAAAGAAGTGTGTTCATGGCTGCATGAAACTCTAGCCTTTAGATGAGAAAAAGGGAAAGTGTGCCATGAAAACGCTTTTTTTGCATTTTAGGGGAGAAGAAGCGCCTTTAAAAAGGTGCTGGTGTTCCCAGCTTCTTTTTTAAAAGCTGCGGAACAGTGCAGCTCCATCTAAAGGCTGCGGTGCAGCTGCTAAGCATTAAAGAAAAGGCAACTTCATGTCACACTTTCCAGCCAATCTAGAAAGTCCCAGTGTTTGGCAACATGGCCAAGAAAACCTTAGGACAGGTTCGACTTTTGGGGTCGCCATAGGTCAGGAATGGCTTGAAGGCACCCAACGCAAGTGGTAGTGTGAGTGTGCGATGCGACAAAGAGCCAGGATTGTGTGCCTCTCTCCACCAACAGCTGCTCCCAAGAGCAACCTGCCTCCTCCTCCTTGGCTGCCTCCATCTGTCCATGCTGGCCTCCTCCTTGCCTGCCTCCCAGCCAGAGATGCCCAGCCTTGTCTCTCTTGGACCAGTTACTGCTCCATCCATCATCCCCACTAGGCCTGCCTGACACGAGGCAGGGGCTCTTTGGCTTGGCTTTATTCTTTTTTTTCTTTCCTTTCTTCCTCCCCGTTTATACAGAAGAGAAGCATTTACATAAAGTCCTTAAGGCAAATAACTGTTGGGGCTCTAATTTATATCTGATCGAAAATTAGCCGTCATTATGCGCTCCATTAGCAGCGTCTTTAATGTGCTTCTAAGCGCCATTTGTCAAGCGGCTTGTTAATATCCTTCAAGTCTTTAAAGTTGAGAGCTCATTAACGAGCCCTGCGCCTTTATTGATGTCGTTTCCAGGAGTTTGGAAGAAGGAGGAGGAGGAGGAGGAGATGAAGAACGAAGAGCAAGGCCTTGCAAAGGACCAGGCCTCAGAGGAAGAAGGGATGCATCCGCACTGCACCAATCATCCAGGTTGAGACCACTCAGTGGTCTCAGACTGGATGATTTCTGCAGTGTGTTTTGGAGCAGAGAAGGCTAAACATCTCACAAGGCTACACTTCCCAGAATTTCATAACATTGACAGTTAAAGCCGGGCCAAACTGGATTATTTCTGCAGTGTGGATATAGCCCTAGGCCGAAAACACCCTGCACAAATCATCCGGTTCGAGATCGCTTTAACTGTCACGGCTCCATGCTATGGGATGCTTTCTGAACTATCTGGACTGAACCTTATTGCGAAAAGCTATAAGCCACCAAAATTCCATGTACTTGAAATAAAAGCCAAATGGTTTGGCATCCAATACAAAATAGAAATGAGGCTACAGGAGGCTAGGAAGTGTAGTTTGTTGTTGTTGCACTAGAGGTCCAAAATACACTGCAGAAATCATCTAGGGAATTGCAGTTGGTTGCGACGACAGAGGCCTATAAAACTATAGTTTGTAGTTTGTTGCAGTACCAGAGGTCTATAAAACTATAGTTCTCAGAATGCCCTAGCATTGAGCCAGGGCAGTTAAAGTGGTCTCAGACTGGATGATTTCTGTAGTGTGTTTTTGAGCAGAGAAGGCTAAATATCTCACAAAACTACACTCCCCAGAATTTCATAACATTGAAAGTTAGAGCAGGGTAAAACTGAATTGTTTCTGCAGTGTGGATATAGCCTTAGGCCCAAAACACACTGTAGAAATCATCCAGTTTGCGACTGCTTTAACTGCCTTGGCTCAGTGCTAGGGAATCCTTGGAATTGTAGTTTGTTGTCAACTCTCTGACAGAGAAGGGTAAATATCCTAACAAAACTAGAATTCCCTAACATTGAGCCAGGGCAGTTAAAGTGGTGTCAAACTGGGTTATTTCTGCAGTGTGGACACAGCTTCAGTCAAGTGTTGAATCCTGAGTCAACAGCTGGATAAACCTATGGTTTATTCTGGTCAGGACTAAAGATTTAGGCCAATGAGGATTATAAGGAGGTAGCTATCGTAGGTTGTGGTAATGCCTTGCTATTTGTCTTCCTCTGTAGCCATTTGGTTTACTTATTATTTTATTTCTATGGAGCCTTTCTCCCAAAAAAGGGACTCAAGGCAGCTCACAAGAAGATTTGTCAAAAGGTTTTCTCTCTTTTTAAAAGATTTGGATTTTATTATATTGGTTGCAATTTTCCATTTTAAAAAACCTTCTTTAAATAGTTAAAGAGAGCCAGCGTCATGTAGTGGTTTGAGTGCTGGACTCTGAAGGCCAGGGTTCAATTCCCAGCTTGGCCATGAAACCCACTGGGTGACCTTGAGCAAGTCACACTCTCTCAGCCTCAGGGGGAAGGCAATGGTAAACCTCCTCTGAACAAAATCTGGCCATTAAATCCCAGGGTAAGGTTTCCAGAGGTCAGAAATAACCAGAAGGCATCCAACAACAACAACAGCAACAAAAGCTGCATCAGCACTGCAGAAGTAATCCGATTTGACACTGCTTTAACTGTCATGGCTCAATGCTAGGGATTATAGGGTTTGTAGTTTTGTGAGATAGTTAGTCTTCTCTGATGCCACAACAAATTACAGTTTCCAGAATTTCCATGACAGTTAAAGTGGTGTAAAAGTGGGTTATTCCTCCTCCATCCTCTAAAGCAAGGGCCTTGGGGAGGATGATGCTTCCCAAAAGGAGATTCAGCAACCAGAGAAGGTTGCTTCAGGACTCCACTGACTTGACTTTGGGGGCTTTCATGCAATGAGTAGTGGTTATTCACCAGTCCTTGGATGCTATACTATAACTCTCTTAGAATTTAAAGACATAGCCAGGTTGGTCTGAAAAAGCGATATGCCAAGGGATCTTGTGGCACCTTTGAGACTAACTGAAAGCAAGAAGTTGGTAGCACAAGCTTTCCTAGACTTGAGCCCACTTCAACCCAGAGAGGGGGGTATTTTTTGGGTACAGGGCCCCCTACCCAGCCCATCTGAACCTCATTTGTTGGAGGTACAGTAATCCCGCTTAATTATGTACATATGATTACATTATCTATCAACCATTCCATCAGGAGAACATCCAGGGCAATAAATTACCCCTGTTATTTATCTTTAAAAATCCATATCTTCTGTCATCTTTTTCCCTCCCTCCCTCCCTCCCTCCCTTCTCCTGGAGGATATTATGTTAGTGAAAGATAATAAAGGGGAAAAGCCCATTAGCCCGGGCATTAAATTGTCACTGAGTGCAACAAGCATTTCACTAGCTCAGATAAATAAGAGAAATCTGCATACAGCCTCAGGCCCCCTCTGTAACCCACCATTAACCATGCCAGCCCTTCAGTTCAGATGGTGGTGGTGGGTAACAGGGGGGCTCTTAGCCTCTTAATAGGGGATGGTGTGTATCTGTGTGTTTGGGATCGGGTGCGGGGAAGAAGATGAAATCCTAGAGCCACCAAGCCCTGTGTGTGGAAGAGTGGCAGATCAAAATATAGAAAGTCTCGCTTTAAAAACTGCATTTGACGTTTGCTTAAGGCTGGATTTACACTATAGAAATAACCCAGGTTGACATTTGCTATTTTAGGCTGCATCAATAGATGTATAGTGTCTAGATCAAGGGAAGTAATAGTGCTGCTCTATTCTGCTTTGGTCAGGCCTCACCTGGAATACTATGTCCAGTTCTGGGCACCACAATTTAAAAAGGATGTGGAGAAACTGGAGCGCGTTCAAAGGAGGGCAACTAAGATGGTGAAGGGTATGGAAACCATGCCCTATGAGGAGCGCCTTAGGGAACTGGGGATGTTTAGCCTCAAGAAGAGAAGGTTGAGAGGTGATATGATTGCCCTGTTTAAATATTTGAAGGGATGTCATATGGAGGAGGGAGCAAGCTTGTTTTCTGCTGCTCCAGAGAACGGGACTCGGAACAATGGATGCAAACTGCAGGAAAAGAGATTCTACCTCAACATTAGGAGGAACTTCCTGACAGTAAGAGCTGTTCGACAGTGGAACACACTCCCTCAGAGAGTGGTGGAGTCACCTTCCTTGGAGATTTTTAAGCAGAGGCTGGATGGCCATCTGTCAGGGATGCTTTGATGGAGAGTTCCTGCATGGCGGAATGGGGTTGGACTGGATGGCCCTTGTGGTCTCTTCCAACTCTATGATTCTATGATTCTATGACACCCTTTTCACTACCATGACTCAATGCTAGGGAATTCTGGGAGTTGTAGTTTGTTGTGGCACCAGAGCTCTCTGACAGAGATGGCCAAATATCTCCCAAAACTGCAATTCCCAGGTGATGAAAGTGGTGTCAACTTGGGTTATTTCTGCAGGACAGATGCAGACCAGGTTTACCAGCTCCCTTAAAAAAGCAGTGATTCAGCTTTCTCAAGCCAAACCTTGTATGGAAGACAAGCTTCCCTCCACCTGCTCCTCAGTTCTTTAAGCGCTCCAGTTTCCTACTATTTGAATGGGTTTTAATCCAGCACCCCTAGCAAGGGGACTGGTTAGTTTGTCCTCCCTCCTTGGAGTTTGGGAGGAGTAATTCTGTGTTTAAGATGGCAACTAGGAGGGAATATTCAGTGTTATTCTGCTACAGTTCTGAGCTAAAAGTCAATAATGTGTTCCCTCCACCCCATAGCAAATGAGTGGAGCAATGGCCAGATCATAGGATATGCAGTGCCTCACAACCTGTCTGATTGAGGAACATATTCAGGAATAGCTGTGTTGACCATATAGCAAAGTATCATGACATCCAAAATCCACAAAAAAGTGATACCTTTATCCGACCAACCCAAATGCACCACATACAAGATGCAAGCTTTCGAAGCTCCACTGGCTTCTTCATCAGGCAAAGGAATGGCCATTGCATTTGATAATGGGCCAAAGGGTCAGTGTTGTATTTGGGTTTGTGTGCTGCAGTCACTTCTCTCTTTCCTGGATACTCTCCAGCTCTTTCTCTGTTCCCTCAAGACTGCCTCAGGCAACCTTTTCGGGGTGGCAAAGACCTCCTTCCCTGGTTTAATCAGACAGATTGGGGTCATTTAAGCAATTTTAAACTCAACCTGACCAGAGGTCCTCCTTTTCCAGGATCTGTCCTCCCTTTCAACCTTCTGTCCAGGAAGAATTCCCAAACATCCTCCATTTGGAGCATCACTAAAAAGCACGAATTTACATTTACATGAATGTTTATAACTTTTATTTTAAAACAGCTTTCATTTTTCTTGACTGTCCTCCATTCTGTGGTGCCTTGTCCTCCTTGGTGGTGAGAACATCTGGCCACCCTGCCTTGGGCAAGTCACATGCTCTCAGCCTCAGGGGAAAGCAATGGCAAACCTCCTCTGAACAAAAAGACAAAACTGTAGTACAGTAATATAACTAGTTTGAGACTTAAGAGTCCCAAGATTCCTTCCCCCCAAAGCAGAATGGCTTACGATGGACTGTAAACAGAGTGACCAGAGGTCCTCCTTTTCTAGGACCTGCCCTCCTTTCAACCTCCTGTCCAGAAGGAATTTCAAAACACCCTCCATTTCGAGCAAGACCAAGAAGCATGCATTTGCATATGTCTATGAGTGTGCGTATAGGTTTACTTTTTAAATGTCCTCCATTTTCCTGGAATGTTCTATATTTTGCAGCTCCTTGTCCTCCTTCGCAGTTAGGCCATCTGGTCCCCCTGCTAAGAAGAGGTGGCAGGGCTGGGTTTTATTATTGGTCTTCTTTTTTTTTTTTTTTTACTGGACTCCTCCAGGCAAAAGTAATAAAGCGGGTCATTAGACTGCTAAAGACAGGAGTAAATAAGAAGCATGAGCAGCAGTGACAGATGAGCCCTGGCTGGGTCAGGCAGGCAGGCCTTGCTTGGTGGCAATGAGAGGATGCCAGGAGCCCCAGGCAAAGAAAAGGAGGAAGGTTGGGGGGAGAAAGCAGGCCTTCCCAGGACAGGGAGGGAGAGAAAGGACCCCTCTGGGAGGAGGGAGGCCAGCCAAAGACTCCCAATATGCCAAGGGATCTTGCAGCCCCTTGGAGACTCACTGAAAGAGAGAATTCAAAGATATAGTCATGTTAGTCTGTAGAATCAGAATGTAGAGAGATCTTGTACCACTTTTGAAACTAACTCAGAAAGAAGTTAGCAGCAAGAGCTTTCCTAGATTTAAGTCTGCTGCCTTCCAAATGCATGAGGTCGACTTAAGTCTAGGAAAGTACATGCTGTCAACTTCTTTCTTTTCGCTAGTCTCAAAAGTGTTACTATCTCTCTACATACTGAAAGAGAGAAGTTGGTAGCAGGCACTTTTCTAGACTTGTACCGACTTCTTTAGGTGCATGGCACCCAAGGAGGGGTGACCTGCTTTGCTGGTGGGGCTACCTTCCCTACCTCAGGGATCCCTCAAAACAGGGGCTCCCACTTGCACATCTACTCTAGGTTTTATTCTGAAGAGCTAGCCAAGGTGCTGAAGGCTTAAAAGAACTGCCCAAGGTGCTGAAACTATTGCAAGGATTCAGCAACTTGGAGGGCTCCCAAGTGCCCAGTGGGTCAGTTGCCAAAGAGGCTGCAAATCTTCTCTGGGCCGCTGACCTGTCTGCACCCCGACAGCTGCTCCAAATTGAACAGGAGCTCTCCACCTCCTGAAGCTGTGTCTGGTTAGGGAGCAGAACTGAGAAAGCTCTGTGCATCTCACAGCAGCTATGGGTGGAGTGGCTATAAAACTGAAACTGACTTTGTTGTCCCTCTTGCAACAGATTTCCCAGATAGCTCTTTTAAAGTTTGGACTAAAACCTGAAACAGATTTAGTGTCTCATTGACATAGAGGCCACCACTGAGTGAAGGCTGGAACTTTAAGCAGCGCTGTTAGGTGGCAATATCACCACTGCTCATGTAAAGGCACCATGAGATTACAGTCAGCCCTCCACATTTGCGGATTTGATTATTCATGGATTTGAATAGTATGTTCTCTTTGGGAATTTCGAATATCCTCCAGTGTGATCCTATGGTCAACGTCCACCAGAGGTTGCACTGCAAGACCTAGAGATGCCTTCTCTAGACATTCGTAGGTCCTCCAGCGCAATTCTGTGGTCAGCTTAGAATCATAGAATCATAGAATCATAGAAATTTAGAGTTGGAAGAGACCACAAGGGCCATCCAGTCCAACCCCCTGCCGTGCAGGAACTCCCAATCAAAGCATACCCGACAGATGGCCATCCAGCCTCTGCTTAAAAACCTCCAAGGAAGGAGACTCCACTGGTAGCTTCTGGTAGATGTTGACGATAGACTTTTGCTGAGGATCTAGAGATTCCTATAGAGGTGTTGTCTCAGATTTTTAAAAATAGATTTTTTTTATTTGCCTGTTTTCAACTTTCACAGAGGCTCTGTGCCCCAAACTCCAGCAAATATGGAGGTACCACTGTATACCTTTCAAACCCTTGGCTCACTTCATATCAACCAGGTTACCCCAGATTTGGCAACAAGGAAAACTCAGCACTCCGCTAGTGCATCTGCACTTTTCACAACCATTCCCTGTGACAAAAATAGCAATCCAGAGTGGGTTTGGCATGTTAACCTGGTTGTGTGCTGTCCACATGACACAAGCAAACCGAAGAGTGTGTTGTTTGTATGTGTGTGGTTGAGTGAATCCATGTAGCATTTTGACTAGTTGAGAGCAATCGATAATCTGCTATTCAGTAGGAAGAACAAGGTTTGAATAACAGACAATCCATTAGTACTCTTTGCCCTGCTTCTGACCTGCAACAGTTCCTCTGAAAACCTGATTGAACTTCATTCTGTGTAGTGGATCTTGCAGATTAAGAACTGGGGAAAAGGTATGATAGAACTGTGAGGATGTATACAGAAGAGCAAAAGTGGCTTGGAAACAATTTTATCCAAAATGGGTAAATCAACTGACTGATTGGTCAAAGACTGCATAGCTATTCTAAGTGCAGAAGTGAACTCACTTTATTGGAAGATGTAGTGGAATAGGCTATTGCAGGCCATTACCATCTTGTATCCTTTATATTGGTGAAAAATATAGCACCAGCCATTACAAGAAATACCATGGAGAGTATCTTCTGCCTATTATGGTAAACCTCAGACTCTTGAGGCATTATCAGAAAAAATAAATACATTTGAATGTTCGTAACAGAGGGAATATAATATAACCACAGTAGCAGTATGTTGTTGTAGCCTAGTATAGATTGAGACACCAGTAGAAAGAAATTCTTCATATATGTTTTTCCCACATGGAGATCATGCCTTCTTTGAAAATGTGTGTATATTAAAACATCTGAAATGGAGCACAACCCCCTTTTAAACCGTTTCCTTGTAAAATTAGTAGAAAATCCTGACAATATATAGTTGATGTGTATACTTTCTGCAATTTTCTGATTATGCTGCATGTCAAATATACCAGTATTCACCTATGCGGAATTATTTACTGTTGTGTTTCTATACACAGTTAAATCATCTGATGCTATACAAATTATAGTAGGCTACTGGTCTTCTGTAGTATCTAGGAATTATATCAAGCCTTCTTGGATGGCTGAATTACATGGAACATCCTAGAGCTATCTGTAAGGATGATAATGATAATTAAAGATGAGTATATAGTTTAAATTATATTTACTTTTATTCGCACTATCCTGAGTGCTCAGCACATTGCAGTCTACTGCAGTCAAGTTTTAGTGAATGAGTAGTGCAGCCTTATTATATTTTCTCAGGAGTAAGTTTGAGTATATTCCAAGAGAGTTACTTCCACTTAAGTGTATTGGCTTGCAGCTTTGGCTCCTTAATGATATGACTGAGTTTTAACCTGGGGCTTTCTGCACTGAAGATATGTACTCAACCACTGAACTTTCCCAGCCCTCAATAATGTTACATCTCCAGACATTTCCCTTTCAAAGGATTTGAAGTAAGAGCTAATGATCTCCACCAAAGGTCTAGGACAGCCATGGTCAGTTGGCAGATAAATGTCACGAAGACCGTTTGTTTTAAGATGGCAAGTTTTATGACTGTTTTTGTGTGAGTGCTTTATTTCAACTGAAATTGAAACATAATTGGAAAGAGCATAATGGTCTTTGCCTTCCGCGCGCTTACGGTTTTCTTAAATATTGGGTAATCCCTTTGGGTAATCTAACATTTTTAAAAACAACTTTCACAGTTGTGTCTTGGCAGTTCAGATGCTAGTTTTACTTCTTTTGTTCATTTGTTTTATAGGTTTTTCCTCTTCAAGGAAAAAGAGTATCACACACAACCTTCTATGGCTTCTTATATCTGGACGTTTGAGGGAGATAACCTGGCTCAATGTGCAGTGAACCATTCTTAGTGCCGCTTCATACTCCAGTCCAAATGGGAATAATTGCTACTCGCTCTTCAGATGATAAATGTAGAGCCTAGGCTCTGAGTAGTGACAACATATACCGGTAGCTAACATGATGCAGATCTTTGTGACATGGAGATACATTTCGGCTGCCACAAGGCACACTAACAGGAAGCACTGCAGGTATTAAATGTTCATAACAATTGTTTTAGTATCCCATCTATGGGCTTTTTCCTCCTGTGCAGATGGCAAGGGATTGTATGTGTTAGTGATGTGGATGCTGCAGCATTTTCATTTGTCATTGTACTACAAGCAACCTACCAACATCACAGTGTGGATCATTCAGGGCCATTGAGCATCAGTCTTCAGGTGATGCTGCACCAACTTTCAGCTATTTATAGATCAGTAAAAGTTGTCTAGATGCTTGGTGATACAAGAAGGACCAAGTGGCAACCGATTCTTCTTTTTCCCAACTCAAACAATGAAACCAGTAAGTGTACATTAATCATCTACTTCAGAGTGTATTGACTGCTTGCAACTACACATACATATACATGTTTTATTTAAATGCTATTAAAGAGTTCACAATTGCTTCTGTAAATATCTAAGAGAAATACAGAAAATATATAGTTAATCATTAATATCTTGCAAATCTTAAAACATAGTATTTTAAAAACCAATTTCCTCTAGATTGTTTGGAAGGTAGACATTCCCCAGGTCAGAAAGATGAAGTCTTTTTTGGTTAATTTACAATACAGATATCATATGACGTTAAATCACCCAAGCTACAGTTAATCATGAATTGGTCTAGAAAGAAATGATTTCGTGATATGTGAATGAACAATTCAAGATGGTGATTTTGTCTTGCTAAGCCAAGTCAAGAAGGATGTTATTGAGAAGCTGACCTTTACAGTTAGATTCTTGCATTCTGCTTCACAACTACTTCTTTTTCAACTTCCTTTTGCATTAATATATTGTAACAAAAAACACAATGAAGAAGACCCTTCGACTCTTATCCGGTACATTCAGTTCATAAAAATACATTAAAATATAAAAATAAAAATAATGCATTTCTGGAAGTTGGAAGGAACAGCCAGCATATGATAATGTTTGGATGATATATTGCGATTTTGGAAAATGAAGACGTGAAGACCAGTTTCCTGTGATGTTCAAAGGTTCACTCAAAGACCATGGTGTGAGCTGTTTGCTACTTTGCTACTTGATCACTGAGGTAACCACAACAATTAGAGCAATTCAGCGACATAGACACTAAAGTCTGAAATGTCAGTATGCAAAAGGATCTTGTAGCATCTTTGAGACAAGGGAGTTTATCAGATGACGGAAACTGGAAGTATAATCTAATGGCAATCCGAACGCAATCATGGGGTTTCATGTTATTGCGTATTAAAGTATCTCACGCAATTTTGGGCAAAAGGGTAGTCATTCCGAACGCAATCATGAATTTTACGTTATTTCGTATTAAAGCATCTCACGCAATTTTGAGTAATGGGAAGTCATTCTGAACGCATTCCGAACGCAATTGGAATTCACGTACATTCGCTAAACTAGCGAATTCACGTGAATTCGAATTGGCTCCAACTGGCTCCATTCGAAATAAAGAGAAATTCCTCCCGTCTGATAAACTCCCATGTTTCTGAGGAAGCAGACCAAGTCTATGAAAATTTATGCTACAACTTCTTTCACACAGTCTCAAAGGTACATGGAACAAGTTAGTCCTTGGCAGTAAATATACAATATTAACAATATAAATTATTTGCTACCCCTTCATGATGCTCCGTATCTCTCATGCTGAATAATGGCATGGTCAGCCATTGGGAAACTGCTTTTGTCTTGGCAAAGGCAATATTCCAAGGCACTCCTGGGAACTGTAGTTTTGTGAGACATTTAGCCTTCTCTGTCAGAGAGTTCTGGTGCCACATTAAACTACAGTTTCCAGGATTCCCTGGCATTGAGCCAGGGCAGTGAAAGTGGTTTCAAACTGGATTATTTCTGTAGTGTGTTTTGGACCAAGGATACTTCAGAACCAGACTTTTTACTGTAAACTTTTGAAGACCTCAGCTGCACTCATTTCCTTGATCTCTTGCATTTTAGTTATCCAAATGTCACAAAAGCATAGGATTTTAAAAGGTGTTTTCATAATTGGCCGGGGTGAACCTACAAGTATAACAGAATCCTGGGGTATGTGTTAATTATACAAAGTGCTGGAAACACTACAATGTCAGTTCTTCCTTAGAGTATAAATGGAGGTGTGGGAGATATTTGGGAACCTCTGGTTGTGAGATGGGGACTCAGATGCCGTCAATACAGCCAGTTGTGAGGGATGATGGAGTGCCATAGCCTCCCTCCCTCTGCATTTGGATCTGGCTTGTAGCCTACTTCTTCCTAGTTCTGGAAGTCCTTGGCCATGGCTATAAGAAGCACAATAATGTACTAAATTAAAATCTTTCTAAGGCTTACTTTGAGTGTATAATGTACACTAGCTTCTCCCAATTCCATGCTTCCCAGATGTGTTGCATTACAACTCCCATCACCACAGCCAGCATGGCCAATGAGTATGGGGGATACTGCTCATCTGGAGGGCATCAGGTTGACAAAACTGATACCCTCCATTATTATTTGATTTTGGATCAATTAACGGGACAATTTTGAGAAAGTGTATACCGACTTAGGGATTCTTTTATCAGGAGAAGAAGCTTTTAGCTTTTGAGCAGAGGCAACAACTTTTGCACCCACCCAGGATTAACTGCTTTACATTTCTTAAATTAAAAGCTTGTAAGATGGTACAAATATATGACAGATTTTGATCAAATTGCTCTGGACATGGTTGACAACTCCAAGGGAATAGTATCCAGATAGTATGGTCTGCTCAATAAAATAACAACTCAGAAGGACTTAAAATTAATTGGGAATCAGACTTGCAGGAAGCCACACCGGAAAGAACCTGGAATCAAAACCCATTTTGATCAGTTTCAGCCCCTATTGTGGAAAATTCATTAATATTATTACATAAATGGCATAGAATACCATATCTCCAGACTTAAAGGTGCAGGATCAGGTATTTGCAGAAGGGACGTAGTTCTGGGCACCCGCTGACAAATGTGGTAGGACTATCCAATTGTTAGTTCCTTCTGGGATTTAAATATTCAAGAACTGTCTGTTACACTGATGATGCCAGTTGTGAAGGAACCTAAGCTATGCCTACTAGAAATTTTTGAAGTGATAATAATATTCATATATATACAAACCTTGTGATATTTTGTATTGTGGCAGCTCAGTCAGTAATAGCTCAAGGATGGAAAGATGGTCACAATTATTTACTATCTGTATTGGTTTATAGCTATTATGGTAAAATCGTCCAAAAATATCTTATTGAATAAAGGAAAAGTTAAACCAGATGCATTTTATTTAAATTGGTGTCCATTTATTCAATATGCCAACAATGAAAACACAGATACCAGTGTTCCAGATAATTACAGCATAGAATGGAAAAAAATAAGTGCAGTTAGAAGGATTAATTTGGACTGACCCATCTTATGATGAACCCTATTACTATAATTTTATATTGTACATGATAGTAGGGGATCTGGTCAAGAATTAAGTTTACACCATTCTTCCCCCTCTCCCCCATTTCTTGTTGGAGAATTAACTGCTGAGAGGGGAGAGATATCAGGGCAAGGGATTATTACTAATTTTGTTTGGTGTTATGTTTTACAATTTAATGAAGTATATGTATATATATGATTGGCAAAACTGCTCTCTGTATTAATGTGAAATATATATGGGTTATTGTGATTCAGTGCATTTTATTTTAAAGAAAGAGAACACACACAGAAAAGAAAGAAAGCTAACAGTCAACTGATCTTTTGTTCATAAAACAATTATAGATCTACTCCAACAATGGAGAGTGCTCAGGCAAAGATATATGTTTCTCTAGAGATTCTTTCATACCGCTTTCCTGTAAAGCATCTTTGACTCAAAGCAGTTTTTGCTACAGCTGTTCTAATTCTGTCTACTTAAATGCAACTTGTAGCTATTTGATGCCCTTTTTATGAAATGGAATCTCCGGGATGAAGACAGGCACTAAACACAAGTCGTCAGGTTTTACGCAGAGTTGATATCTCATTTTTGTAATAAAAATTGCCATGGTTCCCAGAATTGTTTTATATTCATAAGGAGCCACCTTGTCAAAACAATAAATAAAAAGAAATCTTTGACTCGGTAATATTAACGTTGTATGCTTGTACATTTACATCATAATGTCAATAGGTTTCATACCAGTGAAAAGTTAGTCACATTATGTGCTCAACAAGAAAAGCTAATAAATGCTTGGAACAAACTTGCTTTTCCGTATGTCTGACACATCTTGAAGCAAAGCAGCCGTGATGAGATACAGTTATTTGTCACAATTATTTAACCATCATTTTACACCATGGTGGCTGGTTGCTATGGGGGTTAAAAAGAAGCCATGGTGCTCAGCTTTTGAAGTAGATGGTCATGATGGTCTTTATTTTTAGGGGAGAATAAAATCTCTCAGGATGGCCCCATTTTGGAATGGTAGCAATTAATATGACAGAATACCAAGACCTTTCTACCAGTAGTGAGCTAACATGTCAAAAACAGATTATTTTTTTTAGCCTAGCTTTCTTTTACTGGTAACATGCTGATTTTTCTGGTGGACATTGATGCTGTTGTTTCACGTGGGAAGAGGCTATCAGAACAATAAATTCCCTTGCATTTTTAAAAATCACTCTGAGTGGATTTTACAGAATAAAATATAAAACAAATAACAAACCATTTTTTAAAGCCTCACACACCTTCCATGTAAACCTATTGACCTATATATCTCCCACAGTATTTCTTTTCTGGTTTAATTTATCAAAAGATTCTCGTTATTTTACAGAGGGCTGCATTGTTTGCTTTTTGTGTGTGTCTAGGTCAGGGTGAAGGCCACAAGATATAATGCAACAATGCAACATATAATATGCAACATATAATGCAACATTCAGCTGTTGCCACATCTGCCCAGAATGATAGAAGAGTTTTGGCTGCTAGTCTCTTTGAGATGAGTCATTCTTCTGCTGGTGTGTTTTTATTAAATTTGTAAATAGGATAACAACAAACCCATCAAAGCATAAGAGTACACTTGGCACAGCTTACAGTGCTACTCTATGTTCAAGTTGTTAAGAATTTGTACATTTATTGATAAATGTGATACTAAATTATCACCATGGAAGTCCAGTTCTGATGCAGATGTCCTAATTTCCCCCCCTACTGTCTTCCTTATAACCTTGTTTCCTAATTTGTAAAACAGTATCTCCCAAATAAGTCTGGCTATGCATCCACTTTTCTCATCTAGTCCAAGGATGTGTCTGTCTTTCTATCTATTCATCACTATGGAGCTCGTACGGAGCTAGCCTTCTTTCCTGACAATCGTTCTTATTCCAATTCTTTACAACATGTTCCCATAATTCAACCCTCATGACAATCTGGACAATAACATTTTTTGAGTGATGCCACTAGCGTTGTCTTCACTGCTTCCTACCATTGGCCTACTAAGAGAGGAGGCACATGTATAACCATCAATGTATCCAGGAGGCTGGGAGAGAGATAATGAACAAATTCTTCGCCGGGATTGCCAACCAAGAAACTTGCTTGACAGAGAGAAAATTCTGGCCATTATGTACTTTCCCTGAATAATGGCTTAGAATAAAGAAAGGCTGTAGATGTCTCCCTTAGGAGCTATTCAGTGCCACAAACTGTAATAGCTGTATTGTGAGACACTTGTACAAAACCTTCTGGATGGTGCCAGATCTATGATAAATACCTTTCCTGTATTTTAAAGGTAACCCACAGTTGAGTAAATTTGCCGGTGTCTCACAAAACTATAAATCTCAGAATTCTGTAGGATGGAGCCAGGGAAGTTAAAGTAGTGTCAAACTGCATCATTCCTACAGTGCAGATGCACCATAAGTCCAGACTTAGTCTAGTTGGTAAGGAAGCCTGAAGCCTCAGCTGGTTTTAGGTAGGTCAAGTATACAATTTGGGAAATCTCTGGGACATGTCAGTAACTGAGGAAGCTGAGGGGCAGCAATGTCCAGGTGTGATTTTTATTAGTTTAGGTAGGTATGCTACTTGTGGCCTTATCTGGAAAGCCCTGATGTTATTTTGGATATCCATGCACTAGTGATGTCCAGATCAGACTACTGTCACATGGTTTGAGTGGTTGGGCTGCTATTAAAATATATTTTGGAAGCTTCATCTGGTATAGAAAGTGGCTGCACACGAGTAGGGATGCAGTCCCAAGAGGAGTGGACCCATTGACTAAATTGTGAAATGGCAAGTGTGCAAGTCTCATGGTTCAATGGGTCTATTCTACTTAGAACTACAAACAGGATTCAGGCTCTAGTGGATAGTTCATTCAACATTCATAGCATACAATGCAGTGCTTTTCATAGCCCAGCTAGCCTAAACCTTTAAAATCTGGACTAAGTTGTGAACACTTTAGTCCATATTAGTTTGACTGCACTTAAAGATCTATAACAGATGTCATTTGTACATGTTAGATTCTTACCAAATAGGCTGGAATGAGCCTTTTCTGCATTTGGGAAGTGTATCACCAGATGTAGGTCCATCAAGTTCCATCATTACAGGTTTTTACAAAATCTTAGAAAGTTCATTTTCTGTTATTTTTCTCCATGAGATATGTTTTATCTGACTGCTGATTTAAAGCAGTGATGCTTCCCTAGATTTCGGTATATTTTGGGACTGGAATTTTGCTGGTATTTTAATATCACTGTATTTTTTATTAATTATTTGAAATGTATTGCTGTTTGCATTTTTTTCCTCGAAACCTGTCCTGAGAAGGGTTTTTACTCGTAAAGTGGCCAAATCTTTTAAATAAAATAAATAAGAGCTGGTCTGACGATCATATAAGTAAACCTGGCCCTTGGTTAGAACTGCAAGTTATGTTCCCCTTTGTTTTTTGCAAATGACACTTTTGCAGAGACTTGTAGCTGCTATCATGGCATACAGTTGCCTCTGACATTTTTTGCTGAAGATCCAGAGGGCATAATATTACTTTGAGGAACTTAGCATATCCATAAAAGTTTAATTAGATCCTGCTTATCCAAAGGCAGCCTTAATTTATTTGTATGGATATGTCCTGATTTACAATGAACACACAGAGAAGGTGAATGAAGCACCAAAGCTATCACCAGTTCCGAGAGAAAAAAAAAGGAAATGTCAAGCATAAATATTAGGCATATGTTGCTGTAGTGATTTGAGAGTACCTGAAGATTCAACCCTTATTCGAAATATGTTTTCACGCTTAATAATGTGAACTTTATTTTATGTACACAATACTATAAAAATACCTTGCATAAATAGAAGTAGAACCTTACACATGGTCTGGAGCATTAGATCAATGGTGGGCAATATATGGCCAAGATTCTGCATCATGGGCTTCAGTGCATTACTTTGGAATGATAGAGCTATGTTGGTGACATGATACATAACTATGTTAGAGAATCGCAATGACTTGCAATGGAGCAACATGCATGATATCCTTTTGAGTAATGCTTCAACTGCACAATGAACCACCATGCAAGATGTCCCATTGCACAAAGGCAGCTACACTGCACAACACTGCACTGTGAAAGGAGAGGACTTTTTTTCAGCCTAGCGAAAGGTACCTTTACTTTCCATCATCATCCAACCTGGATTACCAGTGCTCCATGACAATTGAGGACTATTGCCTCCCTCTTGCTTTGATTATGCATAGCCAGGTTGTGCTGCACTGTTGCACCACATCATGATTCCTGCATGGCAGGAGGTTGGATCGGACAGGCTTTGTGGTCTTTTCCAACGCTGGGGTTTTATGTTCATTGCACAACAGCTGTGCTGCTTGTCCCACTTGTGCAATGGTCATGATGTCAGTTACCACAATTCTCCACTCCTGTGGTACAACGCTGCAGTTCTAAACTGTGCAAGCATAAGTTGATTTACAATGCTGTAAATTCCAAGCAGGGTGCCAGCCACATGGTCTTATTAAATGTTATTTGTTTATTACAATGGGACTAACCTGCCCCGTATCATAGGACCTCAGGGCAGTGTTCAATGATACTTTTCTTTAGGTTGACATCCCTGACAATTTGGTTATTCCTGATCAAGTCAGTTTGTTCAGCTGACCTGTCTAAACACATTCCCGCTCTAAATGGGCTCCATTGGTTCTCAAGTGATGAGTCAACAAATATACAAAATCTGAAAGCCTGCATAGTTTGGTGCCTTCTGGGACAACTTGAGCAGTAATAAGAGAGGCAGGGGGTAAAGGCCACTGTAAAGGGAGATACTCTAAAAGGAGTACAGTACTGTACTCAGAACAGTACTGAAAACTGGTAAGATAAAACATTGGTGGGTTTTTTTAAGGACTCCTCTCCAATTAATTAATTAATTAATAATTAAAGCCATGGGCCGGGGCGGAGGGGAAGCTGTGTTGGCCATGTAGCCTGAAATTTTGACAGAAGAACACTGATGACCCACAGTATTCAGACGAAATAGGCAGGGATAGTTGGAATATATTTGGATCTCATTTTGAAACGTCTGGACTAGGAGAGTTAGTAGAGCTTTGGAAATGACACACCCATTCTGAATGAACATGAAGGGGCTGGTGTGAGGTACATGGGAATTATGTAACACCTGAAACAGTTATATGACACATAGTGAAAAAATGGAAGCAGAGACAGGCCGGCAGTTAGATGAAGATTGCAAGTGTCTTGGAATCCAGGGTGTCTCTCTCTGGAGACTTATTGTGAGCTGCAGTAACGGAATAATAACTGACAGATAGTTTAATGTCAGAAATTCCTTTCTTTTCAGCCCCCTAAGCTATCCCAGCAAGCTTCCTAACATGTTGCAACTAAGTGGGCCACCATAACAATGTTTTTTTTTGGAAAGTATCTATCTTTATTAGAGATCAATTTACTGCTATTATGGAAAGCTGTGCAGTTCAAGCATAAATGCTTAAACTTTATATGGAATCAGAAAGGTGCTTATTTTCCATTGATAAGTGTGTGGTTTATATTAATATTACTAAAAAATATGCAAGAGCAAGTGTATATAATATTTACATACAGTTCAGAGCATTAGTGTGTGTTAGCTCAGAGTTCTCCAAGAACTGCAACCTGCCAGGGGGCATATTTGAAGTAATAAATCTTGGCCTTATTCTGCTTAGATGTTACCAACCCATTCATTTCTTCAGCCATCACGGCAGAATATAAGATACTGTATATATATTGGCAGCACCCCTTTCCTCCAAAAGATCCTGGGAGAGGTTAAAAAGAAAGAATGAACAATTTCATTAGAATTTGCATATTCTACAAAACCTTTGAAAGAACTTAGGATTCATCCTTTTATGGGTTTGCTATCCTAGGGTTCAATCATAGTGACATCAAAACATTTGGATTACTTGGGCTGGGGGAACACCAATAATGTGATTACAGATATACGTCAGTTAACAAAGAAGATGTGTTCCTGGGCATTACTTCTTTAACAGAAAATTTAGTATGAGAGGCAGAAATAACATGGAAAGAATAGCGATACGTTCCTACACCACAAGAAAAGAAGAACAATTCCACTTGATTTTTAAAAAAAACATGCTGGGGATATCTTATTTGATTTCCCCTTTATTGCTTTTCATGCATGCTCAGCAAAGGATTCTGGAGGCAGCTGCAGTATACTTGCCAGTTGTAGGCAGCCTTGCACAGCAGAGGAAGATCACAAGACATCCCCAAAAAGGAGAAAATGTTTAATTCAATCATCATTGGGACATGCTGTGTGCATGGGGGACACTTTCTCTGACTAAAAGGGCAGCATAATGTACAGAACACAGAAAGCACAGAACAAGGTAGAAGCAAATTAACCGAGGGGCTTCCAGCCCACCCAATATAATTCAGCCCCTCCAAGTGAGGCGTTGTCAGTGTTCAGTGAGCAAGGAGCTGACCCTAAATAAAATACATTTTGGAAAGAATAAAGCAAAAAATACATTGGGCCTTCAGAGCAAATCTCCACGAAAACCACAACAATCTCCTTGCTGATGGTGAAGAGGGCCTGGAATTGGATTTGATGAAATGGTTGACTGGTGTGCCCCTTCCTCTTTTCAACAAACACATAACTTGCATAGACATTTGTGCCATAATGCTATATATTTTGTGCTAGTACAGCCCTACACCTACAAAGGAGTAGGCCTAGTTGAAAAGAACAAGATGCAGAGAATTCAGCTCATATTACAAAGACTCACCCCACTCTCTCAGGGGCTGTGCAGACTGGCCTTAAAGGCTGGCTTGGGGGCAGAGTTGGGTGTAGTGTACATATGACACATGTCCTGGCTCCACCCCCAGGGTCGCATGACACCACACACCGCTCCCCATGGTGCACTGCATCACGGAGTTCCTCTGGTGCTGCACCAAAGGAGCACCATAAAGCTGTGGCACTGTGGTATTGCGCCCTGCAAAGGCCACATTGAGGCCGTGGCGTGTGGTTACAATGGCCCCAATCTGGCTGTAAAAGGGGTGGCTGGATATTAGAGGTAGAATTAATCTGCATAGTAACAGGTGGCAGCTTCCCTGGACCTACTGGCAAGAGAGCAGTGGGACAGAGGGAGTGGCAAACCTACTCTGGATTTTAATCAATTTTTTCAAGGCTCTGTCTAAAGTACTGAACCTATTTGGGGCTAGGGCAACTGCTCTTGATATCTTTTTAAAGTACAGACTCAAAGTTGGAGTGGATTCACAGTTCCACTGATATCAGACTCAACTTTTCAGGTAGCCCTTACCCTCCATGTTTTCTTTCTCACAAAGAATCAATTCTGGAATACTGGCAAGGGAGAATGAGAGACAGAGGGAGAGAAGGAAAGAGAGAAAGGAAGAAGTTAAAGAGGAGGAGAGACACAGCAAGAGACTGAACATACTGTTGCCTACTCCTGGTGGCTGGTTCAGGCTTGGAAAGGAAAATGTAGTCTCTGAGAGATAGAAAGTAGTCACTGTACCTGCCCAGAAAAATAGATGAATGCCATGTCCCCTTCCCAGGCTCCCTGTTCAGTATGACACAGTGAGGCAGAAGAAGAAGCTGGTAGACCTAGTGCTCAGGACCCAGGGACCAAGCTGGGGGATGTGCCATTGCAAGAGACAAACAGGAATATCCCCAACAGCTACAAGACACAGATACAGACCATAGAAAGCCTCCTGCAAGTGAATGCAACCAAGAAATGGAGGCTTTATGTTGGTCAGAGCATATTTATAAAAAACATAGCTGACAACCAATCTTTTCTGGAAGTTACAACCCATATTGTGCTTGACTCTTGGCTAGTGTGATCCTGCTTCCTGCTACTGATAAACCTTTGGATATGATGTCTTGACTGCCTTCCCCTGAGGACCCAGACTGGCTTGACCCTAAGAATTCTCAATGGCTGGGCTGTGGGTAGTAAGTTTCCCAGCAGTTTTGTTTTATTTCAGTCCTGCCAAAGTTGGTGTGTCTATATGCAACCTTTTGACATTTAGGAAATCTAGGCAGTTTGACAAAGGTGAAATTTCTGCATCCTACCTGCTGCTTCCCACCTTCCTTTCCCTTGTGTGAAAACTAATTCACTGCAGTTATATTTTGGGATTCAGGCAATCTAGCAGGGAGGATTAGTGGAAAGGTGCAATAGTGTTAAAGCAAAGAATGTGGGGTTTTAGGAAAGATGGGGGGCAGTACAAAGAGAGGAAGACCACATGCAAGATGGCTAGACTCAGTTGGGGAGATCATGGGCATGAATCTACAAAACTAAAGCAGAGCAATGGAGGACAGGGAGGCACGGAGCTGTCTCATCCACTTGGTCACTATGAGTTGGGGACAACTCGAAGGCAGTTAACAAAAACAACAAATGAATTTAATTTGCATTGTGTGTTGGGAATCTAGTGGATGGGGAGGGTTTGCCTGACTCTGGTTGATAGCTAGGAGCATGGAAAATATCACACACTAAAACACATATTATTAGCTCTGACATGTTTATTATGCTCCCCTATTAACATTCCATGAATTCTTTTCCTTCTTCTAACAAGCATCTTCTCAGATTCAGCTGTAGAAGTCCTCTGATACTTCTGTAAAATGGGAAACAAAGCAAATTGGACTGGTTAACTGGAGAAAATTGGTTGAATTTTAAATACAATATCAACATACCTTGAGAGTTTTCATCACAAATAAAATCTGTTTAAATTGAACAAAGCAGAATGTGCTTTAAAAGCAAGCTAAGTTGAGCTCAAGGTTAAATTGTTTTCATTGTTAACACTTTGAACTGCAGCACGAATGATCAACATATAGTTTAAAGAAGGCAAAATAATGTACCAGGTAGTATCCTTTGAAACAGCAGCAGATCTAAGTGTTTCTTCAGTGTTTTCTTTATTCTTGGCACCTGTGAAAAATGCACAAAGAGGTATGTGAGATGCTTCACTTGCCACATAGATTACAGGATATAAACCTGCTTCTCCAGTACACAGCCAAGTGGATTGGCTGGAGGCTAGCATAGCCCTCCCCATAGTTTCAAACCATAATTAATCTGTATGTGCCAAATTGCAACCACAGTATCCACTTCAAAGGAAACCCTTTGGAAACAGATGCTGAAGCATACAGGAATCTGTTCCTTCCTAGGGACCTGTTTAAATTCCTGACAGGAGGACAAGTAGAGGTTGCACCATTACTTTGTCAACTTATGGAATTCAAGAAGATCAAACTAATTTAAATTGGTTTTCTGCAATATGATTGGTCTTGGATTCATACTAAAAAAGTTGAGTAACATGTTGGGGCAAAACAGACAGACAGAAAGAAGTGGTCAGAAGCTGCTCCCGGACCAATCCTGTGAGGATGCCCACTGCCATGGTCCCAAATGAACCACAGAAATGAGCTGGAAAACATCAGTTCCTTTTTGGGCTGCCTAAGGTGCTCCAGCACAGCCCTGGGGCAGCTTCTGGCCTCTCCAGGGGTGCCATGCCATGCCCCCAGAGCAGCCAGAAGCTGTCCCTGTCTGCCATCTGTTTCAGGCTGTTGTATCTTTAAACTTCTTTTTTTAAAGGGTTGCTTTCCAAACTAATTAATTGAATTAAGTAGACAGCTATGTAGAGACCATTTCCTCCCTTGAATGCATAGTTCTGAAATCAATTCTATAGCATATTTGAAAATATATAGCTTTTCTACGTATTGTAACATCACATGTGGTTGCCATGGCCCCAATCTGGCACTCAAAGGGGTGGTGTTAAGCTGCCCCTTACTCACCAACTGTTTTGCCCCTTAGTTAAGTACTTAACTACCATATATAATCAACTAGAAGTTGACCTCATGTATACATTGAGGGCAGGTTTTGGGACCAAAATTAAGGATTTTGATATCACCCATGGATATGTGGGGGAAACCTAGGGGCATCTAACAAAGGATGTACAGGATAAAGCAAAAGAAAACAATGCCAAAGAAATTACAAAATTCCAGAAGGTATAACTGTTTGTGCTCATACTAAAAGGTTGGACGGATGAGAAACATTGCTTCCAGGGCAGATGACACGCTTGCCTTTCACCAGTGGATGGTTCCTTTTCACAATTCGAGTTAAAGTACAGTACCTACATTGACCCATGGATAAGTCAACTCACGTTTTTTGAGTCTTATACATTTCTAGACTTATACATGAGTATACACAGTAAACTTAACTAAGTAGCTGATAAAAAACATTGGCCATAATAAATTACAACAACAGTAGTAGAAATGAAATGAATGGAGATAATCTATCAGTGATGATCATTATTCCTTTAAGATAATCAATGGCTGAGCACTGAACTGTTGCTTTAATGAACATATACAAATTCTCCCCAATTCTTTGTCTACTATTCTGTGGACAATGGTCTCACATTTCTGCCCACTGGTTTAACATTAAAACTGATTGAGTAAAGGTGTTTGGAAAAATGAACTAACCTATCACTCTGGATTGTACAAAATTTTATACACAGTTTCTCCCCCCCCCCCAACTCAGGAGCTATTGATGCAAAAACAACAACAAAGGCCATTTTAATGATGCTTGTCATATGTGAGCATAGCACATAAAAGAAAACTCCTTTACTGATTAGACTTACACATTTATCTTACATAAATCAGTTTGTTCAAGTAATTTGTGTATGTTATCACTTCTGTAAGCATAAACATACATCATATACTTATTTTTACATATATATTTTAAAAAATAAAAATAAAACACAACCAGGATTGACAGGATATACTGTACTTCAATTTGGCATATTCAAAAGTAAAAAGCTCGATTTTGTTTGATGTTTATTTAACTTTTTGAACAGTCAAGTTTGGGTTTGGTTTGCTCTGGTTTACCAAAAGATAATTGAAAAATTGAAAAATTACCATCACAAAAAAATAGGTGCATTGACTGGAATTCATGATTACATTATGAATGGATAACTGAGAGTTATGTATTCATAACTGATTGGTAGTCATGGTTGTTATGTATTCAACAGCACAAAGAATACATAGGGATTTTATAAATTCCCCAATCCTGACTTACTGGGCATTAGCTGCTGTGTGCGACAGGGATCTGATCCATCGATTGGCATGTAGCACCCTGACATTTCCATCTCCCTTAACCAATCTCGGGTGCAAAGAGGAATTGTGACAGACATCATGCTCCTGACTGTTGCACTGTAGATTGCTAGTGGGAGGGCAGTGTTGGAGAAAACCACTGTGCTGTGTCCTGGTCAACAAGTATGGATTGGGAGTTGGGCCAAGAGTATTTGATCTGGAATCATGGCCCATCTTTCTAAAAATTCTTCTGACATAGTGGAGCTTTTAAATAGTTCATATGCATTTCAAGGATATGTGAAGTAGAACATCTTCAAACAATGCTCAATATGTGTGTGTGTGTGTTTATTTTTATAATTCTATTAACCATTATCAATAAAATGTTTTAAAATCTTTCTAATTGTTGCTGATTCTAACTATCAGCTGGAGTAACAACCTTGAAATAAAGGCAGTTTTATGAACATGCTCAATAGTAATTTTATGAACGTAAAGATAAATGAATTTGTAAAACCTGACTACACAAACCATTTGTATCCACTGAGTTCTATTAAAAAAAATATATACAGTAAACCTCATATAAGGGTTGTGTCAAAGTTTACAGAATAGGACCCTTGGTAGCTAGAATAACATTTCTTGTACAAATCAAAGGTATTGTTCTTGGCTTACATGAATATACAGAAACCATTATCTTAAATTTAAACTTCAAAATGAACAGTAAGCCCACTGTGGAGATATGAAGGCCATATTGTATCAGTAGAGTCTGCAGATTTTTTTTCACATAGCTCTGCTGTGTTAAAATATATGTTGCACTTGAAAGCTAAAGGAATTACTTCTGAATAGTCATCACAAAGGTTGATTATATTCGTATATCACTTAGCTAGGCCCTGCAGGCTGTTATTCCATTAGCTGTGCTTGTCCACTTTTGCACTGTCAAAAAGTTGATCATGTAACATAAAAAGGCCAGATAGTGCACTAAACTATGAAAATGGCTTTGAAAAACCATAGAGATGTTGCATTTAAAAATTATTATACATTTGTTTAGGAATCAGCCTTATGGTATTTATTTAAGTGAGAGATCAGGCTTTGGAATGGACTAACAAAAATCTTACAAAGCTGAAGCTTACCTTACTTAAGATGAAACGAATATTACATCTCAAAAAGCTGTAGGCAAAGGTACAGAAAACACACACACCATACACAATTCCTTCTCTTTATTTGTAGCCCAGGGCTTTTGCACTAGTCTTCAAAGCTGATATAGCAATGGATTCCACAGAAATGTGGATAAAAATTGGGTTCTTGCCACAGTTATTCAGATACAGTTCTGGTGTAGATGAGTAAGTTAAGAATGCCTAGAGTTCAATAGGTAAGCAGTCCAGTTCTTTTAGGTCTTAATTTGATTTCACAGAAGGTCTTATGGGCTACATTTCAGTGGTGGATGGGACCGAAAGCAAATGACTGGGAGCAAACCTTAGCTTAAAGTTCTTACTACAGCAAGTAAGTCTTAGGCATTTCAGCCTCTTTGAATAGGAAGAATAAATTTTTTAAAAAGCTAGGGTGGTTATCATGGGGAAGAGGGCATGGCCAACTGGAGAATCCCAGAGAACTGGAATGAGACTTCTGGGCTGGCCTGTAGTTTTCCACTACTGGCATAGGAAAGTAGCAATGAAACAGAAGAGTAATAATAGGCAATGACCAGAAATTCCAGAGGGAAGTATGTCACAACAAACAATGTAGGGTGGATTTCTGTTGATGAATTATAATAGTGCAAGTCAGATTTAAGCCATCGCAATTCATTTTTCAAGTCATTACTAAGGTCCCAATTCACTACCATTCATGCAACAACCAAAACCTCCCCCAAATTCAACTTTTTTTTAACCTGGCCATTTGGTGATTGCTGAAGAGCGAGTAGTGGTGCTGGTGGGGTGGGGTGGGGTGGGGGGAGGCGGTGGCAGAAAGGCATCCAGCAATTTGCCCTTAGCAGTTGCAAAGCAAGGACATCATCTGCAGAGATTCTGGATAACTCCTGGAAGTCCTTGCAGATGTCTCTTACTCTGTGTCCAGCTATAGGAAAATAGCTGTATGCTTATCTGATGCTCCCCTTGCTCTTCATCAACCAGGAAAGGGCCAACACTGGGATGCTGCAGCTAAGAAAAGGTGAGTTGGGGAGTTAGAGTTGGATGGCTGGCTATCATAGTTCCATCTCATAGCTATATTTCTGATGCAGAATCTTGGCCATAGTGTCCAACGACACCTGAAAACTAAATTTTGCATCATAAAATGAACACATTTAAAGAAGTCAAGGAAAGCAATGGTAAACCCCCTCCAAGACAACCCTGTGATAGGGTTGCATACATCAGAGATGACTAGAAAGCACAAGTAGTAGTAGTAAATCATTCTGGATTAGTGCATTGCATTGGGTTCAGCCTGGGTTCAGCCTGGTGTGTATAGCTGCTATCTGGGACCAGTCTAGAATATAATGCTCCAGACTGGCCACAGATTATATGGTAGGTGGTTTTTCTTAGGGCTTGTCAGTGTACACAAGACCTAAGAAAAGCCACAAAATATAAATTGATGTGATGTGCAGTAATCTGTGACCTTCTTGTGTCCATTTTCATCATCTTACAGGAGCCCTATGACCCTTGTATGCATTGTTGTTTTGGGGTCCAATGGTGGTGGTAAAGCACATAATCTAGAACATTGAGACAGAGCTGCTAAATATATTTCGTATTTTATATATTATTTAGTATTTTATTTTATATATACTAATTTATAACTTTATATCACAACTTAATGTATTTTTAGATGTATCTGTTTTTAAAATCATGTTGTGAACCACTTTGGTTGTCAGGATTGGAGAAAGGAAGGATAAATAAAAGAGATCTTGAGTTAAGCGCAACAATTTTAGCCACTTTTTAGAAAACAAATTAAAATAATGTAAAAATAGAGTACTAAACAGAAGACTCTCATAGATTTCAGAAGATTTAAGGTGGAGAATCTTCTGTTTTATTATACAGAGGCTGGAAATTGTAAACATGCTTTATTTGGGTCTCTTTTCAAGCAATGTATTATACAGAGCCATGAACAGGTCTTTATGGCACATGAGGGAATCCTAAATGAACAGCATGGAATGTTTGACTTTGACTAGGTAGGTTTATATGAGCAGAAGGGTTGACTGTTGGTGCTCAACTTATGAATTGGATACAAGATTTATTTTACATGCCTTGAAACAGGAACTGAAATCTTTTGGGATCTGATAGGCATAATCTTTCAGCTGTGATAGCAAACATAATGGAATCTCATTTTTGACATGCTTAATATCCGTTTTAGTTTTATAATTTTGCTCAAATGATGGATTACTGTATTGTTAGTTGTATATCTGTAGTTATTGTTTGTAAGACATTTTGAGCAACTCCTTTTTTGGTTGTGAAATACACACACACACACACACACACATATACATAAAAATAAATGTTTATTTAAACTAGCTCTTGTCATCTTCCTCCATAAAACCAATAAGGCTTTTAGGGGAAACTGGAACTGGATTTATCTCTTTCTCTGCCTCAAAGATGAGGTACTCTCCTTAAATTCTTCTGGAGTAGACAGGGCCACGTAAGGATTCTCTATCCATTTTCCCTTAAAGCTGAACAATCTCAAGAACTGTTGTGGGTGAACTTAAACCATTCAGAATGCCTGCCCCTTTAATCTTGCTTGAGCTGGATAAATCTTCCTGGAAGGGAGAGCAGAAGGTATTGTATATACTCGTCTATAAGTAGAAAAATTTAAGTCCAAAAAAGGGCTCCAAAATTCTAGGTAAATGTATATACGGCTCAATGGTAATAATACTTCTCCGTGAGCCTTGGGAAAGCTGTGGAGAGAGAGGAGGGAAATCGGAGGTCTGTGTCCTCTTTTTTTGTAAGCCATCAGCCTTGGGGAAAGTTGTGGGGAAGGGAGGGAAATCGGAGGTCTGTGTCCCCCTTTTTGTAAGCCATCAGCCTTGGGGAAAGTTGTGGGGGAAGGAAGGAAATCGGAGGTCTGTGTATCCTTTTTTTTTTTTTTTTGCAAGCTATCAGCCTTGCAGAAGGGAGGAAAAGTGCATGCCAAGATTGTGACCCTTGGGAGAGGTCCAGGTATGGAGAAGAAAGGAGCGAAGTGGTGTTTTCCCTTCCTCTGTTTAGATCCTTGGTTACATGTCCCTTGTTTGACCTTTAACTTTTCCACAGGTCACATCAAAATCCATGATTTTGCCTCCCAAACCTGCCCTCGACTTATATATGAGGTCGACTTATACACGAGTATATATAATAAGTTGTCTAAGACTAGTTGGCCTGCTTCCCTTAAGAAGAACAGAAATGAAGTATCAGATTTTTAGTTCAGTACCAATGAAGAAGGACATCTAGCACTGGGATGTAGAAGGTAATATATCTTTGGGAAGGACAAACATTTCCCAAGCTGGCTTCCTCCAGGACTGCAGTATTACCTGGAAGAATCTGTCTACCAAAAGCTCCTTCAAACAACATGAACATATTGATTTTCTAAGGACTGGTAAAATTACATACTGAGAGTTGAGTGGTCACTGCACATTTCCTCATGGGAGCTATTTCCTTGCAGTTGAGCCAGTCCATTTGGTACTGAGTATTCCTTTCAGGTACTATCATTTGCTCAGGCTGCAGGTGCCTTTCTGCCTAAAAGAAGCACATTGCTTCCTTCAAAAGGGATTTTGAATTCTAAGTCCCCCTGCCTGTCAGTGTAGTCTTTGGTTGCTGAGATGTCTGTCTGCACCACAGCATTGATCTGAGTTATGAGATAAAATGAAGTAGTATAGTATTGATGACTCTGAGCTTCAGGAAGCTGATGGTGCTTTTCTGTGCTTCTATTGTCAACTGCATGCATTGTATCTAGGTTTCCATGCATTCAATTCCTGTCACACACAGGTTGGCAAGTACTGTCACGCAAACACAGGTGGGCTCTTCAATGAGGATGCCTTTCATCAGTTTGGCCCAACTGATCCATTGTTATATTTGTCTCTGTACTCTGAAAGAACACTTATACCTGGAGTAAGTTTACCAGAGATAATGCACCTGAAAATCCAGTAGAAATATCTTAAGTGGCATGGAGTGTTGCCTTATGGAGGGGATGGTATCCAAACATAATATAAAGCAGAATACATCCCACATGTATTCTGCTTGTATGAGGACCTCAGTCAGAAAATCATCCAACTAGGCATACACCAGGGTCTTCCTCCTTTCACCATCTTAAGAGAGAGGGAGGCAAGGCAGTTCCAACAGGCCTTGCCTGAGGAAGAAGAGCCCTCCCTCCATCCACCATCTTGAGGGAGAGAAAGGCAGGCCAGCTCCAACAGGCCTTGCCTGAAAAGAAGAAGAGCCCTCCCTCCAATCCATCTGCCATGGTCCAGGCCTCTGAGGGAGAGAAGATATGCTGGACTTTCCCCCTTCCCCACCACCTCTCCCTTCTCCTTTTGTGTCGTGTCTATTTTAGATTGTAAGCCTGAGGGCAGGGAAATATCTTAATTAACAAATTGTAAGCCGCTTTGATAGCCTTGGCTGAAGAGCGGGGTATAAATAATAATAATAATAATAATAATAATAATAATAATAATAATTATTATTATTATTATTTCTGGATTTAAGGACAGCCATTGGAGAAATCAAGATCATTGTGAACACTCTTGGTGCAAAGACCACTCTGCAGGGGAGGGGACAGAACCTGGATTATTAAATATGTTTTTTTTCTCTGGATATTTTGGCAGAATTTGTGGATCACAGTAGCCTCCTCTAAATTTCACTCTACAATCTAGCTGTCTCTTGAGCCCTGTGTTTTCCTATAGTTTGTTAATATACATTAACAAAATAGCAATAATAAGAATGTCCAATTTCATTTTGATGCTTGAAATATCTGTTTCAGCAATGTTGCTGAAACTTTGTTTAGTGGCTTATGAAGTATGAACCATCTTAGTATTTAGAGATCACACTGCATTAACTCATGGCCTTTCAAGATGCTAGATCAGTATCTTCTGGGCACAGAAACTGAAGCCAACAAAGTAACAGCATGGTACCTGCAACAAAATGGAATGCCAGGGAGATTTTCTATAAGACTAGAGTTTTGCTTTAAAGCTTTTAAGGAGCATTAGCCTTGAGTGCCTCCCTTTAGGGTAAGGAAGTGTGGGAAAAACAGGTTGAAGGCTCTGATGCTTTCAGAGCAGAGCCAGAGTTCCTGTCACTGAACCTTATAGAAGAGTCAGTTTTCTGAAGGAAAAGCTCTTTGGGGAGGAAGAAGTCACCCTTTAAAATCATCTGATTGTTTCATTGGTATCTGTGCATTTTGTGGAAGATGGGATCTTTTCCCTACAAGTAACAATTATTGCTGTTTCTTAATATGGGTAGAGAACAGAAATAGATGTGCAAGTCTTCATTTACAGGGAGGTAGAATAAAGCATTGCTTTCAACCTCTCCCTTTTTTAAATGGAAGTTTCCTCTGCTTGGAAATATTATTTGAGAGTTAATGTAGCAGCTGGTATGACTTCTGAGGAGTTATCCAGAACCAGTCAAGAAGCCATGTTTAAACATATGGTTAAGTTTTAGGTTCCATATTTGATAGTAAGTGTGTAATTTCAAGAACACATGGTTAAAACAACTTCATGGTTTATTCATATACTATATCATGCTGTGCTGGCCAAGTGCCGTAATAATAAATATCATTATTATTACTATATCATGCGGGGGGGGGGGGGATGTATAACGTCCCCATGTAGAGTAAAAAAATTGAGAACCACTGACCTACAAGGAACAACTCCTTTTGCACAAGAAGCTTTTTAGAGCCTTTGTTTTCAGATGTTTTTGAATGTCTGCATGTGTAGATGGGTTAAATAAGTATGGCTAAAATCCTGTTGGTTAGTCCCAACTAGATGAAGCCACTCAATCAATTCTGGAATAGTGAGTCAACAGACAGATAAATCCAATTGATTCAATGGTTCTACTCTAGTTCAGATTAACAGTAGGAATTAAGCTGTTTAATTCTCCAAGTCTGTGCCACTATCCTCTTGATACATTTCCTGTTCAATACCGGAACACATAAGAAACCTAGATGTACATCAGGTTGTTGACAATTAAAAAGGGTGAGTTCTGCTATGAATGAGATTTCCCAAACAAGTTTGTAGTTGAAAGATCCTAAAAATTTCAGGCAGACAAACAATCCTTGTCCTTGTACTCTGTTAACAGTGACATCAGCTAAGCAGTTTATATTATAAACATTTCAGCATTAACAAATATAAAATGTTGAGTGCTCCCCTGATTACTGATATTCCTGTGTGCTTATTTTTGGTACTGTAACTGTTCTAGTTTACAATCAGCCTAGTATGCCATCCATTATCTACTCCACTCTCTTCTACATAGCCTATGTTTTTCAGGCATGAAGCATGTAGGCATGCAAAATGATGGTGGATGATAGCAATTTGACTGGCTAGGACAGGACTGTATGATCTAGTCAAGTCCTCTGTTGTGAACTGTTTCCTGCAGTTCTGTTTAATTCTTAATCGTTACTTCTCTATTTAATTTCTACCTGCTTTGGAGACCTGCTATAATGCAGCAGTTAAAAAAAATATCCATATGTACTCATGAGTCTCCCCAAAGACCACTAACTTGACATGTAGGCCATGACAGCTAAGCTTCGACTACCAGGAAACCTAATCCAGGGTTTCCATCATGTCAGTTGTTGCTTTATTTCATTACACTTTGACTCAGCCCCTAATGGATTCAGCTTCATAAAGTCTGCAAAAGAGGAAAAGAAAGCAATTTATTCATGTTTCACTAGAGCTCGCTGAAGACCTGAATTTCTCTAAAAATGCAAATTGTTTTGTGCCATGCAACTGAGACTGGGCAGCTAAAGCTCTTGGAGAAATGCTCTTTCCCAGGGCTAATGTCTTTGTACCCAATGATAGAATAAATCGATTTCTTTATTATACCATTTCTTTCTCTCTATTCTTAAAAGAATGTAATCCAAGATACTAAACAAACATTCTTCTCCACTTGTTAATTTTGCTATTAATCCCTAATATCTTAAACATAAACATCATAAATATGTGTAGATAAAAACCAATACAGATCACTTCAATATAAAGTCAGCAAAAGGAGATTTACTAAGAATCCAAGAGATAAACTACTGATGAACAAACCCCTTACTTATCTAGTAGGATTGTATAAAAGTGCAACATAAACCAGAAAAAAATGTTACAGGACAGCAGACATAGGGATTTTGTATTGCATAAAAATGAGCTCTTATTTACCATATGTTTGAAGAAGGCCATAAGCATTATGTTCAATGAGTTTTGCTATTTCATGAAAAAAAAACCCACAAAAGGTATGGTTTATATATTTTGGAATATATTTTGCATTTAATTTATTGGGAGGAGAATATATTTTGGAGTAGAATCTGGATGGGAAATCAGTTGCATTTATATATTAATTTAAGGGATACCTTTGGGATGATCTGGGATGAGCAGCAACTTAATTTAAGAACGGATTGGAAACAATTTAAGGGAAATTAATTGGCTTGCCTTCCATGAAAAATAAATACTTTCAAAATTGGTACTTACACACATAACTTAATATATGCACATTTGTTTCCTTTGCTTTTTTTTATGATGGTGCACATTCTCTTTTTTGGTGATGGTATGTGGCCATCTAAACAACAGTACAATATTTTCTAGAGTAGCTGGCACAGTATAACACAACATTATTAACCATGTACCATGAAAAAGGATACCTGTACTTTACTTAGCATTATTATTATTATTATTATTATTATTATTATTAAATATCATAACATCCCTGTACCTACTCCAACAGGTGAATCCATTCTATGCATAAATTACTCTGTGTTCATCACCTTTCCTTGGCTATGCTTATTCAGAGTATGCAGATCTCTGCCTTGTGTCCTGATTTGAGGCCAAGAGTAATAAGGCATAGCACATGCAAAACATTTATTAAAAACACAAAAAAGGTTTGCCCTAAATCCTTCCTCAAAACAGGAAACATTTGCTATTTGGCAAAGAATTCATCCACTTTGATTAAACCTTTAGCAAATTTAAGTTGGTAACCTACTTTTTCCAATACAGTGGTGTTTCTTGTTCTAAGATATCAAAAGGACAAGGCTTGGTGTTTCATACTCTTTCAGTGCTTTACACATTTCAGATATATGGCCTTCAAAACAGACATGATAAAAGGAAGAAAATTATGACGTTTGTCTGGAAAAATTTTCAGCAAAGAATAAGCTGAAATTTGGATGTGACAGTTGACTTTTCAGTATTATACTATTGTTTGCATGTCTGCTAGCATGGTGTAGTGGTTTGAGTGTTGGACAGTGACTGTCTGCACAGGTGTCCTGCTGAGCCACCTGGCACATCTGGTGCTGCTGTAGGTTGCTTGATTCTGAAGTCAGAAAGAAGTGCCCACAACATCTGGGTGTCTCATTCTGAACTCAGAATAAATGACCCACAGTGGTGGCACACATGCCAGGCAGCACAGTGGAACACCTGTGCAGACAGATGCTGTGGTGTGGGAATGAAGGATTCTGGATCTAACCAGAAGATCTGGAGCAACAGGTACCCTGTTTCCCTAAAAATAAGACACCCCTAGAAAGTAAGACCTAGTAGAGGTTTTGCTAAATTGCTAAATATAAGGCTCCCCTGAAAGTAAGACCTAGCAAAGTTTTTGTATATAAATATATATACAGCATATAATAAATGTTCTTTTTTTCAACAATAAATGTGAATTCTTCTTCATGGAAAAATAAGACATCCCCTGAAAATAAGACCTAGTGCATCTTGGGGAGTAAAAATTAATATAAGACACTGTCTTATTTTGGGGGAAACACGGTATATATTTTTACACCATTTGAAGGCTGTTATTCCCTGGTTCTGGTGTGGAAAGTGTTTTTCTGAACTGCTCATGCCAGAACTGGGTTTTAGAATGTGCATTATCAGAACAGGATGATGGTAGAATGGGGAGCGGTGGCAGGGAGAACAGGCCTTTTTGCCCATGCAGAAAAGGCCTACGGTATAGGGACTGGGGGATGATTCAAGTACTTCCTGTCAAATGTGAGTTCTGAGGAAATATCTGAAAGAAATAAAGCATCAGAACAGAAAAATCTGAGATAAAGGACTTGATTGAGTGTAAGAAATCTAGGATAGAGAAGTTGACTTGGGTGTCATCCATGGACAGATGGTGGTAAGGGCAATGTGAGATTGAAAAAATGTTCCATTCTCTCCTTCCTTCAGTTATCAGTTGTTTTACAATAACTCAGAGTGTGCAATACTTTTCTTTAGTTTTAAAAGACAACATTCCATAATGTGACACTTGAATTAGAGATTTTAATTTTAATTCACTTTTTAGCATTTGTTTCACCTTTAGTTAGCACGTGTTTTGTATTCTAATATTTAACATACTGCATTAAAATTAAGGTCAGAATAACATTCTTGGGAAATCTAAGTGAAAAGGATTCCTCCAGTATAGTGTGTTGACCTTATATTTCAAAGACCCATGAAATCATTTTAAAAACTGGTTACTATTATTAATATTCCCCCCACCCTACCCCAGTACAAATATATGCAAGTGAGCTTCCAATGCAGACTTTGTTCACTGCATGAATAATCACTGTTGAAATAAAAGCTGCATGGAGTTGTTAATGGATTATATATTTGAGCATGGGGGTCAAAGCTGCCTTGTATTCCTTTGGGTTGGATCTGGGAATTTCTGGAGACTTTTACCCCTAAACAGTTTTTTTTTACACATTCATGTCTGTTGTTCCTCTTTCACTTACTCTATCTTTGGTGTAGTGTGGTATACATAATTTAAATAACCAGGGAATGTCTCTGGGCTTGAAACCACCTGCTGGCTTATATTAGCTAATTAATGGTGATTTATCTGAGTTACTAATTTGAGTAGAGCTGATTGCCTTCAGGAATTTTTGTGAACGTTCTAAGAATTTTTATTATAATTATGCTTATTTGATGGGCGCTCTACTTTAAACACTTTAAAAATATTTGCCTGCTATAGTACAAAAAGATTTTCTCTCTGCTATTAACAAATAAACCACCATGTATAGTTTTATAGTTCAAATAATATAGACAGATATTTTGTTTCAGGTGGCACCACTTCTATCTCCTTGTGGTTCCCTCACATTTTCTGGCTAATAGTAAGGATTATTTATCCAGCCTGAGCCTCCAAACAGTGACTGCTGAAAAATAGTACTGATCAGGAACCTTAATCATTTTCACAAAAACTAATAAAGTAGATTAATTTTAGCCAAACTTCTCCATCATGCGGGGCTGATTCTCATGGACTGAAAGTGTGAATTTAATGGTGGTACAATCTCAGAGGTAGAAATATAATACAACTCTCACAGTCTATTACATCTATATAATCCCCGCCTTTTTTTCTGGTCTCAATGTCTCTTAAAGCAATAATCTCTGAAAATAGGGGAAAAAAAGACTATCCATTTCTTTTACTGTGATCCCATTAGTATTTATACTAAACAAAGAATCAGCTCCCTAGATAAGGTAACCGGTAGACATCCTAGAGGGGAGTTTATTATATTAATAAGATAATTCTTTTGATTTTGAAGATAAACAACCTCTTAACAAAAGATTTTATCATTGTTTCAGTATCACACTTTACTTTTAGTATTATATACATTTTTAGTATTATATTTTTTAAACTTGTATTTCTAGATTATGATTAAGATTATGAGATATTTGTCATGAATGCCTATTGCATTACCCACCATAATGGCAGCATCCTGTATATTCACCGTGCTGTGGGCAGTAGGGAGTCTCAAATTTAACCCAATCCCCATGAACAAATATGAAAGCCATAGTGATCCATGCAAATAGACCCATATGCACTGTAAGATTTTTTTCCCCTCAACCACTCAACCAAAAAAAGTACATGGAAGAACATTATGCTGGGAAGAAATGGCAATTATAAGGTGTATATAGTCAGCACATGATCCACTCAGAATATGCTCAGGAACTGAGCTGGTTGGTTGGCAAGAGAGAGGTTCCTGCCTCTTCCAGCTCCTATTCACAGTTCCTTAAACAAACCTGCCTTATTCTTTAAGAAATTTTCCACATTTGTTCCTCCCAAAGGACTTGCTAGGAAGTGCAAGGGAATAAATATTAAACTGTGGAACTGCCACTTTTTCAGTATAGCAAATGGAAAAACTGAGAAATGGACAGGCCTGAACTTCTTGCACAAGGTCAAGTGACAGAGCTGAGAATACTGAATCCTATTCTAGCTATAAAACAGAACTTGGAATGTTACTTTTAAACACCAATATATTGTGTTGCTCATTAAAAGCCCCCTGAAGCAACCCAACTGGGTTGCCATAATATAGAGGACAGAAAGAAACTTGTTTCATTGCTTGTGGCAATGCCATTCCATTTCTTGTGTGGGGTGTTCATTTTAAGAATATGAAATTGCCACAAGGGTTTCCCCCCACTGGCCATTTCATATTATTCATATTATTTTTTAGTTGAAAGCAAACTTTATATTATTAAGGTAAGAGCTGGCAACACCTCTTCTACCTCAAGCAAATAACATCAAAAATGGCTAATCGTTTGCACAAGGAACACTGTATCAGGTAAGGAACATTGTTGCTTTATACTACAAACAGAATGGCATTTCTCCCATTAACCCTGAAAAGAAGTGAATTTACTATGAATTCCATAATACTACAAACCAAACCTGTGCCAAAGTTTGCAATTGTTTTGCTTCCCTCCACAGTTTTGCAACAGCCCCCAAACTGAGAAACAATTTGTTGCAATATCGTGTTACTACCAAGTTCTGCTGTAGCAGTCTATGAACGATACCACTTTGGACCGTATGTCTTCAGTCATGCCATCTCTTCTAATTCTCATTTGTACACTCTCATGAGAATGTAGTTCTCCCCCAGGAATTTGATTTTCTACACCTTCCAATATTCTTTGATGTAATGCCCTCTGATCTGTTCATTACGCTACAGATCTCCATCTGACCTCTCATCTATCAAAGTTCTAAATTCACCATCCTTTGCTAAAGGTTGAAGAAATCACGTCAGACATGAAAGGTAAGGAAGTTCCCCCCTCCCAAAAAAAAGAAAGATGGGAATAGATTAGAACAGTGATGTCCAAACTCTGGCCCTCCAGTTGTTTTGGACTTCAGCTCCCAGAACCCCAGACCACTGGACAAAGTGGCTGAGATCTGTCCACCTCTGCAGGTGAAATTATACAAGCGAAAACGTTGTTCAGGTTTTTATGTGAGACAACCAATATATCATAAATATAATTTGAAAACATGTAAATAGGTACCCCTCTGGTGGGAAGATAAACAGCATTCTGTGCAATCATGTTGGCCACATGAACACAGAATATCTCTGACAATGCTGGCTCTTTGGCTTAGAAACGACTCAACGACCTTGTCAATGGGGAATACCTTTCCCTTTTATATACAGCCTCACCAACCAAAAAACAAAGCCTAGCTCAAAACCTTATGGAACGAATTCTATCTTGATCAACAAAAGTAAGAAGAACTGGAAGCGGTTACAGAAACCCATACAAAAATTAAATATTTTGGGGCTTATTTTGGGAAGAACAATTTTGCAATATTCAAGACAAGATATTCTCTGGAATTTAGGTATGTATGTGTTTAATTTACATCCCATCTTTCCCCCTAAATGAGATCTAAAGCATCTTACAGCGCAGGTTAAAACAAAATACTGTACAGCTAAAACAATGTGCAGTACAAAGGGTAAAAACAATTAAATAAGTCTGCTGTAGATTGGAAAGAGAAACAGCAGAATTGAAATTCATCCATAAACTACAGTCCCTCCTCACTAATGGACTGAACAGGAACAATGGCTTCCTGGCTCACTACACACATTTCAAAACTATCTGGCACGATCCTCATAGGGCACCCTACACTCATCTATTCTCCCCACCTGAGGGCTAGTTTCCAAGACCAAACTGATCTTGCCATCAGATTTCCGTATCCAATGGCTATGCCTTTGTCCACAAACGACCATTGTTAAAACTGGAATTGCTACTTCATTTCCATACCCCAAGGATTTTGAATTTGAATTGACATTGTCACATACCTATGGCATATATATATATATCTATATCTATATATCTGTCCCTGGCCTCTACTTCATCAAAATCATCTGAGGAAGTAGAATGAAGTCTAGGAAAGCTCATGCTGCCAATTTATTTATTTCAGTTAGTCTCAAAGGTGCTACAAGATCTCTTTGCCATTATTACCCCATTGTATATAATGGGACTTGAGCATCCATGGATTTCTGCATCTAAGGGGGCCCTGCTACCAAATCCCAGCAAAGCAAATGCTACCATCTAAAAACCCACTACATCAAGAAAAGGTAGTCCTAATTATATTAAAGAGCTACTCTGTGCCTTCAAAGTCTACAGTGCTCCTTCTTGCTTCATTTGCAATTCTCCTACTGTAAAGGAATGTACTGCTGTTGGTAGCCAATTGACCAAAGATGGCACAGATCTTTCTAGAAAAAACTCACTTTGTTTTAGACTTAAGTATAATGGAGACTGTAGAATGTCAGGCTGATGCTCTCCCGGGGATAGCAAGGGAGGTTTACCTGGAGGTTCACACTATTCATGAGTGTAAAGAATTTGTACTAATGCAGTTTTTGCAGCAACAATCCTAGCATTTTCCCACCAACCTACCCTACCTGAAAAATGCTAACAGTGCTTAATTTCACCCAGCACTGTAGCCCAGAATCGTAATATTTCAAAACATCAAGCATAATTGGAAATATTTTTCTCTGTAGCTAAAAAGCAGTTGAGAAGGAGAATGCTTCTGAGCATATGCAGTGTATTTTTCCCTTGCCATAGAGAAAACACTACAAATAATGTGGCTTCCTGCAGGTTTGAGTATCAGTATATTTAATTGTAGAAATGAATCACTGAGTCTAACCTTCAAGGCTGAAAACATGTGGGAACATATGGGTAAGTTATAGGGTGAAGCAGTGACATTTCCTAATGTGTGTTTATGATTAAATGCTTCAGCCAGAAAAGAAGAAATGTGAAAAGAGTATTTTCCAAGAGCCACATAGCAAGCTATGTTTGCATGTGTAGCTCTGGGAGATAGTGCATCACAGGTCATGCAGGCCAACTTTAGAGGAGCAATTTTTAGGTATTCTGAGCAAAATTGTAACCTCTGTTGCAGCACCACACTGCTGATCAGAGAAATAGAGGTTTTGTGTTACATTCTGCACTCAAGAAACCCAGTGCTTCACAGAGTTGTCATCTAAAAGGAAAGCTCACTGAACTTAGCTGACTACTCCCTAAAGACCAGTTTGCATTTTATTTTACGTAAAGAGTGCTATAAAAATAAAACTAGTGTTGTTGTTGTTTGCAGGGGTGGGATTTAACAGAGTTGCTGTTTTTAACTGTAGCACCATTTCCTCTGAAACATTCCTATCAGTCATGCTAGTGAAATTCTGCAAGCAGTTATAATAGCAAAAATGCTAATAATTTGGCAAATTCTGGTTCTCAATAATTTAAATTTAAAATTCTGTGTTCATGATAGGAGCAAGCAAAAATGAAGTAGATTCAGCTTTGCTTTTGGAAAATAGCTATATTTTTGATATTTGCAACTACAAATCTATTTTGCTGGTGGTTGTTTGTTGTGTGCCTTCAAGTTGTATTGGACTCATGACGACCCTAAGGTGACCCTATCATGGGGTTTTCTTGGCAAGATTTGTTCAGAGGGGGTTTGTCATTGACTGCCCCTGAGGCTGAGAGAGTATGACTTGCCCAATGTCACTCAGTAGGTTTACATGGCTGAGCTGAGACTCAAACTGTGGTCTCCAGGTCATAGTCCAACACTCAAAGCACTATGCTACACGGGAAAATCTCTACCTCCCTCAATATGAGAATCTTTCAAGTGTGTTACTAAGGCCCTGTACAGACCGCCAGTTTATGCCAGCCTGTACGCAGAACCCTAGTTCGCTGCCCAGGTGCCATCATGGTGTGCACCCCCGTTTAAACGGGGCACGCCATAATGATGCATGGGCAGCACAGTCCCCAAACGAAGCTGGCCAGAAGGAGTATCATCATGGCGCACAAGTGCCACTATGGTGTCCCTTCCAGGAAGCTGCTTACAGCAGATTCTTTTTGCTCCTGAGAGGGAGCAGATCATTACCATGGCGTGCAGTTGCCGTGGCAATGATCCGGGGCTAAAAGGGGTGGCATTTAGCTGCCCGTCTATTGAGCCCTTAAGTCACTAATAGGCAGGAAAACCATTAATGCACTATTGATATAGTACATAAAAAGTCAAAATTTAAATCTGAGTCCAACAAGCCAAGTAATTAAAGAAGATTGAAAATGGGGCATTCAGCTCATGCCTTTAAATTCTGGACATGTCTTATTACCAGAGCAGAGCAAGCAGAAACACAAATGTCATGGAATATTTATTTGGCTGTGCTTCAGATTGAGGAAGGAGGAATATGTACCAGTAAATGTAAAAATAACATCACACAAGCATCAAATGCACAGGTCTTTTCCTTCATCAGCAGATCATTGTTATGAGAAGAATTATAACTTATTAGCAAACTACAAGGTTTGCCTGCAAGAGTACTACAGTTAGTTCCTAGTATCTTCAGGTAAGCCTGGGAAAGATCCCTGTGTGAATGTTGCTGCTAATCATTGCAGACATCAGTGTGACAGACGGGCCAATTGTCTATCTTGGTATTATTGGAATTATTAAGAATACTTAATAACTACTTGATTCCACAATTTTGAATCAAGTACTTGGTTTTGAATTTGGGCGCAAGGAATATGCGACAAAGTATGCAAGTAAAACTAAGCAGGCTATAAATTGAAACAGACATTAGCTATTTTAAAGATCACTTTCAATAAATATTCTGCAGTGAATGCTATACAAGCAAAAATCTATACATTTTTAAAATTCTGACTCAGTTTCATAAACAAAACAAAAGGGAAGGATGACGTTGGTGGGCTTTTCCTCTACTACATCTGTGGAAACTAACCTATGAAATGGTGATGGAAATATTAGAGCTGTTATGCCTGGAAAAAATGCAATGATCATTTCATTCTTCCTGTCTTTTAATGCTCCAGGGTTTTGGAGACGAATAGGAGCAATAAGTTCACTTTGCAGAATTAATGCTGTAATTCTTTATCATAAGAGCAACGCATTACCTCAATCTGATTTTTCTACAAAATGGTTCCAAGTATTTTTAATGATGGCCCTAATTTGTTAACACCTCCTAAATTATTAATCCCCCTTTATATTCAAGTAGTTATTGCATGTCATAACAATGTATCTATGCAAGGAAATTTAATAGTATTTTCTGCATATCAAGAAAAGGCTTGTTCTGCAAAATGCTATTAAAATTGATAATGAGCTAAATATTTGCTGTAGCAAAGGAAGAAATTACTGTATCAATCAACCTGGGTGCTCTTATTCAATAAACAAAAATTATCACATTAACCATCTCTTGTTTCAAGTTGTATAATGTCTGGGTTTTGTTTTGTTTTTTGCACACCTTAGGCTTTGTATCTGTTTTTCTAGGCAGCTATTTTTTGCTCTCTTCAATTGGAGATAACATTATAAGCTTTGTTGTAATTATATGGAAAAGGTTAAATTGGCATATCAATTAACAGTAACAAAGTATCTTAAACAAAGTATCCACCCCAATATAAGCTTTTCAGTCCTTTCCAAATTAAGCTGCACTAATTTGGCTTATTAAAACTAGAGGCTTTAAAAATGCACTGAAGCTTTTTCAGGCTTTTAAAAAAAGAAACCTTTATAAGAAAACAACTCTCTTGAAGACACTTGCTTTACTTGCACAAATAAAACAAAACCAATAATGAAAAGCATTTACATGAAAGTGTCACTCTATTTTTTTTTACTTCAGTTCACCCCTCCCTCAATAAAATGCATTTTAGGACCAGAATACAAAATACAGAACTATATACTACAGAACAGGCACTAACTTGAATCAATATCTTACTTCAGCTTTGAAAAGCAAAACAAATAACTTCTATCTTGTAGCACAATACAAACACTTTGAAAAGGATAATTGCAGGAAAAGTGTGTTTGGTTATGGCAGGATTCTGTTTTTGCATTTAGCTACTGCCCCCAAGACTGGCCAAGGGGGGCTGAGATAAAACCCCAAAAGGATGAGATTCAAGTGACCAGGCATTATTTATTGTGTTTTGCCCTAAAAAATAATTTTGTGAAACCTATCATGGAACTACCATTACAATTTCTAGCAAGCTTTACTTGAAAATCAGGTTAGAGCTACAATAAACACCTTAGTGACTTGTGCTGTCTGGATGAACTCTAGAAGTAAAGGGTGTGGAGAAGTGAATGCCTGAGGTCTAGCATAACTGTCTGCTACCCTGGCAAGAGAGGAGAAGCCAAGTTCTATGGATTTATATTTAGTCTTGCTGTTTCAGAAGCTATTTGCCAATTGAAATGGAAATGATGCAGAGCACTAGTTACATCTATATCTGAAGAAGACTCTGAAAATTCAGTCAGAGCCTGAAAAGACTTTCTGGTTCACACTTGAGAGTTTCTTTCACACAACTTCCAATGTGTGGCAAAAGCACAGAAGGGTAAACTTGTGAAACAGTTTCACATAGATGCCATTTCACAATCACTTCAATGTGTTTTGAGAGACAACTGATATGGGACCTAGCCTATTATCTCCCTATTTTGGACAAGGTCATGATCATGAAGCAAGTCTGAGTAGCCTCTAAAACCATTCAATGTGTTCATGCGGAGAAATCATACCAGCGTTTGCATTAAAAGATTGGTGAGCAGTAATGAAATTCACAGATTTGTGGCCATGACTGAGATAATTCTAGCCAAACAATAACTTTTCTTCTAATAACCATAGTTATGGAGTTGCCACAAAATTAAGGAAGGAACCTCTCATAACATGAGCACTGAGTAAGATTCAAACTTTCAGTAGTTCACTCTCTTTGATACCAGGTCCATGCTAGCTTTTGTTACTGGAACTTTTATGAAATGGGTATGGTCAGATAGGGCTTAATTTGGGCCAGGAGCAGTGAATTTAAATGCAAACCTGGAATCAAAGGTTATGACTTCTGTTAAAAGTGTAAATGAAGTCCCTTCTTTCTCTAGATCTGGGTATGACTTAATGCACTGATATGCATACCATGAATAGACAAGCAGAAAGGGATTATTTTTATGAGAGCAGAAGGAAGAACATAGGCTTCCCTGAGGTTCACAAAGTACCTGCAGTGCTTTAATAGAATGAGGACTTAGGGCTTTACCAATTTAAAATAATTATTACAGCCAATGTTTATGCCAAAGGGCCACACATACACATATTTCTCAATTCAGCTTTATAGCAGTACTCCTGTAGATAACACCAGATTAGTTTTAGTATGGGTTGGTGCCATTAAGTAATAGATAAACAGGGGGAGAGGAAGCATTTACTTCAGTCTAGACTTTTATGGGTGTATCATATATTTTAGATGACTTCTCCTACCTATTTTAACATACTTTATCTCAATCTAGACTTCTACACAGCAGTGCAAAAAAAGAAACATCCAGGTAGCAGAGCACAGCTTGTGTGTGTAAAACTTTCTATTGAAATTACATAAAAATGGACTCAGAAATGAGCTGATTCCCCACAGATTAGAGGTTACTTCTGTTAGGTATCTAATTAAAGTTATCTGAGAAAGTTATTCATTTAATTATAAGATTTTTCTGCAGTTGTGCATAATTTAAACTATAGTCAAGCTATAGGTTGCAAACAATTGTCCTTGTAATAGTACTGTATGTACTTCAATGTCATTCAGCAATATATAGAAGCATGTCCTGGCACACTGCATATCTTTGTTGGGTCAGTAGATCACAGGAATTCATTTGAGATTCAGGAGTGCCAAAAGCAAGATATAAAAATCTGGGGTGAGTGATGCTTCCTCAAGGATTCTGTAAGGAATTTGGGAGGGAGACTGTTTTGGTCACCATAGTGGACATTTTATACTGGGAAATAGATGCAGGGAGTGTGGCCCTTTAATACTCTTGAGACTTCTTGCCATCTTTCAATATGATTAACCAGTGTATTTTTTATTCTTTGTTACTGCTGTGCTGGAGTGATTTGATCTCTGTGGTACAGTATACACACCTTCTTGTCTGGTCATCTGTAGAAGATGGAAGTGAGAGGCAATTACTGTTTGGCATCACTGGGCTATGGTTTCCCATAGAGTTCTGCATTATCCTTTTGTTATTTAGTATTTACATGAATGTGCCCAGAGAGATAATCTAGTGCTTTGGAACAAGACACAATCAGTACAGTATATTAATGATAATCAGTTCTGTTGCTTTTAGTTACATGACTTCAAGGAAACAATTAAAATGTTGAATCTTGGCTGGATGATGGCAGACAAATTGAGATTAAATATAGACAAGAAGGTGCTGTCAATCAAAAGACTAGCTCAAGGATTGAAATTGATCCTATTCTGGAAATGGTTATGGTTCCCCCTGAAAGATCAAGTTTGTAGCATGGGAATGTGTGTCCTTTCCCCTTAGTGTCCCGGGATCATCAGGTGTCACTGTCAGTGTATTTCAATCAACTACTTTTAGTGCACCAACTGTGATCATTCAATCTGGGAAGCATTATCCATGTCTTTGTTACATCATGTTTATACTATTGTATATGGGCCTATCCTTGAACAATGTTCAGAAATTTCATTGTAAAATGGTATACAACACCATGATCATATCACTCTAATTTGGAAAGCTCTGTGCTGGTTGCCAGTTATTTTTTGGGCGGGGGGGGGGGGGGGAACTAAAGGCACCAGTTTAACCTTTAAAGATGCAAATAGCCTAGGGTCTGGCTATCTGATGGAGCACCAGTCTTTTTATCAAGGTGCATGGTTTTTAAAGTCAGAAGCAGATATACTTTTGAAGATTTCTATTTTTACTTCATGAGCATCTGGGAAAGGACTTTCTCTTAATGGCACACACAAACTCTGGAATGCATTCCCTCAGGAGTTAGCCAGGACATTTCTTTTAAAGGCTTCTCACTTATTTTTTTTTAAACTGATTTAAATTTTAAAATTTTTTAAATGGATTATTCATTTTTATGCCACTTTGGTTGATTTCAGAAAGGTGAAATAGCAATACTTGATATCAAAACAATGAAATATACTATATAAGCATATAAAAAACATGACTGACTGTAGATCCAAATAAAAAACGCATTATGTGCTGTATTAATGTAGTGGGAGTTACACTTAAGGGTGGACTCAGATGAAATTGGCTTGGATGCTGATTTGGCATAAGTGGATGTCTGTTTGTGGAATACTCTAATTGGCAGAAGAGGCACAATTTTTGCTGTGTGTTCTTGTTCCACTCCTAGTTCCACTCCTGCTGGATGCTTACTCTTGGCCTTAAAGGGCCCAGCATGATTTATGTATCTATATTGTCCTGTATTGCTGAGGAGCAAGAGAAAGTCAAGGGTATGAGAATAAAGGAAGGACTATAGTCATGGAATGTCTATGAGAGATGCTAATCTTCCTCTCAAAACGACAACACTCTCTTCAAAACGCTATTCAGCTCTGAATCTGATGACATGACAGCGACATTGTGGGCTGCAAGAGAAAATAAGTTGGAAATTGTGTGTCTAATGTCCACCAGTGGGAACCTTTAATGGATTTTTCAAAGAAAGATAATTCAGAATTTAAGTCAATATTATTTTTACTATGATTACAACAGTGTATTTGATTGAAGCTCTTATCACATGTTTAGCTCAAGCAGGCCTTGAGCTGAAGAAAGTTCTCATGATGAATTTTTCACTGCAGGAATAACAGGTTCATTATTTCAATTTTGAATCACCCTCAAATAAGAGATTAACTAACCATCAAATTAATTAAGGTTTGAAATGGGAAGCCTTGTTGTTTATGTAAATCAATATTAAGGTATTTTTGTTACACAAAAACAAGTAGCAAAATTTGGAATTCCTCTGTTATTGTTTTAAACAGAAAAAAATAAAATATATTAATCTGTCCTTTTTTGCTAGGTTTTGACAGCTGTCAATAGGAAGATCTGATTTCTTTATCCATCCTTCAGATATATAACATTAGTATCTTCAGAGAAAGGTCTTGTCTTTGAGAGCTGCAGTTTCATTGCCCCCAACTCTATTATTGCATTCTTGAACTGCAGAGTATTCATTTGTGGGCACTGAGGTAGCCAGTGGGAGGGTATTGATTGGAGTACAATGTCCTGTGAAGCAGGGAGAGTAAGATGAAAAAATGTTTTCTGCTTAATGGGTTGGTATTAAGTAGGTGGGAATGGCTTCTAATTAGCCAACAATTGCTGTGTTTCCCAGTTTTCCTCCCTTCCCTCCTCCTGTCGACCACCAGCTGCCAATCTCCCTCTCCCTTTTTTGTGTGTGTGGAGTTCATTGCTCACTGCAGTGAAAGCCTTTGTTTAAAAAAGAGGGCTCCCAGGGTCTCAGCTGCCGGGGTACAGCTTGCTGCCTGCGATGAGTAGCAACTGTCAGTTTATTTTATCTCAGCCTTTTCATCATTCTGCTGAAACTGGTCGAGTGAAACCACCTGAGAGACCTGAGGATTCAGTACCTACAAGTCATTAGCCAGGACTGCTCAGGCTCTCCCCACACAGCAAGTCAACTGAATACAGCCTAAAATACAGTCTACTTTAACCCCATGTTTTCCTATGGACGTTTGAGACTATCACTTGCTATAGAGATCATTTCTTTATCTCACTTTAATAAAATTAGTATGAAAAAGTATTTTCTAATAGCTCACAGTATTGCAGCTTCATGTAAGCTTGAGAGCTTTAAACGTAACATGGAATGTGTGTGCATACATGCACAATCCCTTATGCCAATCTATTTCATCTGCAATGCCTTCCAGTATGTAGATAACATTCTGGAGAACAAAATGAACAGTCAATAATATTGCCATTTCTCTGAATCTTTTTGATTCTACATTTTTGAAGGAAAGGCAGCTGAAATACATGTAGTTTTAATCATTATAAAGTGGTTTTTCATATACAAAACCCCCCATTCATTTGTGAGGGCATCAAATTTAGCTTAATTTATGTCATATGTGCATTTTATCACTTCTTGGTAGCTATGATTGTTTTAAATATAATATCATCAGATTAGATATCTTTTTGAACAGAATGTTATCATATGACTCATAAACACAATTTGTTACATATCGTATATAGTTTCCTTTTAAACAGGTAAGTTTTCAGTTTTATTAAGAGCCCCAAATAGGTTTCAATTATTATCAGGAAAATATTTACAATACATAATGAATAACCTGTTGCTTTCAATATTAGTATTGATAAGAATATCCCTATTAGTTGCTCAAGAAGTTTGGTAAATCCCATGTGATGACAATATGACTCTAACAGCTTTCTAACCATGTCCTCTGTGGTCTAATGTAACAATACAGGTAAATAAAAGTGACCAGTCTACTGTTCAGCATGAATTTTGAGAGAAATTTCATCTTATCTGTAATTCTGCTTGAATGTCAAGTATTACATGCATATATTTTACTGTAACTATAAAGAAATTAGAGAACAAGGTAATTGCAAGAAATCATAGATGACAGCATCACCATCACAACAACAACATCTAAACAATTTACATTTTCTTAACAAGGCCTTTTGGGAGATCACATTTTAGGCAACAGGCTCACTTGCTTTGGCTCATCTAATATAATTTATATATAGTAAAAGAGCATAAATAAAATATATGTGTACATTCTACATTCACTCCAAACCATAGTTGTTAAATATTAAATAGCACCCAATATGCTCTGGGGTTGAAATACCAGGATGAAACTGATAAAAGGTTTGAAGTGCCTATTGGGCAGTGGCATAATATTTATTATTTTATAGTTGTAAGGTGATAGTCTGCTTCTGGGAACCCACAGTTCAAAATGCTGTGTTTTCCTTAGAATTCAGTCAGAACACTGCTAATCAATCATCTTCAGCTCATGGCCATGGCTCTTCTAAGAATTCTAGGACATTTTAAACCTGGAATTTTCTCTGGTTAAAGTGACAGAAATGGGAAAGATAAGGTACAGTAGTGGTTGATGTCACTTTAACATACAGTTTGACCAGTACAACTTAATTGGTGTACAATTAAGGCAAATGCAGACATTCATTTAAGTTTGTAGAGTATACAACCAGCAGGCAATAGGACAGCACCCATCCTGTCCATTGTGCTACCTCTAAGTGCTGCCAGATATTCATTGTTGTAGCCAATATTTGCAACTGATCAACACAAATTGATTTATAGTGGTTTGTAAGTCTAAAGAATGGCTGTTAATCCATATTGCCAAGAAATTATTTTTTCCTCAAGTATAGAGATAGGGTGTCTTTTAGGGATTGTCTGCATGAGCAATAAAATGAGGTTCTGCCCTGTTTTGAAACCTACCTGAATAAACAACTCACATGGCCAACACAGGAGGATTCAGAGATGCAATTTCCAGCAGTCCCAGCCATTATAGCCAATGGTTACAAATGCTGGGAATGAAGCTCAACAACATCTGGAGGGCAACCTAATTCCTACCTCTGCTCTCTATATAGAGATTCATACATTCTAATTCATGTTATCAGATCTTAACAACCATACTTTGTTTTCAGCACAACCATAATACTCTCACAGGAGAAAAGAAGAGATAATAAGCTAATAGGAGATACGCAGAGCCCTGTAAGGTGGATGAGTGGGATGGAGGATTGCTCCCCCAGTGCTGGGTATGGTACTCAAGGAGGAGAGAAAATAGTATAGGCAGCAGAAGGTCTCCGTCTCTTCAGATGAGCTTAAGGCAAGAGAAAATAATGGTGCCAGGGATTTAGGAGATAAGGGTGCTCCCTCTGACACCATATTCCCTATTTCCTTTCATTTAAGCAGTATTTTAATATCAATTATATAGACTTTGGCTCTCATGTTGTTATGGGCCTTTCATTGTTTCTGACTTACGGACACTCTAAGGTGAACCAATCATGCAATTTTTTGGGTCATAGAATCATAGAATCATAGAGTTGGAAGAGACCACAAGGGCCATCCAGTCCAACCCCCTGCCATGCAGGAAATCCAAATCAAAGCATCCCCGACAGATGGCCATCCAGCCTCTGCTTAAAGACCTCCAAGGAAGGAGACTCTATCACCTTCCGAGGAAGTGCGTTCCACTGTCGAACAGCCCTTACTGTCAGGAAGTTCTTCCTAATGTTGAGGTGGAATCTCTTTTCCTGTATCTTGCATCCATTGTTCCGGGTCCTGTTCTCTGGAGCAGCAGAAAACAAGCTTGCTCCCTCCTCAATATGACATCCTTTCAAATATTTAAACAGGGCTATCATATCACCTCTTAACCTTCTTTTCTCCAGGCTAAACATCCCCAGCTCCCTAAGTCGTTCCTCATAGGGCATGGTTTCCAGACCCTTCACCATTTTTGTCGCCCTCCTTTGGACACGCTCCAGTTTCTCAATGTCCTTTCTGAATTGTGGCGCCCAGAACTGGACACAATATTCTAGGTGGGGCCTGACCAAAGCAGAATACAGTGGCACTATTACTTCTCTTGATCTAGACACTATACTTCTATTAATGCAGCCCAAAATAGCATTGGCCTTTTTAGCTGCCGCATCACACTGTTCACTCATGTTCAACTTGTGGTCTACTTGGACTCCTAGATCCCTTTCACATGTAGTTTCATTCAGCCAGGTGTCACCCATCCTATATCTGTGCATTTTATTTTTCCGCCCTAAGTGCAATACCTTACATTTCTCTGTGTTGAATTTCATTTTGTTAGCTTTGGCCCAGCTTTCTAGTCTATTCAGGTCATTTTGAATCTTGATCCTGTCCTCTGGGGTATTAGCTATTCCCCCTAATTTGGTGTCATCTGCAAATTTGATTAGTATGCTCCCAATTCTGTCATCCAGGTCATTGATAAAGATGTTGAATAGCACTGGGCCCAGGACAGAGCCCTGTGGGACCCCACTGGTCACTTCTCTCCAGGATGAAAAGGAGCCATTGTTGAGCACCCTTTGGGTTCGGCCAGTCAACCAATTACAGATCCATTTAACAGTTCCTTTGTCTAGCCCACATTTTACAAGCTTGTTTGCAAGAATGTCATGGGAAACCTTGTCAAAGGCCTTACTGAAATCAAGATATACTATATCCACAGCATTCCCTTCATCTACCAAACTGGTAATTTTATCAAAGAAAGAGATTAGATTTGTCTGGCATGACTTGTTTCTCTGAAACCCATGTTGAGTTTTTGTGATTATGGCATTGCCTTCTAGATGTTCACAGACTCTCTGTTTAATGATCTGCTCCAGAATCTTTCCTAGAACTGATGTCAGACTAACTGGACGATAATTGTTGGGATCCTCTTTTTTCCCCTTTTTGAAGATGGGGACAACGTTTGCCCTTCGCCAGTCCGCTGGGATCTCTCCTGTTCTCCAGGAGTTTTCAAATATGATTGCCAATGGCTCCGATATTACTTTTGCCAGTTCTTTTAATACCCTTGGATGGAGTTCATCTGGTCCCGGAGACTTAAATTCATTTAGATTAACAAGGTGTTCCTCTACTATCTCTTTACTTATTCTGTGCTGAAATTCCCCTATTCTGTTCTCTGCTCCATTATCCTCAGGTTGAGCACCCTTTGCCTTTTCTGAGAAGACTGAGGCAAAGAAGGTGTTGAGTAATTCTGCCTTTTCTCTATCTCCTGTTAGCATTTTGCCATCTTCTCCACGCAGTGGCCCTACTGTTTCCTTCTTCTTCCTTTTGCTGCGGACATATCCAAAAAAGCCCTTTTTATTGTTCTTAACCTCTCTAGCAAGCCTGAGTTCATTCTGCGCTTTAGCTTTTCTGACTTTACCCCTACACATGCCTGCTATTTCTTTGAATTCCTTTTTCGTGATTTCCCCCTTTTTCCATTTCTTATACATGTTCCGTTTCAAACTTAGCTCAGTTGAAAGTTCCTTAGTCATCCATCCTGGTTTCTTGAGACACCTCCCGTTTTTCTTTCTCACTGGAACTGTTTGAAATTGTGCCTTCAGTATCTCCCTTTTGAGAAAGTCCCATCCGTCCTGAACTCCTTTATCTTTTGGTATTTCTGACCATGGAATCGCCCTCAATACTTCTCTAAGTTTACTGAAATCCGCTCTCCTAAAGTCTAGGATGCGTGTCTGACTCTGCCTGGCTTCTCCTTTCCACTGTATTGCAAACTCCAGGAGAACATGGTCACTTCCACCTAATGATCCCACCACTTGCACCCCATTAACCAAGTCATCCTTGTTGGTTAGGATCAGATCTAAAATAGCTGACCCCCTTGTTGCCTCTTCCACCTTTTGGACCATGAAATTGTCTTCCAGGCAAGTGAGGAATTTGCTAGACCTTGAGGATTTTGCTGAGTTTGACTTCCAGCAAATATCAGGATAGTTGAAGTCGCCTATCACTACTACATCTCTCTTTTCTGACTGTGTGGTCATCTGTTCTAGAAAGATATCATCCAATTCCTCAGTCTGACTTGGGGGTCTGTAGTAGACTCCCACCGTAACACCCTTGTTGTTTCCCTCCCCTTTGATTCTTATCCAGATGCTCTCCACCTGGCTTCCATGATTGATGTCCAGGATCTCTTCACTGGTGTAAATATCTCTGACATATAGTGCTATTCCTCCTCCTTTCCTGTTTGGCCTATTTCTCTTAATAAGGTTATACCCCTCTATTTCCACATTCCAATCATGAGACTCATCCCACCAGGTTTCAGTGATGCCTATTATATCATATTTGCTTTGTTGTACTAGGAGTTCGAGTTCATCTTGCTTATTTCCCATGCTCTGTGCATTAGTGTAGAGACATCGCAGACCATGGTTCCCTTTTACTTGCTGCCTGTGCAAGTTTTTTTGCCTCCCACTGTTGGGTCCTTGCATTGTTTGCCTTGTTTCCTCTATGTCAGTTTGACTATTTTCGCCATCCCTTTTGCCTTCCTTATTGTCTCCCTTCCCCTCGGAACTCAGTTTAAAGCTCTCCTGATCAAGTTCTTGAGACTGTTGGCAAAAACATTTCTTCCAACTGGCGTGAGATGCAACCCGTCTGTTGCAAGAAGTCCCTCCTCATGGAACCGCAGCCCATGATCCAAGAATCCAAATCCCTCTCGGCGGCACCATCTGCGAAGCCAGTTATTCACATCTGCTATTTTCCTCTCCCTTCCTGGACCATGCCCTTCAACTGGCAGAAGAGACGAGATGACAACCTGTACATCCATTCCTTTCAGCTTCCTACCAAGCGCCTCGTAATCCCTTTTGATGTTCTGAATGCTGTGTCTTGCAGTATCATTAGTTCCCACGTGGACCAAAAGGAAGGGGTATTGGTCAGTAGGCTTGACCAGTCTTGTCAGCCTCTCTGTCACATCCCGGATCTTTGCACCTGGAAGACAACACACCTCTCGAGACATCTTGTCAGGCCTACAAATCACTGCTTCTGTACCCCTCAGCAAGGAGTCCCCCACTACGACCACACGCCTCCTCCGAGGCTTAGCAGTGACTGTTCCCTCGGGTGGGACTCTCAGGCTCCCCTGCTCCGTCCCTGAAGTCTGTCCATGCTGCTCTTCTTCATCCTCCTTGATAAGGGAAAGCGCTTCGAATCGATTCTCTAGCTGCAAGCTCCCCGAACAATTCCTTCTTGGTTTACTTCTCTTTGTGACATTCCTCCCGTTGTCTGCCTCCTCTGTTTGGCAAGTGACCTCTTCCACCCTAGCATCTTCCTCTGCATGGTACTCATCCAAGATGGTTAGTTCTATTGTGTCCAGGAAATCCTCTTGTTCCCTAATCTGCTGAAGTGTAGCTACTCTGGACTCCAGCTGCTGCACTTTCTCCTCCAAGAGTGCCACCAACTTGCACTTGGTGCATGTGAAGTTCTCCACTTCTGTAGGCAAGAAGAGAAACATCCCACAAGAGTTGCAGGTGACCGCGGCAGATCCCTCGTTGTCCATACTGCAAAGTCTAATGCCACTTGAGCAGTGTTGTTCAGTTAAGATTTGTTCATAGAGGTTTGCCATGGCCTTCCTCTGAGGTTGAAGGTGAGACTTGCCCAAGGTCACCCAGTGGCTTTCCATGGCTCAGTGAGGAGTTGAACTCTTGCCTCTAGAATCCTAGTCCAACACTATGCTACACTGGCTCTCTTTGACTCTCCTTACCTCATAAAGTTATCAGTGGTGGGAAATCTGTGACCTATGGCCAATTTACCAAAGGCCTGTGGTATAACAGAGCCCTCTGTCCCAAGAAGGGACAATCTTTAAAGGCAAAACCACATTTTCAAAACCACATGTCCATTTCTGTGATGACAGCATGAGATAGCTCCCTCTCTTCCCAGAAATGAAGAGTACAGCATACTGAAAGTATTAACCTGGGTGGAAGTGTTCTCCCAAAAGACATCTCTGTTCATGTAGGTAACAGGCTACATGGAAAACAGTTGTCCCTGTTTGGACAGGTTGAAGGAGAGGTGGAACAATTATGTTGTTTGTTTGTTTTTAAATATGGGATGGCCTTGGTTGGAGAGGAGAAAGGAAGTGCCCCCCTCCCAAAAAAAGAGAGACGGGAATAGATTAGAACAGTGATGTCCAAACTCTGGCCCTCCAGTTGTTTTGGACTTCAGCTCCCAGAATCCCAGACCACTGGACAAGGTGGTTGAGGATTCTGGGAGATGAAGTCCAAAACACCTGGAGGGCCAGAGTTTGGACATCACTGGATTAGAAGGAGGAAAGAGGGGAAGAAAGACAAGGCAGAAAGAGAAAGAAAAGGCGTGGCTAACGTATATCCTACTTTGGGCTTTGGCAGCACTTGCAGCCCCAAACTAATTTCTCTCATGTTACTGGACCTTCAAAAAAGATTCACCCCCTTGGCACAGAATATAAATGAGTAAATCAATAATCAGGTAGAGACTCCAACAAAATTAATGATTTTTTCATTTCCTCCTTTTAATATGCGGTTCATGGGGTAACCAACTATTAACAAAATGTACCAATGAATCACCATGTAAAGACAAAGTTATAAATGAAGTATTAAAAAGATGAAAGAAACTTTAAAAATGTATGCAGAACTGAAGGGATAAAGTATTTAATTGAAAATAATAAAATAGGTATAGGTGATGTTTTAATGTTCATATGGGAAATAGCAAAGGGGACATAAATTGCAATTAACACCAAAAATGAGAATAACTGTTTGTACCTTTTACCATAAAAGAAGAATAAAAATGCCAGATCTGATGGGTACACTTAACTATACAACTACTTATTAATTAAACACATGCTGGAATAACAGAGTGAAAGAATTGACTTTCAATTAAAATCATTCTTTATCCCCATAATGTTGTGAGATATTAGAAATCCCATAAAAGCACAATCATTCCCTCTCTTTTTCCAAGTAAATGGAAAATTTTAGCACAGAGATGGAGATACAGTTGGCCCTCCACATTTGCTTGCTTTGATTTTTGCGGATTTGATTATTTGAAGTTTTGATTAATATGTTCTCTCTAGGAATCTCTATGTCCTCCAGTGCAGACACTGACTACAGTGTTGTGATGGAGAACCTAGAAGATCAAACCACTTTTTCTAGGTCCTACAACATGATTCTATAATCATCCTCTGGCAGATGTTGACCTTAGAGGTGCACTGGAGGACCTGGAGATTCTTAGAGAGGTGTTCTCAGATAAAAAGAATAGTGTTTTTCATTTGTGGTTTTCCACATTCTCAGGGGGTCTTTCACCCATAACCCCAGCAAATATGGAAGGATGACTATATTCTTAAATGTTTCCTTACTAATGGCTTCCAGTTTCTGTAGGGGCATGGCATATCCAACTAATAGGCCAAACACAGCTTGCCACACTACTTTATTTTGCTGACAGTCACTTGGACTAGGTCAGTCTCCTTCCCTAAAGAAGAGACAGAAGGGATAGTAGGACTGACACTGGCTCTTTGAGGCCATGGTTTTGACTATGTTATGCCTTCTCCAATGCAGAAGGCACAGGTGGAGCAAAGATGGTTCTCTTCAAGCATTCTCTCCTCAAATTCACTTTTGGGGGGCTGAACTTTCCTTAAATTTCTTGGTTCAACCTGAGCTTTCCTCCCTCTCGGGTGAAATATAAGTCTGAACCACCTTAATACAGCTAGACTGTCTTGTTCTCAAAATGGATCCCCAATTTAAATTGTTATGGAGGATAGTTCTCAGATTAGTTTCAAGTAACAGAGCAATCTAGAAGTGCTTTCAGAAGCAATAATAAATATCACAAATCAGCTATTTCTGGAAGAACTGATACCACAGGTATACTCCTGAGACATTGGACTTTTCCAAGAGAGTATGTTAACAATGGCTGCATTCATATGAGGGCTGTATCCCAGCTCCATTGCGTAGTATCCTGCCATAGTTTGACTGTCTTATTACCACATACACCTGGAAGCAGTTTGGAAAAGTCACATGGGACCCCTTCATGTAGTCACATCAGTACAATGGGGTGTTTCTGCTGTGTGCTCATGTTCCCCATATTGGTTTATGTACAGTCACACAACTGCAGCAGCTATGGAGTTTTCTTTTGTTTGTTCCCATCACACATTCAGATATTTGCAAAATCAAAAAGCCTTTCTCTGTTTTCCATCATTCTGACCACCCAACTGCACTCTCACTGAACACCAGTCCTCACATGTGTTGCCTCTGCTTCCCCTCATTTTCTAAAATTAATTCCCAGGAAAGTGGGTGTAGGATTGACGGCACATGATGCGATCTTATAAAGGTCTAATCCGAGTGTCCTACTGAATTCAATAGTGCTTACTTCCAGGAAAGTGTTTTACAGCGTTTGCCCCAGGAGACTCCCTGTTAGATGCCCTCAGAAGGACATCTAAAGGCAAGCAAATATTCAAGATCAAAGATTCACATATATCTGGAGTGCAAAGGGGGGAAAAGAGGAAAAAATTGTGATGCTGGTGTTAATAGGCAGTTAGCTCAGCTGTTAACAAACTGTGCTTTTTGTTTTTCATTATTATTTGGGCCCACCATTTACATTTTATATCACTATAACCCATAAAGTTAATGCTTCATGTATCTGAGTAAGTGGATTCCAGTTTGCAAAAGTGTATGATAACAAAATGTATTAAAGCACAATCCTATGTCTATTCAGAAGTCCTACTGACTGTAATGAAATATCTTCCCAGATCTTTAGTCTTGTTGGTAGTTTTAGTAGCAACAGCTACTGATCTAGCTGTACCGCTTTGAAAGTATATATATTATAAAAACATTTTAAACATTTAAATACATTTTAAAAACATTATCGAGAAAGTCTACTATTTGATCTTTCTACATTTCTTTATATTTGTTTTCTAAACAACCGTTTGTTTTTTTTACATGGGACAGGAACTCATTTTCTACTTTTGTTTAACTGACAGACAATGAATCAGATCAACTCTTAATGAAAAGTCAAATAAGTTATTTTCAAAATTTATACTGCCATGAGGAAACATTGCTTTCTAACAGAAAACCCCAACACAGCTAAAAATAAAAAAATAGTATATGAAAATATTGATATCAGAAAATACTGTAAATGATACTTTCAGCATCTAAGTTCTGCAGTTCTGAGAGTGAGTAAATACTAAATGATGTGTTATCAAACAATGAATTTTTTAAAAAATTGAAAAACCAATTCAGCATGTAATTTACAGGATATTTTAAAGACTGTGCTGGTTCATTAGGCCTACTCCAATGTTCAGACCCCAGGTAAAGTATTTATTCTGCCTTGATGCTGCCAGCCCAACAGGATTTTTTTTTCCTGGATAGCATTATGGTGAATTAGCAAGAGGAGGAACACTATAAGATATTTTATCACCACTCTGTTCGGATATTGGTTACTATAACATTTTGCCTTAAGTACAAACTTTATGTATATTTTGTCAACCACTCTTTCACTCTACAGCACAGTGGGGGAAAGGTTTCAGAAAGTCACAAGAAAAAAACCCCAATTGTCATTTCCTCCTTTTCTCCTTCTTAAACCTTGTCCTTCTCACATGCAGCAAATGTCCCACAGAGTAGATGCCATGGCAATAGTTATCATCAGATGTAATAATAAATGAAAAATGATGTTTTCAATAAAAAATGATTTTCAATGCATTTATTTCACAGATTAGAATTTGGGATAATTCAATAGTTATCTTTTATTATGAAATCTAGCTTATTATGACAGACATTGCATTGATTCAATGTATAGTCCAGTTCATAGTTTGTATTTTAAAAACATTTCAGACTGATATTTTCTATATTTTAAGGCATAAAAAACATATTCTCTGAGCACAATGCATTCAGATATGCTGTCAGAGAATTTCTTTGTTGGACGAAATGCCCACAGTTTAGCTAAGATTCACAGCTGAAATAATACAATGCTCTTGCATGTCTGTGAGCATGAGGTCTTCAACAGATATCAAGAAAAGGATCACAGCTCACAATGCAAAATGTTACATTAACTTCTAGCATACTGATGAACAACCTGGGTCCTCTGGCTTTCCACAGAATTAATGAGATAAAGCTCTTTCTCAATTTTCTCTTCTGATGTGATACTATATAGGCATGGATACAGAATATTCTTAGTTAATGGGATTACAACTACTAAGCTAAGGATGCAAAGGAAAGCATAAGATCAAAATAAATGAAATGTTACATTTAATTTATCCAGATGTTTTCTAAGGTTGAAATTGCAATTACATTTTTTAAAAGTGAAAGCTAGTGAACTTCCAGCAATATTTCCATTATATATTCTTCTCTCTCTCTCTCTCTGTATGTGTGTGTGTGTGTATATTTATATGTATATATAATTTGCTAATTAACAAAACTTCACAAAATAACAAATCTTAAATCCATACTGGATAAAGGTAATCCAGTAGGATTAAACTCAGCAGATAATTCAATAAAAATAAGCAAGAAAAATGACTTAACCATAAGGACAATGCAACACTAATGTGTTTCATAACTAGTGTCTTACCAACTGTAAAAGGGTCATTGCACATGTCACTTCTGTTTTCCTTCCAGGCTAGCAGGTACTCGACACTGACTTGATCTGCAGCTTCTGTTCGACTGTTAACTTTCAGCATCATGTTATGAGCTCTTCCAATGCCACAATATACCTTTGTTTCATTCAACAGGGCCAAATCAGAAAGAGCATTTGCTCCTGCAAATGCCTGATTGAAATATTCACAAGCCTTGGAGTAGTTTCCCTGATAAAATAAATTTATATATACATTCTAGCATTTATATATTTCAAGGTTTTAGATCCCACTCCCCATTTACAAGTTTTAAGAGGAATTGTTGAATTGCTGATCACATTTACAGAGAAACATTTTATATAATTTATTTTGGTATATGACACTACCTCACTGAGTCAATTTTCTAAAATGTAAAATGAAAAGAACATTATATAGCAGAAAAAATGTTGAACAATATCCTAGCTTATCACCTCTAAAGTGATCTAACAAAAGAGACTGTCCTATAAGGGATACTATTGGTGTAGAGGGAAGAGGTTGCCATTGCCTCTTAGGCTGAGAGAGTGTAACTTGCTTTAGATCACTTAGTGGGTTTCCATGGCTTAATGAGGATTTGAAACCCTGATCTCCTACAGTTATAGTCTGACACTGACACCACTACACTGCACTGGCTTGGTAACTACAAGTACAGTAAGCATTCCAAATCTAGGTGGAACAATCCTCCTAGTGTCTGCACAAGAGCTGCTTCTTACATTGAGTTGAATTCAGAGGAATGCAAATGAAAATTTGCTGACTGGTTTTATTTCTTCCTTCTCCCACTCCAGGCCTGATGCTAACTGACAAGCTCCTTCTGATGACTGAGGGAGCTTCTGGAATTATGTGGACTGTAGTGCAGAAAGACAGCATGAGGGTGATGAGTGGAAATTAAGGGAGAGGACTGAATGTGAAAATATACCTTCTGCTCATGGAAGAGACCCTCTATGTACAGGCAGTGGGTTGATGAGGAATGAACATGTGGATGCAGACAGGCAGAGGGAAATTCTACCGATTTCCTCTGCCCTTTTTTCTTTCTATATTCCTGAAAAACTGCATTGTTTTAGAGGTCCATCCAAAATGGCACATGAGGTGGGAATTTCCTAAAAGGAAAAGGAGGAATTTACAAATATCATTGCCCCTTTCCTTTCTCTAAGAGAAAGGGTCTACAGAACCCTGGCTGTCTCTTTCCATGGAAAGAGTCCTGCCATATGTGGACAGTCAACTCTGAATCTTAACCATTAATTTTTATCACATTTGTACAAAGAATTCTCCTTGCCTACAAAAATTTAACACCTTTGTACAACTAATATAAAGCTGCTACTACTATGTACATAATACTGAGAGCCTGCATGGTATATTGGTTTGAGCATTGGATTAAGTCTCTGGAGACCAGGTTTCGAATTCCTGCTCAGCCATGGAAACCCAGTGGGTGACCTTGGGCAAGTCATGCACAATCACATACTGAAGGCAAAGGAAACCCCTTTCTAAATAATTCTTACTAAGAAAATGCTTGAATAGTTTTGCCTTAGGGTCACCATAAGTTGGAAATTACTTGAAGGCATACAACAGCAGCAACAGCAACAACAACAACAACAACATATTGGGTACATATGCCAGTTTTGCTGTGATTTCCCATACTACATGGAAGAAATGCATGTGAATAAAAAAAGGTTAATGAAGTATGGATGTTTGGCATCATCTGGTTTTGCTTTTTTCCTGTTCCAAATTTGGCAAATTCCATTTAAACTTACTGTGCATTGAAGCATCCCAAACTGCTATGCCTGTCACTAATGTGAAGCTAGGTCTGCAAATACAGTACACTAAAAGAATCTAAAATCCAACTCAAGAGTATTGAGTTGACCCAAGTTGAAGAAAAACCTAGACAAAACTGGAACATAACATGAGGTGTTATTTGAGAGTCTTTGTTGAATAGGTACTGGAAAAAAATCTTTAAATATTTCAGCTATTACTTCATGATAAAGACTTGACAAAAACAGAAACTCATGAACACATTATCTAAGCTTCTATACCTGGGCTTCTTCAAACAGTAAGCAGGACAGATATATATGGTATTTAGACTACCTACATTATCTTTTACTTGCTACAGAGCAGAATCATACTGGACAAGCTTTCAGTCATATCTGAAGCTGCACTGGAATATTTACTAGATCCAAATAGATGGAATGAGTTGGCACTAGGGAATCAGTTCTTGATGGATGCAGAATGGTGCCATTATACTAAGATAATGTAATCTTTTGGATACAGTGAAGTTGCCAGTACCACATTCTTGTTCATTAATTTGCTGGCACAATGTCAGCTGCCTAAGTGGATCGCAGCTGCCTACATTAATAGAAAACTTATATCTACCCATATATATTTAGCTATGTTGGAATCCACATCACCATCATCTAGAAGTCAGGAATCCTAAAATCACTAGTCTTACTATCGTACTCCCATGATTGCAATTACCACCCTAAGGAATACAACAGTCAGGAAGTATAATCTGCAACAATTGCATAGTGGAACTGCAGATAATGGGCTGGATAAAATGTCATTTTTCCATGCATAGAACTGTTTCCATCATCATAATGAGTAATTTCTTTCTCTTTGCTTCATGTAGCTCCCTGACCACTTTCAAAGTCTGTTCTGGAGGTTCAGAAAACACTTTTGGGCAGGTTTTTTGGTAGCATAGTGGATTGGAGAGGGTGAGGATAAAAAAAGTCTCTTTAGTGCTTGTGGACATTTGTTAGAACAATAATTGGGCCATATTCTATTACAAACAATTAGGATCAGAATGTGTGAATACAGATTCTGACTAACTTAATACCAGTGCAGATATCACTTCTGAAAGCAATACTTACTCTTGCATTGTAAATGCTTCCGAGGAACATACATGCATCCACTAAACTTTGGCTGAGTTGAACTCTCTTGGCAATATTCATGAACTTTTCCAAGTACATAATAGCTGCAGACACTTCTCCTTGACTAGGAATAAATGAAAAAAGACATCACATTTAATGAGAAAATTCATTATAGTATGGCTGACTTAGCTGATGGTCTACTGATCAATCTGTTCATCAAACTTTGTAAAATAAAGTTCTGTAACTTTATTAGTGTGAATTAGAAAATAATTGCAGCCCACAGCAACTACCAAAAATTACGAAGCTCATAAACATGATGGCCTTCTTCAAGATATAATTATGCTCTTTATCTGGGCAAGGTAAGGGTTGCCAGAGTCATACTACCTACCACATCTGCACTGGATTGCAGGTGTCACCTCCAATTCCCAATTCAATATACACAACCTGAGGTCATTTCCAAAACTAAGCTGAATATTGGCCAATGCACATTGATAAGACATCTGCACATTTTTTTTAATAAAGCAAGTGATATTAACAACAAAGTTTCCCTATACACAGCATCTGTACCATTACCACACATGGCCAAATGCTCACATTTCTTTGTGAGTGAAACACCGTACACTTTCTCTTTTTGAGTCTGTGTCATGGCAGGTGACCTTAATATTAGCTGTGAGCCTGAGTGTCTAATGTGGTAGTGCAGAAAACTAAATGTCAAGCCACTAGTGAGTCACAACCTACAGTCCTAATATAGAAATGTGAAGGAGCCAAAGTTTGTATATAATAACAGAAGGAATGAGTTTCTTACTGTGTTAAAAAAAAAATAAGCTTCATGCTAATATTATGCAGGAAAAGACAAGAGTTGTAAGGATACACACGCACACACACACACCATGAATATGAAATATGTCTCCCAAAACATGGCATGCAGATATTGTCTAATTACATGCATGAACAAAAGAACTGAAGCCATTTGTGAAAACTACAATATCATAATGATTCCTTTGCTTGATTAATTCTATCGAATTAATGCAACAAGTTCATTAAGCCTCTTAAAGAGCACAATCATATACATGTCTAGTCAAAAGAAAACCCTACTGATTTCAGTATTAGTACTGCAGCCTGTAACTATCATAACAATAAAAAATGACTATTTTAACATACTAAAACAAAACCTATAAGCATGAACAGCTATTTACTTACAATTTGGAAAAGGCAGCAATCAAACATTACTACTATAATGCAAAATATATTCCAAACATTTACCACATGTCAAAGGGTTTCTACGGTTTAAAATAAGAGTCACATTTTGAGGCCTATTTTTCTTTCAAAGAGGAGAAAATCAAACATTTCCACAAAGAAGAGCTGAACTGATTTATATAAGTTAAAGGACAAGGTTAAAATGTTAGACAAATATTAATTCCAGTTTTTCTAGTTTTCTATATGCAGTGCACAGGTGCAACTTGAACAGCACATTATATGGTATAATCATTAAATTCATTCAACCAGACCTTAGAGAGTTAAAAACATATATTCTGAGGAAAAGTACTCTTCGGTCCAAAGAATGAGAATGAAACTGTGCAGAATATTTGTGTATCAAGGTGATTCCAGTTTCCAACTGGGAAAACAGGACTGTTAACACCCACATCCCTTGACAACTGTCCAATTATGTATATCACACTTGGCCTACTGTTTGCAGTAGAAGTAATCAATAAAGGATGTGGTTGAGTGAACATAGATTTTGGTTGAACCAATGCATGAAATCTTAATCATTTACTCAGAGTGGAGAAATCAAATAGAGCAGAGATGAAACAGCCACTGAGGGGTTTGTTGATTGTGCCACCAACTTTGTGGGTTAGAGGCTGAAAGTAATAAGTCAAATGGAATCAGTGACAAGAGAAAATGTAAAAAGGTTTTCTTAATGTAATGAATTAATAGAAATGTTTTTGATGTATTTTTGATCATTTTTTTGATATTGCACAGCAAAATCCTATATGACACTTATGAAAAACAAGGAAGTTACTAGGTCATAGCAATTCTCTAAAGAATATATATATATATATATATATATATGAATTAATATGATCTATAATCAAAAGGCAAAATGCCAACACATAGCCTTATTTCTATCATGAGAATAAAATGTTGCCACAAGATTTAAAGAGAATTATAAATTTATTATTCAAGGAACAAACCCTAAACAAAAAGTATTATAGACTAATATCTACTTAGTATAACAAACTTTATTCCCTTTAAAATAGCAATTTGTTTCACTTCATATTTCATTAATACAGCTAAACTAAACCTGCTTCCTGGGCAATTGAAGCATATGGATCTTTGTCTTCAAAACACAGAATTTGCCATCTTCAGCACTTATTATACAAATTCTTTGTCTTACAAATTTTAATTAAATTGAATCAGATTAGAAATCCATGGTGCCGTACACATTTTTACCCTTCCCTACATGGTTCTGATACTGGTATAATTTAATCCCCAAATTATAAGTAAAATAAAAAAAATAAAACTTGATATAGTTTTGTAAGCAACCATCGCCATCACATTACTGTAACAGAGGTTGTTGAAGGTAAAACCAGTATTTTTTTTAAAAAATGAAGACTACATTTAGAATTTTAAACATAACAAATGCCATCACAATGGATGCATTGTCCCAAGAACATATTCTCTCAGTGTTCAGTTTTCTTTCCTATTCTATTTAACATATCCAGGAAACTGTTGGGACAGGTTGTTCAGAATCTTGGAGTCCAGTTCCAACAATATGTGAATAGCACTCAGCTCTTTTCTTCTTTAATGCAAGGATAATGTCTTGGTTCTAAACAAGTGCCTATAACCAGTAATGGACTGGATGAGTGCAAACAAATTGAAACAGACCAGATAAGGCAGAAGTGCTTCTGGTTAGTCAAAAGGCAGATTAAGGAACAGGGATTCAGCCTGTGGTGGATAGGGCTACACTCTTCCTGAAATGCATGTTCACACTTTGGGTGCACTCCTGAAAGCAGCCCAGAGCCTAGAAGTTCAGATGTTAGTGGTGGCCAAGAATTCATTTGCACAGTTAAGGCTTGTGCATCAGCTGTGCCCATATCTTAAGACGTCAGAGCTGGCCATAGTGATTTTAATTTTTGTTACTTACCTTGAGTCCCATTTTGAGAAAAAGGTGGGATGATAATGACAATGATGCTTATAGTAGTAGTAGTAATAGTAGTAGTAGCTATTGTTGTTGTTTGGGCTAGATAAGATGCAGATTCTGTGTGCTGATCAAACTTTTTGAACTCAGGAAGCTCCAATGTGGGTAATTTAATCAGGATTACTTCTCTTCTCATAGCAATATCTCAATAGCTCATGATATTTTGCCATTTTATATAAGGGATACCATTTTACGACACCACTGCATTTAATGAGACTTGAGCATCTACGGATTTTGGTATTCACTGGGGTTCCTATAACAAAGCCTGTAACCACTGTATATCTCTACAACAGTCTATTGTGTGTGTGCATGTGTGTATGTACAGTAGGATGTACACTTCTATTTGCTTTCAATATTGGTGTCTGAATCCCCTTCTTCTCTACCAGCAGCTACCTCAGCAAGACCTGGGTCTTATCTTCAAAACATGTGAACAGCTATATGTTATGGCAGCAAGGTCTGATTGCTGCCATTTCTCTGAAAATAATATCTGCATGGAGCTTAAGTTCTAGTGATATTTAGATTTTAAGATGTCTAAAACTTCCTCAAAGGTTCAGACTGATCAATCTGCCAGGTTTAAACACTGAGAAACATATAGTGTAGTATGTGATCACCTCTGGCACACCTACCAGTTGTGCTGATAAAAGAAACTTCTTAAAAAGTCTCATCAGCTCTAAGAACAGGGAAACCGACTCTGATCTGGCATGTACATGGTTGAAGACACACTTGGCAAATTGAAATTAAAGTCACAAATTGAACCATGACAAATTATTATGAGAATCAAGTCAGGAGATATTCCAGAGCACAACGATTGCACATTAGAACCCAGCTGCACATTGTTTCCCCCTAAATTTCAATGTACTGTATATAGAACTAATAAAAGGTAGCAAATGCAATCCTCCAGGCACTGTGCTCCACTTATTTTGATTTATTTAAGTGGATTTTGTGAAGAACTCCTCTGAAGTCATTCTGAAATGAAGTGGAACTATACAGAATCAGTGGTTATCAGCAAATATAGTTAATACACAAGAAAATCAGATGTCCATTTGAAGCAACAGCTACCAGTTTATATGGCTAAGTTAACTCAATAACACATACTGATCGCCTTGAAGAGCATGATAATATCCTTGTTTACATAGATAGCATGTAACAGAAACACCCAGACTTTGTGCACTTGAATAACTATTTGTGCAGTAAAATATTAATTCATAATTGAAAATCTCCAAGGACTTCTACAGACTCACAACCAGAGGAGTCTGTCTGCAGTGCTTCTGTTTTGTTGTTAACTGCCCTTGAGTCTATCTCAATTCATGGTGACTCTATGGATGAGACATCTCCAAGACCCTCTGTCCTCCACTGCTCTGCTTAATTCTTGCAACTTCATACCTGTGACCTCCTTAATAGAGTCCATTCATCTAGCATGTGGGCTTCCTCTCTTCCTACTTGCCTCCACCTTTCCCAGCATTATTGTCTTTTCCAACAACACTTTCCGTCTCATGATGTGTCTGAAGTGCAACAGCCTCAGTTTGGTCATCTTGGCTTCAAGGGAGGCTTCCAGCTTGATCTGCTCTAGGACCTATTTGTTTGTCCTTTTGGCTGTCCATGGGATCCTTGGCACTTTTCTCCAGCACCACACTCAAATGAGTTGATTTTCCTCCTTTCCCCCTTCTTTACTGTCCAGTTCTCACATCCATACATGCTAATAGGGAATACAATGGCTTGCATGATTCTAACTTTTGTGCTCAGTTGTATATCTTTGCATTTTAGAATCTTTTCTAGTTCTTTCATAGATATACAACCAAAGATATACAACCTCCTCATTCTTAATCTTCTGATTTCTTGACTGCTGTCCCCATTTCTATCAATGTTTGATCCCAGGTATGGGAATTCTTTGACTATTTCTATTTCATCATTGTCTAGGTTGAACTTGTCAAGGTCCTCAGTTGTCATTATTTTTGTTTTATTAAGCAGTAAGCCTGCCTTTGCAATTTCTTCTTTGATCTTCCTTAGTAGGTGTTCCAGGTCTGTGAGATTTCCTGCTAGTACTATGGTGTTATCTGCATATATTAGATTGTTAATATTCCTTCCTCCTATTTTCACTTCTCCTTCTTCTGTGTCCATGCCTGCTTTTCTTATAATATGCGGAAAATTATTTCTTTATGCAGAAAATAATACTTTTGAACTCAGAGGTAGGAGGAGTAGACAAGAGGTCACCAAAGAAATTAAACCTAAATCCTTTCTGGAAGTCAAGGTGACAAAACTAAAGCTGTCATACTTTGGCCACATCACGAGAAGGCACAATTCACTAGAAAAGGTGATAATGCTAGGGAAGGTGGAAGGCAGTAGAATGAGAAGAAAACCACATGCCTAATTGGATGGACTCAATCAGGGAGGTCATAGACCTGAAGCTACAGGACAGAACAGTGGAGGACAGGGGGGCTTGGAGAGGTTTCATCCACAGGGTTGCCATGAGCTGAGGCCTACTCAAGGGCACTGACCAATAACAATATATTCTAGAGAATATGGTGAATTCTGGGCTGAGATGATTGCACATGATTTCATATGGAAAATCTGTACATTTCTATATTGACAAAACATTTGCTTATAAGAATGATTTCCCACCAAGCTTTCATGGGCTTGATCCAGACTTGGTATTTTCAAAGCAAGCCACCTTGACAGCCATGAGATTTCAGTTAATCTAAAAAGTCCCACTGCTTTTTAAGAGGGAATGTGAAATATGCCTAACTTTGGATGCAGTCAAAAGTATCTTCTGATTTTTGTTCCCAAGCCCCTATTATTAGGCTGAAGAATCATCATTTTGATGACAATAAAATATCTTGCTGGGAAAAGTGGATAGAATAGTAAAATAAAGTAAAAAAATATGCAGTATACATCTACAGAAGAATTATAGAAAGGTTACACTGCAGCATGCTTATTGAAGCATGTTGTAATTTTCTGTGCTTTCTCTTTTTAACCTGCAAGATGCAGCATACTGGTAGTTTTTCAGCCACAAGGCAAGATTCTGGAAGGCAAAGCAAACAATGCACCTTTCAATTCCTTTTAATAACCAAAGGGGAGAAGGTCACTTACAAAGAAATATTTGGACAGCATACCTGAGAAAATATCCTTATTTAAATAATTTACAATTAAAAGGTTTGGTATTGAAAAGAAAGCCATTACGTAAACTGTAAGCAGTAAGTAATAGGAAGCATCAGACACCTAACAATTTAAATCTTTCATAGCTGGATGAATTTACAGGGACATCAAGACAAGGATGCAACAGCTAACCTTATCAAAACCTTGGCTAAAGCTTGATATGCTCTTCCTAGACCAGTATAATCTCCCAATGTTTTGGATATTTCCAGGTAAGCATTCAGGTGCTGTAAGGAAGGAAAAAAAAGAAAAGAAAAGAAAAAGAAAAAAGAAAAGATATTACAATGCTGAAACAACTTCTCCACATAGTTTATTGACAGCACAATTAGTTTAAAACGTATTTATTTTTGTATCATTGTTTCATATCACAGTAAATATTACTCTTAAGATATCCAATTTAATAAAAATGCATTACTATTTTGGCATGGCAGCAAGCAAAATAAATGTGTTCTGGTTAACAAAGCTATTTAGATAATTAAACTGTGTATACCTGCATGGCAATTATGAGACAGTATCAAACGTACACTATCTATACCCATATATGTGTCATCAAAGAAACAAATGTACAGAGTCATAGTAATAGTACAAATATTGGTTTGATTTAAATAATATATTGTACATGACTTAAAATTAGGGTGGCTTTGAAAAACAGACTGTCTGTTATATACATATTTATTGCATGTACTTCTAATTATCTTTGCACAAAAGTGATTTGTTAATATTAATTTGGAATGCAGTCTATTAATGTGACCTCTTCTGTAAGCAAAGGATTATAGCTGCCACAGTGAAACGTATGATCTTAATTTAAACATTGACATCATCTGTACTGCATAATTTCTTTTTCCATCAATTTTTTCAATGAGTAGAAAACATGTACATATAATGAAATCTCATTCCGTCTCCCGATCCAGCTCTTAGTTTCTTGACTCGATCTATTACACACATGAAGACACATGAACTCTCCAAAGACTACTCATGGAAATCCTTTTTGCACATTTTCAAGAAAGGATTAGTGAATGTCATTTACTAGGTTTGCTGAGGGATGGGAAGTGAGAGAGATTATGTTGGAAAAATCAAACTGTCAGGGCTTACCTTGATGTTCAAATGTATCTCAAGTGGAAAACATACAAATCACAGGTAAAACTATTGTTGCCTAGAGATGGTAATTCAACATCAAGCTGAAGTGATAAGGAGTGGTTGAAATGGATGCTATCCATGTCATTGGGAATATTTTGTCATTTTGGCAACTTGGAATTGACCTAGGTCAGATGCCTCTGTTGAAATAATGGTCTTGAGTACTAATATGGGGATGAGACGTGATAGTCTGAATCAATCAGAAGAAAGGTACTGAACTATATAAAAGACAAGGAAGGATGATCAAAGGAGGTTCTTTTTTTGGAATTAAACTGACCAGATTCACAACTTTCAAACTAATGAGCAAACAGAAATGTTATCCTTCCAATTCTGCCCTTTCACAAATTTTGTAATGTAGATTGAGCTATAAAAAAATTACTAAAACGAGTAAAAAAGGTGTATTTTATGATAATGTACATTAAAATGTGTATTTTAACAACAAAATGTGCATGAACAAACATATTTTAGGGAGAATTCATGTAAAATGCACATCTTTCAGACTAATTGCACGACTTGAGTCTACTAAAGCTCATGCTACCAGCTTCTTTCTTTCAGTTATCAAAAGATGCTACAAGATCCTTTTGCATACTGATTTTCCAGATTACCATGGCCACGTCTTTGAATATTAGGATAAAATGCATATAAACTATATACTTATCAGATAAAAATATGGATTAATTTGAAAATGGGATAGGCTGGGCAAATGAATGAACATGTGAAACACCAAGCATCCAAAAATTGTCTGATCTATATCTCATAAAGACTTAGCATCATAGTATTTCCGCAGAATTCTGTCAAATATACTGCTTTTTATGTTGTAGTTCACAACATCGTTTGTGCTACTTTCATATTCTCCATATTATAACTCTGCTTTTTTTGCTGTCAACTATTTTGTCTAGTTTAAGGGTAGCAATATTAGACTCATGTTCCCATTTTTGCAATATCTCTATCATAACCCATTAAAACTTTTCAGTATGCACAATTTGGTAATATGACCATCTTCTGCATTGTCTTCCTTGTTATTTACAAATACTAGATTTCTTACTAAGATCCTACTGTTAATGTGGACTGGAGCTACTGATGATGTCAATATAGGAGAAGAAAAACAGATAATCCTAAAAAAGAAATCCAAAATGAGTCCCAAAATTTTAAAAATCTCTTCCTTATCACTGTTAAAGGGGGAAAGAAACTGCCTGCAATGCTGATTCAGGTGTTACCAATGCATTAAAGTCTATTAGAATTTTCTAACAGCCTGAAGCATATAGTCTAGTGAATCTAATTCAAGTTGTCTGCTTTTCCTATAGATCTTTATCATATTAGTATCTGATACAAACCATTACATCTCTCGGCAAATGTATGGAATTTCTTGACTTAGATTAAAAACATGCCCATACAGGCAAATGAGAGTCAGTCTAACATGCCAGTGCAGCATTGATGTTTATGGTTTTAAATAATTTTTCTCTGCTTCACATTTCAGTGAAAAACATGTTGTTCTCAGAACTTTTGTTGACATCTTATATGATCCAATAGTCTATATCACTCCAGCTTGAATATTCCATCATCTGATGTCATATATACAGGTATAGGTATAAAAATCTATTTAAATACAACCTTTTGATGAAAATAACAGTACAGCCATTTTCCAGTACCCAAAATATGCATGCAAACAGACAGGTTTCTATATCGGTGTGAATGGTAATTATTGTTACATTCTTTTGTTAAAGATGTCTTAGCCTGGGAAAGTGTGTGCTAGATGATGAGTATGCTAGTCAGATATGCCCAGGATAATTCTATGTACCAAAAATAATCTAATTTATCACAACATGTAGTTTTGCACCTCAGTTCCCCTAACAAATACATATGACAAAAATTTCCAATCTCCATTTTGGATAAACAAACAGTACTTATTTGATAATCAAAATGTGCTCACATTCTTTTTTCAATTATCCATATATGTCACAATGATTTTCTTTCTGTTGGGGAAGAGGGAAACTGTGGGGTTTTTTTTACACAGTTTAATAGCAGTTTGTCCAGTAAAAGCATACATTCTAGTGTATATGCACAATTGTAAATAATTCTGTTTCTTTCCTGTAGTAGATGCATATTTGCCAGGGAAATATATTAGAAATATACAGAAATCATAACAAATGTTAAAAGAGACCCTTCTAACAAAATGAAATGCAATGAAATGAAATGAGACACAGACAGATCTGGGGAAAAAGTACTGAAAAAAAATCTGTCTTAGAGGAAATGTTTGAAATACTCAAAGCCAACAGTAGGTACAAATTGTATTTATGTTGTCTTAGCATTAAATTTGTATTTCCAAAGGTCAGATCTTGAGATGGAGGTCAGTTTGAACCTAATATTGGAGCTGTGAGTATTGTCTTACAGCTGATAGGCAGCTTTCTTCCTTACTGCTATCCATAAATCAGTCTTCAACATTCTCAACCCTGAATCTCCTTTGTGTTATATTTGATGAGTGCCTGTATACAAATTTGCCAAGCTATACAAATGTGTGCAAGTGTACAAATTTGCCAGGCATGGCTTCTGGCCACTTTGGGGGCAAGCATCATGTAAATACCCCCCCCCCCCTCCTCCCAAAGTGGCCCGAAGCTGCTTTATTTGGCCTGTTTGTTTAGGGCCAAATCTCAGATGCATCTGACAAAAATCTACCAAGTCTATGAAAGCTCATGCTGCCAACTTCTTTGTTTCAGCTGGTCTGAAAGATGCTACAAGATATCTCTATAAGAATGAATAAAGTTAGGGATAATTTTGAAAGTAATATAATTAATTTTCAATATTTTTAACAATGTATTTTAGGCCAGATATAGAAAATACTACAGTTGCAGATAGGCATATTCAGCTTGGAAATTTTAAAACGAAATGTATTTTCTCTAAGCAATAAAAATTATTTGAATATTACCAAACTAACGTATGTTCTTGTCATGTTTAAGGAGGTCTTTAGTGCACAATTATTAAAAAAAGTCCATTCCATACAAAAGGTGAATAAAAATACAGGGGGAATGTCCAGCTGCCTTGTGTTCTCTCTCCTGAAGAGGATCTCTCTAGATACAGAGGCAGGTGAGAACTATTGCTAATATTCCCCTTTGGAACAGAAACTTGTATGTGATGGTGGGGCAAGTTCAGACCTCCCTGGAGGAAACAGATTGTATGGACTGTTTCAGTGTTGTTTAAGACTAGAGTGAGGTACCAAAGTTGCCTTAAGCAACTATTCAGTGTGAAAGATGGAGAGTACTACCCCATTGATCTTTCCCAATATTCCAGCCACATTTGGTACCACTGACTAAGCTCCGTGGGATGGGAGTAGGAGGCACTCTGCATGATGTTTCTTCTTCTATCTAAAGGACTGGCTCCAGAGAGTGGCATTGGAGAATTCCAGCTCAGCCTCACAGATATTGTGCTGTTCCATCCTATCCCCCATGATCTTTAATATCCATATGAAGTTGCTGGATGATGTCATTAGGGGTTTGGGAGTTGGGTGCCGTCAACATACTGATGGGAGTCATATCTAGTTCTCTTTAAGAGTCCACTGGGGCTGTGAAGATACTACAACAGTGTCTGGATACTGTATGGGATGTATGAGGGCCAATGAACCAAAATGAATCACAGTAAGGCAGAAATTATGTGAATCTGTAGTTCCTTGGTCTGGAAACTGGATAATTGATCTACCTGGATGGGGCTGCACTCACCCTGAAGACAAACATGTGTTGTTTGAAAGTATGAATAGATCCATCTGTCACTGGAAGTTCAAATAGATTCTCGCCTGAAACAAAGGCCAAAAGTGCCGGCTTCAGACCAATCCGAGAGCACAGCATACAGAAAGTGCACTCCCCTGGATTGGGGTGAAGCTGTGCCATGGCTGCCTAAGGTGGACGAGGGCTGCCAGCAAAAGAAGTGCAAAAAAAAAAAAAAAAGGCTTCTTGCCAGCAGCCTCGAGACAGCAGCGGCTGGTTGCTGTAGTCCTGTGCCAAATGGGAAGCAACCAGGGCTCGAGGTGCCCAGGGCCACCAGCAAAAGGAGTGTAAAAAAAGGGCTTCTTGCCGGCTGCCTTGGGATCGCAGTGGCTGGTTGCTGTAGTCCTGTGCCAAACAGGAAGCAACCAGGCCTGGAGCGGCCACCAAGCTGCTGGTCTGCTTGATCCCCATATGAGTTGGAGTGCCTGGGACCAGCTTCAACTGGTCTACCAACCCAATCTTTCCTGGCCAGGGATGACCTGGCCATGTATTTCTGCACTGGTAACCTCCAGATTAGACTACCACAATGGATATCAAATGAGGCAACTCTTGACAGACTGTAAAATTTCAGGCAGTTAAAATACATCAGCTATACAGTTGACCAGAATATTGTATAGAAACCATACAACACTGGTCTGGAAGAAATGGTGCTGGCTGCCACTATGCTTTCAGGCTAAAAAGAAGGTAATAATAATAATAATAATAATAATAATAATAATAATAGATCTGAACAGCTTGGAAGAATAGACTATTCATCTGTAGCTGTGATGCTCCGGGTAGTCACCTCTGAATTCAAAGAAAAGGAAATTTAGAAATTTATACAGCTAGAATGTTCAAGAGCTACATAGCCGGCCTGCCAAAGTGACTTTCTCCTCAATTCCATGGTCCACCGTCTAGTGCAACACTAGACCTGAGGTAGGAGAAAGAGACATGTGAGTGTGCTGATGATCATATGAAGAACCATTGTTACAGATAAACAACCTGCTGTTCTTCATAGTCTCTGTGCCTCACACAAATGGGTGATTACTTAACTGAATAGGTTAGGTATTTCAAGAAGATAATATCACTAGTTCAATCATGGCATCCATCTTGGCTCTGGAATCCAAGCAAGAATGATGGATAAATGTAGATGGTTGTGATTATGCAGCCACCCTGCATAATTTGGTCAGCAAAACCTCTTTTAACAGGGGCATTCCAGGATCTCTTGGTATCAAGTTTGTGAGTAGCCTCCAAAATGCTAACCAAGTTAGCCTCTAGTGTGGATGGATGCTCCATGCTCTAATTGAAGAGAATAAAGGTCTGCAGGGCAGACCTTAGCTTGTGAATGAGTGAGAAGGTTCATGGTATATAGACATGGAGATACTACTTCCAAGGCAGATACAAATGAGTTGTGAATGACAATAGGTTAGACCACCACAACCCTGTAAAAATGCAGATAGCCCAACCTCCCCCCTCCCCCCCCCCAAAATCTTTGGAAGATGAAGAAGCTCCATTTTCTGCAAAAACAAGACCAGGAGTAGATTGTGCCACACAACAGCTAATATCAAAAGTGAAAGTAAAGCTAAGGAAGAACACTAAACCAATCATTGAAGAACATCCCCACACAATTTAAAAATAATATTAAAAAATAGGAGATGAATCATAGAATCATAGAATCATAGAATCATAGAGTTGGAAGAGACCACCAGGGCCATCCAGTCCAACCCCCTGCTATGCAGGAAATCCAAATCAAAGCACCCCTGACAGATGGCCATCCAGCCTCTGTTTAAAGACCTCCAAGGAAGGAGACTCTATCACCTTCCGAGGAAGTGCGTTCCACTGTCGAACAGCCCTTACTGTCAGGAAGTTCTTCCTAATGTTCAGGTGGAATCTCTTTTCCTGTATCTTGCATCCATTGTTCCGGGTCCTGTTCTCTGGAGCAGCAGAAAACAAGCTTGCTCCCTCCTCAATATGACATCCTTTCAAATATTTAAACAGGGCTATCATATCACCTCTTAACCTTCTTTTCTCCAGGCTAAACATCCCCAGCTCCATAAGTCGTTCCTCATAGGGCATGGTTTCCAGACCCTTCACCATTTTTGTCGCCCTCCTTTGGACACACTCCAGTTTCTCAATGTCCTTTCTGAATTGTGGCGCCCAGAACTGGACACAATATTCTAGGTGGGGCCTGACCAAAGCAGAATACAGTGGCACTATTACTTCTCTTGATCTAGACACTATACTTCTATTAATGCAGCCCAAAATAGCATTGGCCTTTTTAGCTGCCGCATCACACTGTTGACTCATGTTCAACTTGTGGTCTACTTGGACTCCTAGATCCCTTTCACACGTAGTTTCATTCAGCCAGGTGTCACCCATCCTATATCTGTGCATTTTATTTTTCCGCCCTAAGTGCAATACCTTACATTTCTCTGTATTGAATTTCATTTTGTTAGCTTTGGCCCAGCTTTCTAGTCTATTCAGGTCATTTTGAATCTTGATCCTGTCCTCTGGGGTATTAGCTATTCCCCCTAATTTGGTGTCATCTGCAAATTTGATAAGTATGCTCCCAATTCTGTCATCCAGGTCATTGATAAAGATGTTGAATAGCACTGGGCCGAGGACAGAGCCCTGTGGGACCCCACTGGTCACTTCTCTCCAGGATGAAAAGGAGCCGTTGTTGAGCACCCTTTGGGTTCGGCCATTCAACCAAATACAGATCCATTTAACAGTTCCTTTGTCTAGCCCACATTTTACAAGCTTGTTTGCAAGAATGTCATGGGGAACCTTGTCAAAGGCCTTACTGAAATCAAGATATACTATATCCACAGCATTCCCTTCATCTACCAAGCTGGTAATTTTATCAAAGAAAGAGATTAGATTTGTCTGGCATGACTTGTTTCTCTGAAACCCGTGTTGAGTTTTTGTGATTATGGCATTACCATCTAGATGTTCACAGACTCTCTGTTTAATGATCTGCTCCAGAATCTTTCCTAGAACTGATGTCAGACTAACTGGACGATAATTGTTGGGATCCTCTTTTTTCCCCTTTTTGAAGATGGGGACAACGTTTGCCCTTCGCCAGTCTGCTGGGATCTCTCCTGTTCTCCAGGAGTTTTCAAATATGATTGCCAATGGCTCTGATATTACTTTTGCCAGTTCTTTTAATACCCTTGGATGGAGTTCATCTGGTCCCGGAGACTTAAATTCATTTAGATTAACAAGGTGTTCCTCTACTATCTCTTTACTTATTCTGTGCTGAAATTCCCCAATTCTGTTCTCTGCTCCATTATCCTCAGGTTGAGCACCCTTTGCCTTTTCTGAGAAGACTGAGGCAAAGAAGGTGTTGAGTAATTCTGCCTTTTCTCTGTCCCCTGTTAGCATTTTGCCATCTTCTCCACGCAGTGGCCCTACCGTTTCCTTCTTCTTCCTCTTGCTGCGGACATATCCAAAAAAGCCCTTTTTATTGTTCTTAACCTCTCTAGCAAGCCTGAGTTCATTCTGCGCTTTAGCTTTTCTGACTTTACCCCTACACATGCCTGCTATTTCTTTGAATTCCTTTTTCGTGATTTCCCCCTTTTTCCATTTCTTATACATGTTCCGTTTCAAACTTAGCTCGGTTGAAAGTTCCTTAGTCATCCATCCTGGTTTCTTGAGACACCTCCCGTTTTTCTTTCTCACTGGAACTGTTTGAAATTGTGCCTTCAGTATCTCCCTTTTGAGAAAGTCCCATCCGTCCTGAACTCCTTTATCTTTTAGTATTTCTGACCATGGAATCGCCCTCAATACTTCTCTAAGTTTACTGAAATCCGCTCTCCTAAAGTCTAGGATGCGTGTCTGACTCTGCCTGGCTTCTCCTTTCCACTGTATTACAAACTCCAGGAGAACATGGTCACTTCCACCTAATGATCCCACCACTTGCACCCCATTAACCAAGTCCTCCTTGTTGGTTAGGATCAGATCTAAAATAGCTGACCCCCTTGTTGCCTCTTCCACCTTTTGGACCATGAAATTGTCTTCCAGGCAAGTGAGGAATTTGCTAGACCTTGAGGATTTTGCTGAGTTAGACTTCCAGCAAATATCAGGATAGTTGAAGTCGCCTATCACTACTACATCTCTCTTTTCTGACTGTGTGGTCATCTGTTCTAGAAAGATATCATCCAATTCCTCAGTCTGACTTGGGGGTCTGTAGTAGACTCCCACCGTAACACCCTTGTTGTTTCCCTCCCCTTTAATTCTTATCCAGATGCTCTCCACCTGGCTTCCATGATTGATGTCCAGGATCTCTTCACTGGTGTAAATATCTCTGACATATAGTGCTATTCCTCCTCCTTTCCTGTTTGGCCTATTTCTCTTAATAAGGTTATACCCCTCTATTTCCACATTCCAATCATGAGACTCATCCCACCAGGTTTCAGTGATGCCTATTATATCATATTTGCCTTGTTGTACTAGGAGTTCGAGTTCATCTTGCTTATTTCCCATGCTCTGTGCATTAGTGTAGAGACATCGCAGACCATGGTTCCCTTTTACTTGCTGCCTGTGCAAGTTTTTTTGCCTCCCACTGTTGGGTCCTTGCACTGTTTGCCTTGTTTCCTCTATGTCAGTTTGACTATTTACGCCATCCCTTTTGCGTTCCTTAATATTGTCTCCCTTCCCCTCGGAACTCAGTTTAAAGCTCTCCTGATCAAGTTCTTGAGACTGTTGGCAAAAACATTTCTTCCAACTGGCGTGAGATGCAACCCGTCTGTTGCAAGAAGTCCCTCCTCATGGAACCGCAGCCCATGATCCAAGAATCCAAATCCTTCTCGGCGGCACCATCTGCGAAGCCAGTTGTTCACCTCTGCTATTTTCCTCTCCCTTCCTGGACCATGCCCTTCAACTGGCAGAAGAGACGAGATGACAACCTGTACATCCATTCCTTTCAGCTTCCTACCAAGCGCCTCGTAATCCCTTTTGATGTTCTGAATGCTGTGTCTTGCAGTATCATTAGTTCCCACGTGGACCAAAAGGAAGGGGTATTGGTCAGTAGGCTTGACCAGTCTTGTCAGCCTCTCTGTCACATCCCGGATCTTTGCACCTGGAAGACAGCACACCTCTCGAGACATCTTGTCAGGCCTACAAATCACTGCTTCTGTACCCCTCAGCAAGGAGTCCCCCACTACGACCACACGCCTCCTCCGAGGCTTAGCAGCGACTGTTCCCTCGGGTGGGACTCTCAGGCTCCCTTGCTCTGTCCCTGAAGTCTGTCCATGCTGCTCTTCTTCATCCTCCTTGATAAGGGAAAGAGCTTCGAATCGATTCTCTAGCTGCAAGCTCCCCGAACAATTCCTTCTTGGTTTACTACTCTTTGTGACATTCCTCCAGCTGTCTGCCTCCTCTGTTTGGCAAGTGACCTCTTCCACCCTAGCATCTTCCTCTGCATGGTACTCATCCAAGATGGTTAGTTCTATTGTGTCCAGGAAATCCTCTTGTTCCCTAATCTGCTGAAGTGTAGCTACTCTGGACTCCAGCTGCTGCACTTTCTCCTCCAAGAGTGCTACCAACTTGCACTTGGTGCATGTGAAGTTCTCCACTACTGTAGGCAAGAAGAGAAACATCCCACAAGAGTTGCAGGTGACTGTGGCAGATCCCTCGTTGTCCATACTGCAAAGTCTTTAGTAATAAATATAACAGTCAATCTACTGGGAATACTTCTTTAGGGGTAAGTACTGGCTGCTATCTTACACTTAAAGGGAAGGTTCTGTTTCAATATCTGATTCTAACCTAATGCCACTTGAGCAGAGTTGTTCAGTTAAAGAAAACTAAAATTCTAAAATTCTAAAAACTAAAAGCTAGTCTGCTAGCTCCGCCCCCTTGTGACTCACAGATGTGACTCACAGAAGCTCCTCCCCTTCAGCAACAAGCACACGGTCTCAAGCACACGGTCCCAAAATGGCTGCCAAGCAGCTCCTCTCCTTCTCCTCTCTCTGGCCGGACTGTTCTGGAAGGCTCTGGAAGGTGGTATATAAAGCTAGTCTGCTAGCTCCGCCCCCTTGTGACTCACAGATGTGACTCACAGAAGCTCCTCCCCTTCAGCAACAAGCACACGGTCTCAAGCACACGGTCCCAAAATGGCTGCCAAGCAGCTCCTCTCCTTCTCCTCTCTCTGGCCGGACTGTTCTGGAAGGCTCTGGAAGGTGGTATATAAAGCTAGTCTGCTAGCTCCGCCCCCTTGTGACTCACAGATGTGACTCACAGAAGCTCCTCCCCTTCAGCAACAAGCACACGGTCTCAAGCACACGGTCCCAAAATGGCTGCCAAGCAGCTCCTCTCCTTCTCCTCTCTCTGGCCGGACTGTTCTGGAAGGCTCTGGAAGGTGGTATATAAAGCTAGTCTGCTAGCTCCGCCCCCTTGTGACTCACAGATGTGACTCACAGAAGCTCCTCCCCTTCAGCAACAAGCACACGGTCTCAAGCACACGGTCCCAAAATGGCTGCCAAGCAGCTCCTCTCCTTCTCCTCTCTCTGGCCGGACTGAAAGCCAGGATCCTTCTGCACAAGAATTGCTGGTAAGCAAACATGGATATTCTCCACTTGTATTCCTAATGCTATAAGAGAAGAATAAAATAACAACCAATGATATCGAAATGTATGTTCCTCCCTATCAGATGGAGCAGAATAGGTTTTAAGATTATGTGACTTAGAGGCCTCCACCACAATGGAGTTTGTAGCTGAATATGACAACTAAGATTGGGGAGGTTCCTTCCATGGTGGCCTAAGTCTATGCTGATTGTAAAAAGATATGTAAAAAATAGAAAGATTCTTCCTAGTATCAATTACCCGTCAATGAGAAATGAGAGCTAACACAGGAAAGTTCCCATGAATACAAAGATCAATCTTGAAGAAAAACTGGTTATTACGTGGAACTGTGACGTACTGGCATCAAAGATCTCTACAGAACTGGAAAGAGTAATGGCCTGTACAGACCGGCACTTTGTACCGGTCTGCGGGTGAATTAGGGCTGAACTAGGGCAGAGCATTCACATGCTCCGGGCCCTAGTTCTGCTGCACATGCGCCATTATGGCATGTACCTGTCCATACAGCACATGCCATGATGATGCATGTGAGGCACAGTGTCGAAACAGCGCTGGCCGGAAGGGGCATCATCATGGTGCACGAGCGCACCTGTGATGCCCCTTTGAAGAAGCTGCCCAGAGCAGCTTCTTTTGGGGTGTGGATCATTGCTGCAGTGTGCGGCTGCTGCGGCACTGATCCGGGACAAAAAGGGGCAGCGTTTAGCTGCCTGTCTGTATAGTCCCTATGTTTTTGGCAGATATCTCAGAACTGAGAAGAAGGCTGAGACACAGACAGAGAGGTTACAGGTTGCAAGTCATGTGAAAGAAGTGCTGAATCAGCTTGAGCAAAGTTCACAGTCTAGTCTGAATTCAATACTGAAAGCATTGAAGAGTGAACAGAAAGAGGTGGGTCCAGATCTTTATCTTTGGACTTGTATTTGCCACTTTCTTTTATCTTGGGTCCTCCAGGACAGATGACTGAGTCACACACTTCTGATCTGATGAAGAATGGAGACAAGGTATTGAGACAGTGATGTCTGCAGGCAAGAGGTGGAATTAGAATAGAGTCCTGTGCTGAAAACATGACCAGAACTGATGAGCCTGGTGGTTCTGAGTACAGCTTGAAACTGAAGGTACAACATTAATGCCAAAGATTATATTGATGCTAATTAAGTTAGAGGCTGTGCAGACAGCCCCAAGGGGCGTCTTCTAGCAGCCCCTTGACAACCAAATCAGGGCAGTGGCAACTGCACACCACATCCCCAATCTGGACTCCTTTTTGCACCCTGCAAAGGGTGAGATAGCTGTGGTGCTACGGCTTTACGGTGCTCGTTTGGTGCTGCGTCATGTGGACATCAGTGCCAAAGGAGTGCCATGATGTCACACGCTGTGTGGAGCAGCATGTGGCATCATGTCACCCTGTGGGTGGAGTCAGGGCATGCATTATGTGGACGCTGCTCCCTGACTCCGCCTCCAAACCAGCTTTTAAGGCCGGTCTGCACAGGGCCTAAATTACCAGCACTGATACTGAAGTCAGTTGTGAATCCTCTCCCCCCCCCCCCCTTTTCCTAATCTTAGAAAGTCAAGGGAACTTATAGATCACTGACACAGCTGATTGAAGAGACTTATTTTGAATTGCTTGACCAGCAACCTTTCTGGACTTCTCTCAACAATACTGTCATAGAGTTGAAAGATATCATAAGGACCATATAATCTAACCTCCTGCCATGCTGGAATACACAACTAAAGTACTCCCAACGCATACGCATCCAAACTTTGTTTTCCCTCTTGCTTTAAACACAGAACCCACTTTCATTTTTAAATCTGTCTTGCAAGTCTGATGTAATGAGGAAAAGATTTCAATGAATATGATCATGTGTAGCACATTAGCAAGTATCATTAGTCATTATACAGTAATACATACATAGTATTTTTTTATGTCTTATGGCATTACCTTATTGAAGTTTGAGGATTTGAGTGCCAATGGGAATACAAAACACAAACTGATCCTGAATCTTAAAATGCCAATCACCACCAGTGCTTTATAAAAAAGTTATTGTATCATATATAACAATACAATGTAATTATATACAACACAAAAGTGATATTACATCTACTTTATAGGAAATCTCATTTTAAGAAAGAATAGAACCAAATGCAAATACCCGCTATGTACCACCTTTTCTCTTTAAACTCTTCTCTTATAACTCGCTTTTGACTGCTTTAAGGAATTTATTTATTGTGATTTCTAACAATGTAATGCTGCTTAGACCTGTCACAGTTACAGAGGAGTAAAGATGCTTTTGCTTCATTTAGAATTCTTAAGCATGGTTCAGACAATCAACTGCAACATTAGTCAAAAACCTTACACACTAATACATTGTGACAAACACTGCAATAACAGGGTAAAGATCATACTGGGCAGCAGCTTCCAAAAATATTTCTCTGGAATCAGAGGTGGTGTTGGTGGGGACAAAGATCTGAGGGGGAGGAAGTGAAATGGTTAGTTTTTCAAAAGCACTCAGATTTCTAACTTGCAGTGAAAAAAACAACCCTTGGTCTTTCTGATACATCTAGCACAGATAAACAACGTACATTAGTTAATGAACAAACACAACTAAAATTGCAATAAATATTGGGGAGGGGAGATATCCATATTTTTTTTGGTTGAGATTAATTTACTTCATGTTCCTTCTATTTCGATAGCAATAAATGCAACTGAGTGGATGCTTCAATATTGACCGGATGTCTCAATATCTTTTTTAATGCATTTACTGCTTATAATGATACCAACTTCGTATTTTTAACCCTGGGATGGGCAGATATAGAAAATATGGGTGCTGATGTTCAACCTGCACCCCTCTTGATAGGCCATCTCCTCCTCCCCATGTGAAAACAAAGCTGGAAGTTATTTTCAATTTTTGTTTCTGGTTGATTTTGTTTTAGAGGTTATGGGCTCTTTTGCAGGTATTCAATATTCTTAAAGATGCCTAAGAGGGACTTTTGGCCAGTTTGGGTCAATTGTCTCCCTTAGGAGGGGTTACAGGACCGAGGGAATTTTTTAAGAATTCTAGCAAGCATCAGTGGTACCTAGAACCTCATGTAGTCTGCAGGCTGATTTGTTCTAATCTGCTGATTGCTTAAGAAGCACAGGCTGGATTAGTTATCAGTACATTATTTATTTGATTCTTTTCATTTGTATGCTATCTTTCTCCTGCAGTAGGGGCCAAGGCAACTCACATAAAGAATCAATTAAAAAAAACAACAACAATTAAAAACCACCACATCAAAACAGTACAAAATTGTTTTATTTTTAATTATAATATTATTATTTATTTATTTTGATTTTTTAATTGTTAAACATTTCATTCTTACAACAGAGTTAAGCAGCATAGCAAGGATTATAGTATATAATCGATGAATCAATAAACATATAAAAACAGTTAAACTAGGCATGAGCGGCTCTAACCATAAGTATCTCTAATTTTTGAACAAATCTTTTTTAACCTTTAACTTAAACGGCATATAATTTTTTTTTTAAAACACACATCTCCCTCCTTTCACATTAAATGCCTGTTTAACTAAAAGGTTCTTTGCCTACTGGCGAAAATAGAGCAGGAAGGGTGCCAGCCTAGCCTTCTGCAGGGAAGGGGGCAACACACACAGCCTGCACTTTACCCATCCCTCTTCTAAAAGGTCTGTCATGCAGTTTCAGGAGATTGGTGGAGCCACAGTATGGAGTGAGGAGAGGATGGAAAAGTTCACATCCACCAGACCATCTGTACATGTCTTAGCATAGATATAAGCCATAATTACACATTAGGTGTCCACATATCCTGCAGAAAAATGAAAGACTGCTGACTCTTATTTTATTATTGTCGCACTCCACATACACTAGAGATATGATAACAGAGCCTAGCAAACTGGAATCATATGCAATCCATACAATTAGAATTTTAAATGGAAAACAATGAATAACATAATTTCAGACAGCCATATACAAAGTAATCATATCACAATTGTTTGATTATGTTGTACTGACTAAATGGTTTAATTATATGACAGAGAAGCAAGTGCAAAAGACAACAAATATATTATTTTATATTTTTAAAAAATAATACTGAAGTAGCAGAACATTGTATAGTGTCAAGAAAGTCTGTGAAATAGTTAAGCTCAGTTAAGATTTCTACATATTTCCCAATAAAATTTATTTAGATCGTAAACCGCATAATCCTAGATAAAGAATAACATAGAACCTGATTAAACAAATGATGTATTTATCCACAATTGATTCAGTAGTCAATATCCAACCATGATACGTTTTTTAATCCAAAATCGATTTAAACGTCAATATCCTTGAGTGAAAAAGTACATGGACCTTTAGATTCAGTAATTTTCTGGCATTCCCTTGAGCAGCAACGACTGCTAGTATTTCTTGGTCAGTTTTTGGTCAGTTTTTTTACATTGGCTTCCAGGAATTTTGGTACATTCCTTGTTATGGAACTGTTTCAGTTAAGGTACAGTTGAGGCTTTCTTTGTATATAGAGTTCACCCCAGCTCTTGCTGCAACACTTCAATGGCATTTATGTCCAGACTTTTAACAGACTATTTTAAAATATGGAAGCTGTTTTTCTGTAGCCATTTATGATAAATATGTTTGTACATTTAGGATCACTGTTGTGTTGCATTATCCACTTTTGGTAGAGCATGAACTCTCAGGCAGATCATCTGACACTCGCCTTCAGAACCTTTTGATATATTGCAGAATCCATAATTGTTTCCATCATGGCAAACTGTCCAGGTCCTGAAGTAGCAAAGCTGCCCATATTATCATATTCCCACCACCATTCAAATGTTCAAACTCACAGTTGTAGTGGTTTTTGAGGATGGGGGAACTAAATATTTCTCACTGAGGACCAAAAGTTCTACCTTGGCTCATCTGTCTGGAGAATATTGTACAAGATGTCCTAGGATCATCTATGTGATCTTTAGTAAAGTGCAAATATGCAGCAATATCCTTTCTTTCTTTCTTTCTTTCTTTCTTTCTTTTGAGAACAGTGGTTTCCTTCAGAATATCTTTCTTTGCTCATTTTTTTCCTGGTCAATGAGTCATGAATGCTCATATTACCCAAGTACAACCTGAAATCTTAAGAAATGCTTTAGCAACTTTTTCTAGACTGGTGAGCAGCTACAACGACTTTTCTGAGGTCCTCTGACATGTCTTTTAATAACGGCACATTTCTATGCAACCATATGATGAAATTCAAGCTCATAAAGTTTCTGATACATTTATAACAGGGATGAGAAATGTTAGGAGTTAGGGGGCTGCACTGCCCCTTCACGAAGACTATAATTTTCCAGAAGTTTTGCCCTCTCTGCAACCCAAGAACTTCTGTGCTACCTCCTGCTAGAAAATACACTTATCTTGGGCCTAACTTTTTTGTAGTTAAAACCAAAAAGGTCTGAAGTTGCCCTCATATTGTATATTAGGAGACACAAAAATCTGGGGGGAGGGGGCACAAGTAGTCTGTAGGGCATACTTTACCTACCACTGATTTATAGAGTGGGAATCTATAAATCAAACTCACCCCTGCAAATTTACCAGATTATTTTAAGCCCATGATCCTAATCATTTCATTTTTAACTGGGGGCTCATTTGCACTAATTAAAAAGAACAGAAAAGAACAAAAAGACTCTGATCTTTTTGTTCCTGATCTTTCTGGTTGTTGTTGTTTTGTTTGGTTGTTTTTATTGATCCATATGACATTTGGCTTGTTCCAGAATATTTTCTGTCACTTCCTGGTATAATCAGAGACATATTGAACCAGCTCCTGGGGTTTGTTTATATTAACTGTATTTTCCAGAATGAAAACAACAACAACAAAAAAACAGTTTATTAGCCATCTTTTTCTTTCTTTCAGCTCTTGAGGCAGGCCCCACCCCCACCCCATGATGAGGTTTTCAGTGACATTTGCAGGAGTGCATGGTGAAAATCAAATTTTGAAAAGTTTCACAAGCCTGGATGTGACATGTGATCAGGGGACTCTTTCAGACGTCAGGAATTAGAAGTATAATCTAGGGTCAATCCGAACGCAATCATAGGGTTTGACGTTATTGCGAATTAAAGCTTCGCACGCAATTTCGGGCAAAAGGGAAGTCAATTCGAATGCAATCATGAGTTTGACGTTATTGCGAATTAAAAGCTTCGCACGCAATTTCGGGCAAGGAGGGGTCATTTTCGGGAAATGGAGCATTACTCCAAATGCAATGGGGATTCCCGTAAATTCGCTAAACAAGCGAATTTACAGGAATTCGCATTGGCTCCATTCGAAGTTTGGGAGAAATTCCTCCCGTGTGAAAGAGTCCAGGGGAAGGAAGAAGGGCTGGAGTATGAATGGTATGACGAAGGACAGGGTATGACGATGAAGGAAAACATGCCCACAGACAACAAGCACAATCCTCCAGGAAGAAGAAGAGAGAGGAGGGAATGGAAAAAAAGAAAAGAAACATCTGTGTGGATCTCAAGTCCTGGGCAAAAAATGTACTTTGAAAAAGAAAACTCAAGATATCCCAAGAAGCATTTGGAGTTGGGAGGAGGGATATCCAGGTACAATTTACAGTGCTTTATAAATAAACCTTAATAATAATAATACAATTTGATCAGGTGCATTCAGAGTGTGCGTCATTTGAATGTGATGCCCTGAACATGGCCTGAATCTGCATCATTTGGCCCGTGTGTTTCAGGCCATGGTTCATATTGGCTTGAGCACTGACTACAACTCTGGGCAAAGACTACGACTCTGGAGACCAAGGTTCGAATCCCCACTCAGACTGGAAACCCACTGGATGACCTTGGGCATGTCATGGTCCCTGCACCTCAGATGATGGCAAAGGCAAATTCCCATTGAATAAATCTTGCCAAGAAAACCCTGTAACAGGTTTACCTTAGGTTTGGTATAATATGGAAAGACCTGAAGATACAAAAAAACAACAAACTATGGTAGCCGTATGAAATTTCTATAATTTTTTATTAGAGTTCAAAAACATTTTATTCCACCATTTATACTTACAATGCAAATTGAGGAAATGAGGGCAAAACCTGACAAGCTATTTGGCCTTACATGGATCATGCCAAAAAGGTGAAATTAACTTTTTGGTCCTATCACCATCCCAGTGAAAGGCAGAGCTGCTGCCTTTGCTATCAGGGATTTTCTTCTAACAGAAATCATGAAATAGCCTCAATCAGGCTTCCTTTCCTCCAACACTGAACATTAGTTTCTTTTTAAAATAGCCATATGAGTAAAACCACATGACAAATGCCTCATCTAGTTTAGCTATCCTTATAGATTAGCCTTTTTAAATAAAATAAAATGTCCTTTAATGGTTCTCTAATAAGAACCCATTTTGTTTAATAAGGAGATGGCTTCTACAGGGGGTGGGTTACACATGAGGAATGAGATACATGTGTGACACATAGTTTATGTAATATGTGGTCAAAGACATATTAAATATTCAAGAACATCTACAATTATATTCTTTGATTTAATCATTAACATAAAGACATGCATTTCTTAACATATGCCCTGGCACATTAAAATCACATACATCATGAAATTTCTCCTCTATGTGTAAATTTGAAAAAGAATACCACAGAGTTGATAAAATCCCAATGCTATTATATCTGAATGTTCAAAACAAGAATTATTTTTCTTGTAGAATGATTGAGGTTTTGCAGTTCCAGAGGTGTAGCACTCTAATCTTGATTGCTAACACAGTTCTGTCTAGATATGTAGGAAAAAGACAACTACAACATGATAGAGGTTGGAGTTCCATGCCAGATATTCCAAATGTGGGGACTTCAGAGCTGTGTTACATTCAGGCTTCTTTGAGTTTGTTGTCTTGTGCTATTAATGTGTTTCCGATGTATGCCAACCCTACGGCGAAGGTATCACAGGGTTTTCTTGGCAAAATTTGTTCAGAGTGGGGCCTGTGCCTCCATCAGAGGCTGAGAGAATGTGATTTGTCCAATGTCAACCAGTGGGTTTCCATGGCTGAGTGGGGATTCAAACCTAAGTTTCCAGTCATAATCCAATACTCAAACCACTATACTACACTGCCTCTACATCAGGGTGAAAAACTGGCACTTTTACTTGTGAATGGGAACATAAAGTGACAAACATTTCAATTAACGCCATCCAATCTATATTTGCCAGGGTGACCCAAGAGCATCTCAGCTTAAGCAAACTTAAAAATTAGTCCTGCTTAATATTCACCTCTTGGCTTAAGCATGAATATAGATTTAAATTCAAATAGTTAACACACTATGTTTAACACTGTCCCGTTTCATACTTTCTATATGTAATCATAATGCTCATTTGTGTCAATATGACAAAAAACAAAATATGCGGGTTAAAATAAAGTTTATGGATTTTTTTTACACTAGACTAATACTTTTTTGCTATTTTTTTTCTTAGTCCATTGATTCTTTCAGTATCTATGTCTCAATTTTAACAATAGATTAATTTCTGCAATAGCTATGCATACATTTTTGGCAATTTTTGGCATTAGATTAGTATAAATAACTATTTATTTAAATTAATTCAGGCCTAAAGTGGGTTCACTTTATTTAAATAAATATGACATCTTTGTATAGAACCTTTCTAAGAGGAAAACTGGAAGACACACTTCTCAACAAAAACATATGGAGAATATTTCTTTGAAATATAAAGATGCAATTGTCTGAAGAAGCTACGGTTATGTCTGTTATCCAGTAGAGGTGATATAAGAGGCAAAAAACAAAACAATTTATGTATCTTTTCCATCCTGACAGCTGTGACAATGACTCAAAATGCTATGCCTGCCAAGAGCTTTTATCAAGTATGTTATAACAACCAGTAATAAGTGTAAATAATAAATGCCAAAAATCTTATGGGAAGCAGCAGTAATAGTAAACAATTTTTGGTGCTTGCTGATGGGGGTTTACTGGTCTTGGAATTCCCTGGTTTCCCAATAGAGGTTTGGCCTGACAATAAACAACAGTTTAATACTTTATCTAATCCCAGCCAGGAGGTGAATTCAACAGCAAGCTTTTGCAGATGTTCACATCCAATAATCTATCCATAATTGATGAAACAGGGAGGTCAGATGTAATGGTTGCTACTACTCCAGCAACAAATAAATGGTTATTGACAAAACAAGCCAGTGTGGCGCGGAGAGCTGAGCAGTGACAATTCTGAAAACAGAAGTAGGGATAAGAACGCAGTCTTTCATCTTAAGGATTTTTCACTATAATGTGTACTATAAAGGCCATTAAGGAGCACACAAACAGATGGAGAGAACTTGTGAAGGAGCATAGTTCTCCAGAGATGGTAAAGAAAACAATGAGCTAAATATGAATAAGATGACTGAAGATTTGGGTAAGTAGAAATTCACTTTCTTATACAGCAACACTGTTGTCCACATTTCTGGATAGCTTTTTATCACACCAATATGCTACACTAATATACTTGACTGGCAGCATGGTGTTGCTTTTTATAATTCTGGTATCATTGTATGTGCATGTATATGTGTAAAAATGAATATATTGGAGTAAATCAGTAATTGTGTATGTTTTTATACACACACACACACACACAATGTATGTATGCATAGAAGTCTTCCAGTTTCTAATTTACTTCAGTAATTTATACTTATCTTTCATTTCTACCAATTAATATTTACAATACATTAGTGATATACATAATTTTGTCTTCAGGCTAAAAGATGGCTAAAGATGAGTTTACATTATAGACATAAACTTACTAACTAAACAGGCACTTTGGGTAATCAGTTTCTTTTTGGAAAATATAGAAAAATAACTGTTCAAAAATATAGTTAAATCTAAACAGTTTATAGGAATCCACTTCAATATAGTATTATGCATTATTTTTTAAAACATACAGCTGCAAATAAACACTGGAATCAAGGGCACATTTAAACACTAATTTTTACAATGTTTACTGATATAATAATATGTAACATGGTGGAGTGAAATAGTAGCATCATTACTATGTAAAACAGTGTAAAAACATTTCAGATAGTAATAGTTTAAATACTGATATTGCTATATTCATAGCAGGGAACATTAGGTTGATTTATTTCACAGTTTACTACAAAGCTTTCTGATCAGAACAGAAATAAATATACATATGATGAAAATTAAGTAGCAGAATGAACTGGAGTAGCCAATATTTGAGGTGTTATGTGTAAAGAATATTAATCTGTGTGCACCAGGGGAAAAAACTTCTCAGGAATTGGCATCAGGCATTTACTCGCTTGATTCTTTCCTATGAAACTCCAGCAGTATGGAAAAACATAATTTTTAGACAATAAAATATTTTTAAACCACTGCTTACACTTAAAGCGTTAAAAGTAACATTCTGAAGAACTTTGATGGATTTAGTTCTAAATAACTGTTACTTTTAATTTTTTATTAAATGTCTTGTATTTATCCACCTTTAAAAGGCATGGGCTAAACTGCTTGCACATAATGTGAGGACAGTTACATTATGAACATACTAATATTTGATTTTATATGTTTTACACACTGTGTGTCAAATTCTTTCTACATGGAGAATTACCATGTTGAAAATAATTGTGTACCACAATGAAGACAAATGTTGGGGGAAACCCCAAGGGTAATAATGAAGTCAAGAGCTTAAAAGAATATATAGTAGGCCCTTGGTATCTGCTGGGGTTTGGTTCCAGAATTCCCTGTGGATACCAAAATCCGTGGAGTTCAAGTCCCACTAAATACAATGGCATAGTAAAATGGTGTCCCTTATATAAAATAGCAAAATCTAGGTTTGCTATTTGGAATTTATATATATATTAAATATTTTCAAACCGTGAATGCTTAAACCTGTGGACAAAAAATCTGTGATATGTAGGACTGACTGTAGCTAACTTTACAGAATAATTCCATACATATCTATTCAGCCAATGAATATAAGATGCCAATACAGAATTTTCATCTTAGATTTATATATAATACAGGTATTTTTATCTGATATAAAAGGCCCACCAAACTGAACTGTCTTACTTCTGCATAGACACATACTGTTGATGTATGCCTTCAAATTGTTTCTCACTTATGGTAACCCTAAGGCTAATTTATCATATGATTTTCAGAGAGATTTGCCATTACCTTCCTCTGAGATGTGTGACTTGCCCAGCATGTTTCTATGGCTGCAATCAAACTACCACACCACACTGGCTGTTTAGACATGTATAATATTTTGTGTTTAGTTTTCCATGCTTTCATTTTAGCTAATGAGTGTATTTGCAGTTGTTCTCTTAAACTAACTGATTTCCTTTTAAAAGAAAAGAAAAGAAAGAAAAGAAAATGTATGAACTACATTAACCCTGTATATGGTTGTTGAAGGGGTGCCAAAATTTAACCTTATAAATAAATAACCTTATATTTTTATTTCATTCTGTACTTTTGAGTACTGTTCATTTTAAGGGGCATATGTGTCTTTAACATGATGAACATGGTGGGGTGCTAGCTTCTGCCTGTGGATGTTCTGATGAAGGAGAAGCACTCCACATAGCGACTCCCAGCTAGACGAGTGAAGGGCCACGAAATTGCCACCTGGAGTAAATGGGGACAGTGGGAATATCCACAAAGATCCAAAAGCCCCTTCATGGTGATCAAACTGCCAAATTAGTGATCATGAATGGAAGGGTGAGACCAGAGGAAACACTGTGACTGCTGTGTGAGACATCTGCTTTTAAAATGCAAGACGTTTCATCTTTAAATGAAGAAAATAAAGATTGCAGTTAACTTGAAAGATGCTTTATACCTGATGAGATCTATACCTCTAATCAAATTAGTTCTTTGTGTAACTACGAGTTTGTGAGTGAACTGGCACAAAAAATATTTTGCTTGTTCAGAAACTTCAATTTCCTTTTAATTTAAAACACCCCTTTACTTTTCTAAGGGGTTTTCTTTTTAGAGCAACATCAGTAATGCAAGAAGCAAAAAAGCAAAGAAAGGAGGAACTTTAATGAATTCTGAATAAGATGGCAATTTGTAGACTTTTGAAGAGCCTGAGCATTCCTATTTGGTCTGCACAGCAAAACAATAGATAAACAAACATTTCATTATTATCATATTGATTGTAATACAAGTGAATTTATTTTTTTGGAGAGAGAAGTCAAGGCCCCATTGCATGCTTCCATGCATCAGGAGGTTGCAGGAAAATGAAAGAGTTTAAAGGACAACTGGGTTCCCCAGTTATGAAGCAGGTATCTGGAAAGTAGGATCCAAGGTGGCTTATAGCCAAGAAGAAACAAAAAAAACTTCAGAGAAATCTCATTAACAAAACCATAGCACAGGTTTATTCTTCAACTTCATAGGCAAAAGTAGAGAAAGCTGAAAGATTCAATGAAACTATCTGCAGAAATTATCTGTAGCCAGAAAGAAAGGAAAGCCTCAATGGATGACAGATGAAACACTTCCAGCAGTCAGGGATGGAACAGAAGTGAAAGTTAAAGCCAACAAGAAATACAGCCAGAAACTGAATGCAACCATTCAATGTCTTATGTACAAGGATAAGGAAAACTACTATGATAATCAGTGAACAGAAATAGAAGTTGACAACAAAAAAAGTTTGTTGTCAACAAACAGAAGTTGACAACAAGCAACCATTTCAACAATATCTGACAAATCAGAGGGAAATTTAAACCAAGAGTGAAGATGTTCTATGCAAGGGACCACACTATATGCCCAAGCAGAAAGAAAAAGACAATGGAAACAATACATGGAAGAACTATATAAAAGAGATGAAAGGATTCATTTGAAGAAGAATCATATGAAGAGAAACTTGCAGTTTTAAAAAGTGAAATGGAAGCTGTACTCAGAGTGCTTGAGAGAAATACCATACAGACTTGTGTATAAATTGAGAAATTTAGGTCAAAAAGTTAACTCCAAAAAACCTGGGTCAACTTATACACAGGTCAGTATGGTACCTGACCCGAGCCTCCCCCCAGCTGGGCTGCCTCCTCAAGGGACTGACCAGCTGGCGAGAGGCTGGGAAGGGCAACCAATCACCCTGCAGCCTGTCCCCGGCCGGACTGCCTCCTGAAGTCTGATCTTCAACCTATCCATGGGTCATAACAAAAACCATAATTTTGGCCCCAAAATTTGGCCTCAACTTATACACAAAGTCAACTTATAGTCAAGTATATATGGTAAGTTACCAAAAGTACTGTAGATGTCATGCCAATACATCAGCTTCAGCTCAAAGGGACAGAATCCACTCCAGTCCTAACTAAAAACTGTCAACAAATATGCCAAACTGAAGATTGGCTCACAGATTAAAACCACTCAGTATATATTCCAATCCCGACACCATGAATTGCAATAATTACATCAATTTCCCATGCCAGCAAAATGATATTCAAAATTCTACAATGAAAACTTTGATCATATATGGAGAGGGAAATGTAAGATGTCCAAGCTAGTTTCAGAAAATGAACTGGGGATCATATTGCAAACATACACTAGACAATGGTGTGTACCAAAGAATTTGAGAAGAAAATTGGCCTGTGTTTCATAGATTATAGCAAAGCCTTTGATTGTATAGATCATGAAAATCTATGGACCTCTCTTAAAGAAAGGGGTAAGCAACAACATTTTATTGTCCTAATGCATAACCTGTACTCAGGACAAGAGGTTCCTGTAAGAACAGAATATGGAGAAACAGAATGGTTTCCAATTGGCAAGAGAATCAGGCATTTTTTCTGTTTAACTTGTATGCAGAAAATATCATATATAAGTAGGATAAGATACGGAGGAAGGAGGCATGAAAATTTGAGAAAGGAACATCAACAGTCTAAGATATGCAGATGACACCATACTACTAGCAGAAAATAGCAAAGACTTGGAATGACTATTGAAGAAAGTCAAAACAGTATGTGTAAAGGCAGATTTACAATTGTCCCTGCACGGTGTACTGTGATTGGGTGTATATGAAAACTTGAGATAAAAGCCTGTGAAAAACATCAAAAAATTTTCAGAGGTTAACTGATGTCTCTGGTGAAACCACCTTCGCCTTGAACTCTCATGTTGCCTGACTCTCTGGATCGGACCTTTGAGTGACAATTCTAATTGCCCCAACCCTGAACTTTCAGACTGCTTGATGACCCTGCTATTTTGAACTCTTGGTATGCTCTGATTTCTTAGACTTCTGATAATCTGAACTTGGATTGTTTCAGACTGTCTTTGTTACTCTTTTCCCTGACTGTTATTTTGATACTAAAGACTCTGTAAACTCCATGGCTATCAGCTGCTGGCAACTTTCCCAGACACTTCCATGGTGATTTTGAGCAGCTTCGGTATCGATATGGCAATCGATGGTACAGCCAGTCTGAATAATGATGTTTATCTTGGTAAGAAGGGGAGTAAGCATATCAAAGGAGATGTCTCCCTTCAGGGTGAAGGTGACGGCCATAATGACTGGAGGGATAGCTGAGTGGGTGTGCCACTAGTTGAAACATATTGCTCTCATTGAGCATCCAAGAGTGGGTCCAATGAAGTGGATGTAGCAATAGGAGGAGGAAGAGGAGGAGGAGAAGGCACAGAAACCTGGAAAGTAGGAGCTGTCAATGCTAAGAGAGTAGTATGGTGGGCCATTCCCTGACACGGGGGATCCATTCTGGGTCCCCCATGTAAGGGAAAATCCGGGTATGCCCATGCCCCATTGCAAACAATGGGGTGTGTGCTCACAGCCTGGGGCAAGGCATGCACCACGAGAACACACCCCATTTAATTGGCATATGGCTTCTGTGTAAGCTAGAAGCTGAGTATAGTGCGTCCACATATGGTGCGGGCTCACTGTAACATCTTGGAGAATGAAGGTACTTTTTGATTATCAGAAGGTTTTGATGTCTTTTTCTCTTCTTTTTCCATAGGAATCGTGGAACTGCCCTGGATTTGGCACAGAGTCCACGATTAAGAACTGAAGCTGTTCTATGCTTTGGATTTTTCATGAGAAGATATGATTAGAGTCAGTTTGGCTTGGAGGTTTGTAGTAGACCCCCCACAATGACATCCCTATTGTTTTTTCCCTTTAATTTTTACCCAGATGTGCTCCATCTGGCTTTTAGGGTTTACTGGTAAGTCAGTGATCTTTTCACAGGTGTAAATATCCCTAACATATAATACCATTATTATATGCCACCACTGGACACCTCCTCTGAGGATTGACTGGGGCCATTCTGTGTGGTGAACCTTCCAAGGTCTCATATACATTCCCTCAGGACTGACATGACTACTCTCATTGCTGTTCCTTACCCTCTTTGATAAGGGAGAGAATGTCCTGTTGATTTTGTAGCTCTAAACTCACAGAATGATCCTGGTCTACAAGTCACATTCCTCTAAAAGTCTACATCCTTCATATGGTGATTGGCCTCCCCTCCTTGTCAGCAACAACCCTTGCATGGTTCACACGAAGGACAGTCTAGTCCACTGTCTAATAACATTTATGCTCCCTAATATGCTGAAGAGTGGATAAATTAACTTCAGGTTGCTGGACTCTTCCAACAGGTCAGACAACTTTCACTTTCTGGAGGTGTAGCTACCACAACCTCCAGCAATAATATACCATAGATTTTTGCAGATGACTGTATCAGCTCTCTCAATATCCATATTCTGTAAGCTGAAGAAGACACTGGAACAGAACTTAGGCTCAAAACTCCCCAAATAAACACATCCACATGATGTCTATTGGCTTTACCTGTTAGCAGAGCTCCTGTTCAATATTTATGATACTGAAGGACCCTGGTATTCAAAAATTGAGTCCAAAAGACTGGGGCAGCAGTTATGCAGAGTGACTGGTTGCTAGCTCTGTCTCCATGCCAGTCAGTTACTCAGCAGACGCCCCGCCCCCTAAGGCCATATTATTGGGGAGAGCACATGACCCAAACAAATCAAAATCCCCCACAAAAGCCTTTTTAAAAAGTCCAAGTATTTGAGACAGGCAGCCTCAGAAATGGTAGGAGCAGATGTCATTACTGTAGTCAATGCAACAAGTAACAATAATGTTCTTTATTTAAGTATTTTGTCTGCCATGAAGTTGTAAAATGTAGTAATTCTACATAGACTATAGTATGACATGTGTTATGGTTGCAAGTTCTGTCTAATCTTTCATCACAAATCAATGGAAACTTTACTTTGAGAACTGTTATAATTATGTTATAGTCATATATGTGCCAATTGTGCAATGTGTGGCTTTATATTTTAAATCAATTAGTCCCAAATGCACTATTCTTGTTGCTGTGGGCACCTCACATTACTTATCCAGAAGATGTCTTTTCAACTACATTGTTTACTCAGAAAAAAGAAAGTTTCCAAGTTTCTCAGAAATTTTTACTTGCAGGTGGTATCATGTTTAATACTCCCCTTCCTCTATAGAATTTTAAAAGGTTTTCTTGGGGTACATTTGACCCTCCTCAGCAGATTGATATAATACATTCTTCTACCAACCAAGAGTTAAACTTAGTTTTGCTGAAATGATAGTACATGTAATTCAGATTTACTGTTAAAGCACCTCAATAAAGAAACCTTTAGACAAGGGGGCTATATATTGCATTTAAAAATCTGCAGCATAATGAAGCCCAGTTTTAAAATCTATGTATCATGGGATTACATGTGCTTTCTGTACTGTTTGCATTAAGGGAGAAGAGAAATAAACAAACTAGCAAAGAGAATCAAGAGGCAGCAGTGGTAAGCAATGGTATCTAAAAAAATAGAGCTGCTCCCTTTAGATTAGCCCAGAAGGAGGCTGCCTGAGGTGGGCTTACAGAACAAAGGGATAAAGAAGATGAAAACTTGAGATGCAGCACAAGAAATAACTGCCAAGACCCCCAAGTGTATATTCCTATAGTCTCACACTGCGTGGCAAGACCCCTTTTCGCATGCTACAGAAGCTGGAGATGAACTACACATTACCATGTGGCAAACTGGCTCCTAGCAGTATTCCATGCATGTTACAAGTAATGATAACCAGTAGTCCTTTGGGAACAGAATGCAATGATTTCATCTCTGTAAGCATCTGAGCTCCCCTTGGATAAAGAGACAATTAAACTGAGAACAGAAGGGTAAATTTTAGCCAATATTTCTAATTGGACAGTAAAGCTCACTTGTGCTCAGTTCAAATGAAAACTGCTGATATTTTACCACTGTATATATTGATCACTGCTAAGGATTAAAGGAATCTGTAAAGCACTTCTTATTCCTAACTTATGTCCAGGATGCATGGTGAACTTGTGCTTAGTTATGTTTTGTTTTTTCAAAGTAAACCTGTTTACTATAATGATTCTGAAAGTTTGTTCTATAGAGTTATTGTATCCAAAAGATGTATTATATTTAGCATTACATGTGTTTCAAAATTCTACTATACCTATTAATGAGTGCAATTGGAGAAATCTATTTTAATACTTCCCCTTCTCATTCTAATTTTGCTTATATTACGTATGATACAAATATCTCAAAAAGCGGTTTGCATCAAATTTTTGTATAACCCTCTCTTACTTTCCTGAGAGGAGGATGCCACCAATTTCCTAATTTCATGAGGTAAAAAAAACTGGACCAAGCTTAATAAATCAACCTCTGAATAGTAACACTTAAAGAATAGCAATAGCTTACATTAATCATCAGAACCCTTCTCGGTATCTTTTTTAACCTACATAATGTTTTGAGCAAGGATGTTTTTAGAGCTTAATGTACAAGTCCCAGCATTCTTCATCACTGGCTATGCTGGCTAGGGCAAAGCGGATCTGAAGTTCAACAATATTTGGAGAGTCACATTCGTGATTCCCACTCATTCTGTAAATACATCCTGCTTATTTATACATTTATCTTTATAGTTTATAGTATAGCTGTATTAAAACCAGTAGGAAGTAAAAGATGGAAGCCTCAGTAAAGAGCTATGACAGTTTACAAATTGTCATAATGCAATCTTGAGAAATCAGGGTTTAGTTTAGTGAATGTTTTATAAAAATCATTTTGGCATATAAAGGAAAACTGACAACTCAGCCTTGTTTAATCACTCTCAGAAGGCAATTTTTATATTTAATTATTTAAATAATTGTTTATCTTTGATTATCTTTATATAGTTATGTATAGAAGATGTTTGAAATGAAGAATTAATGAAGAATTAAACTACCAATTGTTGTTGTTAACTGCTGTCAACTTCATTCATTTATATCTTATCCAAAATTCAATCAATTAAAAATCCCTTTATACCCAATCTAATTCACTGTATCTTAAATAGTACAAACAGGAGAAATGGATCAAGTCTAAAGGCCCTTTCACATTACACAGTTATACCATCATAACTCCCCTTTTACTGCCATACTGGCATCCTATGGTATCCTGTTATTTGTAGTTTGATGAGGTATGAGAGCACTTTGACAGGGAATTCTAAATGCCCGTCCCTAATCTGTAGATTCCAGGATTCCATAGGATGGAAGTATGGCTTTTCATGTAGTATCAGTGCTATCAGTGTCTGAAATGCCCTCAGCTTAAGGCTGAACTAGACATGACTTTAAACATGTGAACATGATTTTTTTTCCTTTTCCTAAAGTTTTGGGAGAAAGGGAGGAAACTCATGATCAAGACCATAAAAAGATGTGTGTGTGTGTGTGTAACATTTTGTGTCCACTGTTGTCTGTACTGCAATCCCCTTCCCCAGCATCTGCTATTTGCCATTTCAGGATATGTCATTAGCAATCATGGCAACTTTTGCCTATGAGAAGGCAGTGGAATGTGGGTGACAGTGAACTATAGAAAGAACAAAAGATTAAGCCCACTTTTTCTCATATGTTGCAGTCTACATTCAGCTACCACTATAATGACCCACAGCCTCTGTTTAGTACACTCCGCACCTGTGGGATTTCATTGTGGCAGCCTCAGTGCTGCCATTTCAGTGTTGCTGGTTTAGCATGTCAGGTTGATTATGGTCATTTCAGTGTGGCCAATTGAGCAGGGGTTTCAGTGCTGATGGGAGTGCTACTATTTCAGTGCAGCAATTTAAACAAGCAGCAGTTTCAGTGCTGTTCTATCACCAAACCCATTTCAACACAGGCATCAGCATACCAAAGTGATCAGATGAATGGGGGTAATAGGAAAGATGAGCAGCTGAAAGGATCATGATCAGATGAAATGGAATGTGTGCAGAAAGTGATCAGATTAAAGGAGGTGAGTGGGGTAAGCCAAATGGAAGGAGTTGGGTAGTGAAAGTAATCAGATGAAAGGATCATGATCAGATGAAAGGGGATGAGTGGGGAAAGCAACTGGACAAAAGGATTATGATCAGATGAAAGGAGGTGACTGGAGAAAGCGATCAGATGAAAGGATCATGATTGGATGAAAGCGGGTGATTGGGGAAAGTAATCAGATTAAAGGGGGTGATTGGTCATATCACTTTCCCTACTAACCGCCTATCCTACAGACAGTCTGATATCTATGTTTAAATGCATTTGGTGAGAGAACAGCACTGAAACAGCTGATTGGTTAAACTGACACACTGATAGAAAAGCACGGAATTGTCCACTCTTAATGCAGAACCTTATGCATTAACTCTTATGGAACCTTAACTGACTTTTGGGACAGAAATCTAATGAGGCTGGAATAGTATTCTAAAAAAGCATGGCTGATTGGAAGTCAGCAGTAACATTCTACTCAGAAACATTTGGTCATAGGTCACATTCATAATTTCTATAGGTAAGTTAATGTTACAGCCAGAAAAAAAAGATAAAACATTAATCATTTAAACTTACTGATACTGCTATTTTTTCTTCTCCAGATGCATGATATACTAAACCTAAACAGTAGGCAGATTCTCCTTCCATCTTCTTATTCCCTGCTAAATAAATAAATAGAGACTACCATTATAACTTAGTTGATGGATTAGTTCTTTCCTTCACTATCTTGATTTTTATGCATCTCCCAAATCTGTACCACCATTTTCAAAATCATTTAAACTGATTCCTGGGTTTTGTTTTTGTTTTTTGTGTGTGTGTGTAAAAGTAAATAAAACTATTTATTTGAAGGATATGAAATCTGTTGCTATTTATCACTTACTCTTGGTAAGGAGAGCCTTATAATCCATTGGTTTGGTCACCTGAGCCTCCAAATTCATGGACAATGGTATTGTTCTAACAGGAAAGCTTAACTTCAATATCTCTCTTAAGTATTGTAATTTCAGAATTTTAGGCATGCCGAAGTAAGGGTGCCATTTTGTACTCTATTAGCCTATTTATTTACACTATCAAATCAGTAACTTAGTTATATTCAGTAAGCTCTCCATATCCACGGGTTTTTAATCCATGTATTCAACCATCCACAGCTTGAAAATATTCCAAAACTATATGAATCCCAAAAAGCAAATCTATATTATATAAGGGACACAATTTTTCTATGCCGCTGTATTCAATGAGACTTGAGCATCCATGGATTTTAGTATCCACAGCTGGTCCTGGGACAAAACCTCAGGAGATACTAAGGTGTACACTCCTCATGGAAAGGAACACAGAGTTCTCATTATCTAAGCACACAACTTATATACTGACATTGTAGAATCTAGACATAGCTATACTATTATTATTATTAACCTTTTTTTATACAGCACTGTAAATTTACACAGCATTGTACATACAATCATTTAATTAGACGGTTCCCTGCCTTCATGCTTACAATCTAAAGAGACACGACACAGAAGGAGAAGAGAATGGTGATGGGGAAGGGGATCAAGTCCAGCAGTTCTTCACACCCTCTGACAGCTGGACCAAGGCAGATGGACTGGAGTGAGGGCTCAGCTTCTTAACACAGCATCCTGGGGCACAGAAGGGCACTAGCCAAGGAATGCTTTCCTAAACAATATAGTTTTTAACTCAGTTTTGAAACTGGTTAAAGAAGTGATGAGGTGCGCATGTCTGGGAAGAAGGTTCCAGGAGTGAGGAGCAGCAAGTGAGAAGGGACGAATCCGGGATGGGGCAGTGGAAATCCTAGGCTGGGACAGGAGACCTTGACTACCAGAGCGGAGGGTACGAGAAGGTGTGTGAGGAGAAAGAAGTCCAGACAAGTAAGGAAGGGCCAGTCCATGGAGGGCTTTGAAAGTCAACAACAAAAGCTTGTACTGGATGCGGGAGGGGAAGGGGAGCCAATGAAGGGAGGATAAAAGAGGAGAAACATGGTCAAAGAGGTGAGGGGATGTGATAATACGTGCAGCTAAGTTCTGGACTGAGATTAAAGGATGGAGGTGAGAGAGAGGAAGCCCTGTCAGGAGAAGGTTACAATAATCTAGTCGTGATACCATTAAGGCATGGACAGAGTCTTGGCAGTAGAGGCTGAGAGGAATGAACGGATTTTAGCAATGTTGTAAAGGGAGAATCTACAGGCCTTGGCAGTGGCCTGGATCTGGGGAGTAAACAATAGAGAAGAATCAAAAATGAAATCAAGACTGTGGGCTTGCTGAACCAGTTGAATAGAAGTGTTGTCAACAGAGACAGAGAAGGAGTATTGGAGGGTGGGCTTAGGTGGGAAGACAAGGAGCTCTGTCTTAGACATGTTGAGCTTCAAGCACTGATGCCGCATCCACTGAGAGATGGCAGCCAGACAAGATGAAACTTGCTGTTCAAGCCCCGGCGAAAGGTCAGGGGTGGAAAGATACAGTTGTGTATCATCGGAGTACAGATGATAGGAGAAACCAAAACAACTGATGAGTTTGCCTAGGGACAGTGTGTAAAGAGAGAACAGGTCCCAAGACGGAGCCCTGGGGAACTCCAACAGATAAGGGAACAGAGGAGGAAGTATGACCGCCCGTGACCACTGCAAAAGATCTATCTGACAAGTGAGACTTAAACTCGTAAGGAATTTAACATGTTGCATCACACTCTAATACAAACATTTGTTGAAGAATTCTGTTATCTCTAACAGGCATTCACGGAGAAAACCACACATTTTCACAGGCATCTCAATATATTCCTATGTATTGAAAGCAGAGGCATCTGTTATATGCTTTTCATAACAGGCATTGCATTACAGTGCCATATCTAATTGCTCAACTATCCAGCCCTACTAGATATGGTAGTTTTCTTAGGAAGAATATAGCCTATGGCTGGTAAGAACAGCCAGAACTGGAGAAGCGGAAGTGTTCAAGATACCACTTGTCATTTTTTCTAGCATGAATGTATAGCATTTCAAATCCTTCTTTATCTAGACATCCATCTCTCAATAGCAATTGATAACTGCCAGAAAGCTAGTGGCAAGTTTTGTTTGTCTTTTGTCCTAAGACAATTAGACAAGATTTGTAATAGTCTCTTTGTTCAAGGCCGTCCATCTTCAAATTATGTATGAGTCAGCATGATAAAAGACTATCATACCATTTTTTTTTTTTTGCTTTTTTTCTTGGCTCCATTTCTCTCGTGGCTCCATTTCTTTATGTTATATTAATACTTAGGTGTTGATACTTAGGTGGCTGAACACCCAGAACAGGCTTCATTATACAGTATTAATTAACACAATGAAAATATTGGCCACACAGTACATTTATTGCTGTTTTTTCTTCCAATATATAGGGTTCAAGGCCTTAGCTTTTGCAAAGATATACACAAATTGTAGTGTCTATATTATATGGGACATTTCAAGTCCCTTGCTTTCTCTTTCCACACAACCCTACAATGATCTCTAATCCAATATATGTAATAATTGATTCAATTCAGAAGTGGTAGTCAGGAAAAGATTATTTGTATGTTTATTGTTACAAAGTTCATTATTATTATATAACTACTGAGCCTCTACCTAAACAACAGCAACATTTAGTAACATAGCCTCTAAGATTTAAAATTTCTAATTAGGCAGAACTACAGAGACTAACTGGGTAAAAGAATAATTGATTCTTAAAGTATAAAGGAACAGAGTCTTCTTGTGAGAGTCCTGACAAACAGATTTAAAATTTTTTAAAAGCCATCTTTACTTCCCAGTGCATCATGCCCCAGAAAAAAGAAATGTCTGCTGAACATTCAGTCAATGATCTCCAGAATAAATCTTCAAAAACAGCATACTGAAGAACGATTTTCAGCCAGAGGTAGAAATAAAGAGGTAAATAGTACTTTCTTTCAAATAATCTGGTGATCACAAGGGTATTAAAGGTGAAACACACAGCCTGAGCAGTAAGTTACTTTCCTGCAGAGAGTCTACCTACATTTATGTACCAAGCACTGACAAGATGTGAAATCTAGACAATCACTTTCATAAGTCAAGATCTTGCTGACTGTATTTACATAACAACTGGTTTTCTGGAAAAATAAAGAAAAGCCTACTTTTCTTTTCCCTGTATTTTTTGAGCTGCTGTGATACGACCAATGATTATCAAAGGGATTTCTCAGCTTATTAACTATCTCTGATTATTTGACTGCAAGCCAGAAAAAAGTAGAGGGGAATGTGATCTGACCATTTTTAATGGTTGTAATGCCACATCCATCACAGTGGCAGCCAAGAAACCATAGCAAAGCAGCCTATGTACACCCATTTTCTCTAAAAGAGAAAACTGATTATTTGTTTAGTACACTGTAATTAACACCCTTGCACTCCTTCAGGGGCAGTAACCCTTCCCAAGAATCCTGCAGTAAGGTTATTTTAATGTTAGAACTGGGGCTAGTTGGAAATAAGTACTGTACAGTGTAACAACCTGGGACACAACTTTCAAGTTATCACCTGTTCTTAAAATTTTTCAGAATACAACTACAATTAAGGCAGGCTTGAGGTTTTCAGAGGTTCTATCCCTATTCTATTTGCAATGTTGTAACAGTTCCAATCATTATATGACGATGTGTACCTCTATCTATCTCACCAGCAGGAGGACTAGTACAGTAGATTTTTAAATTAATTTGTTTCCTGTCCCCTCCCATCTTCTAATCTCTATAACCCCTTCTTTTCTGCCCTCACTCCTCTATATCTTTAATCTCTCTCTCTCTCTCTCTGTCAGTTCCTTTCCTTCGGACTTCAAACATGTTCTTGTGTCCCCAATTCTGAAGAAGCCCTCTCTCGACCCCTCTTCTTTGTCTAGCTATCGTCCGATCTCTCTTCCTTTTCTTTCTAAGGTTCTGGAATGGGTCATTTATTCTCGGTGTCTTGAGTTTCTCGAAACCAATTCCATCCTGGACCCTTTTCAGTCTGGTTTCCGCCCACGGCACTCTACAAAGATGGCCCTCACCAAGATCTCAAACGATCTCTTGAGGGCCAAGGCGAATGGCCTCTATTCTATTTTCATTCTTGATTTGTCTGCAGCCTTCGACATCGTGGATCACTGTCTCCTGGCTGATTTACTTTCTGAACTTGGGTTCTCCAACTCTGTTCTCAATTGGTTTAAATCTTACTTGTCTGATAAATCTTTTGCAGTGGTCACGGGTGGTCAGACTTCCTCCTCTGTTTCCGTATCTGTTGAAGTTCCCCAGGGCTCTGTTTTTTCCTCTATACACATTGTCCCTAGGTAAACTCATCAGTTCTTTTGGTTTCTCCTATCATCTGTATGCGGATGACACACAGCTGTATCTTTCTCCGGGGCTTGAACAGAAAGTATTATCTTGTCTGACTGCTATTTCTCTGTGGATGCAGCATCGGCACTTGAAGCTCAACATGTCCAAGACAGAACTTCTTGTCTTTCCACCTAAGCCCTCCCTTCGATTCCCCTTCTGCGTCTCTATTGACGACACTTCTATTCAACCGGTTCAGCAAGCCCGCAGTCTTGGTTTCATTTTTTATTCTTCTCTGTCGTTTATTCCCCAGATCCAGGCCACCGCCAGGGCCTGTAGATTCTCTCTTTACAATATTGCTAAAATTCGTCCATTCGTCTCAGCCTCTACTGCCTAGTCCATGCCCTAGTGGCGACTAGATTACTGTAACCTTCTTCTGACAGGTTCCTTTCTCTCACCTCCATCCTTTAATCTCTGTCCAGAACTCAGCTGCATGTATTATCACATCTGCTCACCGCTCTGACCATGTTTCTCCTCTTTTATCCTCCCTTCATTGGCTACCCTTCCCCTTCCGCATCCAGTACAAGCTTTTCCTGTTGGAAAGCCCTCCATGGACTGGCCCCTCCTTACTTATCTGAACTTCTTCCTCCTTACATTCCTACTTGTACCCTCCGCTCTGGTAGTCAAGGTCTCCTGTCCCAGCCTAGGATTTCCATTGCCCCGTCCCAGATTCGTCCTTTCTCACTTGCTGCCCCTCATTCCTGGAACCTTCCTCCTCTTCATGCGTGTCTCATCACTTTGTAACTAGTTTCAAAATTGAGTTAAAGACTATATTGTTTAGGGAAGCATTCCCAGGCGATTGCCTTTCTCTGCCCCAGGATGCTGCAGCCTAATTATGTGTTAAGAAGCCGATCCTGATCCCGAGCCCTCACTCCAGTCCATCCACCTTGGTCCAGGCCTCAGAGGGAGTGAAGAACTGCTGGATTTCATCCCCTTCCACACCATCATTGCCCTCTCCTTCTGTGTTGTGTCTCTTTAGATTGTAAGCATGAAGACAGGGAACCATCTAATTAAATGATTGTATGTATAGTGCTGTGTAGATTTACAGCACTATATAAATAAAGAATAATAATAATATAATATAATCCCAACAAGATGAAAGCAGAGTACAACAGATTAAATATATCAATACTTTAGTTGATGTATTAGTTGATGTATCAGTTAAAAATACAGGTTGACAGTCCAAAATTAGTAAAGTTTGGAGTATAAGATATCACAGCTTGTTTCTATTGTATGCTATTGGTGATTTTTCTATCCTGAATTCAAAAAAGAAGGTTTGTGAATAAAATGTTGCTTACAAGGTCCACTTGTACACACAGAGTACTGTATTGACAACTCAAATTTTTCAAAATGGTAAAAGCTCTATAAATTCAACCACTGAACAACTGTTTACTTAAAGCTTAGATTTCCAAAAATTAGGTAAGCTTTTATAGTCCTTTGTTTTCAAACCATGCTACAGCCTGATTCAGATTCTCATATCTCTTACCCTGTTACCCTGAAAATAAGACATCCCCCCAAAATAAGAACTAGCAAAGGCTTTGCTGAATTGCCAAATACAAGGCCTCCCACAAAAGTAAGACCTAGCAAAGTTTTTGTATATAAATATACATACAGTATATAATGTTTGTTTTTTTGTTGAACAATAAATGCAAATTCTTCTTCATGGAAAAATAAGACATCCTCTGAAAATAAGCCCCAGCACATCTTTGGGAGCAAAAATTAATATAAGACACTGTCTTATTTTCAGGGGAACATGGTAGGTTTTCTGTTTAGGTATATGTGGGACGTCAGAGACTGAAGATTTGCCTCATTAGTTGTGGTTTTCTTTTTAAAATTCCTTATATCCTGAAAGAAGAACTAAATTTTTGGGTGCTATCTTGTCTTGCCTATGCTCTAACACTGTTTCAGAAGAGATTTCTTTTAAAAAAATCTCCTGCTTGATAGCTACTCTACTGTAACTCACAATGTTTCTCTTTTTACCTTGGCAGCAATGAAAATTCAGGGAAATTTATTTGATATCACATTTAATAAATAATAATAATAATAATAATAATAATAATTAACCCACCTCTCCCTACAGATGGAAGTGGGTTACAGTAAAAGAGATAAAATACGTAATACAAAATAATCATAAATTAAACAATACCCCAGTCAATTATTCCAGGGATGTTCATACAGTGGTCCCCCGGGTTACGAAGGTAATCCGTTCCGGGATTACCGTCGTAACCCGGAAGCTTTCGTTTCCCGGGGGACCGCTTTCGCGGACGGACTGCGCGGCCATTTAAAGGGGCCGCGCGGTTTTTTTTCTTTCGTATCCCGGGTGATCTTTCGGATCCCGGGGGATACAATGGCGGTCCCGCCGCCTTCAGATCCCGGGGTTTTTGTACCCCGGGGGATTCGTAAGGCGAGGGACCACTGTACCTAATTGCAACATTGTTCCTTATGTTTTAAATATATCTTAATCGTACTTAATTTTAGTACTATTTTTATTTATATGTCATTTAAGTCTTTCAGATCATTGTGTGATTTACTCTATGCTGTATTTTTTAAAATTGTTTTTTAAAATTGTTTTGCATATGAATGACCTATGACCTTTGAAATAATAACAAATGAAAAACTGTAATTTAACATAGATAAGTATTCTAAACTTTTCATGTTTCTGAAACTGTCAGCACAAGTATCCTTTCAAAAGCCTCATCTGATAATTAAGCTTTTAAATTAGTCATGATTAAGAAATTTTTAATAAGATAATAAAGCTAATCAGCTCTAAGATAAAAACATATGATCTTACTCTAATTAGCTGAGTCTATCTAATAAGCTATATCAATTAATAGAGAATAATAATTGAACAACCACAACTAGAAGTGTTACCAGTGGCCTTACTTCCGATTATGCTCTCATTGTTTTACAACAGCACTCCCAGAAGATTGCATTTTTGGAGTTAAAAGCTTTCAAGAAATAAATGGACTGCTACTTGTCAGCAAGTAGGTACTTCTGTTTTACAAGAAGATTTAGAAATATATTGATAGCATTTGTCTTGAATTTCATAGAAAATAATCACCAAACACTTGACAATCTTTTTTACTTTACTCCTGGGAAAGCCCAGGCCTGAACATTAAAGAAAGAAATGCAGGAGTGTTATTTTCTACCTACCTTCTTTTGCCATTTCAAAAGCTTTTATTAGAGTTTTGATGGCCTGTTTGTGTTCTTTATTTGCTAGCATTTTGTCTGCTAGTAATGTGTAAATCCTCCAGAGATGCTCACAGGCTAGTGAATTGAAAGTCCGGCCTGTATCATCTTTCCATATACGACCCACTGTCAATTGATGGAATGCTTCATAATGCTCTATAGCTTTCAGGAATTGGCCTGAAGAATACAAGTCAGACATAATTATAAGAAATGTATTTTATAAAGTATTCTGAGGTCATCATCAAATAACTTACAAAATAATATTTATTAATTAAAGGCATCTTATTTAATAATAAGCTTAAAGAAGAACTTTTGACAAGCCAATTCCATGAATGAATGGATGGATGGATATGATGATAGCTACATTGGAGGAATACTGTAACATGTTTTTCTTCACAGAAAATGATGCATTAATTATTAGGATTGGCATGAAAAAATTAGAGAAATCAGACATTTATTCCAGTTTATAACATAATAAAACTTATTTCTAACAAGTGTGTTTTCAGAACCTCAAAATGCATATTTTTGGTCAATCTTGCCCAAGCCAGGATACATCTGTACTGCAGAAATAATGCACTATAACACTGCTTTAACTGTCATGGCTCAATGCTATAGAATTCTGGGATTTATAGTTTTGTGAGATATGTAGTCTTCTCTGTCAAAGAGTTCTGATGCCACAACAAACTACAAATCCCAGGATTTCATGGCACTAAACCATGGGGGATAAAGCTACATCAAACAGCATTATTTCTGCAGTGCAGGTGAAGCCTTAGTCAGCAGCAATGAGCAGAATCAAATGAGGATCTTCATTTATCATAAATTTGATTTTTAAAGCAATTTTTGTTGAAAAAATATGCACTACGGCTACAAACTGGGCTGCACAGTCTTCTGGCTGACAGCTCACAGGAACAATTTCCAGTGGGCCTAAGATTATTTACCAGTTAGCAGCACTAGTGGGAAAATTTTGATCTAGGCTGAGACATACACCTTCTTAGCTAATGCATTTCCCCTTGATGAAGACACCACATCCAATTGTATGGGACTGCCTCATGCATCAAGGGAGAAACCTCACTTCAATATGCATAGAAGTAACTGAGTTGAAACACATATCTTAACCCCTTCCCTTGTAACTTGTAAATTGTAACTAGCAAAAGAAAAGGAAATAGAACAAAACCCATTTATATTAGCAACGATTCCCAAAGTGGGTGGGCCTGCCCCTCTGGGTTGGTGGAGGAAAGATCCAAGGGTGGTGAGGGAAAAGGTGGCCTTCAGTCAAGGGCTACCTTCAGTCAAACTACTGGAGCTTTAGAAAGACAAGGAAAACCAGTAGCCTTTAGGACCATGGTGGAAATCAGAGGTTAGAGAACATGGTAACAAGAGAGAAGTGGTGGTAAAAGGGGGCTTTTACATTTGGGACTCTGCTTAAGCTTTGTGAGCTTTGCTGGGATTTAGCTAGCAGGTTGGAGCTGCATTGCTGCTCCTGCTTTCTTTAATTGGACAGACCTAGAGAAGTAGCAGCAGAAGAAACAATGTTTTTTTTGGGGGGGGGGGGCGACGGCTTGAAGCTGTGTGGGGAAGGCATATCTCTGGACAAGGAGAGGGGCAGTATCAAGGACTGAGGCCTTTGCCTCTCTCGGACTGAGTGTCCTTCCTCACCAGGAGAAAAATGTGGGAAGCTGGCAGTGCCCCCTCTGCCTCAGTAAAGAAGGATTGAGAGTTTTTCCTCACTGGAGAGAAGCTTGTCCTTTTGTACTTGGTCACCTTGGGAGCAGCAACTAATCAGCTTCTTGGTCACTGCTTGACCAGCTGCTTGGTTGCTGCTCCCTTTGCACCTGGTCACCCTGAGTGCCAGCCAGCCTTCCTTTTACTGTATAGACAGTATGGGCAAGAGAAAAGAGCAGGCCTGGGGCACTTTAGCTGTGGTATTTGCACACAGGAGACTGAGGCAGAGGAGGCAGTGGTGGTGAGCTAGTAGATGCTACTGGCTTGCTGGCTGCTGAACAAGCAGTAGCCCTAATGTCAAGAAATAACCATTTGGGGGTGCAAGGGTTCCTGCCCCAAGAGGAAAGGGGGCAGAACCTGAAAAAGTTTGGGGACCATTGCCCTAAACCAATATTTTAAAAATGATGTATCAATGTTACTGTTACACTAAAACTAATGATATTATCTGCAAGAATACTTTGACAGAAATAATAATAATTGTTATATCCTCATTATCCACCAGGGTACTATATGACACGGCAGCAGTTGACAACAACAAAGACTGTTACTTATATCATGTTAGTTTCAAGATCTGGAGGTGGGCAACTCCAAATGTTTCTGGATTGTAACTACATAAACAATAGTAGTGATGGTGGTGGTTTCAGTTCAACAATATCTGGTGAGTCACAGTGTCTACCCTGAACTACAGAATGAAGTTCTGCTGAAAAGATTAGCAACTCAGGTGGACCCAAAGACGATAGGGAAGAACTGTACTAAATGAAAAATAAACACTTATACAGTTGGCCCTCTGTTTTCATGAGGGATCTGTTGGGGACCCTCCCCCAGAAAACAGAGGCTCACGCATATTCAAGCCCCATAGGCTTGAATGGGGTGTACACACCCCATTGAAAATAGTGAAGGTTAACCCTCTGCGGATTTTCAAGGGCGCAGATTTGAGATCCGCAAGTTAGGAGGCGTGACTGTATAAACCATTTGGACCTACTTTCCTCGTAAAGTACTACTGTAAGAACAACACTTGATCAGGAGGTCCAAAACCTAGCTTTGCATGTATTAGGCACAAACTGAAGATGCTAAATATGCTGATTCCATCATCTCTCTTTCTGATATTCAATTTTAGTGGAGTAAAGAAACAGTCAAATGTACAGACTGAACTAGCTCTTATATTTTTGATCTTCATATTCAATACTTTGAAGTGCAATTAGAGAACACTGCTAATTTGATTTTGTTGTACCATTCAACAAGATCAAACACAACAGAATATTTTGCTAATTATTCAGCTTTGGCCATACCTCACAGAACTATTACAAGTTGGACGATGTTCAGAGGAGAGTGACCAAGATGGTAAGGGCTGTGGAAATCAGTCCTTATGAGGTGTGTTAAAGAGCTGGGTATGTTTAGTTTGGAGAAAAAAGAAGACTGAAGGGCTATATGACAGTCATCTTTCAATATCTGACGGGATGAAATGCAGTAGATGGAGCAAACTTGTTTTCTGCTGCTCCAGAGATTAGGATACAAACATGTGGGTTCAAATTACAAGAAAAGGGATTCCACCTAATGTTTCTTTCATTTCCAAGTATGTCTACTTAATCACTTCTTAATTTTTTTTTATCCTGTCCTATATCATGTCCTATGAGAAGATCTCCAGGTCACCCTATCCTCAACCACCTTGCTCAGCTCCTGAAGACTCATGGATGTGGCTTCTCTGACTGAGTCTATCCAGCTGGAATGTGGCCTTCCTCTTTTCTTACTGGACTCCATTTTACCAAGCCTTATAATTTTTTGAGTGAGCCCTTTCTTCTCATGATATGCCCAAAATACGACAACCTCAGCTTAGTCATCTTTGCTTCCAGGAAGATTTTGGGTCTGATCCGCTCTAGGACTGATCCATTGGTCTTTTTAGCAGTTCAGAGCATTTGAAGAACTCTTCTCTGTACCAAGTCTCAAATGTTGATTTCCCCCTTATCAGCTTTCTTCTCTGTCCATGTCCAGCTTTCACAACCATACACAGAGATGGAAAATAGTAGTTATAGTAGTTCTCCTTATTTCTGTGTACAAGTTATTGTACATTCGCATTCAGGATTCTGGTCCTTCTTACCTCTTGGATTTTTTGGCTAAGATCAAGTGTAGCCTGTCAGGTCCTATTTCTGTCACCATTCTGTTTTGCTTCTTTTCTCTCCTTGGTTGCTTGTAAGGTTTTGTCTGTGATCTATTGAAACTTTTCTCTCTTTTTTGTTAGAATTAATAGTTTTGGTTATTTGTGGTTAAATCAGTTTAGCAGCAACAATACCGACACAGCAACAAGCCTGTACTCCAGAGTTATTTTGTAAAAACAACTAGATCTGAGCTTCTGGTAGGTAAAAAGAAACTTACTTTATTGCTACATCTAGGTTTTGCAAAACTAACTAATCAGTAGAGCAAACTATACTTGGTAAAAGAGTCCCTAGAGCTGACTCTCATGTGTGTAAGTAAGAAGAAAAACATCTTTAGTAGCACAATCTGCTTGGTGAAAGCAGAGAGAGGAAGAGAGTGAACAAAGGGCAATAAAGTTTATTGACCCCCAGAAAGGGAGGGCTATGGGAAGTGACTTCTTCACAAGCAGCACTGACCAAATGACCATAAAGGTATACATCAGTGTTCCCATGTAGAATACACTCCCCCTTCTCAAGGTAAGAAACATAGAGCTACACACAAGCATTGATGTTGATACTCCAACATTGTTTACTACAGACAGTGTCTTTCTGCTTTCCTCTCGAATAATGTCCCTGGCTTCAGTCCAGTTATTCTGTCTCCTCATCACTTAGGCTTAATATTGCAAATCTGTCTTTCACTTTGTCTTTGAATTCTTCATTGACGTTTCCTAGGTTGTATTTTGGCAAGATGCCTGGCTTTCTGTTCTTCTTTAGCTTTACTCTGGCTTTTGCTATCAGTAGCTCATGGTCTGTGCCACAGTCTGCTCCTGGTCTTGTTTATGTGGAAAGAATGGAGTTTCTCCATCTTCTGCTTCCAATTATGTAGTCTATTTGATTTCTATATTGGTGAGCAAGTGACATCCATGTATACAGTTGCTTCTTGGGTTGCTTGAAGAATGAGTTTACAATGAAGAAATTGTTGCTGTCACAAAACTCAATCGGCCTATTTTCTGCTTCATTTCATGAGCCCAGGCCAAACTTTCCTACAATTGTTATAATGTGATCATAAGCACCTTGAATTCAGACTAGACATGTATGGGCAACCACCATCTGGTTCACCTACTTCATTCTTATCCTCTTTAGGGGAATTGTCACAAAAGCATAAAAAAGTGTATCCATAAACACGTAAGTTATTTCTGGTCAGCAAACCTAGTTCATGACATACTACAATTACTCATCCAAATGTGTGCTCAAGTACAGCTGCAATAGCCCATGAAAATAAGAACCAGAAATAAGGAGGTTCAAGGGAGTGGCATCTTATTAAATTTAATCTCCGATGTACTATTTTCTGCAAGACAGAGAAAAAATATTTACAAACCCAACTACATATTTCTCATATATTTAGAGCAACACATACACTCCAATCCTGTTTTTGTGGTAACAATCCCCTCCAATACACTGTTAATGGCAAACTGCTAAAAGTAATTAAAACACACATTTTTCTGCTTGTTTAAAAGGATGCTTTGTGGTTTGCTGCTAAACCCCAAAGACAAATCAGAAATTCCTTTAAAAATATGCATTTTCTGTTTGTTTGTTTGTTTGTTTTCTAGTTTGCTATCAGATTTCAGTGGCACAGTGGCTAAGATGTCGGTTGTAACCCATAGCAGAGGGAGGAGAACTGGTCCTGAAACAGATAGGTCAAAAGCACCGCCTTTGGGCTGGTCTGGGGGCATGGTGTTCAGATGATGCATGGCCCCAGATCGGGCTGAAGTTGTGCTGTGGCCGCTTAAGGCGGTCCAAAGCCGGCCGCAAAAGGAGTGCAAAAAAAGTGTTCCGGAGGTCCATTGTGGTTTGTGGCGTCTGGTTGCCATGGTCCCATGCCAAACGGGGAGCAATCGGAGCTGGAGTGGCCAGAGGTTACTCCAAGCTGCCCATCCGCTTGACTCCCTAGTTTCCAGAACTACCTAAGTTTCCCATCCTTAATATAAGGAGTTAAGGGAAACACAGCGTTCATTCTTAAAAGAACACAAAATCACCACCACCACTGGTTAACATTTTAGACATTAGAATTATTTGCGCTATTTGAACTGCTTCTCTAATGAAAATTCAAATGTAACTGCAATTTCAAATGCTGTAAGTGCATTAAAATGTTGTAAGTGCAAATATCTAAAGCAATTGCAGGTATATTTAAATAGTAATGTTGATCAAACAAATTCAATAAAAATTATGGAAAAAAAACCCAAGTATTACCAATATAATAATCCAGACTAGGAAACCATATGGCATATACCTACATCAGAAGTGTACCCATCTGTGACTGTGAAGCTACTTGTGGTCTCAGGATCCTCTGAAGTTGGGGGGACTACACAGGATAAATAAACAACAAATAGCAATGCTATTTGCAGGCTTTTGACATCAGTGTTTTTCCACTGCTAGTAGCTGTAGCAGACCAGTGATCTCTGTGGAAACAACTAGGAGATGAAAGAGGCTTTCATTTCCCCTCCCCTTCAGCAATCCCTAGATCTCAGTGAGCATACTAGATGGGGATGTTTAAATCTCACATGGATGTGTTGGAGATGTGGGACACTGTGTATGTGCATGTATATGAGTGAATATGCAACCCTTGCACTCCAGCAGACATTAGCTGTTGTTCACCCCTGCCCTGGAATACTAACAGGAATGCTTTAACATTTAGTCACTTCTTAGAAATGTAACATTTAAAAGGTTAACTAGTCAACTATTGAAGAAAAAAAATATGAAGTTCTATATAGCATTGCTATATTTTAACAATGAAATGGGACTGCAGGATACTGTACAACATCAAATATGACAGTCATTTTTTCAAACAGCTGAAATACTGTTCAGTATCTGCAATCTTACTTCAATGGGTGGGCTGTGTGTATATCCCATTCCAAACAATTATATTAATCCAAAATATCACCCATGTATTGAAATGAATTAAATATAATAAATTATTCATTTTTTACATAAACTAGGAACAGGAGTACAAAATACTTCTGTTATTTTTAAAACAAAGTTTATATTTTTAATAAGAACTGGGCATACAGGCATTACCATATCTAAACTGAAAGTCCTATATACTCTTCCTCATTTTGGAAAGAGGGAACATAGTTAAAGATATAAAAAATCTGTATAATATAACAGGAAATGGATGATCAATCTCTCTGTTTTCTAAATACCATTTTTCTTTATACTTATTCTCCTATAAAACACCTACAATCATGTATCATTTTATTAAGTAAAAATTATCTTAGCCAAATATGAATGAAAAAGCGATTTAAAAGACCTGTATCATTCCACGCTATTTTTGAACAGAAAGACTGACTAGATATTAACACAAATGGGTTTAAATGTGAAGCTGCCATAAAAGCAGGCACATAAATGTAATTCTCCTAGACGCTATTTTGATGCACATTTTTGATTCCATGAATATTTTATGAAATGGCCCAAACTAAAGCCATATAACATTCCTGCATTACTGATGCTTGCGCCCGTAAGCTACAAACATTAGAGGCATGATTGAATGCATTAAAATGAACTCATTCAGCAGCACATTGATTACTTGAAGGCGGCGGAGGGGGGGAGGCAAAAGAAGAGTTACTCCACTTAAGAAAACAGTACACAAATTTGAAGTTTACAAGGCTGAAAAATAAAAAGGGGAAATGTTATATTAAATAAATAAACATCTCTCTCTCCCTCCCAGATCTTTATGTAACAAACTGACATTAATTAGGTGTGCTTTTGATTAGACTGCTTCAAGTATTATTCAAGTAATTTAAAATGATATGATCTGCAGAATTGAGTGCCCTGTTCTAGCTTCTTGTCCCAGCAATACTTGAAGTAACTAATTATTTTATTTTTTGCTGGGCTTTACACTTACAATAAAAATAAGCCAGCTCAAAATAAATAATATAAAAATACTCCTGGCAACCAAGAAGGCACATTTGTTCAGCAGCACTGTGACAGAAAACATATTTAATATGTTCTTTATTTTATTTTATTTCATCTTGTACTGAAAACTATAAAGAAACTAAAACCAGGAATCTTCTTCATCTATCATAATAATTTAGAATTCATGGTTACATTATGGAACTAGTTATTACATGGTAGAATACTGGCATCAACTCTAGAGTAATCAAAAAAGAATACAGCCATTTTGATATGAATTCACTTTAAGGGCATGAACTTAATTTAAGTGCTTGAAATATGTATATTCTATTTATTTTTCTACATTAATTTAGTTACAGTTAGTGTCACAGAAAGCTCCCACCTAAGAGGTAAGGAGAAAGGATGGAAATTCAGAAAAGACAATATAGATATTGCAATCCAATTTACTTACTTTCACTAGCAGGCAAATAACTTTTTATTCAGGTATGCCTTTGGTAATTAAACTGGACTTTAGTTCAGTAACTTTTGTCCATAAAAAGTCAAAAGCATCAACAGAATATGCTGACTAAGCTAAAAACAAACAAACAAACAAACAAACAAACCAAAACAGAAGCACACCACAATATTTTGTGCGGAGACTGTTCACCATTATCTATGCAAGACAAATAATTTTTTATAGGAATAGCTTAAAAGGTATTATATTTATATCCCACCCTTTCCCCAAAACTGGGACTCAGAGTGGCTTACAAGATAAAAACAGTAAAAAAGAGTCTTTTGGTACCATTCTCATTATTTTTAGGAAAAGACCTTTTTATTTTCTCAAATCTTTTAATAAATGAGATTTGTTTTATGTTGGTTGGTTTTCTTGGTTTTAAATTTCTCTTGTGGAGTTCACTATTTTCCATGCAGTATTTTGAAACTTTTTAAGTTGCCCTGGGAATTTTATTAAACAGCAGTGTAAAAATCCTGACGTATATATATGTGTGTGTGTGTTCTAGCATCTAGCAAATGCCTTTGAATTATATTGGGCTGTGAGATTTAAAAAGAAAAGACAATAAAGAAGTAGTTAAGCCAGAATTAGTTAGTAAGCGTTATGGTGATGTCCTTTTTTGATCAGGATGCTGATCAGACTGCTGGGCCAGAGAATCTGACATTTTATACAACCAGATGAAATGTTATTGGCCCTCTGTATCACCTGACACCTGTGGGTCAGCAGGAAGTAGTTGCCAACTGCATTGGCAACATGAATATAGAACAGACAGTAGGGCAGAGTCTCCCTCTTCTGGTGATCTATCATAATTTCAAAGACAATAAAGTCTGGCCATCAGATGAACTTTTAATGGTACTATATTAATTATTACTATAATTCAGAAATGCTGTCTAATTCAGCCATGATAATATACAATAATTTAGGCACAAGATGCAGCCAAAGTAAGCAATTTTAAACCTAGTTGAATTAACCTGGGAGAAATTTAAGGCTTAACTTCCCCACTGAAATTGGGGCTTCAAATTACTTTAGCTGGATTACATGTTAGTTTAGAATTTTTTTTACAATATTAAAATTATATTTCTAGCAGAATAGGTAAATCACAATAAAATATTGTATAGACAACTATTTCATCTATATTATTCTTAGTGTCATTAAAAAGGGCATCTCTTAAATCAATACCTTTTCCTGCTAAGTACTTGGAGTAACTTTATCTTTCCAAATTCTACAGCTAACACAGTGTTCGAAGGCCATGTCAAGCTTTGAAGGGGAAAAAAAAACCCCTTTTCTTGGTGAAGGCAGCTTTGAATGAAGCTTCAACTCTGTACTACTCATTAAACAGTAAATAATTAAAATACCATGAAAACAGACAGGTGAAATACAAGTAGCGGTGTCAGTAACAGACTTAAAAGAGAAGAGTGGGAAAATGAATTTTAAAAATGCAATGAAATAATTCATTTGAAGTTTTAATAAATTTCATTTGCAGCCTTGTTTAAAGATATATTAGACTTAAGGGATGGGGTCTAATTATGATCCAAATAGGCATGTGGAATTTTTAAAGCAGTTTTCTTTTCAGGAGCTGTTCTCATGGACTCCCAAACTGCTTTTAAAAACTTCTTGAGTTTAAGAAAGAGGTTTGGGGATTTAAGATGAGAGCAATTCAAAATGAAACAAGGAACAGTCCCCACACAGACAGTTTTTCCTTTAAACTGTTATTGTGCCAAACAACCAAATTGGTTTGGGAATGTAGTACAATTCAAAGAGAGGTTGTAGGTTCATTGGATGCATCTTCAGAAGAGGAAACTTGGCAAACAAAAGCACAAATGAGATATGTCGTGCACTGGATCACAGTCTATATTTTTTTCTCAGTGTAAGTCCAGGAATTTCAGTATTATGATAAAATCATATCAATCATAAATAAACCTTTATTTATAATTAATGAAATATTTTAATTTGCAATATGTTGCACATGATGGCATGTACATGCTACAGTGCATCTAATGTAAGTAATTTTAACCAATAACGAGTCCATCATGATAACAAGCTATCAGTATTGAGCTATACCTGTGATTCTGAAGACTCTTCATTAACAGAGCATATGTCAGGGAAGAAGAAGCTGAATTACACAAGGATGGTTAGAAGGTGGGGTTATTTAGAGCAGCAAACAAATGTTTAACAACAAATCCTTCTCATTAAATTACAGCTCTTACACCCACATATGTATTTTAGTATGATGATAATTGCTTATAGCGTTTTTGTCATGTCAAATTCATAATGTTGTTTCAAGATTTCAAAATATGATTCATTTAAACTGAAGATACAAATAATTAGTGGGAATCAATTCAAGCCAATAACTGCCAGTTCAATATTTAAAGCAATATATTGACTTAATGTAATAAGATTACATCTTCTGTATGAGAAGCAAAATCCTGTGGTCATACAGATGGACCACACTATCTAATAAGTCTTTCAGTCACTTGGCTCTTCATTATTGTCATTTTGGATTTATAAGAACTTCCCTCTGGTCATGGAATGGTATGGAAATGCAACAATGTCAATGACAATTAACATACTGTGGAATTTTCACATTGACCTCTCAAATCAAACTTCACTGACTAATTAAGATGGTTATATGTTTTAAGGCAATGGGCATAATGAAACCGTCAGTATCCAATGGAAGAGTAATGTGCTTGGTAACAACTCTCAACAGGGAAATTACTTTCTAAAATTGACTTCAAATAAGGTTTAGGAACTTGATTTGTGGTCTCGTTTAGCATGTCTTTAATTTCCAGGAAAACTTCATCTTCTACTTTGGTTATGCCAGAAGCGTCATTAGGAGGGTGCAGACCACACTGGATGACACCTTGGTTTGTGTGTATGTGTGTGTGTGTAAATACCCAGTGGGGTGGTCACTCTTATCCATCCCAAGTTCTCAGGGCAGCCCATAACATTTTGTCAAAAATGAATGTGAGCACAGAAATGGCTGTAAGATGAAAGAATTGCATCATTTTGTCTACACAGACTCATACAACAGAATTGTCACTGTGATCAGTTTACAACTTGGCACGCATGGTGGAGCACATAATCAATCCCTCATGACTATGCTACAACTGAATATGAGATTCTTTGTGGATACAGGATTCATGCCAAATTAGATAACATAATTAGTACTGGTTTACAGGTGAACGTTTGCCATTTGCTTGTCCAGCTCTTAGGGATATTTTTCTGTTTATACATCTTGAGGATGTTGACAGATATTCTAGAGGAGCAAAATCTAATAGATGTGTTTTTGATCCATGCCCCTTGCTCAACTGCCAGAAGAGAACTGACCCATGTGGGTTAGTCAAGAGGTGAATGACCTCTTATGTGAAGGCACTGTCTTACCTAGCCCACAGACCAGCACTGGCCAATGGATCACCACTTTGAGTAGCACTATTCTAGAGGTTTAAAAAATTAGATTAGTACCGTGTTTCCCCGAAAATAAGACAGTGTCTTATATTAATTTTTGCTCTCAAAGATGTGGTATGTCTTATTTTCAGGGAATGTCTTATTTTTTCCATGAAAAAGAATTCACATTTATTGTTGAACCAAAAAAAAAAAAAAAAAGAGAGAGAGAGAGAGAGAGAGAGAGAGAGCATTTATTACTGTATATATATTTATATACAAAAAAACTTTGCTAGGTCTTACTTTTAGGGGAGGCTTTATATTGATCAGTTCAGCAAAACCTCTACTGGGTCTTATTTTGGGGGGATGTCTTATTTTCAGGAAAACAGGGTAGTTAATTAGCACACCCTTTATAAGCATTATTTTGGGGTCCAAATAATTTGTTATATTTTGTTATAATAGCAATTACAGAGGCCAACAGAATGATTGTGGAAAGGTCATGATGATCTTTAAGTAAACTTCTCATGAGTGGTCACATAAGGCCTAAGGGCATGTGGAAAGGACCCATAATGGGTGTAAATATTGTTTCTAGCCGCCTACCACACCAGCCTAAAGCTGTAAGCCAATCTCCCTCCTAGCCTCCACTGTATTTCCCAATGCCTCATTTTGTTCCAACTCCCTGAGAGTATCCTGATTTTATCACTGTTCAATGAGCTTACTGTTACTAACATCAACCAAAAATATTCCTTATGTAACTCTGAAGTTAAAACCATCAACCAGCTGGGAATCCCATTGTTTCTGGGATTCCTGGAAAACCCACTCTAACTGCCTCAAGACACAATTTGCCCCATAATTTGTCCATTTGGGCATTCCCACTTTGGTCCAGTTTGGAATCAGGCAGAAACTATGTCAGATTCAGAGTCCTCAGTACTGCAGCAAAGGGAGAGTGCTGAGCCACATTCAACACATAGCCTTCCCCAGACTAGCGCATCACCTTTGTAATTGGTAACATACTGCCCTACCCTAAAAATCACTATCCACTACCATCTTTTTATCTTAGTCTGTGTGTAAGTGTGTGTGTGTGTGTGTGTGTGTGAGTGCTTTGTGTGTGAACTGATTCTCCTTAATTCTCTTTCATAAATAAACAAAATAAACTAAACTAATTTGGAACCTGTCTCTGGAGTTCTCTGGGTTCGGAACCAAAGTCCAAGCTGACTGTTATTATTTGAAAATGAGAACTGTGCTGTCATCAATATATTTTAGATTCCCAACTGATATCTGGTGTAGAAAATGAACTGAATGAAGACAACAACAACAACAACAACAACAACAACAACGGAAGTTTAATAGGGGTGTTCCTACTCACAGAATGGATGGTCCATTTTCACTAGGGTGGTATCTGTATGGGCCAGAATACTCAGGGAATGGCCTGGAGTATTGTGGGTCTAGAGCTGCCCTGACATCCCCCATTACTTGGCACTCTGGAGCAATGGCAGGAAGCTATTCACATGTGCATCCCGCTGAGCTGCCCACCACTTGCAGCTTGCTCCCTCTGAGGCAGAAAATGAGATGCTCAGCATTCATTATATGGCTGAGCATCTCGTTATGACCTCAAAAGGAAGCAGCTTACTTCAGCAGCGAGAGGCACAGCAAGATACATTGTAAACAGCCACCTGCTGTTACTCTGGAGGGCTCCAGAACAGCCATAGCAAAATGTTGATTTTTTAAAAAAAAATGGTGTAAAGGGGTATATGGCAGGTTTGGTTGTGAACTGTTCAGATTTCGTCCAAACAGTTTGCACCAGACCCAAATGAGGTGGGGAGGAAAACATGTTTTATATTACAGGCTAAAGGATTGTTGCATTCAAATTCTTAAAAGTAATTAAAAAGTAGCTATACTAGTTACATTTAAGGAATGAAAAATAAAAGTTAATTTTTAAAATGGGGAGTCTGTATACTGAACATACACAAACTATAAAATTCACTTTCTATCTGGAGTTTTTATTATATATTATGGTACTATTTACTCTGGAAAGTACTCCTTGATGAAATGAACTGATCTCATTGTGTTATATACCATATTGACCAGGCAATAAAAACAGTAACCTGTACAGAATACAATAATCCACATTCCTTTTATCCTTGCCAGCAGTTAAGCCTTTGTTGTTAAATCCTTTATAATGAAGGAATCCTGTGGATTCTCCAGCCACAAATTACTCCCTTGGAGTAAATTAGTATTTTTCTACCTCCGTTAACTATGCTTCACTCTCCTGCAAGAATAAAATATAATTACCAAAAAAATCTTGCATTTATGGCAAATAGATCAGGCTGAACAGCACTGTCAGTTTTCAGTTTTTGGCAAGTATCTAGTGACCTATGCAGCCTTCTTCAAAGCTCAGTTGAAATTTTTTGAGTGTATTATGCAATGTTTTTGTTCCAATGCCCTAGTTTTCAATGCACTTAAATACTGATTTTGTCTTGTGTTCCATTAAATAGGCAGTAGGTTGCCAAGGATAATGAGTCACATTCAGCAAGACGCTTTGAACATATTAATGTGTATAATACTTTCTTAAAGTAACTTCACTTTTAATTTCTAAAAGGCAAACTGAATCCTAAAAATCCAGCAAAGTCTGCTCATACACCAAAATTCTCTAGTCATAACAGACAGGAAAAAAAACGAAAGACATGTCATATTTTCAAAAGCTAATCAACACAACACTGACTCTGACTGCTGGTACAGACCAGGAAAAAGAGTTGGCTTCCCAGTGATTTGGGGATTGTGGCGTATGCACGATGCACACCCCCAAGATGCCAGAAACACGCCGTGAAGCCACCCCAAGCAACCTCACGGTGGGGCAATGAGGCATTTCAGCAGCATGGAATTTAGATGCTGCACGCTGCTGAAACAGGGGGAAAAATGCTGTTGTGCTGGCAACGGTGCAAAAAAGGAATGGCTTTCTGCCCTGATCTGCCACCGAAAGGGGTGGCCAGAAGCCGCTCCTTTGCTGTGGTCTGTTTCATCCCTGAATTTCCCTAGAAAAAAATGAAAGACACACAATATTTTCAAATGTTAATCAACGCAATACAACACTGGCTCTGACTTCATATGGGGAATCCTTTGGCTGGCTTGTGGTCATGTGGCTTGTAGATCCCTTCCCTGGGTGATTTGTCTCCTACTTCAATGCTGGCCAGCAGTGTGATACTGAGGATTGTATCAGTAACAGCACTTCTCTGCTGTCCTCAGTGCTAATCAACTAGAGAGTGAAAATGATACAATTGGGTCTAAGTGTGTTGGGAGAGAAGGTTTAAACTCAGAGGAGCAACAAAGTGTTGAATTAGAGTAGAAGGGAAAAGCTTATGGGGGCAGGGGCTTAAGACCACATTTATCATCAGTATGCAACCCTCTATGCAAAAGTTTCGCTCACCCATGAATAATTGCATTTGTGGGTAGAATTAAAAACAAAACAAATGAACAAAATGAAGTAGCAATGTATAAGGGCCTTCTTGTGAGCTGTACTTCCCAACTTTCCACAACACTGGCTATATTGACTGGGCAGGGCTATATAACATCTGGAAGACAGGACAATTTCTGCCCCATGTTTGGAAAAAAAATGTTCAATCCAAATTGCTGCGCTTGGTGAATGAAGTGATACTGAAATAAGGACTAGTTTCAGAAAATTCCTATAGAATCATAAAACTACAGAACTAGAAGGAGCTCCACAAGTCAAGCAGTCCAGACTCCCACTCAGATTGATAATTCAAGCTAGAGCATCCTTAGTAGGTAGCTGTCCAGCCTTTTTTTTTTTTAAAAGACATCCAGAAAAGGAGACCTTAACATCTCTTTAGGTTATTGGTTCCATTGCAAATATGTGTGTGTGTGTGTGTGTGTGTTTACACACACACACACACACACACACACACACAATGTATATGCCAGTAGTCATTTTACCTCTGAATATGTTTTCTGCATTTATGATACTATATTTAGCCACAACAGGGGAGTCCTTAAGAGGGACTTAATTTGTTTCTGACTCCAGCAAAAGTAAAACTTTTTCATTGTGACTACATCCGGCTAATTTTATCTGTACTGCATTGCACTGAAAAGTTTTTCCAGATGTAACAGTACAGAGGCTTCTCGAGAAATTCAATGTTCTCTGCCTAAGAAAGTGGAAAATATCCCCAAACAGGACAGAAACAGCCTGGATCTCAATGGAAGTTACTTTTTTTTCTTTTTCTTTTTTGCTAACTGGAGTTGAAATTTTGTCTGGATTTTATGGCTCTTGTTCTCTGTCCAAAGAAGGACATGCCTACATTAATATCCCCCCCCCCAACTGACAACTGATAATAAAAGCAACATCTTAAGATAAAATGGAGGCCTGTGAGGCTTGCACCACATTTTTTTCTTCTCCTGTATAATTTTTAAAACCTTTTCCTGATGAGGAAGCCAATTAGCTTTGAAAGCTTCTACAACAAATTCCTGGTCTTTAGTTGGTCCTATGAAGGTATCACTGTTTTGTGGACAGTGGAATTTCCAAATTGGATTTTGTATGGCTCCCCCCAAATATGTCTCCTGATGTTTTGTATCTCAAATAAATCCTCTGCAGTGATTGTATAAACTGTTACCATATACCTTTGGCAAGGGTACTGTCCAAAATTCTAACAGGGATTAATTAAGGAGTATAAATCTTTCACATCTTGTACTGAACTGCCAAAATATAACTGGACAAATTAAAATTGTAGGAAATATCCTAGCCAAGATATTATATTCCTGCATCAGACAAATTCCTAATCTTGAAGCCACAAAATATATTTTCTTTGACCAAAAAATGGGAATTGATAGCAGTATTGTTAATCTGTGTTATTGAACAGATGGGTTCAGAAAGTAGGGTGTTTTTTTTAAAAAAAATTAATGTTACAAATAGAATTTGGAATATGGTTCACCCACTGCCTCTACCGTAGTACAATGATAAACTCCCCTGAAAGAGTCCCCTGAAAGAATGTCGAGTACAGATCCTTCTTTGGGCATTCTAGCATACCTCTTGTGCTATTCAGATGCAGGAAGAGTACAGAGAACCAAGAGGAGACAATGAACCATACTGAACTCAAGCCTTATAGCAGAGGTTGTTCAACCTTTTTAATTACCCCATGAGCATGATATATTAGAAGCAGAAATAAAACAGCTTGCTGATTAACTCGGACTATTTTACCTCCACAAGTAGCTTCTACTGACATAAAAGAAGAGAACCAACAACTGATGAACTGAAATGTAAATTCTGGATGATATAAGAGAGATGAGTATATACTTGACTATAAGTCAACTTCATGTAAGCCAAGAAAAGGTTTTGGAGCCAAAAATTATGGACTCTGATATGACCAGTAGATGAGTCAAAGGTAGACCTTAGGGCACGTAACAAGAAATGTAAAGGATGAAACAAAAACAACAACATGCCAAAGAATGTACAAAATTCCAGTAGGCATACCTGTTTTTGCTCTCCATAAAGGCTGGATTGATCAGGAGGGAACTAGGGTAAATCATGGCTGTGTGTTGTGTGGGGGTGGGGGGTGGATTGTGACCAGACACAAGTGGTTGAAAAAACAAAGCAAAGAAAATTGTGAATATGTTAGCGGTGGATTTTAGTCTTTAATGTGATAACCCAGCCTGATTTTAACCCAGTAAAGCTGACAAACATACCGAAATGTATTACTACTAATATGTAAGGCACCTGAAAGTAACCTACCTTGCTCCTCATAAACAAGACCCATGTTTGAATGTGCTTCTGCTTCTTTCTTGCCACCATCAATTTTAATCAGTTGAGCAGTTTTGTAACATTGTTCATAGAAGTAATTTCTTAACCATTTGTCTTCAGGCTTATTGAAGCAATGGGCCAAACTGAGTTGGTTAGCATACATCTCTTCATAATATTCTTCAGTGCAAAGAAAATAATTATATGTTAGGTATAAGCAAATATACTGTATGTTTACTTCAATAAACACAAGTCAAAAACATACTTTGCTGTGCTATCTCTATATTGCAGCTTACAATATAACTATGCACACACACACATATACAAGCACACATGCTTATGTAACTATCTACACAACATCTCCATTTACTGTTACACATAACCCCACTCAATATGCTAATAATGCCTTATTCTCTTGATGCATTTGAATGCTCATTTGTAACAACCAGTCACTATCATATTAGTGGGGATTTCTGCCTTTTCTGCAGACACCTTCTCCTCTCATCTAGTGGGAGAAACAAAAAGTGAGTAGGGATTTACTGGTATAGCACTGTCCTTAACTCATAATTTTTCCACTTGTTCCAAGGAGGTGGAGCACTATGTGAAAAAAAAAACTAATGAGTATCAGTTTTGTCAATGTTACTATACAACACCAATTAATTGAACATATTATACTGCCACAACATATGTTAAAACTGGATCAGATTATTCATATTCTCTCACTGAAACAAGAAATCAAAAAGGCCCAGCAATTTGACCTGAAATCTGACAATGCAGGAGAGGTGGCTCTCTGTATGGTCCATGATAATTTTGAGGTAAAAGGGTAAGAAAGAGTTTTTTTCTCCCTCTTTCCCTGGATACTTTTTCATTTCCTTAAAAATCAGCTACACTTACATTCTATACCTCCATCCTCCTGATGATGCAGAAAGTCTTTCTGTATGGCACTTTTCTGTTGATTTTTAATGAAAAATGCAAACATGTTCTATTATGTACACAAAGTACACATTATGCATTATTGGACAGTGGTTTAAGGATATTTGACATGGAACAACAAGTAATTTCTTGAAAGATGCTTGTGGAAAGACCTAGATTGCTTTTCACATCCAACTTCAGAAAGTCGCCTGTCACTAACACCTTTCCTAGTTTTACCCTTTAATGTTATCCTTAAGTGTATAAGAGCTAGGATGTCAAGTGCCTCCACAGACCAGTTTCAATATTTTATAGCATGTATATTCTTCTTTACAGTTTATACTGGTCAGGGGTTGGACTGGATGGCCCTTGTGGTCTCTTCCAACTCTATGATTCTATGATTCTGTGATTCTAAAACAAACATTTACAGTAACATTTACTGAGAAACATACAGAAATAAAGTAACTTGTGTGAGTTAACTTCAAGCGTAGTATGGTTACATCAAAAATAAAAAAAAAACGTGGCAGGCTTTTAACCACTCTTTATCCTACACCCTCTTTCTCAGTAGAACAACCAACTAGTCCCTGACTAGACAAGACTAGAGCAGACCAATTGACACAACTGACTCTGTGGTTTTTAATATTCCCCTTCTTGTCAGGAGGCTCTGCCCATCAAAACCAGTTGGGTTGGGTTTTGCTCTTCCTGCGCTGGTTGATTCACAACCAGTTATCAAGCTGCGCTTCACCCCAAAATTAGCCAGCTTCTAAGGGCAGCACAGTGTTCGAAGGACAGAGGAACTTACATACATATGTGGAAGGTTTGATCTGCTGCCTTTTTGCCAGCAAGAAAAGGACCTTGTTAAACAGTCTTGTCTGCCCAGGGTTGAGTGACTGTTTTTAGTATGTAATGTGTCTTTTAAGTGTTTTAATTGCTTTAATTTTTTAATGTTTTAAAATCAGTAGTTTAACTGAATGTATGGTTCAATACCTTTCCACTTTTATACTCTATATTGTTTTAGATATTCTTTTCTAAGTTATATTGTAAGCTGCTTTGAGTCTTTGTCAGGAGGAAAGCAAGATATAAATCAAATAAATAAACAAACAGCTAGAGGGCACTCATCAAATTTTCAACTCCTGTAAATAAGCCAATCTTAAGCAAAGTGGGAAACGGAGAAATATGAACTGCATTTTTATTTGTGCCATCGTCATACTGCAGAGATGGGAAAACATTTTAGATCTCAGGACCACATTGGCTCTAGTCAGACATATTGTGGGACGAATGGCAGAAGTGGAGGGACTAACCTACTGCTGACATTTGTCTTCACAAACCTGTCTTCATTTGTCTACCCAGATCCCATTTGTGTACTCCATGCACACTCACTTCAGCCTCTGCTCTGACACTCATTATGCTACAGTTCACTGTATGGTACAATTCCTTACTTCCACAAAATCACTTTGGCAATGAATTTACCAATTTCCAAAGTGTACCTAGAGATCAAGTAAATCAGTATTTTGCTAGCTGATAATGGTGTGCACCACCTCCATCTCCCACCCTTTTGTGGCTGGCTCTAATCCTGCACTGCCATTTTTAGCTGTCCCAAGGGGACTTTAGGGCAGAACATTGATAATAATAATGTGGTGCTAATAACACCAGAGTATTAGCCAGCATAAGAGCCAGTATGGTATACTGGTTTGACTGCTAGACTATGACTCTGGAGACCAGGGTTTGATCCCAGTTGGGCCATGTAAACCCACTGAGTGACCTTGGGCAGATCAAGTCATATTCTCTCAGCCTCAGAGGATGGCAATGGCAAATCCCTTCTAAAGATACATGTCAAGAAAACGCCATGATAGGTTCCCATAAGTAAGAAATAACACAACCACCACCACCATTACATCAAGTTCCATACAGTTCAAGAGGAATCCCTAAAAGCCACATTATCTTTACTTTTCCTTAAACTTTCCTTTTCTTTTTCCTATCGATAAACAGAGGATTCTGTAAAGCTATGAATGCAAAAAAGGCTTATATTACGTAGTATCTCCTTGGTAACCTGTGTCAAACCCAGCAAAGCTGTCCTCCCTCCCAGTGTGTGGACCTGTCTTTCTCTAATCATGCAAACATCCTTCCTCCATATGAGGCATATATCAGATTCTTGATGGGAGAAGGAGCTGAGAAGATGTTTCCCATTCTACTTCAAAAAAAAAAAAAAAAAAAAAAAAAAAAGGAAGGAAAGAAGAGCTTGATTTTCCTCCACCCCGACCCTGGCACAGAATGGCTCCCCTATCCCTTTAGTATCGGACTACATTTTATAGACCATACTGTGAAAGACTGCTAAAAAAGAGGCATTTTTCTGCAGAGTGCCTTTATCCCATTGCCAAAATTACTACATTAAAATGAATGCAGATTCTCATTGGATCTGCATCCTCTACCTCCCCCGAACCCTTTTTGAACAAATGAGATTAATTTTCTGGACCAGGAAACAATTCTTAATAGTTTTGAGCAACAGGTCTCTTGCATTCAAAATTACGCTCCAGAACTACAAGCCCAATTTCATAGAGACAGTTTCTGTTCACAAGCCAGCCAACTAACTGCAAAAATAGCAAGAGGTAAGAAGATACACTGATTTCCATAAGAATAAGAAGCAGCCAATGCTTTTGCTAAATTTACAGGCCACAGTGATTATGTAAGTATATAAATATCCATAGCTCACACCTCTATCAAAGATTATACCAGTGGAGTTTTGTGATAAACATTCTTTCAGAATTCAGGGTATTTTTAGGGATAAATGATATATTAGAATGAGCTGCAGCCCCAAATAGGTAAGAGGTGATTTGGGAATATTTAAATGAATTTGATTCTCTGGGACCAAATGTACTTTATCCAAAGTAATAAAGCGTTTTGAAAATGAATCTCAGAAGCTCCATGCAGAGGTTTTTGAGAATCTCCAATGAAAAGGTGAAGCCCTTGCATACAGAAGTGGGCACATACATTAGGTCCTTGATATCCATTGAGGTTTGGTTCCAAGACCACTGCCCCCTGTGGATACCAAAATTTATGGATGCTAAAATCCCATTAAATACAATGACATGGTAAAATGGTTTCCCTTATGTAAAAGAGCATAATCAAGGTTTGCTTTTTAGAATTCATATATTTTTTGGAATATTTTCAAGTTGTGGATAGTTGAATACAAGAATCTGTGGTTATGGAGGTCTGACTGTATTATCACCTTGTTCGAAAAGAGGCAAAATTGTGGCACAAACAACTATTGGTTGATGTCAATACCAAGAAAGGTTATAAAATGGATCATTAGGTTGGGGGTCAGGTTGGTGTCAATACCAAGGTTGGTGTTGATACCAAGATAGGTTAAAACAGATCATTAAACAGTGACCTATGAGCACCAACTAGAAATAAGCTGTGCTTATTAACATTGCCCTAATTTCATCCCACCCCCCTCTCAAAGTAACAAATCTGATATATGAAGGGACTGCTAGAGATATAGTGTATCTTGCATACAATATGGCTTTTGACAAGGCCCTCCACGATAATGTTGCAAGCAAGCTGGTGAAATGTGGGCCAGACTATGTTACTGTTAGGTGGATTTGTAGTTGGTTGATGGACCAAATCCAAGACTACTCGCCAATGGCTTCTCAGTGTTCTGGAGAGAATGGTTCAGTCTTTGGCTCAGTGTTCTTCCACTTAAATATACAGAACTACATCTAGGCAGCAAAACCTATATACGTAAATATAGGATGTCTGACCCTTGGCTTAATAGCAACATGCACTGGAAATATCTAGGCTCCTTGCTATACTACAGGCGAAATACAATCTACAATGTAATACAGCAACATAAAAGCTAATGCAATTATAGGCTGCATCAACAGAACTTTAGCATGCAGATCAAGGGAAGTAATAGTGCTACTCTATTCAGCTTTTGCCAGGCCTTACCTAGAGTCCTGTGTTCTTTTCTTGGAACCACAATTTAAAGGAGTGATCTTGCAGCACCTTTGACACTATGGTTGAAAACACACTGCAGAAATAATCCAGTCTGAGACTGCTTTAACTGCCCTGGCTCAGTGCTAGGTGATCCTGGGAATTGTAGTTTATCGTGGTGGCACCCCAGACCTCTCTGACAGAGAAGGCTAAATGTTTCACAAAATCACAGTTCCCCAATTTTCCTAGCATTGAGCTAGATCAGTTAATGCGGTTACAAACTGGATTATTTCTCCAGTGTGTTTTGGACCTGAGTATCAAAGGTGCTGCACAATTCCTTTACATACTGAACCAGAGTAACACAGCTATATTTTGAATTATATAAATGGAACCAAGTCTCATTATGAAAGGTTGATACAACTATGCTTAACTGGAAAAGAAAGGAGTAATTTGACTTTTAGGGCTAAAGGAGTTGCCTAAGGCCACTCTGGCTGTGATTGGGTTGCAACCGTGGTAACTGCATGACCCACTCCTGAAGCAAGCTGCCACTGCAGTCCCAAGTCAGCCACTGGCAGGAACAGACTATATCCGCTCTTTTGGGGGCTGGCTCCCCCCCCCCTTAGTGTGGCCTTAGACCAGCTTCCAGATACTTGGGGGGGGGGGGAGGATGTCATATAAATGCCATGATCTCAAAGCGACCAGAAGCTCCCTTATTTGGCCCGTGCATTTTGGGCCCTAGTCATTTGACTCTTAAGAGTCGTTTTTAAATATCTGAAGGGCTATCATGTGAAAATTAACTATTTCCTGGATCAAACTCTTTCAGTAAGATGTTTAAAGTCGGGCAAGGAGTACCTTGCCTTTGGAGTGTTTCAACTTCCTAAGTTCTGTAACAATCCCCAAGGTAACCTTGTTGATTGCATGAAATGTTCCCAGACAGCTTGATTTTCAAAGAAACCATTGTAACCTATGGTATGTTAGTGGTTTAAGATGGCTGACACAAATATTGAACCAAGAGGAAACAAAACATACATCTGTTTCAGCATTGTGAAAAAAATATTTTGGTTTTCTGAAAGTTATCTTCAAAGATTTGTATTCTAAAAATACAAAGACACATGCTAAAAGGGTGTCTTAAGGCTTAAATCTGCTTTTCTACATATGACTCTAGGAGCTAGAGTCTAGCCTATTTGGCTAGTTTGTGTTCAAGACAATTGTGCTGAAACGGTTGTCTTGGAGCACTACTTATTCTTATTCACTGAAAGGATAGACACTTAAGGGTCACATTAAAGTTCATTCAATCAAGACTGCGAGAGTAACAGTAGTCAGCCTCAGGTCACTTCCATCTCTTGAGAATAGTAGGGTACTTACCTAAGTTATTTGCATAATTTTACAGAACACTACTGCTTTGATATTCAGTAGCAAAGAGAGGTTAAAGCTATTCTGTCTGTTAGTATTACTTTCTTCCAATTAGGAACGGTTCACTTTTTTCTTTTGTTTTCCTTTTCTTATCGTTTATGTATGAAGTACATTAAAAAAAAACCCTTTAACAAGTTTATTACTATTTATTACCATGTCGTGCTTGATGAAATAAAGTGTTTGATGACTCAGAAAATGTAGCACATATAATATTTGTGAATGTGAATATAGCATGTATAATATTTAAAAGCCATGCTTCTATATGTGTGTATGAATTTTATTTCTTTGGATGTCAGCTTATGATAGCATCATTTGATCCATTTGAAAGTCCAGTTGTCCATAGATCTGGAAGAAGCCAAAAGCCTCTAACTTAATCCCTTATGTTCTTATGGAGGCAGCATGAGCATCTCATTTTGAGATTTTTAAAGCCCATTTCAGAAGATAAACATAAGGCTTCTGTGCTAAATGATCAGACTCGGGGCACTGACCTCTAGGAAGAACAGAACAGCCACTTCATGCATATCAATCCATTAATTCAATTAAGGAATACCACAATTGCCTGGCCAAGAAACACAAGACGATCACATGAGAACTAAGCAATATATCTGAAGGAACTGATGCATCGGCATGGGAAACTGGTGTTTCCAGAAAGCATCATATAGAATAATGTTCTACTAAAGGCACTGCCACTTTTGTGATACTGCAAGATATTTCAATACAAAATATGAATTTGTTAACAAAAAATATTTCAGATCAACATGTTCTATGGTTTTCTACACTCAAGCACCAAAAATTCTGGGAATCTGCAGTTGTTATGGACCACACCTTTAAAAGATAAGTTAAGTAGGATAAATAGCAGTATTTCCAATTCTATTTATTATCTGTTTATAAAAGGCACATCTGCTCTTAAAAATATTAACCATTTAGGGACTTAGATAGCAAGGAAGGTAAACCTGGGACTGGAGTTGTGTTAGCCAGTTCTGGATGGGATCACACTTCCCCTGAAGGACTCTGTCCGCAGCTTGGCGGTGCTCCCTGACTCATTTCTCCAGCTGTCAGCAGAGGTGGATGCGACAGTCAGGAGCACTTGCTATCAGCTTTGGCTAATATGCCAGCTGCACCCTTTCCTGGAGCCAGGGGACCTTGAAACAATAGTACATGTGCTGCTAACCTGTCATTTGGACTTCTGTAATGCGCTCTACTTGGGGCTACGTCTGTGCCAAGTTCAGAAAATTCAGATGGTACAAAACATGGCAGGAAGATTAATCAAAGGTACTTCTCAGAACAATCATATAACACCTGTTCTGAAGTCCCTTCGTTGGCTGCCAATCAGTTTCCAAGCAAGGTACAAAGTGTTGGTGATTACCTTTAAAGCCCTACATGGCGTGGATCCAGAATACTTAAGGGAATGCCTTCTTCCATACTGTCCGTCCCGCACACTGAGGTCCTCAAGTAAGAACTTTCTTCAGCCAATAAGAGCCAGGCGAACTTCTGTTACTCAAAGGGCCTTTTCTATCGCTCTGCTGAAGTTGTGGAATGACCTGCCGGAAAAGATCCACCATATTTCCACTCTTACAGCCTTCAAAAAGGCTCTAAAGATGGATCTCTTCCAGCAGGCCTTTCGAACCTAGCTAATATATCCTAGCTTTCTCCCCCTGTGGATGTTTATGAATATGATCCTAATTTTGTGATGTATGTCACTCCACCTGCCAAACTGTTTGTATGTTTATTTATTTTGTATTTTTCATTGCTTTTAATTTATTTGTTTAATTGTAGTTTTAATATTGGGGAGGGGGGTTGGGAAGGGATCAATTTGTATTTTATTGTATTTTTAATGCATTTGTATTGTTGTAACCTGCCCGGGTTCCTAGTGATTGGGTGGGCTATAAAATTATTTATTATTATTATTATTATTATTATTATTCCCACTGAACTAAAAATCTACACCACCAAGTATACCTCTAATGTTGAATCTACTCTAGTTTCAGTTGTATAGCCTTTATGATATAAACTCAATTATTACTCCCATCCAAAGTAGACCAGTTCATGGCATTGACATACTCGTTAACTTATCAAGTTTTCATTGATTGTGGTGATTGATTGACGGTGACTCTATGAATGAGAGATCTTTAAATCACTCTATCATCAACAGCCTTGCTCAAGTCTTTCTTGCAGATTCAGAAGCATGGATTCCTTGATTGAGTCTATCCATCTCTAATGCGGTCCTTCTCTTTTCCTATTGTCTTCTAACCTTAATAAGCATTATTGTCATGGCCAGCCAAGAGATGGAGTTGGAGGATGAGGAGGAGGACTTGGCTCCTCAGGAGCAAGAGGAGTTGGAGGCCAGACCAGATCCCAGTTCTGCTCTGCCAGACCTCAGCCCTGACATTTCAGCCCCAGGAGTGGAAGCTGGGCCAGGCTCTATTACTGTGGAGCTCCCTTCAGCAGCTGAGTGTGGTTTCAAAGGAAGAATCCAGCTTGGAGGTTCCCTCCTTTAAGGAAAGGAGGGCTGAGAGTGCTTGCGTGCATCTGTCCCTCAGGCTTGCAGAAAAGCAAGCTGTTAACAAAGCACAGCTGACAACAGGGAACGTGTCTCCTACTTAAGCACCTGTGGGACACCATCCCTTTGCCAGAACTTATAGAAAGTCTTGGTGTGACTATGTGTTGGCTTTGTGTATCTTGAACTCTGGTTTGCCTTGACCTTGGAACGACTTGGACTTCTGCTGCTTTCTCCTTGCCCTGACCTCGGACCGGACTGACTTCTGTGACTTCTCCAACCCTGATCTTGGCTCTGGCTTTTGGACTACTCCTGTGAAAAAGATTTAGGTTTGTGGAACTGCCTTATCAGCTTGTGTTGGTGTGTGCTGGCCGCAGTCCAGGACAATTATTATCTTTTCTAATGGGTCATGTCTTCTCATGATATGGCCAAAGTATGACCATCCTAGTTTAGTTATTTTGGTTTCCAGGGGGAGTTCAGGCTTGATTTGCTCTAGGACCAATTTATTTGTCTTTTTAGAAGTACATGGTATCTGTAAAACTCTTCTCCAGCACATTTCGAATGTGTTGATTTTCTTTCTATCACCTTTCTTCACTGTCCAGTTTGCACAGGCAAACATGGACATGGGAAATATGATGGTATGGACAACCATATCTTTAGTATTCTATGATATACACACCAGAATTTTGTCTAGTTCCCTCCAAGTTTTAGTTTTCTGATTTCTTGGTTGTAGTCTCCATTCTAACAAGTCACTTCTGACTTATGGCAACTCTATCAGGGTGTTGTCTTAGCAAGTTTTGTTCAGAGGAGATTTCCATTGCCATCTGAATCCAGATTACCAGACAAATGGCAAAGAATGTTTTTTTCTTAAATACCAGGTGGACATGGTAACTTCCACTCAGAGTTCCCTGTTCTTCTACACTGTTGACCAGCATTTTCCTGTTGGTAAGAAACATCTTCATAATAGCTACTTTGTCCACTGTTTGTGAAGGAAACTTTCCTTTACATTCTTGGCAGAGTCTGACTACCAACAGAACTCAGGGGAGCTGAAGTTTCCCATTACTATATCTCTTCTTTTTGAAAGTATCTCTTGAGTCTTCAGCCTGGCTTGAAGTCTTGTAGCAAAGTTCTGCAGTGATATAACTGTTGTTTCCCTCTCCTATAATTTCCCCCCAAATGCTTTCAACTTGCTAAGTTCCAAGTCATGAATTTCCTCACTCTGCTTTCCATATAACACTATTCTTCTCCCTCCTACAGTTTGGTCTATTCCTTTTGAATAATACCCGCTCTTCAGCCAAGGCTATCAGAGCGGTTTCAGGTACTGCTGTTACTATTTCCCCTGGACGACTTATTTATTGTACAGTACTTGATATCTTCTTCTTCAAAATACAAGACAATGAACATAACAAGTATCATAAAAAAACTGAAAAGAGATTAAGTAAACTAAACTTAGAACAGTTTTTTTTAAAAAGAATAGTTTGTGCCTAGATTAATAATCCTGTTTACAACTATCCAGTTTAAATTGTCTATGCTTCACCTGTTAAACATGGGCCCCTCTGTAAAGATGGTCTAGAACAGGGTTTCTAAACTTGGGTGACCAGCATGGCCAATGATATGGGATTTTGGAAGCTGGAATCCAACATCTGAGAGTCATTTTGGAAACAACAGTCAAGAAACTTCAGTCACTGGTCTAGAGCCTTCATCTTATTTTGAGTAAGATGAATTTTGTTATACCAATTCTGAAAGAATTTCACTTCTGAGCCCAGGTCAAGCTGTTTATGTTAAAGTTCTAAACAACTTGAGACCCAAATACCTAAATCAGTAGTTCCTGTCATATTAGCTTACCCTTTAAGTTCCATTAAAAGAGGTGAACTCTGCCAGTAGCAAGGAAAATTTATTCTTTCCATTACCATCTTGAAATTTATTTGTCCAGTCATTTTGATTATATAATCTTAGTTTGAAACTCCTCAAAGTGTATGTTTATCAGACAGCACACAACTTGTTGGGTGAAAGTTGTTTTTGAATAATTTAAAAACAAATATCCAGGTTCATAATCTTTGTTTGGACTATACCAGTGGTCTCTGTCTCTCCATATGTTTCAGACATTAACCTCTAGAATCCCTGATCAGAATCCCTGACAGGCTGACTAGAACCTCTGGAAAGTAGAAGACCAAAGGTTTAGAACCACTGGGCCACTGCTTCAGATTCCAGAACTAGTCTACCATTACTGAATGCAACTCTAAATTGGAAAAATATATGCACAGAGAAAACTGATGTGTTAGCACAACTGATGTGTTGCCATGCTGGGTGGGGATGGGGGTATGGAAGGTAGTGCAAAAAAGTAATTTTTCCAAGTTACGATATAGGGAGGTTCCAGACTACTCTTCTATCTGGTGTTCTGTGAACTTTCCTTCTAATTCAAATACAAGTATTTGGAAAAAGCTTGTACTATGTTTGAAATTATATCCTATATAACCTTAATCCTTCACCCCTAAACGTTCTTCTTTACTTTCACCCTTGGGATAAGTTTTCAATGCTATTTCCAAAAAAAAAAAAAAAAAAAATCTGTTTCATATCTTGTTTGTTTCAAACAGCATTATTATGATCTGTTTTCTTCTCAAACGAGCCAGGTAGCATTAGTACCAGTGGTGTATTTTTCTGGGACCTTTTCTCGGGAATACGATATGGATATCAATTATCAGATCTTATGGTTGTAACTCCTCACCATTTACAAACTTGTTAGTATGCTTGGGTATGAATGGATAGAGGCCTGCAACAGACAGTCAGTAAAACTATTGCAATTAGAGGAGGAAAACACTGATCCATTATTTACTGCACAATACTAATAGATACAGTCATATTTTTAAGCACCGATAGAGAGGATTATTAACCAAATGGATGGCTCTGGATTTGCTGGAAAATGTATGGGGAATAAAACATCTTGAAAAAATAACCTTAACTGTAAAGAAAATGTGATAAAAACAGAAACAATTTTATTACAAATGAAACAGAATTAATACCAAAACGATCTAAATAGTAGAGAAACATGAAAAGGTGGTGACTGATAGGTTAGTTATCACAATTATAATTGTTTTAAAAGGGTACTGGTGCCATCTAAACATATTAAAATTCTCATTTTGTTACCTGAATGTCTGTTTAGCTTTTAAGCCTCCTAATTTAAAGTGACTTCAATATTTGCTCTACAAATACAATTCAGCTGAATAAAGGTGAAATATCCTTAAGTTCCAAAATGTTTCAGATTCATATATGAAACAGTTCAAAATTTTCCCCAGGCACACATTGCTGATCTATTACCCAGAATTCTCTATTTACCTGATCGTTGGGCTGTCTCAGCCCTGGTCAGAAAGTAGTGAAGCTGATCCAACTTATCAGGCTGCTCCCCGAGAGACTTCTCCAGCCATATGGCTGACCCAGGGCCTGAAGCCTCCCTCAAGGCATTCCAGTTCTCTATCAGAGTAAAGAGCTCAGCGAAAGACTTGTGATAGCCCTGTCGCAGCATGTCTATGCAGATGTTCTTCATGTATGAATTCCGGTAACTAGAAATTTTAAAAGGCCAGTTTTAATCCTTTAAACGTTCTTCCACTAAAAGAGATCAGGATACACAACAACAACTAAATACAGTAACACTATACAACACTAATTAAGAGGTTACAAGCATTCAGTGCTAATTAAGAGGTAACCAACATTCAGTGTCTTGTTTCTTTTTTAAATATCAGCATGCTTTCATGAAAGAACAGAAGAAAGCTGCAGAAGCAGTTTAATACAATCTCTGTCAGAGCTGCTTTATAAATATAACAGTGTTCTACAGTTGAAATCAGCCAGGAAGGTCAACTGAGTTAACCTACATAGAAAAAAAGAAGGGAAAATTCAAATATTGTTTGTATTTGTTCACTGGAATACAACTCATAGTTTACTTAAAACAGTGAGCAGAGGAGAAAGCTAAGCATATGCAGCATGCCAAAACAATGTATATGTTAAATAGTATTGCTGGAGGTTATGAGGGCTTGGTTTAAAATGTCTGACATAGTATTTGTTAGACTTATTCTCCTTGCATATGATTTGCCTGCATTTTTAACAGAATTTATATTTCTTTTTTTAAAAAAAACTTCTGTAACAGTACATTTTTGCTAAACTTTTATTTTAAATTTTTGTTAAGACACCTTGGGTTGCTCGGTAAGAGAAAGGTGACATATCAATTGAAAAAATGAATGAATAACTGTCTTCAGCAAGGACTAATTTAGTATGCTAACACAGAAGTTTCATAATTTTTACCATGGGATACATCCATTAAGATACAATGTAGAACGTGTATCAAAGTTATTCCACTAATAAGAATGTATCTGACATATATACTAAAACATGTACAATTAAATACCATTTCCAGGTAGCACATCTTTTAAAGCATAATTTATAGAAATAATGATGATGTTCTTTCAAATGGCACACAGCAGTCTTACAGCTCCATGAAGCTAGTCCATGAACCCAATGGAATTTGCATAGTATAAATGATAAGATATGGTCCAGATTTTTAGTCCAACAAGAAAGGAAAAGTGTATGAGCAGTAATTCTTCCATGAAGATTTCATCATGCATAAAAATCTGAAAGATTAGATCTTAGCCATAAAACCAAATATATTTTTATTTTTCACCGAACAACAAAAAATCCCAAAATTTCTTCTTTTATGAGCTACTGTTAAAACTTTTAAACCAAAGCTATGAGGGAGTATCATAAAGTTTTAATTATCACCTTTAAAAAAATTGACAGAAAGTTTATTTTGATTTGTAGTTGTTAACTTATCTCTATGTAGTCACCATCCAGAGTTACACATTTTCCCCAGCGTTTCTTGGCCCTCCAAATACCATTATTGTAGAAATCTGCAGATTGCGCCTGACAAGGATTTTACACTTTAGTCACCTCTGGTTTTTTTTTTTTTTTTTTTTTTGTAGTTATGACTAGACCTATTGAATCTATTAGCTTTATCAACATGCTAATTTACCCTTCAGCAATTTATTTAATGGATCTACTCTAGCTGGAAGTAACCAACAGGATACCAGCCTATATAATTTAATTTATATAATATAAAGAGTTTGCAACATTAATGGCTGACATAAGAAAACCCTGCTCTCTGAAAGACTAACAGTTACCTCCTCTAGTAGCCTTTTTCAGGCTAGGGTTACATCTTCTGAGAGCTGCTAAAGCTCAGCAAATCAGAAGTGAACTGATGGTTGGAATATCTGAGAAAAAGAGAGGTGGCTTGCAAAGTCCTTCAATGCTACTTCAGCAGTGGAGGTGACAGTAAGCCCTCTCCTGCTTCTGGAGACAGATGTGAAGACTCAAGGCAGAGTCTCAAGGTGAGAGATGCAAGGTTGGAGATGCAGCTGGAGAGAGACATGAGGATCTGTGAAATGGCTGGTGTGGATTTGTGCCAAGCTCTATGCTTGGATTCCCACCATTTCACAGATCCTCGTGTATCTCTTTCCAGTGTCACAAATACAGTTCCTATTACACTACTTATGTTGTGTAGTTTGAATCCACAGTAGGTTGAATCTGTGGATCTGGACCCAGGAGGATACAGGGGGATCCCATTATTATTACATAATGATATGTTGTCCATTTAATTCTAAACTTACATTTTTATGTAGACCTTAAGAGGGCCATTGATATATAGGCCAAAAGGTGTTGGGCTTCTTCCAAAACAAAAACTGCTATCCATGATCACTGAGCACTTGGAGAGATCCCTCTTTTCCTGTGCATTCTACTGAGTGCTCTTCACTTTTTAGCTCTTCTTCATTTGTAAGATTACAACAACAACAATTTTGACAACTGAATTAAATAGGAAAATGGAAGCAAAATAAGAGAAGAAACAAGCCTAAAGCAAATCCATATATCTGGGGTTATTTCATGTTATAAGATTTCCTGTTTGAGACTATTACATGCAAAAGACATAAAGTCTAATGGTAAGTTGAGTTGAGTAAAGCTGTGAAGTACCTGCAGCCTTATGAGGGTTGTATTACTTGCATTTTAGATAGGCAACAGTGTGAATTACATAGTTTTATCAGATCAGGACTGAAAACAACACACTGTGTAAACTGAAGACAAAATGAGGCTAGGCAAAAGTTCTGGTCCAGGACTGATCTGTAGCCACCTGAGACTGAAATACATTTTTCATGAGGGTATGTTCTAGGCACAGTTAGATGAGTCCTCAGACTCTAGCAGTGCATCCTGCCGCCTTGAAAACTGGAACAGCAATGAAGGTGGAACCTTTTGAAATCCTGGGGAACTTCTAGGGACAAAGGAAACTTTAGTATGTGAAGATGTTGGCAATGAAATGTTACTCGAGAAATAGGATTGAGAAAGCAATGAGTTTTTCCTTTTTCCCCACTGGAAATTCTGCAACAGGAGTTACTTTAGTGTCAACATGACCTAGAGAAATGACGTACATTCTTGTACTCCTTCATATCCCATGATAGCTCTTCTGATACAGGAGCACCCAAGTCTCCCAAGTTGAGGTGTGTAACATTGGTTGGTTATAAGAAGCAAGTACAGGGACTTTACAAATCAGAAAAGAAAGGTAGGCAAAGAGACAAAGCAAAACAAGATTATGAAAACCTAGAACAAGATGACAGCAAGATTATGAAAACCTAGAGCAAGATGAGAAGAAAGGGAAGAAGGAATACAATAAAGAAATCATGAGAAGGAAAGAATAATTACTCTAATATATACATAAGAAAATAACTTAAAATCAGGAGTGAGATTCATTTCACCAATGAGATATGAGTAGAAACACAGTTCCAAAGGACTAAAAGAGAATTCTGAAGAATGAAAATCCAGACACTAAAAGAAAATCTGGTGTTCAAAAGCTTTGAAATAAACAGAAGACAGAAACTGAAGACAGATTGCTAACTGTTAAAGCTGTAGACTCACAAGGGAAGGGTTTTTTTTAAATAAGAACAAGAAAGACAACAAAATATTTAAAGGCAGTAATAAAAAAGAAAAAAAATGATAAACTGAAAAATCAACATAAAATGAGAAAGATTGAGACTTTCAAGGAAAGGAACAGGATCAGAAGAGTATGTAACAGGAGGGAAGGAGGAAAGCAATAATAGATATGGTTATAGGCAAAAAAAAAGAGTATAAAATGCAGAACTGCTCAAGGGAGGAGGCCATCAGAAACAAAAGATTATACAATCCTATTAAAATAAGCAAGATGACAGTGAAAATAAGATGGAACAATACAGAAAAAAACAGATAAGATGATGAGGAAAAAAGTGTGAATGAAGAAAAGAAAATCAAATTTACTTAGTAGAAGTCAAAGAACTGAATATATTACAGATAAAAGCATGCTAAGAACACACTGATAGAATGAAATTATTGAATGTTATTTTTGAATACACTATTTCAAGCCACAATAATACATGTAGGGTCACCAAGCAGCACATCTACTTGGCCTATCAAATGTCTACTTCCACTGCATTTGAATCCATAAGACATATTTGCTCCCACTTGAACTTCAAATGGAATGGTTCTGAAGCCAGTAAAGGACACAATTAGATAAGGGTTCTCCCTAAGTTTCTAGTTTAAAATAAGTATTCAAATGAAAACAGGATGCACATTTTATACAGATAACTTGTTACAACATTTGTCAACTTGGCATTCTTCTTACCATAGTAATGAAGAACCTGCAACAAAGAATAAACCAAAGCTATGGAGCAAGTGCTTGTAGAGTTTACAGGTAATAATGTATCTTTCCATTAGACAATACACATTTCTTTTTTAAAAAAAATATTTTCTTCAATTTAACAGAAAAGTTAATATAATCCTGTGTGTCTATTGAGACATACAGTGAATTCTATGTGACATACTCTCAGATAAATGCAGAAAGGATTGTATCCTCAGGAAAGTACATTTCTCTAGTTTTTTCCTTGATGTTTACCTAGTATTTAATAAACAATCAATACTGCTATTTAATACAAATCTATCAAATTAGATAGAAGAGGTCCTAAAGTATATTGTTCCAAAGATAGCTCAAACTATTTATTATGATTTGAGACTGTAATCTGCCAATATGTGGGAAGTATAATCTCCTTTATCTCCAAAGGGTTAGGGAACATCCTGATTACATATAGACAATCTGATGTTAAAATATATTTGGGTATCGTTTATAAAACTTTCACTACCCCAACACATTCAAATTATTTTTTTAAAGCATTGGGAACAATTGGAATAACCTTCCAGCTGGGAAGTACAAATGGGGGGGGGGATCCTCACATAATCTGCACAAATAAATTTCTGACTTTTAAAATTTTATCTTGAATATTATTCCAATGCAATGTGAAAAATAAGGTCTGATAATATCATAATTATTATGACAATTAGTTTTCAAACTGCAAAAATTAAGAATGTTTGTTATAAACATGTCACTTGTTACAACTTGGAAATTTCATATAATATTTTATGGTTCTATGAACTAACAAAATTCAAAGGTATCATTTGTTAAAATACACATACACAATTTCTCTATAGGTACAATGGCCTCTGGGGGCATCTACTGGATACCTAGCAATACTGCAGTTAAATCTTGTTATTCAAATACGCTCTCTGTAACAATATAGGATTGGTGAAAAAACTCACAAATATAATTGAAAGCACCGTATATGACCCTCAGCAACAGCCTCAACCAAGTTTTCTTGATGACCTCAATCAGATGCAGATTATGAACACAGAAGACAAGTGAGATCACAATTTTACTACTGCTGGAATTAAGGGATAACGAATTGACTCATTATACTCAAAATAACTTAGTAATTGTTAAAAGCATTTAAGCTTTCATGGTAAATCTTATAATTAAATCTACACAATTTTGACATGTTTCCAAATTAAGTTGGAGGTTTAAATGCACTTAGCAGGGTGAACTGGATGGTAAATGTCACATTTGTAGAGAAAAATGGGTAATCTGATAGAGGGTTTTCTTAATCTCGTGTGCTGTCTAATGGGTTATATATCCCCCTCTGGCTAGACTATGGTTTTAAACAAGTCTTCATTTTTGTTCTCCTCATATTTACCTGTTAGGGAGGGGATGGCTCAGAAGTCATTATGCAGTAAGGTTGGTTTCCAAATAAAGCGGACAGAAAATACATCTTCTATAACCTCAAAGATGTTGTTTTGGACTTAATTTATTAAGACTGAAGTCTTGTGTAAAGTCACCTGACAGGCCATTGTTCTCAACTCAGAGAAAGAGGAGTCCAGACCTAACCAGTTTATCCTTAGCTAATATACTCCCTGCAACACTATTGAAGAGAAACGAACAAGCAAAGGATTAGCAAGCTTACAAAAGAATCTGTATCTACTTCAGCTGGCTAGTTTTGGACAGGGAGCAGAGTTTGGGATTCAAAAGCTAGATGAAAAACGATAGGAGAAAGCTAGCAGCAAGAATAAAAGTAGGGCTGATAGAGGAACTGAATTATGTAATTTGTCTCACTAAACATAACTGTTTCATCAACCTATTTCCTGTTGTTCCAAGGCAGATTACCTTTGCATCTTCCAACAGGAGGTGTTATCTGATACCATTTCTGCCTGAGCAAGTTACCAAGGATTGCCTTTCAAACTGACTGTTTCAACCTCAAAGAATTTATCAAGACAACCTCTGAAAATGTGACTACACAGCAAATAAACATCAGACTTATCAAAAGGGGCAAACTTCTTTCTTCCTAAATTCATGGTAATGTTGTTGTTGTTAACTACCATCACGTTGACTTTGGCTTATGGTAATCCTATGATTGAGAGATCTTCATGTCACCCTGTTTTCAGCAGCGTTTTTCATCAGCTCTTGTAAACTCAAAGCCGTGGCTTTCTTAGACGATCCATCCATAATGCAGTCATCTTCTTTTCCTGCTGTCTGCTACCTTACAAAGCATTATTCTCTTTTCTAATGAGTCATGTTTCTAATGATAGGTCTAAAGTGCAACAGTCTCAGTCTAGCTTAGTCATCTTGGCTTGAGTTGTTCTCGGCCCCATTTATTTGTCTATATTTGCAGCATATTTCAAATGAGCTCTTTTTCTATCAGCTTTCTTCACTGTCCAGTTTTCATAGCCATAGACGCACTTTTTCTTGATATTTATCTTTGCTTTATTGTTGTTTCATTAAAGGGCTGGACCACAGGTGCATAAATCTCAAAAAATATGAATCACGTTATCACAAAATGCATTTCCATATTAAGAAGCCTCTGTGCCTACACAGTGTTATTGGACACTTCAGAATTTTAAGAAGGGACCCCTGAACTATGTCTTAGGGACTTAATACACCTGGACTAGCCTTACAAAAGTGAATATTAAGACCCTACCATGCTTTTGTGTTATATTGGTGTCCTCATTACTTGCTTTTCTCTTTTGTGTTTTAAATGTGTTTTAATTAACAATGTTTTTAAAAAATAGTTATTTTTTTTAACTTCTGTAAAATAAGATTTTAGCTGGACTTTATTTGAAATTTTTGTTAGCTGCTTTGAGACTCTTGTCAAGAGAATAGCCAGTGTGTGTGTGTATGTAGGGTATTAAATCAATAATAAAATAAATAAATATTACACAAAAGAGATGCTGAGAGCATTCACAAATTAATATCCTTGCAATTTATTTGTCTAACTTCTTACTTACTGCAATACATTGTAGCTTGTTTTCATTTATATAGTGTATTTTTTCTCACTGCTCCCACTGTTGGCATAATTAATTCTTTTCTATCTGCCAACACTGATGACCCTCATACTGAAATAGTGAACAGTACAGTATAATCCAAATCTCATGCCTCCCTTTAGCAACTCCCCCACACTATTCCACTCCACAGATTGAGAACCACTGTTCTAGTCAAAGAAGGAAGCTCAAACCAGCAAAGAACATAATCCTTGTGACCACCAGTAACACACCAGCAATGTGCACAAAGGCAAGTACTATAAACAACTACTGTATAGGCCAGTTATATATTTGAGTACCTGGTTCAAGTCTTAATATATGGCTAACATGAATGAATGGTCTATGAACTGCAAATTTGGCAGAATTTAAAGAAACTGAATGGGAAAACTATTCTTAGCTTGCCTTCCTGCCTATTGAAATGTTTTCTTGGACTGATATGAGGTTTATAGAAAATCTAAAGCTGCCATTTCAGAAGGATGGTTTTCAATGAAAACTGAATAGCTAATGAGACACTACAAACTGTAAAGTTCCACGGGTTGCATTCTCCTTAAGTGTTTTATGAAAAACTGTTCTGTAAGTCTAAAAAAATGTTTACATTGGACATAAATACTTCTGCAATCATAATATGTTTGCTTTTTTCATAACTTAGCAACTAAAAGAGGAACTACTGTGAATGTGAGCTTTTTTTTTTACCTCACAGATCTTATGCCCTTTTTAACTACCATAAAACAAACAAACAAAATCAGCAATAGTGATGTATCCCATTTCAAGAAACACTACATTAAAAGTGTTATACCATATACATTGGGATGAGCAAATTGGCTCTCCAGATATTTTGGGGCTGCAACTCTTATAATTTTTCACCATGTGCTACTCTGACTGAGGATGATGCAATCTAATATCTGGAGACCCCAACAGTTACTACAGGGGAAAATGTGGGGAGGGATTTGTAAATATGTTACTGAGTTGCACTTTGATGAATGGGAGTGAAGTAATGTGTAGGAATAACAGAAGACAGCCAAAACCAGCAAAAAGAACTCCATGACGGGAGAGAGGGAGCTCTGAGGGAGAGAGTCTGTTAAGAGTTCAGTTGGTGACTGTCAAGAGAGAAAGCTGATAAAGTCAATGGGGAGTGGACATGTCTGGAGGATGTTGAGCTAGTGAAGGCAAGGAGGTCTGATAATACCTAGCTGGAATTCTGTTATCTATAATGAATTAAGCATTGAAACTGGTTAAACCATCAGACAGTCTGCATCATATAGTAAAAAAAGCTGGACTGCTTGTTAATCTGTTGAACTTGTCTCTCACTGGCTTCCTTCACCTTGGATGAAGGGATGGTCATGCTTACCATTAAAGAAACCACTTTTGAACAAACTGGTCCACGATGAGGTCACCTGGAAATCCAGGACCCAAAAAAAGAGGGATCTGACAGGCAGGTTGGGAGTGGCAGACTACAAAGGCTAGGAGCCTTGGACAGGGAATCGTCACACCCAAGTTGTCCACTCATCCTACATTACTGAATTCAAAAGAAGTTAAGGGATTCTTAAGTAAAATTTCAGATATTTATATTTTCCTTCTATGTATGTTTTATATAACAAGAGTTGATCCATTTACTACTTAGCTTTAAAATGTGTTTATTTTCATCTATTTACTACACTCCCTTTTAAAGAAGAAAAAAGATTCTTGCATTAAACTAATTAAATTAAATGTACATAAGTACTGAATTTAGGAATATGCTTTGATTTTTTAATGTTTCAGTTTTTCATGTTTTGTTGTTAGTAATAATAAAAATGCAAAGGCAGAATGCTACAACTTAAATGCATGAGTCAAGGTTAATTCTTTTTTAAGCATTCTGGTAACCATCTAGTCATTGTACTTATCTGCAACTTCAGTTACATGTTTATAAGTTTATATGTACAGCACTGTGTAAACCTACAGCGCTATATAAATAAAGGTTAATAATAATAATAATAATAATAATAATAATCTGCAGGTGACATGAATGAAACCTATGCACAGTGAAGACTGAGAACTATATCTTGTTTCCCTGAAAATAAGACATCTCCAAAACATAAGGCCTAGTAGAGGTTTCGCTGAATTGACAAATATAAGGCCTCCCCCGAAAGTAAGACCTAGCAAAGTTTTTTGTATATAAATATATATACAATATATAATAAATGTTCATTTTTTGGTTCAACAATAAATGTGAATTCTTCTTCATTGGAAAAATAAGACATTCCCTGAAAATAAGACCTACCAAATCTTTGGGAGCTAAAATTAATATAAGACACTGTCTTATTTTCGGGGAAACACGGTATATACCAAACTCTTTTCTGTTATGTGACAGGTCTCATACCTATGTATTTAACTTTTATCAATGTTATTTTTCACTGCCCCTGCAGTAGCTTGTTAAATTTTTATTGTAAAAAGGTTACAGAGTAGACTTATGACCCCATGTTGATTTTCAGATTAAAATTTATAACCTTGTTCAGCAAACAGTTTCCTTCTCAACACTCTTCACCTTTGTTAGAAAGGGCACATTTAGCAGAACTGTTCAATCAAGTGTATATTCATGTCAGTAAAAAAACTTTAATCGATACATATATGCATCCCTTTTTATTGAGACCATGAAACAAATCCAGTATTGCAAAAAAAAATAGAGGGCCAATCAATTGTAACAACCCTAAGAAAGATACCGATGAAATAACAAAATAACATTCCCCCTTCTGAAAAAAAACTGCATTTTAACTTGGCTAGATAGGTTGCAACAAAAGTATATATCACACATCCATCCTAATTTAAGCATACTGTTACTAGAGCTTTTTTCAAATCATAAATATGACAAGTACCTATATTTCCCCCTCCTCAATTTTTCTCAGTTGATAAGGCTATAATTTCATTATTCTCCACCAACACTGGGGGGGGGGGGGTGTTATCATCTTCTCTGTCCTTTTGCCTATGTAACAAATACAATTTTCTGTAATTTAAATAGGTTCACTTTAAGGGAACTAATGTTATTATTTGATGCCATCCTTGTTAACTAAACAGATTTTTAAATAGTCCAGTGACAATGTAAAGACTAGCAGTTGTGGTGTAAGATTCAGTAAGTTATATTTTATTTCAGAAAATATAACTAGATTTACATACACCTAACTGGCACCCATCCCCACACACATACATGAAGGAAGGGAGATCAGTAAATGTTGTGAATTGCTGTAACTGAGATCCAATAATGTACTTCTGGTGAATGCTGGTGAAACTGAGACTTTCTCTCTATCCCTTGCTCATAGTGTCAACAACTTTTCCAGGTCTTCCAGCCCTTTTCAACAGATTTTTAGGATGTGGGGGAGTGGTAAGCGCTGATTCTAGTAGAAGCAGTGGGATCCAGAAGTGCTCTACTAGATTTATTCTCAACATGAGCTAATAGTAACAGTGTCATTTCATGCATGTTTATGTGCAAGTCCTACTGAGTATAAAACTGCAGTCTAACTCTGTAACATTCCTATGTACAACTCAAAAATATACAAAACTGATTTCATATTTTTTAAAAAAATTACTCAGTTCTAATATTAACCTTTTTTCCTACTAAGACAATTAAACATCTGTAGTGAGAAAGAGAGCTACAGTTCCACTTAAGCCAGCAAAAAATAAAATTTGCTTATAGACTACAATTTCATGCTGCAGCCTGCCTTTCAAGAAAAGCAAATTTGCTAATAAACACTACATTCCAGTGTATAAAGCATAATTTACCTTCCAATTGTAAAGGATTAAAAGACATTACTGAGAAAAATACCATAAATACTTTGTTATTCTATTTTACTGGGCTGGTTCAAATATAATGGCAAACCACTTTTTGTCATTGAGCTCCATATTCCTCCCTCAACAGGATAGAGAAAGCTTTCACTTCAAGCAAAGGGCAATCTCCTATTGTATCTAAACTCAGGGAGTGGTGGTTTGTTCTAATTCCTTTTGGGAAGGACTGAGAAGTAAAGGTAGAACCCAAAACCATACACTTCACTATGTCCGAACAAGGCCTGACACAAGAGCAACTATTGGACACATCTAAGAAATATCAGAAAGACATTAGCAATTCATTTTAGGTTTTCATACTGTTTTCATAATACACAGATTCTTAAGTTGGAAAAAAACAGCCTGAATGAGTTCAGCATAACATTTAAAAGCAGAAAAATTATGTAAAATCCAGAATATCTGTTCTTTAAATTCTAGGTCAAGCTTCCACTTGCATTTTGTATCATTTTGCACATTGAATATTTCCATAACAATCCTAGTCACACCTCAAATAAAGCACAGTTGTTTACTTGTATCCTATGTTCCCTACCAAGTATTATTGAACTATCAAGAAATGAAAGCTTTAGGAAACCATAGGACTAAACTTAGCAAAAACAACGTTACATAAAAAAGTAAAACTTCAGTTCAGTGTTCTTCTTTATTAAAGTGTGTCTTTGTATTTCATCTTCACCAGAATGTGATGAGTTTTTGCAAGTAAAATTCTGTTTCCCCTACACTTGCTAATAGTCATGAGAATCTGTAGTTTGCACCTTCCCATTAAAAATGTATTGTATTTTTTGAAATTATTCACCCCGCCTTTTATCCAGATCATGTCTTTGAAAGGAGGAAGTAGATAATAAATGGAATTATTCATGATTTCCCATTAAATATGAAACTTTCTTTTGCAGAGTTTAGAAAATGGAACTTCTACATAATGTACAGAAGTTGATTAGAACTTTATAACCTTTTCAAGAAAGTCTTCCATATAATACAAATGTGTAGAATAGCTTTTTCACAGAAGGTAAACTATTCATTTACCATATATTCCTCTTCTTTTGTCTTTCTCTAATTACATTGCTATGCATACCAGAGTAAAAGAAAGTGTGGAGAGCACATTAATTTGAATTAAAAAACAAACACTTTCTTCCTTATTTCTTTCAAACAGAATGTATCTCTGAGAGACCATGTTCCTTAATGAAAAGACAGAATCCTGGTCACAATAAAGATTCTTAAGAATTATTTAGGGGGAAAAACAATACATACTTGCACAACACTGAAACTGTGGAAGCATCTAAAAATAACCCTATGTCTTAAAACACTGCTTATAACTTGTACAACTTTTCTCATGTTAGCAGGGAGTTTAAAGAGATTTTAATTATGGATGTTTTCTATTCTGAAAAACATAATCTTATAAATTAATAGCAAAGTCATTATCTTGTGTGAATCTAAAATGGTAACAGCCAAAATGGTAAAAAACATATAGATGAAGGATGATATGTAGGATTAAAAAAAAAAACACTTCAAAAATTATCAGAAATCTTAGAAAAAAAAAACCCAACACACACACACACCTATGGGGAATGCCCCCCCCCCCCCCAAACTGCCCAATGAAGATCATACCTGCTCAGTAGCTAAAGTATTCTGACTAAATGTTGTGGGGCCAGATGAGAAAATCAGAGGGAAAGGAAAGTTCAGTATCTTATCTTGGAATGACTAGCTTACTTCCATATGAACAAGACAACCCCATGCTACAACATATTTAAAATCACACTTGATTTTTTTCACAATTTATATTTCCAAACATTGGAGGGGGAGTAATCACTATAAATAGATAGCTATATGTATACAGATCAAATAAAATCCTAGATTTGCTTATTCACAAAGAATTCACTATCATTAAAATTACTGTTAGATCTTCAAAACATTGCTTTATGTATCAATATTTCTTAATTTATAAGGCATCATTTACAGGAACAAGAGTGTCAACAAAGATGAGCTAATAGTACTTTTGCTTGTTGAGTTTGATTTTTCAGTGCTTTTAAAATGTTAAATTTATTTGGTGCCTGTCACAAGTATTAGAGAAGGTGACTTATAATGCAATCCTTTGCATGATTACTCAAATGTCTTACTAGCGGTATGTCCAACAGGGCTTACTCCATAGTAAGTCTATTTAGAACTCCAGCCACAGTGTCCTACAGTGCCATTGCAAAGAAATTGTGGCAAGTTGGGGGGAAATGGATGCAATCCATGGAATGAGGCAGAGGAGAAGCAGAACAGAATTTTGGTGAAGTAAATTAAGTTTGCAGTCCTTTACATACACATTCAGAAGACAGAAGACAGCCCTCCTGAATTCTATGGGACTGACTTAACAGACATGCACAGAATTGTAAACTTTTAAAACCTGTCTTATTTGAAAGGGAAAATGACTGAGGGGTGCATCTAGGGAATGAAGCTTCCCAATAAAGAGACTATCAAATACAAAGAAAAGTTCAAAAAGGGGAGAAATAGGAAATTTCAGAGAACATCTGCTTCTGATTTGGACAAAAAGAAATCACATATAGCACACACACAAACAAATATGAACAATAACACACACACACATATCTTAGATGGCACTGATGTGGTCTTTGTATGGAGCAAGGCAATGAAAAATGCTAGACACAACTAAGATGCTATTCCCTAAAGTAGGAGGTCCTGAACAAAAGTTGTGAATTATTACACTAATTTCAGTGACAAAAGAAAGGTTGTAATAAGGACCAGTACTGAAATGCTACTATACAGTCCTTTTGAAATATTCTATAGAAACTGTATCACTTCTGTTGTATATCTTTTACAAGAAATGGCACTTCCCTTAGGCTGTTTTCGGACAGAGGCTTTCAAAGAAAAAGCACACTTTAAAGAATCAGCACAACAAATCACAATAGTATCTTGAAATGTAAAACTTTAGCCTTAAGTGAGAGATTTTGACAAAACAGTGCAGAAAAATTGAGACTTTTAATTACTGACAAACAATTAAATGCTGCAAATGTGCAAATACTTTGGTGAATCATAATTTAACACAGGCATTGAACTAAATGCTTTGATATATGCAAGATAAGTAGCAGTGAAACATAATTATTTAATACCAGTTTTAATTTTTAAATGCCATGTTCCTCAGAAAATTGCCTGAGGAACTTTAGATTTCAATGAATAACACCAGAAACAAAGAAAACAATAAATTTACTGTATTAAAAATGCTTCAGAAAGACCTTACTTACGCAGCAGCCTCTTGTTTTGACAATCCTTTGATATGCATGGCCAAATAATGATCTATGGCATCTTTGCCTTTGATCAAATGCATCCTAAATTTAAATTTTAAAAAAATAAAGAACACTGTGAGGTGACTCAGTGTCAAAATCTGCTACATATATTATGTATTAATCTTTGCTATGCAAAGATATATATATTAAAATATTGACAAAGTATTTTATCAAACACATACTATAAACACGTACGAGTATAATTTTAACTCTTTGGTCTTTTGCTTTTTCTAACCATTACCTTTTGCAGAATTTTCCCTGCACGTGTAACAAATCTCATTAGATAATCCATGTTTTGCAGGGGTTGGAGAATAAGTGCATGCCTTTTCCCTCTTAAATATGATAATCAGAACTGTGCACTATTGGAACTGATCAAGACATGGTGTCATTATCATATTAAGTGAAACTCACAGGGAAAGCAATTGTACAGAGTAAAGGAGGAGAAGTAGTGGTAAAGGAACCTCTACTTCTCAACCCCTGCCAACTCATGCCACCAAGGGCAGATGGGCAGAAATCTTCCAAACCCTTCCCTTGCTACACTTTCCTTCCCACTGATATCTATGGTGGGGGGATAAGCACACTAGCCCCAAGATTAGCATGTTCCCCCATCAGCAGCATTTCTAGGAGCAACTCAGGGAAATAAGGGAATTCTGGATCCAACAGATAGAAGTTAATCCCTGAGAGGTATCATATGTACTCAACATGTCAGAGAACCTAATGTGTTGGGGCACTGTTATGTGTACTTTCAGTTGTGAACTTACACTTGCTGCTAAAGTCTATAAAAAGAAAATTATTCAAATGTGATCCTGACGAAAAAGTACAGGCATATCCGAGTTAACAAAGCCTCTAATAAAGACATTTCTTTTAACAGCAATCTACTCTTCTTCCTTGTTCTCTGTCTAGAGAAAGAGAATATGGGGATAATTTCACAAGGCTTGGGGGTCCTGGGCAATTTCAGGCCCTGAAGCTGCCTTTGTTGTAAGCTCCCTTGGATCACTTGCCAGGAGAAAGGCATGATATAAATCAGATAAATAAATAAATATTTCAACAGAAATTGAACTCCTGCGCAACTGCTAGGTTACTTCTTGTTTGAAAAAAGCCCTTCCTGGACCTAAAACACCTTGGGAGGGATGTGACAAAATTTTCCCCTCATAATCATCAGGGTAGGGTGGGGTGGGGGACACTGGAACATTGGGGGGCATTAAAAATACTTCTGGGTTGTGCTGAGGGCCAAAATATGGCACACAGGTCACACTTTCCCCAGCCATGTTTTGTAAGTTTAAAGGTCCACAACCAAATGTAGCAGTCAAGTAAAAGAAACTAAGAACAAAACACACACACCTTGCAAGGTTTGGTGAAGGGCATCTCATCTCTTCCATACTTGGATGGGCTTTAGGGCTTTGCATAGGTATAGGAGGAAATATACTCATTTTGAACTAAAAAAAAAAAAATTAATGCGGAATACTTTATGCAATTCATTTAAACAGTTTTCACTTTTCTTAGGCATTCACTACATGAATGTGTGAAACTATCAAATTATCCCATCAGGTATGTACTATAGAAAGGGAGAACCATGATAGCACGTGTCAGTTTGAAAGTTGTACTTCCTCAAATAAAAGGAGACATGCTAAAATGTTACTTCAAAAGCATGTTGCAACTATTTATAAACTTCTAAAAATACTGACAATATAGGAAAATCTTTTAAATTAGAATTTTCAGGAAATGTCGAAATTTCCTGTTGTTTTTTCACTTATGGCGACCCTAAAACATATCTATCATGGGGTTTAAATTGCAAGATTTGTTCAGAGGAGGTTTGTCATTGCCTTCCCCTGAGACTGGGGGCATGCCAAAGTCACCCAGTGGATTTCTTGGCTGAGCAGGGAATAGAACCCTGGTCTCCAGAGTTGTAGTCCAACACTCAAACCCACTGTGCCATGTTGGCACTACAAATAGTGTGACCTATATTTTAAATGTATTTTATTATCTATTAAAGAAAAACTGGAGTTAAATGCATACACAAGTTATTATTTGTGTGATTTAATGAAATTGACTTCCATATGATTAATAACGCAGTATAGCAAAAGTTAGCTAGTACACTGCAATGACAATACGATAGCTACCTAATATCATAATTAGTCTTATATGAGAAGGGATGTTATTTCTTTTGAGAAGAAGAAAAAGAAAAAAGAAAAAGAAAGAAAGAAAGAAGCCCTAAGACAGAGCAGTCTAGCTTGTCATTTTGAAGTTCATAAACGCTAATGGGACTTTTTTGTCACATAGAGCACTGTGTTCTTTTCCCTACGTACTCAGCCTACACTTCCCACCATTAAAGTTACAGCTGCCAGTTCCTTCGTTTTGCACGTCTGTGATCGAAGAATGTTAGCAGCAGGAGCACCCTTACTCTTAAATTTGGTTTAATGTAGGTATTCCAAGCCCTGCTGGCAGGCCTCAAGGCACAAACTTTTAATGGAGGCAGAAACAAAGCACAGGAAAAAATAGAAAGAAAGTTATCTAATTGTTAGAGCTATTGCAAGGAAATTTACTTGCCTTTAAAAGTACAGAACAGCTGATGTGAGAAGGGAGTAACAGCAATTACTGAAAGACAACAGATGCAACTATGCTGTTATATCATCATCTATTTGGAACTTCTGAGTGAATTACAAGCCACACGCAAATTGGGTCTCAGCTCATAATTACCAGAACCTTTTTCTTCCTGTAATCACAAATACTTCCTTTCCTCTTTCACTAAACTTGCCTGGTGGCCAAGATCAAAATGGCTGTTGCTAGAGCCTTCATTAGTCTCTTCACAGTATTAGCTTCTTAAAACCTTTGTGAAGCATACTTTCACCACAATTATCATGAACCTAATTTGGAGTGTAATCACTGTAGTGTTCTAAGACCTAATCAAGACCTAAGACCATCTCTTTGTGGCTGTCATCATCAGCCAGAAAGATTTAGTGCGAGTGGTGGAGGAGTTGGAGTGGGAAGATTATCACAAAACTGGGAGCATGGAGATCTCATAATGTTTCCAATTATAAAATTGAGGGCTGTGATCAGATCAGGAACTTGTAATGAACCAAGGTTAAATAGAGCTAATATGGGCCTGATCTGATTTGATCTCTTTCTAAACTAAGTCTACAGAAGTTTGCCCATCACTTATTAAGATTCAGATAATCAGCATAAATTAGGCCTTTCTGAAAGGACATTTGACAGCATAATTGCCATAGAGGTGTGCATCAAGAAACCTGTAAAATATGTATAATCCGCCCCATGCACTCCAATCCTCTGGGAGAAACTACTGCAACAGTGAAGACCAGATTGGTTGCGACCTCCCAGAGGACTTTTTCTGTAGTCGTTCTCACTTTATGGAATGGCCTGCTGGAAGAGATCCGTCAAATTGCCAACTTGGATGGCTTTAAAAAAGCAATCAAGATGGATCTCTTTCGGAAGGCCTTCCCAGAATAAATCACTCGGCCAAAAAATATCCCCCCACACAGGCACATAGGACAACGAATTTGCCACTGTTATTGATGGGAACTGTTGTAATGTTATTTAACTATATTTAATTTTTAAGTAAATTTTAATTGTAATTTGTTTAATTGTTTAATTTGTGTAATTTTAAGGGGGGTATTTATATATATTGTTGTATGGTTTTAAATACTGTAAGCCACTTTGCTTGCTACGGCAAAAAGCGGGGTATAAATAAAAGTTTTATTTATTATTATTATATGTATTCAGGGTCAATTTAAATGCAAATTAATTGTATTGTCCAGGAAACCCCTCCAAGCAGTTATACCTTAAAATAAAAACAACTGCAACTAAACCTTCAGGCAAATCTCAGCATTGTGACTCTACAACATACAATGTATAGAAAGTAATTCTTAAAACAATAAAACTCAGCTGAAAGAATAATGTTCATTGCTGGCATTAGAAGATGGTTCAGAAGGACAAGCCCAGTTTCCATATACAGTGGTCCCTCCGGATTCGTGGGGGATACGTTCCGGGAGATCCTCAAATCTGAAATTTTGCAAATATTCTAATCCCATAGTCCCCAACGGCATCACTGTAAAGGGACTTGACTATTTGTGAAATTCCCTCCCTCCCTTACTGTGCGAAACATGAACTGGCTGAGTTGGAGGGGGTGGGGAGTGCGCATGTCGAGTGCTTCTGGGAAAGAGAGTCCTGATGGCTGCCGGGGCCAATTATAAGCCCCAGCAGCCTAAACTCCAATGAAAGTCCCTCCAGCGCTGGGGGGAAGATGCTGGTAAGGGAATGGGGGGCATCTGTGGCCTTGGCCTCATGAAACCACAAGTGCCAAGACGGCAAATCCAGAGGGACCACTGTGTACACTTTTCAAAGTCTGAATTGTAATAAACCCAAGATGACAAGCACTTACAGTTTACTGATGTGTAATTCTATGCTTGTTCTTTTAAAATCTCTAGAAAGAAACAGATTACAACATAAAGGCAAGAAATACACTTTAATGAGTGTTGTATGTGACTTATTAAACACAAGGAAAAGGCCTATCCCGACATGCCTATCCTATGGAAAGGAAGCAAGAACCCCAGGATACACAGATGCATGTTGTCTGAACATCTGATGGTTCAATCTGATTACCCCCATAGTGCAGCATTTTGTCTACACAATTATGGTATAGAAAAAGTGCATCAAAGACAGAAGCACCAACAATTTCAATATAATAAATCTTGCTTTTCCATATGATTTCAATTCTCTTGTATCCAGTCTCTCAGTCAGACTTGGAAAGTTCAAACTGCTTCTTGATCAGGAAAAGGCAGAAGATTCATAATATCCTCTACTGTACAAAAGAGTACAATACTTTTTCTTTATTGTCTGATAAAACCACACATGACTAAAAAATAACCACTATTTGAAAGGAAGTCCAATACAAAAGAAAAACGCTAAACTCTTCCTAAAAGAAATACAAGACTTTTATTTCTAATTTCCCACACACAAAAAAAAGTTTTGTATCTCTAAGAACTGTGATTCCCACAAATGCAAATTTTCTGTGTCCATGAACTTATTTCTTTCAGGAAGAATTTAACATGTTACTTTTCTTTCATATTTGTATAATGCTCACCAGAGAAACTATTTTAATTTTCTACTGGCAAATGACCCTTCTATAAGCATAGCTTGAAGCTTTCTAACTTAGTGCTTTACTACAGACAACTTATTAATTATCCACATGCTAAATGGTTTCAAACTATCTGTCAGCCACCTCTACATACCTGAAAACACACACACACAGGAAGCCTTGGAGGGAGTTCTATATTTTATTTGCTCACCTAAAAAAAATCTTCACTAGAAGAAATTGATTCAGATTATGTTGTTGAATCAGTGGGAAAATTGCATCTCAATTATCCACATACATCTCAATTGCATCTCAATTATCTCCACACCCTTTTCTGTTCTTCCAGGGTTTTCTTGCAGGGTGCTCCTGATTTTGTGATGCTCTTTTTACATTTCAATGGGCTAACTATTATTAAAGTAAAGCATTACTGACAACTGGCAAAGTATTTCAAGTCTAGGAAAGCTCATGCTACCAGTTTCTTTCTTTCAGTTAATCTCAGAGGTGCTACTAGACCCCTTTGCATACTGATTTTGCCTAGCTTAAATGTGCTTGATTTTAAACAGGCTACCTGATAATACTTATAAAAAAATCAAAACTCTTGTTGCTGGAATTTCTGAAAGCATCTTGTGCTTCCTTTGTGTTGCTCAAATACTTCATCCTGCAAGCCGGCACCAATAATAACTCTCCAGAATTGGGCAGCAATATATTTTCAAGGTAGTCCGTGAGAAAAGAAAGAAAACCCAAAAGACATAGGAAGTTCAGTGTCTCAGATTCTCCCTCTAACTTGCGTTTTTTAACCTCATTCTTTCTTCTTTGCCAGATCAGCTCCAGCATCAACCCCAGGAAAGATGAGGAAGAAAAGCACTGAGGCTGCATCAGCACTACAGAAATAAAGGAGTTTAGTGCCACTTTAACATCCATGGCTCAATACTAAATAACCCTGAGATTTGTCATTTGGTGGGGCACCAGAGCTCTCTGACAGAGAAGCCTTTGCTGATGTTGTTGTTGACTGCCCTCAAGTCAATCCCAATCCCTGGTGACCCTGTGGATGAGACATCTCTAAGACTCCCAATCCTCTATTGCTTTGCTTAGTTTCTGTAAATTTATATCCATGACCTCCTTAATAGAGTCCATTCATCTAGCATACAATCTTCCTCTCTTTCTAGATCCTCCCATCTTTCTTCCTGTAGCATCACTGTTTTTTCCAATGAGTTGTGCCTTTTCATCATGTGGCCAAAGTTTGACAGCCTCAGATTTGTCATCTTGGCTTCCAGGGAAATTTCTGGCCTGATCTACTGTAATCTAGGACCTGCTTGTCTTTTTGGCTGTCCATGGTATCCTCAGCACTCTTCTCCAGTACCACATCTCAGACCAATTGATTTTCCTCCTATCTTCCTTCTTCACTGTCCAACTCTCTCATTCATACATGGTAATAGGGAACACGATGGCTTGGATGGCTCAAACTTTTGGGCTCAGTTGTACATCTTTGCATTTTAGGATCTTTTTCTAGTTCTTTTGTAGCTGGCCTCTCCATTCCTAATCTTCTGATTTCATGACTGCAGTCTCCGTTCTGATCTATGTTTGATCCAAAACACAGGAGCTCTTTTACTACAGTATTTCCAATTTCCTCATTGTCTAGGCTGAGTTCAAAATCTGAATGGATCCCAGAGAAGGCTAGGTATCCCGAACTACAAATCCCAGAACTTGTATTATATCCCATTTTCTAGAATATATGCCATTGGCAGGCCCATTTTATTTTATTTTATTTTATGTACAGCAGTGTGTAAATCTACATCACTTTATAAATAAAGTTTAATGATGATGATGATGATAATCTAGGAAAGCTCATGCTGCCAAATTCTTTCTTTCAGTTAAGTCTCAAAGGTTTTATCTACAAGTGTTGTGGACCAGGGAGTTCTGGTGCCACAATAAACAACAGTTCCCAGGATTTCACAGCATTAAGCCACGACAGTTAAAGCGGTGTCAAAACTGCATTAATTCCACAGTGCAGATGCAGCCTGAGAAGTGACAAGGTGCAAGAAACCACCACAAAATCCAGCCCTATTTTAATGGAAGAGCTACAAAATGGAATGGGGAGGAGAAAGAAAGGCCTGAAGGGGTTCCCTTGGGCCAATATTTTCCCAATTTTAATCCAGAAAGATGTCCCTGATAAATTAACATATGGAATTAAGATTTTAAAAAAAAGGAATAGTGAAGAGAAATGATTTTGAAAGTATATGGGAAATATTTATACAAAGGAAAAAGAAGAAGAATTGGTGATAAATTAATAGAATTATACCTTTGTGGAATTATGAATAGTATATGATGAACATAAGACAGTAAGAAGAATTAATAATAATTTTATGTGGGTTTTTTAAAAAAAATACTGGATTAGTTAATATTAATATTAGTTAATATTTTAAATTACTGGATTAGTTATTATTAAATGGTTTGACAGGAATAAGATCTAGATAAGATAGTAAAGAATGGATAATTAATGTGATTTATTACATATTGTGTGTGGGAATATTAATTAAAAGATTTCTAAATACTATTGTATGTATTATAATGTATTACAATAACATAATGATTTATAATATAATGTATTACATATAATATAATGCATTATCTATAATGTATTATAATATGATGTATATAATATAATGTATCATAAAATAATATAATTATAATATCATATAATATTTAGATAAGGTAGTAAAGAACAGATAATTAATGTGATTTATTACACATTGTTTGTGTACTAAATACTATTGTTTGTATTATAATGTATTGTAATATAAGATGCAGATAAGGTAGTAAGGAATGGATAATGTGATTTATTACACATTGTATGTGGAATATTATGTAAAAAGATTTCTAAATACTATCTTCCACATAATATTCTACAAACAATATGTAATAAATCACATTAATTATCCGTTCTTTGCTACCTTATCTAAGCATTATATTATGACACATTATGTAAAAGATTTCCAAATACTATTGTATGTATTATAATGTATTATAATATAATATTTATATAAGGTAGTAAAGAATGGATAATTAATGTGATTTATTACATATTGCGTGTGGAATATTGTGTAAAAGATTTCTAAATACCATTGTATGTATTATAATGTATTATAATACATATAATAAAGTGTAATATCTATAATGTATTATAATATGATGTATATAATATAATGTACTATAAAATAATATTATTGTAATATCACATAATATTTAGGTAAGGTAGTAAAGAACGGATAATTAATGTGATTCATTCCAAATTGTATGTGGAATATTATGTAAAAGATTTCTAAATACCATTGTATGTATTATAATGTATTATAATACATATAATATGATGTATATAATATAATGTATTATAAAATAATATAATTGTAATATATAATATTTAGATAAAGGTAGTAAAGGATGGATAATTAATGTGATTTATTACATATTGTGTGTGGAATATTGTGTAAAAGATTTCTAAATACCATTGTATGTATTATAATGTATTATAACACGTATAATATGACGTATAATATGACGTATATAATATAATGTATTATTAAAAAATAATATAATTGTAATATTATATAATATTTAGATAAAGGTAGTAAAGAGTGGGTGATTAATGTGATTTATTCCATATTGTTTGTGGGAATATCGTGCGACATATTTCCAAAGACTATTGTATGTTAATTAAAAATGTTATCAATAATATTTTAATTATTAATATATATATATATATATATATAAGAAAAAGGTGTGCCACCAAGTCCTTCCCAGCAACGAGGGCCACCTACCTACTTGCTACTCTCAGTCCCCTCTTTCCAGGGGCTCAGAATGAGAATGTGGAGCGCTGACACGTGTCAAGAGTACACGTATCGTCTGAATGCGGCCAGTACACGTGTCTCCTGGGGGGGGATACACAACAGACACAGACCAAGCCCTGGGCACAAATCTCAGCCCCGAGGCTCAGGACAAGGAAAGGGTCCAAAGCTCCTTCCTCTCAGGCACTGTTTTTCACACAAACACCACTAGGCCTCAGGCTTCACTACTCCCAGAGAGAGAGAGAGAGGCCTCAGGGTTGCCATGGCAACCCCTCAGCAGCAGAAGCGCAGGGGAAGCAACGCCAGCAGGACTGCCTCGTGACGTCACACGGAGGCGTGGCCTCACCGTCGTCGTCACCGCCCCTTTCAATAGAAGTTCCAAGTTCACTTTCTGCCCTGAGGCTGAGAGTTGTGCAACCTTTTAAGTTGCTGGAGGGGTTTTGAGGGTGAAGGTTAAAGGTTCCGTTTGGAAGCATGGACAAGGGGTCCAAAACACACTGCGGGAATAATAATAATAATAATAATAATATTAACTTATTATTATTATTAAATAATAATATAATATTATTATATTATTAAATAATATATATATATATATAATAAAGTATTATCATATATATTATATACACTACATATAATATATAATTATAAAATATAATATCTAATTATTATTATTAAATAATAATATAATATTATTATATTATTAAATAATAATATATTATATATATATAATAAAGTATTATCATATATATCATATACATTATATATACTGTATAATATCTAATTATAAAATATAATATCTAATTATTATTATTAAATAATATATTATTATATTATTATTATATTATATATATATATAATTATATATTATATAATTATAATATTATTATATTATTAAATGATAATATAATATTATTATTAAATAATAATATATTATGTTATATATATATAATAAAATATTATAATATATATTATTTACATTATATATATAATATATAAGTATAAAATATATCATCTAATTATTATTATTAAATAATATATTATTATATCATTATATTATTATAATATAATATATATATATATAATTATATTTTATTATATTATTATATTATTAAATAATAATATAATATATTATATTATATATATAATAAAATATTATAATATAAATTATATACATTATATATATAGTATAATATAAAATATAATAATATCATCTAATTATTTTTATTAAATAATATAATATTATTATATATTATTATATATCTATAATTTTATATTATATAATTATAATATTATATTATATATATAATATTATATCATAATATATATTATATACATTTTATATATAATATAGTTATAATGTATAATATTATATATATATATAATTATATATATGTTACATATATATAATATATATTATATAATATATTATAATATAGCGCTGTAAATTTACACAGTGCTCTCCCTCTGAGTCCTGGACCAAAGCAGATGTACTGGAGGGAGGGCTCAGCTTCTTTATTATATTATATATAATATAATAATAATATAATAATTATATGTAATGTATATTACAATATATCATAATTCTATATATAATATTATAATATAATAATAATATTAAATTATTATTATTATTATTATTATTTTCTTATATCCTGCCTTTCTCCCAATATAGGGACTTAAGGTAGCGAACAAGTATAAAACGATAGAATTTAAAAACAATTCAAAAATATTAAAATACATAAATGTAAAATTTTAAAAAATGGTTAAAACCCATCTTGAGACTGCTTTAATTGCCCTGGCTCACTGCTAGGGAATCCTGGGGACTGTAGTTTTATTATGGCACTAGAACCAGGGCTGTGGATGATAATGATGATGATGATGATGTTTATGTTTATTTGTACCCCGCTGCCTTCCTCCCAGTACAGGGACTCAAGGCGGCTTACAGATCTAAAACAGTCCAAGTTAAAACACTATAAAACATGCAAAATACACGTTTAAAAAAACAAACAAAACAAACAATTAAAAATATCACATTATTAAAATGTAAAGTTTAAAACTCTTTAAAACAGTAGTGGTGATGTTTGGTTTACTCCTCGTCCTACTCCTGAGTAAGATTTTTTTTCTTAATGTTATTTCTACTCCTAGTATACTCCTCAATTAAATATAAAAATAAAAATTGATGTGTGCATGTACAATATAATAACAGGAATAAGGAGTAACAAATATGTTTTAAAAAATTCTCTTTTAAAAAAAAAAAAAGAATTTCCCTCCCATGACTTATAAATTTCCAGAAATTTTACACCTCCATTGAAGAGTAAGACCCAAAGTGATGTAATGGATTGGATGTTTGGTGAAGACTCCAAAAGACAAGAGTTTCAATCTCCATTCAGCCATGGAAACCCACTGAATAAATGCAGACAGGTCAAACTTCCTCAATCATACAGGAATAAATAATAATAATAAAAAATAAAAACTTTATTTTTACTCCGCCTCTCTATCGGGGACAATCTATGGCAATGGAATAAACTTGGCAAGAGAACCCAATACTCTCACATATTCTCAGCTTCAGGGGAAGGCAGTGGCAAACCTCCTCTGAACAAATCTTGCAAAGGAGACCCTATGATAGGTTTGCTGTAGGGTGACCAGAAACGACTTGAAGGCACACAACAGCAACAACAAAACCACACATTGCTAAAAATATGCACACCGTTAAAGTTAGAATAATATTAAACTCTATGAAATTAAAACCATATAAAACATTAATTTAAAAGCATAGGCTAAAAGCCGTACATCACTAAAAACACATTATACTGTTTCCAGATGCCTGGTGGAACAGAAAATCTTCATTTGATGATGAAAGGCCAGGAAGGTGGGAATTACATACCGGTAGCCTATTTCGGTATTTCCAGGATATAGCACCAACCACAGAGAAAGCCATCTCCTGAGGACTCTTTCACCCGGGAGGAATTTCTCCCAACTTCAAATGGAGCCAATGTGAATTCACGTGAATTCACTAGTTTAGCGAATTCACGTGAATCCCCATTTGCGTTCGGAAGGCGTTCGGAATGACTTCCCATTACCCGAAAATAACCAACCCCTTGCCCGAAATTGCATGAGAACCTTTAATTCGCAATAACGTTAAACCCATGATTGCATTCGGAGTGACGTCCCTTTTGCCCGAAATTGCGTGAGAAGCTCTAATTCGCAATAACGTGAAACCCCATGATTGCGTTTGGATTGCCCTTGGATTAAACTTCCAGTTTCCCACGTCTGAAAGAGTCCTGTGTTCACACCAAATGGGCACAATGCACAATAGTGCACAGCAAAGGTAAAATGAAGGAGTGGGGATCTGATAGTGGCAGTGATGGTGGTGCAGCAAAGAGGCAAAGGCAGTGGGAGTAGCAGTGGAAAATGTGGTGGACTGGGAAGGAGTGGTGGTGCAGTTCAATCCATTGAGGCAGCCTGGGGCTATCTGCCACTACTTGTTACCACCACTGTTCTGCTGGCAGAGGGAGAGTCTTGGCTATCTCCCTGTGTGTGCAGCAAAACTATCAAATCACTCATATAACAGTCCATTGTTGAACAGTTTGGCATAAAGGATCCAGGCCAGAATGTTCTGAAAGGTTATTGAATACTGTCATTTATGTTGTCACGTGTGTCACTTTGTTCTTTGCACAGAACTAGCCCATTTTGCTCTGCGTAAAATGAGAAAGACTTTGCAAACTTGGAAGAAGATGAACAAGTGAATGAACTCCTGATGTTGAGGGTAACGTTGTTAGCCTCTGTATTGGTGTTGCCAGAGCAGATGTGAGGATGGACTTGACAGCTAGGTTTGTAGTAAGGTTTGGTTTTGTGTTTGTATCCTTACTGTGGGACCTGTTTTTGCTAGTACTTTCTTCTGTGTCCACATGGGTAAACTATGGATACCTATTGCTTTAATTATAGTTTTCTCCTTTAAAATTGCTTTTAAAAGGCAGTGAAATGCAGTTTTATATATCCCACCTCTTTCCTCAAAACATCACACTCTCTGCTATTTCTGTTTCAATTCCTTCTGATACATGCCGAGGAAAATTGTCTAACACAGCATTGTTATATACTAATTACTGTATAGACATACTTATGTCCATAGGATTTCATTAAAAGTTACTGGGATACTTAAGACTACATTCAGTCATTTCTTTTTCAAATAAACATGCTCATTTTCTTGGTTTTCCTCTGACTGATTGGCAAGACAGCCTGTTTACACTTGTATAAACAACAGCGTACTTACTAAAGTAATCTGTCTCTTCTTTCCAATGATAGACATACTTTGTATTGAGCCTTACGCAGAAATGTCTGTGCATCATGTGTTCCTTTGTTTAACTTTCTGTTTGAGGAACGTGATGGCGACAGTAGTGCCAGTGAAGATCAAACAGACTTTCTATGTAGAAATCACTGAAGGTATCTCTAGTCTTGCTTTTCATTAATATGCCCCAATATACTGGGTTAGTGTCATGTTCCTTGTCATGATAGTTTTAAAAGCCAGAACTTTTACTTCATACATTGTTCTCTGCTGCATTATGATCATAATCCTAAAACATATTTCTCATTTCTCATGTTTTGGACCAGGTGCAAGGGATTAATTCTTCTAATTTGAGATTACCTGGGATATGTGCATTGTAGCAAGTGGATATACAGTGGAGTTCAGTGCCTGGTTGCAAATGCATATAGATACTCACTCTTATCTATTATTTCCATTTTAATGCCATTTCAAAGTCTTTTAATTAAACAAAAGCAGCTTTTATCTTGCACACTTAATTCATGTGAAGTGCAACTTGTGTATACCTCAATGATTTCTATGTAAAATCTCACCATTCAGGTAAGGTCACGAACCAAGTAAGTATTCATTCTTTAATTCTTAGGCTAGATATTAAGGCCTTTCTCCAACATGTTAATGAGAGAAAAGAGGAAAGATAGATTTTTCTTTTTGATAGGCAGTGGTTTGCTATTTGTCTATATTGTAATTTGAATTGTCAGTGTTGTAATGTTTTCTCTCTTTTTAAAGATGTTGATTTTATTGTATTGCTTGCAATTTTCATTAAAGAAACTTATTTAAATAGTTATAGCTGGTTCTAGTTGAATCCGTATCTCCTTCTGGTCTCATTATTTCTTAGCAATAATAAAATAACAGATATCGCTTCTGGAGTCCTAGTGTAATCCTAGTGTAATCTGAAAGAAGTTATCCTCTTACAATTTTTGAAATGAATGCAGGTATTATTGAGAATACCTAGGGTGCGACATATTTGTTGAAGCAACCTGCAGTAGTGTGTATTCAGAAGCAAGGATCATTAAGCTCAAATAGGTTTACTATCAAGTGATAAGTTGGAAGAAAAGATGAGGATGCTGGAAAAAGTGAAAGGTAGTAGGAAAAAAAGGGACACCATATTTCAAGTAGATTGATTCAGTCAAGGAAATCACAGCAAGATCTGGTCAGAGCAGTTGATTTTAGATCTTGGAGGTCTCTCATTCAAAGGGTCGCCATAAGTCAAAGATGATTTGTTGGCCTACAACAACAATAAAATTAGTTGGAGTAAACATCGTTGAATTCAGTGACGTTGCTTTTTAATAGACCACCTTTCTCTGGGACTGGGCAGCTAGTCCTGAGCTCCTATTCCTGCTATGAATCTGACTTGTTGAACCAAAGGAGGACTTGGCTGGCTATCGGGCATCTGCTGTGGCTCCTCCAAAGGTAAGACTAATTTGTCTTCTGATGCAGACAAACTTTTGGGGAGAGGGCATGACAAAAGACCCTCTCTCAATCCCAATTGCCACTTCTCTGGCCTTACAGGGATAGAAGAAGAGGCAGGCACATTTCCACCATGCCTTTGGCCCAGAAGCAGATGAAAGGCCCTCCCTTTCATTTCAAATGCTCCTGCCCTGGACATGGAGAGAGAGAGAGAAGATGCCATTTCTGCTGGCATTAATTCCATCTCACACCGCCATCCCCTTTTCCTTTTGTATCATGTCTTAATTAGATTGTAAGACTGAGGACAGGAACTAGGCTTTTTTGTTTGGTCTTTTGCTTGTAAAGCACTTTGTATAGTGATGGTGCTTTATAGATGATGTAGATGATTATGATGATGATGATGGCGGCCAAGATATTTGTGTCCCCTAATACCAGCTAAAAACTTTGATATTCAATGTTCTCTTTAGCACGAGTGTGCCATGTCCATGTTGAGTTCATGAAGACAGCCGTTCTTGGTGACTTTTTCAGTTTTTTGTTATATCTATAGATATTCCTTTTCTCCCTCGTACTAATACAAGAAATATTGAAGCAAATAAAATTCAAAGCTACTGTGTGTTTAAAAAGTGAAGCCATCTCTCCAGCTGTGAATTATTCTTTATAATGGTGCAGAAAGGGGCCTGATATTTTATAGTTTTAAAACCATTTCTTCCTAAAGAACTAGTTACCATGATGTAAGATGTGGTTATATTGTCAAAAACCAAAATATATTCAAAGGAGAATTATTTTGTTGGTGGATAAAGAAAAGAGCATTTGCTTAAAGATGCTGTTATTGTTGGAATACAGTTCATCTCAAGGAAAAGAATTTGGAGATAGCTTTGCTCAAGGCATGGGGAAATTAATTTAATACATTTCATATACTAATAACCATCCCATTGATCCTCTATCTTCATGACCTATGAAGTATCAATATTACAGCACAGGCCATTATCATTGATGTCATGCTACCCATATAGGTAACATTGTACTTGAAAATTATCAATATTACAGTATAGGCCATTATTGTTGATGTCATGCTACCCATATAGGCAATATTGTACTTGAAAATACAGTTTGCCCTTGTGCAAATGATTGTACAAGAGGTATCATGCCTCAGCACCAGAAAGCATTTGTCCTACTGCTTGTGCAACTGGGGGAAAATAGTGTAACTCCATTATTGCACTTTTTCTTTGCTGATATTCAGAGGGAAAATACAGAAAATAAATGATAAAGTCAATCATATACTATATATTACTTGTTTCAATTGTGGCTTATTACCAAAATATTCATTTTAAATACTGGCAATTGAAGCTTGACCATAACAAGGTTGGACTGTTATGGCTGGACTGGATTATGAAGAAGTTTTATGTGAGCTAATAAGAATTCCAACAACCAACAAAAATACAAAATGTTGAACTTGTATAGTCAGATATTTCTTTCCAGAATGCAGGCTGTTATCTTCCCTTCCTGAGCATGAAAGACCTCAACTTCTTTATTGCCTCAGGCAAGTGAATGTGAAGATCTCCTTCATGGGTGAATGAAAGATAATCAGAATATAGGCCAAGATACTATTTATTCTATGTAGTATTTGGTGGCTTTGAGGGTTTTTTTGGAGAGCAGGTCAGAAGGCATAAAATAGATTCAAAGAATTATGGTGGGGTAATTTGTTCTTTTGTATCTATTTTTCCCCATGAGATGCCTTTGTCTTCCATACAATTGGACTATGTTAATTAAACATATATTCAGAATTAAATAATAAAGTATTTTCAAAGAAAACAAGAAAACAGAAATATTGTTATTACAGTATCACAATCTATGTTTATATAAAGCTGCCTTAGAACATTGTTCTCTGGATGGTTTACAGAATAAGCCAGCAATGCAATTTTAAAACATGATATGAACCAACCATCTGTGATATAACAATTTCCTGTCTAAAAAAAATCTACAGAGACTATGAACAAACAACTATCAAATTGCTCACCAAAGCAACAAAAAATTTTTTTTTAAAAAAAAGATTTATGAAGTAAGTAACTCAAAAGGACCAGAAAGAATGTGCCAAGTGAGTTTGTGTGAGAAGACACTCTACAACCATGGTCCTTCTGCCACTAAGATGAATGTCTCCTTAAGATGAATGTCACCTTTTTTTATCATTTTTCTGAGATACTCAGCACATGATGTGTCATGTGGATCTCAAGATCTGAAATAATATATATGGAGGAAGGTCAAATTTCTCTGTCCCAAGCTATTAGGGCCTTTAACTCTTAAAGCAAACATTTTGAATTTTTGTATTGGACCCAGCAACAGAGTAGGAGTTTGTGAAAAGTAGGAGTTAGTAAAAAACAGTAATATGATCAAGTTAACCAGTACCTGTTAAATATCATGCAACCCTCTTTAGATCCAATAGCAGTTTCCAGACACTTTTTAAAGTAGCTTATGTAGAATGTAGTATAATAATCTAAAGAATATCAGTTCATCAGGAATGATTCCATGAGGAGGGTTGTTTTCTTCTTCTAGCACCAGGAAGAGACAGCCTCAGGACATAATGCAACTGAGTGTACTGAAATAAAATAAGAATATGAAGAGAGCAAGTTGGGAAACAGAAGGGAGAAAAATGAGTTACCATTAGAAAGGAAAAATGCATGGGCTGAGGATGAGAGGAATATTTGTTAAGAATATTTTTAAAAACTGCACATTTTTCTATCTTTTTGTCATACTCTCCCTAATTCTCTATAAACTCAATTGCAGTTTTTCCAGATAGGGGACCATTTCCACATATAATATTGCCAGATACTTTGGGCCTGTGAGATAAGCCATGTTGTAAACCTAAATGAATGTTAGATCTATTAATATATTAATTTTGCCCTCCTACTAGGAATGACAATAGATGACAAAAGTAATGGGGTAAAACTGGCCACAACTTTATTATCAAAGAGGAAACTGCAGCACGGGAGCAAATGGGATAAGTGGGCACTTGTGGGAGGGAGATAAATTAAACCAAGCCTCCCCAAGCTTAAAAGTTGTAGGGACCCAGGTGATCCTCCCAAATGGTGCTGGTTGTCTTGAGGTGACAGTCAAGCCTGGGTCAAGGAACGGCTTCCAATTCCTGTTTGAGCCAAACAGCACTGAGTGGCTCCTTTACATTTCCATGCCTCCTAGAGAACCTTTTAGATATCTTTGGCTAACAGAGTGCCTGCACCCCACAACTAGAGTGAGATGGGCAACACTAACAGCATTCCCTTCACCTAGCAAGCAAGAAGAAAGCACAAATTGTACTGCAGAATTCCAAATAAAGTGCAAGAACTTTCCACAGAAATATGAAAACCATTGTCATGGAACAGTTGTGGACTGTCCATGAGAGATTCCCCACTGAAGAATGAAAGAAAGGTACACCTACGTGATGAATCCATTTCTGTATGTTACTGTTAACCCTGTGCTGGGCTCTTTGAACCTGCCCAGATTCACTGCTCCCCTCCAGCCTCCACACCCACTGCTTCAACATTTCAATCCATGCTAGAATGAATCGAGGCACTGAAGCTCTAATTGGAGCCAAGCCTTCCCAGATGGCATGGCTCAAAACCACATCTGTGGATGGTATCAAATCGCTCTCATCCAAATGAAGAACACTGGATTCTGGACATCACCCAACAAAGCCCAAAACATTTGAATCAGCTCTGACAAGTGCATACCTCTAATACCAAATCATGAAAGAGAACTGTAGGGCCAAAGGATAATGAGACGTGAAAGTGAAACAAATGGCACATTGTTAAGCCCAGTAAACAATGGAGTGCCGCAGTATGGTGATTTAAATCTGGCAGGTCTTGGTCCAGAATCTAAGGGGGAAAAAAACCCAGAAGTAAACAAAGTCCAAGTTCAACGCACATAATGTTTATAAACTGCATATCACTGCCTGCCTGTACACTTTATGTCATAAACAGACACAGCAACCTCAGCTGCAGCCAAAGCCATCCCAAAAGAATGCAAAACATACCTGGAGCCATCCAGACCCTTCATTTTATATTTATTATTACTTGAGTACACTTTTAAAGCTTTTTAAGTGCAATTTTTTTGAGTTCAGTTTCAATACAGTATACTAATTTATCTAATTGCTGTGGATTACAAATAGTGAAAAATAGTCTGTGCTATTCTGAGCTATGAACAAATTTGTTACTGAGATGCAAACAGAAGCTGTTTCAATATTCCCTGTGACGTAAACCAATAAGCTTCTTTTATTAATTGTAGCTGATTAGCCATGAGGCAAACATTTAATTAAACCTTGGGAGACAATAAAATGGCATATAAATTATCCATTCAGGAGTACAAAGGTCTTTACATTTCATTAAATATAATTTAACCAATAATTACACATCTTAAGCTCAATTTGTATTTTAGCAAGATTGAAGACAGCAAAAAACCCCATGGATTTCTACTGTTGTTGTTTGCTAGTCATTTTTAAATTACTTTTTGGCTTGTATTTATTTAGTCAGTTATTCATGTTATTTCCCCAATTATCTTTTCGTTCAAGTTACAGATTAACTCTTGACTTGAAAAGTCTTCAGAATTATAGCCAAACATGTCATATTATGTACCCATGGATAATGTAGAACACATATGTCATTAGATGTAGAACAATTAAAGATTTATCTTGGATTCATTGACCCTCCTAATTGTCCTAATCTTTGCTATAAATCACAGCTCTTTGAAATGTGGGACATATTTTTAACATGGTTTTGGATGTGATTTTAAACTGTAACGTCTTAGACAGTCACATGGACTGAATAGCTGTAAACAAACAAACAAAAAAAGGTAAATAGAATCTGCATCAAAATATCAAGTGTGTAAAGCTTCTGTTCACTGTCTCAGCCCACCATCCATACTTTCTACTGTGTGTGCCTGTTGCGTGCTTTCAAGTCACTTCTGACTTATGGTGAACCTAACATGAGTTTTTCTTGGCAAGTTTTTTTCAGAGGAGGTATGTCATTGCTTTTCCCTGAGGCTGAGAGCATGTGACTTGCGTAAGGTCACCCGCAGTGGTTTCACAGCTAAGCTGGGAATTAAAAGCTGGTCTCCAAAGCCCTAGTCCCACTGAAACCACTATGCAATGCTGCTTCTTTCCTTCCTACCCACCATATTTCCCATTTTTGCAAGCATGACAGCATACTGTAGCCACTGAGCATGCTTAGTTGTTGTCTGCAGCTCCTTGTGCCTCCTTTGGCAGTTGCCAGAAGAGATTTGTTTGTTTTTTATACTCTTCTTCTTCTGCAAACTTTGGGATTCTCCTGGGCACGTCTCTCAGCAGCCCCATTTTTGCTACTTAACCATAATAACAACATTAATATATATGAAACAGGTATGGGTGCTACACTCTTTTCTTTTGATGAAGAGATGGAAGGTCCTTTGCTATTTGTCTACCAACATGCATCTTGCTGAAATTTTATTTTGTTTGCCATTTCACTTACCTGAGCATCTCAGCTTGTATTGTTTTATAAACAGATTGACATCACCCCCTTAAGACTCTTTAAGTTCTGCAGTTTCGGAATATTTTACAATTGTAGGAAAAGCAATTGACTTTAGCTGCTGTCACACTGCAAAATTAATGCAATCTGATAACACTTTAACTGCCATGGCTCCATCCTATGGAATCATGGGGTTTATAATTTGTTGTGGCACCAGAACTCTATGACAGAAAAAGTTAAATTTCTCAAAACTATACTGTAAAATCCCAAATTCCATAGCATTGAGCTACAGCAGTTAAAGCAGTGTCAAACCTTTATCAGTTTTCTAACTATTTATTAAACTAACTAACTAACTAACTAACTAAATAAATTTTTAATACATTCATACACTCCGGGAGGAGGATCTTTATCTCACATAGACATCTTATTGTCTGCACCTTCTTGCAGAGGTTTTGCAGTGGTCCTGAGCCAGCCCTAAACAGGTTGGGACCAGGATGTGCTTCCTATTAATAGGAATTCTTCCACAAAGGCCTGGTTGCATGTTTCACAACCTCAAATGTCTAGGTTGTCAGATACACAAAACAAAACTTTCTGTAGAGTAGCCTCTTGAGTGTTGAACGTTTTTCCAAGAGGTTAGTTACATCCTTCCTTACTGAGCTTTAGGTAGGCAGTCAGAAGTGGTCTGTTCTCTTGCCTTTGTCTTTTTAAACTGCTTGCAAACAGCTTTTAAATAATGTTTTGTTCCCACGTTATTTGGTTTTATGATTCTAAAGCAGACTAGCTGTAGTACCCGGTGCTGCTCAGCAAAATCATTAATCATCTTTAATGGTTGTTCAGTTTCACATAGTCTGGAGAATGGACATCTATCTTTTTGGGTGCTTACATTTTCTTCATGTTGCACATTTCTGTTGCCCTTCAGACAGTATTCATCTCTTGATCAGCTGCCAAATACACAATCCCATAGGAATGGTGGCGGGGGGGGGGGGGTGAGGAGGGTTGTCTCCAAGGCCTTTCCAAAGTGAATTTCATATATTCCATGTAACCTATATGTTCAGTCAGACAATTCCAAACATCCCCCCCCCATGCACACACCTCAAGATGTGGTGAAACTTAGGCAGCATGTTGTGGTAAGACATAAACAAGAAGATAAAAACTTATTGTTATTACATTATTGATTTTTTTAAACTGATCAAAATCTTTCAAATAGTGTGCCACGTTTTTCTGTATGAAAGAAAGAAAAAAAAATTCTCTCCCTATAGAGATTTTAGTGTAGTATAGAGCATATAACCTATATTTTAGCTCAGAGCTTTCCAAAAATACTCTCCACATTTTGTGAAAATCTAATGAAAAAATAATTTGTGTGCCCCTCAGACCCAAGGGAATTTTGTAAATACGTCATCCCAAGCATGCACTCCACATTTGGTGAAAATCCATCCTCCAATTTTTGTGTGATGTGATAACAAAAATACAAATGAACAAAAACAATTTCATTTATATAGATGATTTTGAGAGTCTTACAAATATGAGGAGGAAGACTGCATTATGTTTTTCATGTGATTTATTTATTTATATAGTCATATTTTCTTCCCCGTTCCCTCAGGTTGCTGATATAGATTTTCAGCTAAAAACAGCTTCATTTATATACTGCTTCATACTGAACTACCAGTGTCTAAGCAGTTTACAAATGTAACCTAATTGTCCCCAACAAGATGGGTACTCGTTTTAGCGACCTTGGAAGGATGCAAGCCTGAGTCAGGCTTGAGCCCTGGCTAGTTTTGAAGTCACAACCTTATGGTTTTGAGTAAGTGGCTGCAGTACAGGCATTTAACCACTGCACCACCTGGGCTCAGTGCTATCCAAGGAACAGGTACTGAATTTAGTAATGGCATATAGGATGCATCTGCAACACAGAAATAATGCAGTTTGATACTGATTTAATTGCCATGGCTCAATACAGTGCACCCACACCAACCGCAGGCTTGCAATCCGTGAATTTGAGCATCCATGGATGGCAAACTCCATTGATTTGAATGGCATGCATGCATCTGGCCCTGGGAAAGCAGCTGCATGCATGCCACCATTAAATACAACAGAGCATGAGGTCTCACAGTTTTTGCCATCTGTGTGTATGTGTGGGGGGTGGGGTCCAGAACAGAAGCCCTATGGATAAGAAGGACCTACTGTACTATGGAATACTGGGATTTGTAGTTTGTTGTGGCATCAGATCTTTCTGAGAGAAGGCTAAGTATCTCACAAACCTACAAATCCTGTAGCATTAAGCCATGGCAGTTAAAGCAGAATAAAATTGCATTATTTCTGCAGTGCAGATGCAGACATAGTCCCACAAGATAAATGAATACTTGATTTATCTTTTAAATTCCATATTGCATTAGGTTAATTAATGCATTATTTTCCCATTGCAGAGTGATTGTCAGGCAATGCCACACATGTAGAAATTCACACGGGACTTCCTTTTATAAATGGGTTAACACTATGTCTAGCCTCTATAGCATTTACTTAGAACCATTTGGAAATACAGGCTGACCATTGCTGCTAGTCATGTGGTGCTGGTGTGTGTCTGTGTGAGCATGTGTGGGAGTTTTTTATATAAAGTTTTTACATTTTGTTTTTGAAGAACACAGCAAGGACCAATGAGACAACAAGCAGGCAAGCAAACCAGAGGCATAGACATTAAGCACACCCTGAATACTAAGGACTTAACACTTGTTCTTCTGAAGTTAAATGTAGGTTGCTCCATTCATGTACAAAGATATTTAGATGGAAAATGAAAACTCGCTGCTGTGAAGCTCTTGCATTCATATATAATTGAAATACCCAAGAGTAAAATACTCAGGCACAATAGATGACAACTGATAAAAACAAGGGACAGACTTTAAAACAAGATTTATAACTCTGGGGATTGTTCAGAATTTCTAACACAAACTGAAAAAAACTTCAACAACTACATCTAAATTATCACATAATGAAAATCCAAAACAAAATAAAAACAATTGAAATGCTGAAGTTGACAAAAAAAGTGTATGTTCATTGCAGTGCTGTAAAAGAGTACCATGACAATCCAGAGATGTACAAATAATAGCTGTTGACTTTTATCTTCTGTGCCTGAGCTAAAAAAGGGACAAGTGCTTTATCCTATAATCCTCTAGAATCCTTTGGAAGTAAGACTTTCAAATTCAGAACTGAGGCATGGGGGATATACTCTGTTGTGTCGTTGCCTTTTTAATTTCTGAAAGTATTGAGAGGTATAAAACTCACAAAAAACAATATGGATTGCTCAGGTCTTTCATTGTTTGCTAAATATATTTACAAATATAAATAATCTACAATAATCATGTCAGATAGAAAAAAAATATCTTTAGTTTTATGGCAAAAAAGTGTTGATCTATTTCCATTCCATACAGCTGACTTGGGTAGCTTACATTGCAAAACTTTGCTGAGGAACGGGCAGCTGTGTTAGACTATCACAGAATCAGTACTTTGCGAACTATCCTTAAGTAAATACTTTGTGAGTTGTTAGTTTGTAAGGCCTCTTTTTTAATCATTTCAGAGAAAGTATTGTTATTATTAAATTTTTCCTAGTTTTTCCTAAAAAATGTTTTAAAACTTCCTATTCCAGCAAGGTGACCCAGAAGGATCTAGCTCCCAACATAGGCTATCCACTAAGGCCATCCCCGTCCCATAACCAGGTCTGAAACCAGATTGAAATGGACCTATATAATCTAAAGGATGGATAAAATTTGACCTTCTCTATGCTACTGGACTGAAACTTCCATCAGCCCTGTTCCTCATAGCTGGGATTCTGGGATTCACCGGGGGAAAACCTCACACAAAACCCATATGACTGTGTTCTATAGCCTCCTGGATGTAGTAGTGCTTTGTAATTGTAGACAATTGGGTGTCCTTGCTATCTGTGCTATATGGAGCTCTACACATTGCTAAATACATGCTCTCATTTCAGCATAAACAAATATAACAAATCCTGTAGCACCATTGTGATTAAGTGTGAAAAAGAATGTTCTTGCATAAGCTTTTGTGGACTCCAGTCCACTTCATCAAATGCACAATGAGAACCTATGCTCAAAGATTCTTTTCCTCATATATTCTCAAAGGAGTGACAGGATACCTTTCTATCTCTTTATGCCCATAGCTAAGTTATTCTGCTCCTCCTTGCACAAATACACATAATAGTAATCACATTTGGTCTGTTTTTGTACAGATTCCTGTTACGTGCCTCCTCATACATTTCTTGAGCAAAAAGAACATCTCACTTAATGATGTAATCATATATCCATTTACCTGGGACCAAGTCCTATTAAACTCAGTGGCCTTCATTCATAGTAGACATTATAGCACTGAACTTTGAAAGAAGACTGGAGTATTTGCAATATTTGCTTGAATTATACAAGCTGAGCAAAGGAAGTCAAAGAAACTCCTATTACTCAACAGGATAGTCTGCATCAGATTTCAAAAAAGAGTCTGTGCCATCCCCCATCCCCTTAAGCTCCCCCCCCCCCCCCCAATTTCACATTAACATCTGCTAGAAAACCTCAGCTCTGGTCCAAAACACACTGCAGAAATAATCCAGTTTGAAACCACTTTCACTGCCCTGGGTCAGTGCTAGGGAATCCTGGGAATTGTAGTTTATTTTGGCACCATAGCTCTCCGATAGAGAAGGTTCAATGTCTCACAAAGTTACAGTTCCCAGATTACTCTAGCATTGAGCCTGGGGAAGTTAAAGCAGTCTCAGATTGGACTATTTCTACAGTGTGTTTTGGACCTTGTGTTTTGTTTCCTAAAATTAAGATTCAAAAACTGATATTTCTATCTTTAGTCTCTTCCTTTTGTCTCACAAAGAGAGAAGTCCGCTTCTTAAAGCTCTAATTGATTCCAAATGATCAAGAGAAATCTCCAGCTATCAGGAGACTGATATTCAACTCCCAACTGATGAAATATCAACCAATCAGTTTGAGCTATTCACTTAAAAAAGAAACAATCCATCTCTGTTTATAATTATACATCCACCCAATTTACTATATTAACAGGAATATAAATGTAAGAGCAACAAGACCAGCAAAGTTGGCCAATGTAACAAAACTTTCAAAATCCATCTTTTTAAAATAGATCTGATTTCTTAAACAAAGCAACTCACTCGAATTTTAAGTTCATGCAAATATTTCAATTTGTTTCTGTTAATAATTATGCATAAATCATGCTGTGTTCATAAATGCTATGTTTATTTTGGTAACGGCAACAAGTGTTGAGATTAATTAACGCTGTACCCTCTTGAATCTATAGGCCAACTGTTGAGTCTTCCCTTAATTCCTCCCCATTTTTGCATTCTTCCTCACCAATCCTCACCCCACCTTCTGCCTTTGATGTGTTTTATCTTCCTTGTTTGGTTTCTCAGTGGAATCATCTCAGAATAATCCTGCAGTTTTCTTTTATGAGTGAAACTTTGCATTTTTACAGTTGTCTGGAGAAAGATCTTTCCTTGTGAAATATCAGTTTTAATAACCTGAAAAGAAAAATGCCATAAATCTGCACTAACCACATAACGCTGAAGTCTCTCAGAGACTGATTAACATTGAGACTCTACACAGGTTTTTCAATAATTAGAGGATGTGCTTGCATGGAACCGTGGCTGCTCTGGCCTTGATGCCTTTTCCCAGGGCAGCCAGCAATTATTACAGCCTACAGTACATTTTCTACCTTCCCAGTCTTCAGCCACTGATTCCTCCCCCCCCCCCCATGTGTGTGTGTGTGTGTGTAAGTGAAAAAAGTTTCTTAATTTCATATAATCTTATCATCAAGACTGCAGTAGCAGCATGTTCTAATTATGACTAGTTTTTCACACACACACAAATTCCTTCCATCTGGCCAGGAGTTTCACTGCCTCTTTCCTAGAGTATTTCTTCACTCGGTGCTGTTGGGAAAATTGCAACCACATCCTCGGCAACTGCATTAACATGGCAGATGACAGCTTTACATTATAAGCTAAGATGGCCCATAGCAACTTGGTTTCCCCTTTCACAAAGCTCTGGCATGTAGACCTGACTCAAAGCTGCCCTGTAAGCACTCTCTTATATTAGCATTACGTTTATTTATTGCTCCTGGATTTGTTGTGCCTCCATGTTTCATAAATAACAAATTAGATGGAGAGGCAGATCTTAACGTTGCCTATGCTATGTGGATACATTTAGAAGTGATTTCCCTGTGTCATGTAAGTACAAAGTACAGCTATGAGGCAGAGTGTCAAAGCACTGCAGCTTCAAAATACATATTTGGTACTTATTGTTTAACTTTTCTCCAGTTTGTTGGATGGAGTAAACCAACTTTGGCCTTGGCCTTGGCCTATCTCAGATAGAGGTTCTTCTGTGATTGTGATTCCCCTTATGGTTACCCCAATTAGTACCAAACAGTGGATTCATTTGGGTAAGATTTGGAATCCCATATTTTGTGCTGGAGAGCCTAAACACTGCATTATGATAAATGGGACGAGGTAATAGCTGCACAGATTATTATTTTGACATAGCCAGAGCAGGCATTTGATTGTGTACTAGTGCAGCCTCCCTTAACCTAGTACCTTCCAAATATAATGGAAGTGGTAGGGGTTGTCCGAACAAGCTAAATAAAACATCCTTCCCCCATGGTGAAAAGAGATGTAGAGATGCTGGAACAACACAAGCAAAGAGGGAAACAATCTAATCTCTTTTTATTGGAGATGAGAGTATCTTTTATGAACAGAGTACTGTCATGAAGAGCTTGGAAATGTTTTTCTGAATTATGATTCCAAGGATTCACCAGACTCCCAGATTATAACAATCTCACACTGGCTGGGGGATTCTAGGAGTGATAGTCCAATTCTTTTTCCCAAACCCTCCTTATCTATTGCCAACAAAGGCACTTCAGAAGACAATGGCACATGGCTCAGCCTAAAATATGGGCGTATTCACCTGGGAGGAGGCACTTTTTCAAGTAGCTTGCCCCTTGCTATTAATAACTTGAAGATTGACAAATAACATCTGAATTGGAAACATAATACCAGCCGGGTCCCTGCCAATTAGCTTTATTGTCTAGGGTTGATGGGAACTGGAGTCTAGCAACATCTGGAAGAAAACAAGTTTCCCATTCTTGATTTACAGCCAAACTTCTTGTACACCATCCAGGTACCCACAAGGGGAAGCATGGCTTATACATTAGTTATTTGCATACATACATAAATAAACGGGAAACTTTCCAAAATAACTCCCATCAAAACTATTAGCTCACAGAAATAATTCTAAAACATTGGGGGTACACATACCGTCAGACCTGGTCCACTGTACTGTATTATTTTTGGTGACCTGAATTATGTTTCAACATTCCATGTGGTGGGCAAAGCTCTAAATTCATAAATTAAGACTTTCTTGAAAACGACAAGTAAATGTTCATAAGTTGTATGCCAAACTCTCTCTCTCTCTCTCTCTCAGACAGACATTGTAAAAGTGAGACCTTGGTGTCGCTGAAATGTTTTCCTTGTAACTTCTTTCCTACGCTTGCTCACTTTACCAGTCAAAACAAGTTTTTGATCATTTCACCACTGTCTAACAAATGTGATGCTGTGTTCTTTGGGCTCCATATATCATCCCAAACAATAGAAAACATGTCAGGATGGCTCCCCCCTCCCCCTGGTTAGTGAAGCTGTCAGAAGCACAAAGGGTACCGTTTTCTTGAAAAAGAAGAGACTCCTCTAGTTCTCGTTGCAGTCCACACTTTTCTAAACTTCCTGTTATGTGGATTCTCCAATGACTGGTTGCCGATCACTCACAGACCTGTTCTGAAATTTTTAAAAAGCAAGTGCAGGCATGTATCAAAGCATTCAGCATGAAACTGAAAGCTGCAACACTGCACGGAGATCACCAGAGCTCTCTGTTTCAATTGTCAGAGTATCTTTCCCTTTGATTTACCAGTTTAGTTTCATGTCCCTGAGAACAAAGCTGCCATCCCAATTACAATTAATCTTACCTTTCTCTTGTCTTCACAGAGGAACCAGTGTTTTCGCATCTGTACAAGCAATCACTACATAACAAGGTTACATGTGCCCCATTCCCCCCACCCAACAGTAGTGAGAAGTGTAGGGCAGTGCCACAGGGTTTAGTTTCCTCTGGTTGAGAAAAAGAGCACTGGAGAGTTAAAGGTGTCTTTGTAACATCTAATTTATTTACAAAGATACGAGCAGAGAACTGGAGACACAAAGAGGCTTTGGAGCAAGTATCTCAGCTACTGCTCCCGCCTCACATACTCGGAGAACATACTCTTTCAGCCAGTTCCATGGCAACCTAGTTTAAGTTAATTCTGCTAAAACTTTGTCTTTTCTGCCTGCCTCTCTCTAAAAATTAGAAGTTGCATGCCTGCAGAGAGAAAAAAAATCTGGTTTCTCCTATTGAATAACTTGTGTGACACCTGTGCTTCATTCTGACAAGGAGGCTTTGCTTTCTCAATGATCTCTTCCTCTTTGGGCAATTGACTAGCAGGATTTATTAGTCGCTTCTTATATTCCTCACATTGCAGGTATTTCCCACAGACAAGACTGAGAGGAGAGGACTTTTTCTCCCTCAGCATGGTCCCATACTGCACAGAAGAACAAACAGAAATATGGGCTCTGAAGCTGATCAAGATTTAGATGAACAACCAGAGTTGGGAAGGAGAGCTCTGGGGGCAAATTGGGAGGCATGGCAAGCTCCATCTATGTTCCAAATCAGTGATAGGCACACTTCAGAGTTTGAAAGGCCACTCTACTCATTTTTTGGCTTCTCTGGCACTGTGGAGGGCTGTAAGGCTCTGTCACAGCCTGCATATTGGGCAATTGGATGTGATGACATATTACATTTGGTTGCTTCTGAGGCAATTTTGTTTTGGGATGTATTGGTTGTTTTGCAGTGGAATATAAAGACCCTGCAAAAAGATTATTTTGAATGTTTAAAGATGGTAGGTTGGCCCTGGCATAAGGTTTACAAAAGAGAGGAAACAGAGAGATGCCAGAGCATCTGGGTTTCAGTCTGGGTTACAAGGGACCCTCCCAAGGGCCACATTGATACCCAAAAGACCTCATGTGGTCCATGGGTCATATGATTCTCAATTTTGATCTAATGCCAAATGGTAAAACTTAGTTCAGCCCTCTCCTCCAATTTACTCCTTCCTGACAGCTGGAGAGTTTCACCTTCCCAAACCTTGCAGGGAGATTATCTAGCTGTCAAGGAATATACAGATCTTCCATTAAAGTCTCTGGTCACACATTGCTTACCCATACACAATAATGAAGATTGCACAGATTCCTAACAATAATTCTCAGAATTTATTTTAAAAGGCAGCATAGGAATGTCTGCTTTCTTTCACTTTGACAATACATATACTTCCCATATGAAGCATTTGGGTTTCTATTTTTTAATCCAAGCCTTTTTAAAGGCAGGTTTTTTTTTCATTGAGAACATTTTATTACTACAAAACCCCTTCATTAAAGGGCAAAAATCTGTAAAACTATTGTCACTTTCACTGAAGCTTTTTTTAAATCCCACAGTAAGGAAAGAAAACAAAATAGTAATCAAATCACATCTCAGGCTATCCACACTCTATATATGTGAGTTTAAAGAGCATGGGAGTCAAAAGATACAGGGCAGGAAATGGTGCCTTCCTCCCCAAAATGTTTCTGAAGCATGACTGAAAGAGACCAAACCTTTTTCCTCTTTAATGAAGAAAAATACCAGTAGTTTATCCTTGAAATTCACTGCCACAGGATGTGGTTATGACCACCAGTTCAGGTTATTTCAATAAAGGATAAGATAAATTCATGGAGAATATTATCATTAATGGCTACTAGTTATGATACCTGTAAACTACATCTGAGATCAATAGCAGCATTCACTTATGTCTTTCTTGTTGGCTTTTCATTGGCATCTGGTTGGTCCCTGTAAAGAAACAGCTTCATTTATATACCACCTCATATCCTTAAGGAGTATCTAAGTGGTTTACAACTGTAAGCTAATTGCCCCCAACAATCTGGGTACTCATTTTAGCGACCTCGGAAGGATGCAAGCCTGAGTCGAGCTTCAGCCCTTATGCTGGTCTTGAACTCGCAATCTTATGGTTTTGAGTGAGTGTCTGCAGTACAGGCATTTAACCACTGCGCCACCAGGGCTGTAGGAAACAAGAAGTCTAGATCAGGGGTGAGAATCATGTTAGCCTCATCTCATATGTCGTTGGACTGCAACTCCCAGAAGCACTACCATGACAGCCAGTTGAGAAACATGCTGGGAGCTGAAGCCCAACACTGTCTAGATGGCTACATATTCCATCCCTGATGTAGATTAGAAATTGGTCTGACCCAGCAGCCCACATCAACGTTCTTCCATCCAGAATGCAGGAACCAGACTGCTCATTGGGACTGGGTCAAAGCTTGCAAATGTTATTTTTTGAACTACAGCTCCCAGAGTCCCCCAACCAGCCTGGGCAACAGTAACTTTTCCAAGCCTTGAACTGAGCAGCATGAAGCTGATTGCAATTTCAAGGGCTCCTATCTGCTTTGCAGGTGCAACTGAAAGTATTGGTAACAGGGTAGCTGAGAAATCACCTTTCTCCCATGTACCTACATGTACCTTACAAATCAACTCAAGTCCCTACAGCCAAAGAACTCAGATTATGTAACCAATACACCAAACAAGAGAGTTCTGCCAAAAACTATAAATGAACAGGATATTTACACTTCCCAATATAAAAAAACCACTATGTAAAAAGATAACCAAATAACTAAACTAGGGAACAGAAAGCCAGTGCAATTTCTAAAAGGGTAGCAACACCCCACCGAGAAATATGCAAAGTGCTAAAACTAATTAAAATCAAATAGTATTTATAATGGTAAAAATTCTAAAACTCAAGGCCAGACGCGTTTCGACTACAGTTTGTATATTTCATAACTTCTACTATCTGCAGTATTCACAAAACATTTCAAATTGCTGCTATGTCTGCATACTGAACAATGTCCACAGATGACATTCTGTTTGTTCAGTGATGGAACTGTATAAACATATTTGTTCAGAGTAAGTGCCCTGAACTTAATGGCACTTGCTCGTAGAAAACTGCACTTAAGTTATGTAAATCAGCTTTTTAAAAAAGGAATTTATGATGAAAATTGAACTTGAGATCATCATTACTAAATTACACTAATGCAAAGCTTGATATTTTCCAAAACTGAATGATGTGAAATATGAGTTATTTCCTATCTATACCTGTCATGTGCAAATCCATGCACATGGAATTTGCACTTGCTACATTGTTTTATATATGAGAATGAAAACCATTTTATTAATGAAATAAAATTAAATAATTCTGCAACTCCTCCTTTATCATCATTAAACGAAAATCAGATGCTATGTTTCTGACTCTCACCTTCTCCACAGCAGAAACCATAGTACATAATGAGAAGAACCGCTATAATGCAGACTGCTTTTGGCAGTCTACAGCCTAAGCTTTGACTGGAAAAATCAGTGCAAAAGGTCATCTAATACTAAGTTATTCTGTTTGAACCTAGAGCTTTGAAAAGAGGGCTAGTCATGAAACATAAGGTCCCTTCGAGTGCTCAGTGATACAATGTAAATAAAACATTGGGGAGCAGAAATACATGTGGAAAGATCTTTGGAGATGAGAATGGAGAAACTGGATAACAAAAAAATAAAACAAAAAAAAAAGCACAACTTAAAACAAGTGGGAATTAGAAAATACAAATTGCATTGATTGTTAATGGCCCAAATAGGTGTCAATAAATTCAGGTATGTTCAATGAAGAGTGAAACCAAAAAATATCCTTGAGTGTACATAATGTTTGCATGCTGACTAAGCAAGAACATGAGCAAGGCACTGGTACTGCCTCTTTCAATTTCATAGAACACAATCTCCATGACAGTCACCCAGAACAAGCAGCAAATAAACAAACTGATTTTAATGGATGGCCAAAATACACAAGCAGGAACAGTCCCACTTGGAGAAAACCTATCTCAGGCAACACCAAAGAAAAACTATTCCCTTCGTGCTCACCCTTGATCTTTCCCTCTCTTTGCCTCAAGCATACTTTTTGATTCTTTTTCTTACCTGTATTTGGTATTTTCATCTGGGATACTTCTGTGCCCAAAGTCACTTGCTTTCAGACACATAATACTCGTGCTCCTACTGCTTAGCATGAACTAATTCAGGTGGGTTTTCCAGCTCATCTGCTTTTGTACAATTGCTTTGTTACACAGAAGGATCGCACAGAGAATGGATAATGCTAAGTTTCATTTCTTGTTAGGCAACTTCAGTTCTAAAAAGTGGCTCATCACGTACACACATAAGACTCATCCCCAGAATTTACAGCCCCTTAATGCTGAATTTGTCCCCCAATACTTGACATTAATTTAGAAAAAAAAAAAGAAGGGTTCTGAGGGCTCAAAATATGTCGCATGTGAAATATGTAGCATGTGCTGTCATAATAAGCTTTACAATTTCATTGACATTTATAATTAGAATATAACAGAATACAATGAAATAAAAATAGACACATGTAAAACTCTCTAAACATCACTAGAGTATCTCACAGCAAAAACACACAATTCCATCACTCAGAATGCAAAAACATTGTGGTACAAATCAATGTACAGGAAGAATAAACATAATTTTTAATTCAGTGGTGCTGTTTGCTTGCTATTAAACAGTGAAAGTTAATTTAACACTGAACCTGTGGTTCTCATAATCAGAGTAATTACATTTGACAAGCATAAGCCATGTTCAGGTATCAGCCTGAAGATATGGAAGGTGGTGGGACTCCAGTGCACATGTAAACTTCAGCCCAGACACTCCCATGTGCCCAGCTCTGATACAATCATGTGTTGAGTGTGAAGGTTTAAAAAAGGCTTTGTAACTGTGTGCAGTTGTATGCAAGTGTTTGAGACTAACAAGTATCCCTGTAGTCCTCAAAAACAGATAGTGGAAAAAACAAGCCAGTCCAGGTTCATATACAGATCATAGCAAAAGCAGAAACATAATTGAGGCAGTCTTGGGTCTAAATACAAAAACAGTCTTGAGCAGGTTCTAATATCATTCAGGGAGTCACCCAAGAGAATAATCAAAGATACACAGTGGGGCTTTTTACATTGGCAAGAAAGTGTGACATGAAGTTGCACTTTCCTTAATGCTTAGCAGCTAGACAGCAAGCCCCAGGTGTGCATTTAAAAAGTACAGGGCAGCTAGACTGAGGTTTTTTCTGTGGCTCAGCAACTACATGGGAAGCTGTCAAAACGCTACAAACACAGGCGGAGCAGCTACATGGGCGGCAAGGAACGTGGCTTTTAGCCGCGCTTTAAACATTTTTTTCCCTTGCTGGCTGCGAATTGCGCAATTGCGCAGGTACACCATACAGTCAGAGCTTATCACATGGGGGAGTACAGGACCATTCCGAAAGAGGGAGAAAGTGAGGTCAGTTCGGAAATGCACATGATTATGCACAAGCTCATCACACACAAGACAAGAGAGCATCTACACAAAAAGAAAATGCAGAGTCAATACGAAAGAATTCATCACATGTGAACATACTGGTCGGCTTTCTGTTGCAAATTAAGGCATCTTGGGAAATGGTAGCAAAGGCTCATGGGAGTTGTAGTCTGTGTTCTGTCAGAGCATTATATTGAGTTGTCTTGAGGTTTCAGCCCTCTGTCCAGGAGGGATTCCCATATGTCCTCCATTCTTGAGCAGAGGCCCCCCTTTTCCAAGTTGACCAGGCACGTCCTCCTTTGCCAGGACACGTCCTACTTTTCCAGCCTTCTTTTTGAAGAGGAAGCAGGAGGGCCAGGCATGCTCTGGCTAGGCTCTGGGGGTCTCTTCCTGGCTCCTTCCCTCCCTCCCTCCCTGCTGCCTTCCTCCTCCCTTTGGCTGAGAGAGTGTGACTTACAGGGAGGAAGGACAGCGGTGGTGCTCCAGGTCCTCCTGATGCTGGGCCAGGGCAAGCTGGAAACAGGAGGAGGAGGAGAGGGACCTGGAGCACCTCTGCTGCCCTGCTTCCCTGCAAGTCACACTCTCTCAGCCAAAGGGAGGAGGAAGGCAGCCAGGAGAGAGCCCTGGAGCCTGGCCAGAGTGTGCCTGGGCCTGCCTTCTCCTCCCCCCTTCGGCTGAGAGAGTGTGACTTGCAGGGAGGCAGGGCAGCGGAGGTGCTCCAGGTCCCTCCCCTTCTCCTCCTCCTCTTGCCAGCTTGCCCTGGTCTGGCTGAGCGCCTCCAGTGCCCTGCTGTCTCCCTAGAAGTCACACTCTCTCAACCAAAGGGAGGAGGTGAAGGAAGGTGCAGGCGCACTCTGGCCGGGCTCTGAAGGTCTCTTCTTGTCTTGGCACCTTCCCTCCCTCCGCACTTGTATCGCTGCCTTTAAATGGGCGCTTTAAAGATACAGAGCCCCATTTAACCGTTCAACTACACCTTAGCCTTTAGATGCAATAGGGGTGCTTTTTACATTGGCTAAAAGGGGCGGTCCAAACTCGCCCCTTCTAGCAGCGAGATGAGGCCTAGGCTGCCACACGGGCAGCCCCAGAGGCCTCATCCCGCCGCAACGACCCGCCGCAAAAAAGAGCTCCGGGATTGAGCTCTTTTTTTGCGGCGCGGGAAGGGCGCGATTGGCGCCCTCCCGCGCCGCCAGAGCGTCGAAACGTGCGCAGCGCGTCAAAACGCTGCGCACGTGATGACGCTTGTACGGCGCCACCGTGTAGACGCCGCCATCTTTAAATGGCGGCGTCCATGCGTTTTAGGCTTAGGGAGGGTGTAAAGGCTACGCCCTCCCTAACCCTAAATGCGGGCTTTTTAGCCCTAAAAGCGCCTTTTTTTGCCCGTGTAAAACGGGCCAGCAATGCTGCACCCTTTTTAAAAAAGTAGTGGGGAAATCAAACTACTTTTTAAAGGCACTTCTTCTCCCTTAAAACTCCAAAATAGTGTTTTCATGGCACACTTTCCATTTTTCTCATCTAAAGGCTGGGCTTTCATGCAGCCTTCAACACACCTCTTTTTGCCAATGTAAAATGGGCCAGCTCCTTTTTAAAGCACTTCTTCTCCCTTAAAACTCCAAAATAGTGTTTTCATGGCACACTTTCCCTTTTTCTCATCTAAAGGCTGGGTTTTCAAGCAGCCTTCAACACACCTCTTTTTGCCAATGTAAAACGGACCACTGAGATCCAGAAATCTACCAAATAAGAGTATCAGAAAAAACCACACAGGGAGCGTTGGAGCTGTTGCTTGCAGCAAAGGAACGACTTTGACTGCACTAATTTATAACCAGCTGTAAATCAGCACAGCTGGCCTAAGTAACTCAGTATGTTTCTTTTTTTAAAAACAGGTTGGAATATTTTATGCTTCTTTCTAACTGGTGTTTCAGTGTGCGGACTTTATTACCTAAAGTTAGAAAAGTGGAATTTTAACAGAATAAAAGCATCTTTGGCCAGTACTTTTCACTCAGTGCCATGTCTGTCCTGCTGCTGTGACCTTTTCATTGATGGGCAAAACCCATCAATAGCCTCTCAGTCTTGCTGCTATTCCATTACTGTTTTTGTGCCATAGGACCTTGTGCTGCAGTTCCGGTTCTCAGGCAGTCACGTGGGTGTGAGTGGTGCGAATTCCTCTTCAAATAAACAAAAAACAAAGAGCTTCATTTATATACCGCTTCATACCCTTAAGGAGTGTCTAAGCGGTTTACAATTGTGAGCTATTTGCCCCCCAACAATCTGGGTACTCATTTTAGCAACCTCGGAAGGATGCAAGCCTGAGTCAAGCTTCAGCCCTTTGCTGGTCTTGAACTCGCCATGTTATGGTTTTGAGTGAGTGGCTGCAGTACAGGCATTTAACCACTGTGCCACCAGGGCTCTTCGCAATTCCCAAGCAACTTTAGGAGAGGGGAGCAAAAGTGATTGTGGCTGCCAACTACCTCTTGAAGCTGGCTGCTTGTGCACATTCATACAGCAGCCAGATTTGGGAGGCAGTTGGTTCAGTGGTGCTCACTGGTCCCCATCTTCTTTCCAAAGTGTGAGTCTGGTGTGTACACAGAGCAGCCTCAAGCTTTCAAAAATGGGAGGAGCAGGAATTGTGGCTGCCAACATCCTGCCGAAGCCAGCTGATATGTGCACATTCACACAACAGCTGGCCATGGGAGGTGGTTGGCTCAGCGGCATTTTCTTGTTCCCCCCCTTTTTTCTTCCCCATGGAAGACAGTGTCTGGCAGTGTAGAAAACAATAGCTTGCCAAAGCAGTGCAAAAGTGCTATTGTGCAGAAAAGCATGGTAAGAATGGATGCCATACCTTTATGCTTTCATTCTTAAACTAGCACAATTCTGGCAGGACAGCAGGCTGGTGGAATAAAGTCGTATGTTGCTCCACAGGATGATCTGCATCGGATAGTCCTATTTCTGTTTGTACAGGTTTCAAGACAAGAGTGCCAGCTCTGTCTGGAGCCTATGATCTGGGCTGTTCTCTTTCTCTTCCTCATTTAAGGAAGCCTCCTCCAGTTAGGACATGGACATGGGTATAGACCTCCTGCGATCAAGAACCCTAAAACAATAAGGCTCCTATTCAGATTATCTCTGTACCCACATTCATGGTTACAAAGCCCTCCTCAGAGCTTCATGCTCAATAAATGTTTACCTTACTTCCAGATGCTTGAGGAGATTTAGAGGATGGGGTATGCATGCATGGCCACATCTCTCTTCCCTGGTTAAGCCCTCTTCAAGTGTTCAAGCAAATGACTGAGCAAAACTATTGTTGCTGTTAAATGCTGTCAAGTTAACTTCAACTTATGGAGACCCTACGAATGTGAGATCTCCATGTCCTGTGATAAGTTTCTTCTAGCAGTTGTTGTTGTTGTTGTTGTTGTAAATCACTGATCAATATGTACAGTGGGCCATTATTATCCACTGGGGGTTGGTTCCAGAACTCCCTGTGGATACCAAAACCTGTGGATGTTCAAGTCCCATTAAATACTGTACTATAGGTAGTAAAATGGTGTCCCTTATAAAAATGGCAAAATCAAGATTTGCTATTTAGAATTTATACTTTTAAAACATATTTTCAAGCCGCGAATGCTTGAATCTGTGGATAAAAAGCCCGTGAATATGGAGGGCTGAGTGTATATTCTTTCTTACAATGTTGGTTGTTGCTTCAAAAAGGCTAATGGTGACCCTATCATCAATTTTTCTCAGCAAGATTTATTCAGAGGAGGTTAGTCATTGCCTTCGTCTAGAGCTGAGAGAGTCTGACTTGGCCAAGGTCGCACACTATGGGCTAAACAGACAGTCAAGATACCATGGGCTGTCTAGTGGCTTCCTGCCTACAGCTTCCACCTAGGTCAGTCCCCAGGCTAGCACAAGAATGGATGAGTGTTCACATGCCAGCCCACCATGATGCCATGGATGCACTATTATTCACCCCTTACCTGTTGCTGTCATCACCATGTCTGCTCTGAAGGCCCCTGCTATGGCCTGTAAGGGTGGAAACAGGATGCCCAGCTACACCCACATGGCCAGGTGCCGCCTTCCAACATCACAGACTACAGTAGGGACCTTTGGAGTTGACATTGGTGGCAGGTAAGGGCCATGTGGGGCCATCCAGTTTGCTGACCGTTGCTGCAGAGTTTTCAGAAAACTTTGAAGCAAACCACTAGCCTTTTTCGATCAAGGCAGGATCAGCCCAGGACTACCAGATCAGCATCCAGACTGGCTGATCTTGGTCTGGGGCTAATGGGGGTGTGAGGGGAATATGGGCCTTTTGGCCCATGTGTACAGGCTGTGCAAACATTCATTGGCTGAGGGGGGGGGGATCTGAACCCTGAATCCTAGTCAAGTACACAAACAATTGCATCATATTATCATGATACTCTGAACTTTACATTCTTTTTTGATAATTATTCTTACAACATTCTATAGCAGGGCTCTTATTTTTATCATAAGTGAGGCTGTAATATTGGGTTGCTTTAGTAGTCTGATGAAGGTAAGATTTGAACTTTTGCCACTATGCTACACTATGATAGCCATGGGTATCTCTAAATACGCAATATAGCAATATATTTGGGGGGGGGGAGCACATCTGGGCTTCCAGCCAGCTTGAAGATTCAGTTGGTGAGTTTATAAGCTTGTGAACATTGTCATTGTTTTGTGACATTTATAATAATAATATAATAATAATTTATTTATAGCCCGCCCCTCTGAACTGGCAATCAGGGCGGGGTACAACATAGTTAAAAGCAGCACAAGTTAAAATACAACAATCCCATTCCCCTCACCCACCCCTTAAAATAGAATTAAATACCTAAGAATTAAAAACATAGTGCAAATAAAACATATAAAAGTAACTGCCCAAAGCTGTGTGAAACATTTACGAAGGGGGGGAAGAGGACATTTTAGCTGTTCTGGTAGAGATACTGCTAAGTATGTTTTGCTACAGTGACGCCTATTCTGCAAAACTCTAAGATAAATTGATCCAAGATGAACATCCTTGAGTTGCCCAAAAAGATGATTTGGAAACTGGAACTAGTGTGGAATTCTGCTGCTTGCTCTCTGACTGGTTTATCTGGTTGAAGCCATATTTAATCTCCTATGAAGGAATTAAATTAGTGGCCTATTTGTTTCTAAGTCCAGGGTGTTAATACTTACATCTGATGTCCTAAATAGTTTCACTGAACTCAAATATCTCCTGGAGTACTTTCTGCTATTTCAATCTGCCTGTGAAATCTGCCTTTGTGGAAGATGACACTGTATTCCAAGTTCCATCTATAGGACAAGTACATTATGCACCTATGAAAAAGAGGACCTTTTCACTATATATTCTACTTCTGTTTTCAAAAAGGAAAAGCAAAGAATTAATTCTAAAAAATGTTGCAGTTATGGCAAGTAAATACTTTCAGATTAAACTGTAATAATAAAATAACAATAAAAGCAAAAATAGCAAAAGAGTCTTGTGGCTACCTTCAGTTGTAACAAATTCCTCTTGGCATATATTTTTGTGGCATATGGCCCACATTATCAGGCTAATATAGTTACTACCCTGGAAATAAAAAAAAACCCATACATTTTAAACTGAATTAATGTTACAATATACTTTCTTAATTCTACTCTTGAAGTGGAAATCAGCTCCACCTGAAGAGAAAGAGTTCCACAATTGCGGGACTGCCAGAAAGGATCTCTCCGTGTGCCCTCCTTGGGTCTTCATTTGGCACAGCCGATTGTAGTACCAGTGCAAAGGAAATAAGCCAGTCCCTGAAGTGTCAAAAACAAGAACCTTGAATAGTAGTGTATGCACATCCAGTGCTTTATTGTGAATGCATTTCAATATGAATTTCAAATGTAGAACTTGAACTTATTCAAATGTGGAACAAGAATGTGGAAAGTTGCCAGTTATGGTTACAGCACCAAGTACCCAAAGTAGTTATTATTATGGTCACAGCTTTAAAGGTTGATCTTTATTTTCCAGTCTCCAGGAGGAACTAATTAGTTATTTTTAGTTACACTTTACAAATTGGAATATTTTTCACCCAACAGCAGAATATGAGAACATCATGAACCAGCACTTGAATTACAGGATATTCTTTGTTCACTGTTTTAGTGAGGCCAGACAGAAGCTCCTTCCAACCTCTAAGTTATACTTATGATAAACCTTTCACCTTCACTAGCAGAGTGAGGTTTAAATTTGTTAACAACTTTTTTAGTGAACAGCAGCTGAAGGATGGGTTTATATACACAAAAGCTCACACAAAAATAAAAACCAATTAGTCTTAAAGACATTGCTACATTCTCTCTCTCTCTCTCTCCCCCTCCCTCCCTCCTTCCCTCCCTCCCAGTATTTGCATTCAATATGTTAGATATAGCAATATAAGTTTCATACCCTGTGAATATTTACCATGTCAAGTTTCCATTCTGGTTTAAATCTCAAGAGTATGCAGTAGATCTGAATAATTAAAGGAATTTGGAGCAAAAGTAGTTTGCTGCACATATGGAAAATCTTTCCAAGAAACTGGGAGCATAGCAGGAGGCTGGGTGAATGCTGTTTGCTGTGCTGCTTCTTGAATAACCATCCCTTTCTATGGCAAGGATTGGGCACTATTGTCAAAGTCAAAATCATCTTCTGGGAAACATTTGGGATGGTCCAAAAACATCTAGATTGAATATCAGCTTTCATCTCTTGCCTAAAAAGTGACTGGCTTGTCAGAGCTGACAGCATTGAGTCGGTGGTATTCCATAATATTCAAAGCCTGGTTCTAATTCTAGGAATTATCTCTTATTGCACAAGTGATTGCGGAGATCCACTGCCTTCCCTCCTTCAATTTATGGATATTCATCTGATTTAGAAGACAATCAGGAAGGTATCTAGACAGGGTGCAGGTGTTGCAAATAGGTTCTATCCACCCCAAACAAAACTTTTTTTCAGAACACACATTTCTAGCATGGCAGTCATATAAAACTTCATTTGAGAACTGAGACATAGTCAGTAGTTTAGGCATCCAAAGAAAGGGAGCGGATAAAGTTACAAAGAGAATGCAACCACAGTAAATATCAGAGTTCTAAGTGTGAGCAATTTTCACTTTCTCACTGCAATGTTAGAAATTTGGCAAAGGAAGGAAAATTCTAATTTGGAGGGCAAATCCTTATTTTGTTCTTCCCTGCTGTAACTATGCCCATGAATATAGAAAACTTCAGGAACAAGTTACATTTATTGAATAAAATGTATTGTGAAAGCTGTATATTAGTGCCGTATCTTTATTATTATTATTATTATTATTAACCTTTATTTATATAGTGCTGTAAATTTACACAGTGCTGTACATACAATCTTATAAATTAGACATTTCCCTGCCCTCAGGCTTACAATCTAAGAGATTTATTTTATTTCTTTTTCTTTTTTTACTTAACGTTTCCATAGATGCAAAATACAGTTAAGGTTATCTAAAGAAATACAGTTCTTTCATCTCTCACTCTTTTTAAAAGAAATATGTATTGCTTTCATTGAACATAAGGACTAAAGCAAACTGGAAATGGTTTTATAGGGAGAAGTATTTTTCCCCTTTTTACTGAGTTCCTTTGGCTAGGTCCTGCTGTAGCAACACATTGACAGTTTGTATTTCAACATAGGCAGAATTTCAGTGTCTTCTTATAAAGTTGTGTTTGCATTTTCATTTTATTAAAGACATTGTAATCGGTTTAGGTTTGTTTAAAATAGTCTAAAATCAAGCTGATTTGCTCGCCCTGTGAGAACAGAGAGATACCAATCGTTATTCATCAAGAGTTAACTCAGAGTACTTGACATTTTGGAATAAATATTTTTGAATGGGAAGAACAGATGAAATCTGCATTTTCTGGGTATCATCTGTTCATCGCTATCCCCTCCCCCCATAGACTATGTTAATTATAAATTTTAAATACATATAATTTATGGCTGGTTTATCTAACCCTTTTCAGAGTAGAATTTTTGTAAGTGTACAGATACTGTACTTGAAAAACTGAAGAGAAGCAGTTTAATGCACCCATTTAAATTGCCTGAGAGGAAACACTGACACAGTCTTTTTAAAGCCTTTCCCCTTAGGCTATTAAATAAGAAACCGGTCACTAAGTGCTAGTAACAACCTATTTTGGAGGGATTATGCCTATTACTTGTATTCACTGGTTTATGGCTACATTTTGTTAAAGGCATTAGGAAATGAAATACATATTACCTAACTGAGCTGGGGGAAAAATAATTCTTTTCCCAGAGGGTTAATAGTTATTCTCCTCATTCATTCTGAGTCTATTGGGTGTGCATGAAAAAAATGTATTAACACCACTAAATTTAACAGCTCTCTATGAAACCTGCACTGTTTTACAATTGGAACCCACAGTTCTGAAATGTATGCCCTTTACCGAAATGCATATAATTAATTGTAAAAAGGCTGAGCTATATTAGGTTAGCTCTTTATAAAACCTGAAGTGTAATTCTGCAGATATTTACCAAGAAGTAAGCCCTTGCTAAGTTCCGTTTCTTTATACAAAGTAAGCGTGTATAGGATTTCTGCCTTAAGTATTTGTTACAGATCTTATGGATCCAGATCACCTATCCTCAGTTTTCAGAGGTTAAAGGCTGCACAAGGTGTTAGAGAGGCCAAGCCAAGCTGCAGGTCTGCTTTCATCTAACTGAAGCTGCATTCCTGTACACATTTACTTGGATGTAAATGCCCCACTGAAATCAGACCTTTGAATATACAAGGGTAAGCTTCTACTGCATGTAATGTAATACAAATGTGAAGCTGAGTTTTAATTGATGTATTTTTCCAGGAACTTTCATAAAGCTTCTATTTCTAATTATAGGAATTAAGAAAGGTACAGTAGATGTGTGCAGGAGGAAATGCAGAGAATCCTAAGAAGTTCCAAACTTATATTTTTAAAAAAAAGTTACAAGGAAATGTCAAAAATCTTTTCTTTTTCCCTTTCTTTGGTTTGGACTTTCCTTCCCCTCCCTCCCACATACCTGCATATTTTGACAGCTTAGTATTATAAATGATGTTATTGAGATGGAATACAAAGTACAAATAAGTTATTTGCATGGGGAACATGTTTTTCACTTCTATTCTGTCCTTCCATCTACCCCTCCTCTTCTTTTAATTTTTTTAAAAAACTAGATCAGAACATATCATTAGCCATGCTTCTTAGTGAACCTGACTTTTCTCAAGAAATTTACATCTTTCTCTCATTTTCTGTTAAGGTTTCTTACTCTGTTTTTTCACCTAAAGAATTATAATGAGGTAGAGTGAATGAGATCTATGGGGAAAGCAGTGGACCTAGAGACTAAAGGTAAAAGGATGATTGATGGTATGAAATTACCATAAAAGTACAATCTGGATCAGATTTTAAAATGAATTTTTAAGCAGCCTAAGAGATACTCTTTGATTTGTAGTCTGGTGGAATGAATAATGTCTCATTCAGTGAATAAAGTTTCTCACTGTGTGACTTGAGCTTTTTCTGATCTTTCTGACTGGGAGTAAAGTGGAACCAAAGCCTAAAGTGTTTTTTAATGCTGAAAATATCAAACACAATGTTCCTAATGTCAAAACCTGGGCATAGCAGGTGAGGAGAGAAAAATAAATAGAAGGCAACTGTACGGTTCGAATCAAACAACGGTGCCGCTCTCCATTCTAGGTCCTTCTTGACTGGCACTAAGTATTTCAAACATAATTTAGAAAAAGGGGGTCAGGCAGTTACACTGACATGCAAGGATAAAAACAAATCTTTGGGTAGACTGTGAGTTAAGCATTCAAAAGTTGACAGAGGGACACATTAATGTGACCGTAGTGATTTATTAGCATAAGATTTCATAGTAGATAATTAAATTAAATTCAATAACAGGTACCTTTAATGCATTACATCTACAGCAGTGCAAAATTTTGCATCTAAGAGCATGCAAAAAGAACTTATCACATTTTTGTACAAAAAAAAATCAAGTTAGTATGGACAAATATGGACACTTCTTTACATATTACTCTGCACATAGAAGTTTATGTTAATTGAAGTCATATTTGCTCAGAATTGTTACAGTCATATTTTCTATGCATGCTTTTTAGCCTTCATATTAATTTAATGCTTGGAAATAATTATAGAAGTTGTTGAGTGCTCATACAGTAGTCTGTTGATTTAAACAAAGAGGTATTATATTTTGAATGCCATGCAGTTATATTCTTTCAAATATTCTTTGAATTTTAGACATAATTTAGGCTATTCTTAAATATAGTTGTGATCATTTAAAAAAGTAACTCTTCCCAAGTGCACATTTTTAAACATCAGAAATTCCTGTTGTATAGTTAAACTGCAAGCATGTGTGTTTTAGCCTCTTTAAGGTGCAATCCTAATTGCATCTAGAAGTCCTACTGATAACAGTGGATTGCTGTGACAAAAATGGCTGCGATTCCAGTTACTTTAGCTTAATTCAGCTGTAGATGAAATTATTATTTAATCACAAGTACCAGTGAAGAACTTGGCTGTAATCACAGACCTATTATGAGCAACTATATTGTTGATATATATATTAAAAAACATTTAATTTTGTTATGTTACAGCCTGGCACTAGGAAATTAAAATCAGATGCTTTAATTGAGTTCAGCATTAATTTTTTTAAACAAAAAATCCTTTCTGCTGGTTTCTTTTTAATGACATTTTCTATTTTTTTCTTCCCTGCTGACAGTTTCCATAATGAATTTAATCATATAGTCTGGAGAGTGAACATGTTATTGAACAGCAGCCGTCTCAATGGTCAATGTCAGTGTCATTTTTCAGGGAGCAAGGCTCTCTGAGCATCAAGGAACAACCATGACTCTAACCGTCTCCTAGAAAAGTGTTAAGTGCATTAAATCTCTGTCAATCACATTTTTTTTCAACTTGCTGGCTAAATTATTGTTATTTAGCTGAATATATTCTCTGGCAACTTATTTGTGGTATGTCCTTATCTGTGTACCTTATATGACTAATGATGATTGTTTATGGAGAGCTGCCTGTCCAATTATTTTTGAAGGAACACAAGAATGCAGAATGACTGGAAGCATCAGGTTTTTGCCAGAGAATGCCTCAGGTAAGAGGAGAATGGCTAGAGGCTATAAGGAATCACAAGAGACAAGTCAGAGTCGTAAATTGGGAAACTGACATATCTCATCTAATATACTTGCTAACTAGGCCTTTAAAAACCTTGACGTTTAACTAAGTTTGTGGAAAAGTTATGGATTTTTGTCCTTTCCCATTGACTATAACTCATTAATATGATGAACTTAGATGTTTATAATCATTTTCAACATTAGCAGCCTAACCTATGGAATGATTTAGCGTTGCAGTTCAAAACCTTGCACCTGCAGAACTGCTTACGCAGATTGCATCCATTTCAAAGACCAGTCAGTCAAAAATGATACTTGCAAGTTATTTATCGTTTTGGTTTTTCACTGCATGGCATGGCATGAAAGGCTTTATTTTTTCTCTCCTGCTCAGCCATTTAAGTAATACTTCAAATCCAAAGCCTTTTTGAAGCAGACCCAGAACCTCTACCAAAATAAAGACAGATTTTTAATGGTTTTATTTTTTAAAGGGACAAAACAGAAACTGTGACATGAATACTACTTACTAGCAATCTAATTAAAATGTGAATTATCAACCTAGGCAACAAGCAAATAATATCTGCATGTTTTACTTGGCTTGTGCTGTGTGATCAGAAATACAAAGACCTGTATCATTTCTTAACTAAGCAAAGGCATTCACTTTAATATGTAAGACGTTTGGATACCTTTAAGATAACTTAGAATGTAATAGCCAAAATAGTAGACATGTTTGAAAATTTCTATTTGTCATTGCAAATGTGATTTTGTCATTGTGGTGCTGAATATTATGACATACTCAATTCTTAATAGATACATACCCCATACACAATATAAAATAACAAATGCAATCTGGTGATTTCTTTGAGGAATGTAAATATAGTAGCAATGGTTTGAGTATGATACGCTGGACAAGGTTAGGGAGCTCTGCTGCTAAATCTCTGCACTGTCTGAGACCAAGGCTGAATGAAGGACCAAGTCCTCTAAATATAGAGGTTTTCAAGCAGCTCCTTGCTCCTTGTGTACCTGCCTGTTAAGAGGTAAATTGCTAAGACAGGATCTTCTTTGCAATTGTGCTAAAATTCTAGAACTCCCTTTCCAGTACCACCATCTTTGCTTTCATTTAGGTTACAACTGAAAACTTGTATTGCATATCAATATTTTCGTGATATTTGATTGATTTTTGGTTTCTTTGTGGGGGATTTTTTTCTGCTGAGTTTTGGTTGTAATTGTTTGTTGTTTTATTTTATTTAGTTAAATGAGGACAAGCCATTAATTCAGTTAAGGGAAATGTATACCTACATTTACCCCTGCTCCAACTACAACCACCACCAACAAAAAGCATAGTAATAATTATAGTTTGTGTCTGTAGAACTTGGCTTGGGCTTACATATCAGAGCTCTGAGTTTTAGTCCAGACTGGAAAGGAGCTATCCAAGAATAAATCTGTTCACAGAATTTGTTCAGATAGTGCTTTCAAATTTCAAATTAAAACTCAGGCTGGATTCACTGTTCCAATGACGCAGAAGTGACCATCTGCCACCTAGCATAGGGCTGTGCAGTAGATTTCTTTTCAGTTTTTAATTTTAAAATAATACTAAATGCAATATTTATAAATTCTCATATAAACAGTTCGTTATAACACAGTATATCTTGGTAGTCCATAAGTTGTTCTAGGGAAAATTAATACAGTAATTCCAAATTGCCACATAAATCTGCTGAATGGAAATAAAAAACAGTAGATATATATTATAGTGATCATGTCACACTGATGTAGCATTAGGCAAAAAATGGATTGTTGCTAGAATCTAGTGGGGGAAAAGCAGATCTTGTTCAAAAACCATTTGCTTAAAATTAGTCCCAGTCCAATGTCAGCATAATGTTACACCTAGAAAAGAAATTGAATGAATTAATAACTCTTCTTATTAAAGTTATTATAAAGGCCCAGATTAACTGTCCCCCTTCTCTTTTATTTTCCTGGAGTCATTATAAATGATAGGGATCATAGTAACTATTCAGATTAACTATTTTGGCATACCACCAGCAGACATAAAACTTAGCAAAGGCAGTGGCATGGGCCTACTTCATTGTGTCTGCCAGTTTAGAGAATTAAGAGAGGCTATCTTACCATTTTGCAGAATGAGCATTAAATGGTCAGAACTTGTGCCACACAAACCGCGCCTTGCTTCCCATAAATTAGACTGCTGTTGTCAGATGCAGGAGTATGGAGTCTCATCACCAGTGCTGAGGTCTGGTTGGCTTCTGTATGTGGAATGATACTTTCCTTTAGTATTTAAAGAATTTAGAGTCTCCATGTGGAGACTTGGATTGTAGGAATTCCAGTGAAAGGAATTACAAAAGGCAACTCTTGCCACAAACAACAAGGAATCAGGGATATCAAGAAGATTTGCCTTCTCAGTACTTGGAAGAGGGAATCTGAGTGCTTGCATGATGGTACTTTTAATTACTCAAGTCACAGGAGCCTTTCCTACTTTTTCACATGGCCACCCTTCTCAGGAACCTATATATATACTGTGCCTTAAGACTCAATCTCCCATCAGGAATTTGAATTTTACTGCTACAGAAAGGGCTGCAAGGAAAATACACCCTGCACAGTTATGCAACAGAGGAAGTCATCAAAAATGCAGAGCGGCATTTTGTGCCAGCCTGACTGCATCCTAAGGCCAAACTTGGGCTCAGCAACTGCACATCCTCAGCCCTAGTTCTGCTGCGAGGCTGCACGCACCCATACAGACAGTGCATCCCACGATGTCCCTCGTGTGCAGCACCCAAACGACACTGTGCATGAGGGGTGTCCTAAGGCTGTGCCACACCCCTTATGGTGCCCCTTCTAGGGTGCAAATGTGGCCACAGAGTTCCCAACCCAATGCTTCCAGGGAGGGCACAGAGCCGCCCCGAATGGGCTGTCTGTCCAGCCCCCAAATACCAAGCCTCAAAGCAGGGTTTCTTCATCTTGTTGGTTCTCTTCTATGTCTTGCGGACATGCAGTAACAAAAACAAAAACTCTAGACCCACCAGAGATGCCAACTTACAGTACTGTCTGAAGTACCGGTAACTAACAGTAGCAGAGTACAGAAGCATCAGTTCAGTTTAAGTATTGGCAATGCACTGGCCATTTTAATAAACTCATAATCACTTGTTGATATTTTCCAAGTCCTTCGAGATTTTTTGTCATCAGTTACAATATGTACAGATGTTTACAAATTCTCTTCCTGGCCCCCATCAACATATGTTGTCTGACCAACTCAGCAACAATCCAACTAACTTCAACCCACTAACAACCACCCACAGGTGTCTTATATACAGTCCACAGTGGACTTATATACAGAGTTGGCTAAGAGTCATCACCAGGTGCTACCAATCCCTGCAGTAAGTTTTTGCATCATGCCAAGTGCTCTGACACAGTAAAATTCCTGCCACTCAAAATATTTTTACAGTACCACTGTTTAAAAAAGAACATTGTTCTAACACATCCAGACATGGAAAATAGGGATGTAAAGAATGTTAGTATATTTATTTCAGAAAAAGTGTCTTGACATGCCGCAACTCCTTATGAGGGGTTTTTTTTTTTTTACAACATACAAAAACGTTGTATTTGTGCAAAATAAAATATTTTCACTCCAAACATTGTACTTTTGCATACAATCCTGTTTCAGCCTCTCTCTCTCTCTTTTACACAAACAGCATAGTTGCAAATACAAAGAAAAGGCCAAGAAAATCTTGCTTAGCAGGGAAAAACATTTCTTATTCTCATTTGTAAAAATGAAACAAAAGTTTACATACCTACCGGAAAACAAATGGGTGAGTCCTGCAACTTTAACGTAGAACATTCTCTTCATAGGTTTCCTGCCTTTTTACTGTTTCTCTTCTCCTGGATTAACTTTTAGCCAGAAGAAGTGTCCTGTGCTTGCTGACCATTTTTGTATTATTATTGACGTCTTTTCTAGTTTCTGTATTGCTTGATTCTAAGTAGGGGGAAAAAAAAGCTTCAGCTATTTTGATTTTGATTTTTTTTTTTTTGAGGCATGGCCATGTTAGTCTGGAGTATCAGTATGCAAAGGGATCTTACAGCAGATTTTAACTTCTTTCACACAGTTAGTTTGAAACGTGTTGCAAGATCCCTTTGCTTTTTTTGTTCTTATTCATTTAACCTCCCTATACTTCTTTCTCCCTGATTTGTATTTATAGCCAGACATGGCAGGATCGTTAATGGATTTGACATTTACTCACATAAGTTTTGGATATGTAACATCTAATTCTCACACTCCCTGTTATAGTCCTTATTCCCTCCTACTTGCTGCCCTTTCCCCTGCGTCTCCACAATGAAATCTAGACCTGCTAGCTCTTGAGAAAGAGCACAAGTTGCTCTGTGCTTCATAGCTAACTCTGGGGCTAAACAGACAGGCAAAAAGAGGTGCTTTAAGGTTGGCTTGAAGGTGTGATATTTAGATGACACATGCCTTGAAGCCAGCAGAAAAGTGTCCTTATTCAGAGAAAAGCTGTTTCAAAAAGAAGCATTTTTTTCCCGCTTCTTCCTGGCTTGAAGCCATGTCATGTGGTCGTGACATGAGCACTCCAGCTGCCTTGGGAGCCGGCGGTGCAGTTGGTGGGGTTTCAGTGTGGCTTCAGAAAAAGTAGCTTCAAGCCACTTTTTCCTGCCTATCTGTTTTGCCCCAACGTGTCCTAACTCAACTGCACAAGAAGTTGATACAAGCAAGCTCTGCCATTGAACCTCAGTTCTAACCCTTATTGCAATGTGGGGGGAATTTGAGACAGAACCCATTATATCTATGCTACCATTATCCTGTCTCATCCTTTGGGCCTGGCAGTGATACCCACATTCTGCAAAGGTTATATGCAATAGGTCCTATGACTCAGACCTAGCAATTCTGTAACTATTTGTGCCGCTATTGAGTAAAGCTATTTAAATAACTTCTCTTTCTTAAATGATATAATTGTCATTTCCATGTATAATATAATTTAATTTCAGGGCCAAACCAAATATTAGACTTGTCAGGCTGTAAAAGGCTGCAGTTCCCCCTCCCAATGCTGTTATTTCAGTCCAGCTCATACCAGCTATTGTTAAAGTAAAAGCAATTCGGCAAGGGCAAGCTATGTGGCAAACATCTTTGCCAATTTGTCCCTCAGAGCAAAGGCTTAATAAATACTCATTATAAATTGTTAATTTGCAACATTTGACCCAGGTTCATAACTATTTTGACTATCCTGCTAGATTTGTTGAATAGTTCGTTAATTTCATTGCCACTCTCTTTCCAGTGCATTATCCAGATTTTTTAAAAAAAAACCCTGCAAAGGCAGAACCTTTTCATCTGTTTCTTCAGTTATGTCTTTTGTTACTTCAAGAGTGCAATTTAGATCAAAGTTGGTCTTAATGGCATTTGTTGTTTTATTTTTAACTACAATTAATTGGTTCCTTTACAAGGCAGCTGAGAAGTCAATTTCTTCTACTTGTAGTGAATCCTTTGGGTTTAACATTTTACTGTTATATGTGCCTTTCTCTTTAAGATAAGATTTATTTTTTTATAGCTGTTTCAGTCCTAACATGCTAGATTCCCAGTTAACTCTGAAATTAAAAATATGAGTTAGGTTGCATCTGCACTGCTGAAGGAATTCAGTTTGACACCGGTTTAACTGCCACGGCTCAATGCTATGGAATTTGGAGGATTGTAGTTTTGTGAGACACTTCTCCTTCTCTGCCAGAGAGTTCTGGTTCCACAACAAACTACAATTTCCAGGATTCCATAGGATGGAGCCATGGCAGTTAAAAGTAGTGTCAACCTGGATGATTTCTTCAGTTTGGAAGCAGCTTTAATGTATTAGCCTCTTAGGGTAGGTGTCTCTCTCTTTCTCGGTTTCCATAAAACAGGAAGGTATGTTGCTTCAGGAGAAGATGCATTATGATTGGAAGAAATGAATTACATGGTTGTAAACAGACTGGCAAGAAGAGGCAGCTTGAAGCCATCCCTTCCGAAGAAGGATTTGGTGAGTGGCAAACATATGCTACGGCCCCAGTGCCTTTAACCTGGCTGAAAAAGGAGCAGATAAGATCCTGCCCTGTGACAGCCCCATGGTGGTTTCATGATGTTTCATATAAACGCCATGCTGCTGGAGTGTCATGAAGCCACCCAATTTGAACAGCCACCTGACTTCCAGGCAGCTTCAGGGCTGCTTCATTATATGCAGCATCAAAGTGCTGCACGGCTTAAAGGGCTGTCTGTTTGAGCCCAGCATCTTGTATAATATTATTTGGAACATACCCAATGAGTGTCTTTATTAAACCTTACTTTTCTCACACAGTGCTGTACCCTTGGATGAGTGAGTGGAAAGTTTTCCTTACCCTAATTTTCTTCTCCCCTGGCTTCTTCCTCTCTCTTCTCCTTACACTTGCCATCCTACTTTTTACTCCTACTTCTTCTTTTTAATTAAACAAAGAAGGTTAGATGGCTGCAGATAATAGAATCATAGAATCACAGACTTGGAAGAGAGCTCAAAGGACATCAAACCCACCCCCTGCCAAGGAGGGACACACAATCAAAGCACCCCTGATGGATGGCCATGCAGCCTCTGTTTAAAAACCTCAGAGAAGGAGACTCCGCCACTCTCCAAGGGAGTGTGTTCCACTATTGAACAGCTCTTACTGTCGGGAAGTTCTTCCTAATGTTTATGTCAAATCTCTTTTTGCTACCAAACCCCAGAATCATGAGACCAGACACAAAAATGGGATAAAACAGGGTCATTTATTGACCTATTTATTAAATCCTTAACAGAACTGCAACTGATTTCTAACAACAAAGGGGCTTTCTAGATTGGCAGGAAAGTGTGACATGAAGTTGCCTTTTCCTTAATGCTTAGCAGCTGCACCACAGCCTTTAGATGGAGCTGCGCTGTTCTGCAGTTTTTAAAAAAGAAGCTGGGAAAACCAGCACCTTTTTAAAGGCGCTTCTTCTCCCCTAAAACGAAAAAAAAAAAAAAAAAAGCGTTTTCATGGCACACTTTCCCTTTTTCTCATCTAAAGGCTAGAGTTTCATGCAGCCATGAACACACTTCTTTTTGCCAATCTAGAAAGTCCTAAAGTGTGAGAGAAGCTGTATCTAGTGTCTTACTGCAGACCACCTCTGCAGCCCTAATAATGGCAACCCAAAATCTGGGTTATTCGTTGGCCAGCCTGCATCATCTTCTTTGCAATGGGTAATGGGGCAGTTGGCAAACCTTGCCTCTGACCATGCCTCCCAAAACCACACACCATGGCATTGCTACCATGGCTTGATTGGTTATTCTGTCTGCTTCATCCCAGGGGAGGGCAGCAAACAGCCGATCCCCACTCCAACTTCTCCATCATGGAGGCGGAGGTGGCCATTTTTGTAGCTTGAATCCATTGTTCTGTGTCCTAGGAGCTTATTGTCTACACTTTTGCCGCCAATCTGGGCACAGACAGGGGATGTGCATGCTCAAGTAAAAATGCATTAAATATTTTGAAGCAAGCATGTTTTCTGCTGTTCCAAAGACTGGGGAGCTTACTCCACACACTTTTGCCTTCAATCTCGACACAGGTAGGGGATGCACTTGGCTGAGTGAAAATGCATTTTATCGCATTCCATACCTTCGTCAAGGTGTCCCCATGCCATCATCTGTCACTAAGCCATCCCTGATCATGGCTCAGCCAAGTGATTTTGCTCAGCTCTTCATAAGGTATGGTTTTCAGACCTTTCATCATTTTGGTCACCCTCCTCTGGACACCCTCTAGGTTGTTGACATCCTTTTTGAATTGTGGAGCCCAGAACTGGGCATGGCATTCCAGGTGAGGCCTGACCAAAGTAAGATAGAATGGTACTATTACTTCCCTCAACCTGGACACTATAATTCTGTTGATGCAGCCCAGAATTGCATTGGCTTTTTTAGCTGCTGCATCACACTGTTGACTCATGTTCTATTTGTGACACCAAATTAAGAGGTGTAACTAATACTCCGGGGGAGAGGATCAACATTCAAAATGATTTTAACAGATTAGAAAGCTGGGCCAAAACTAACAAAATGAATTTCAACATGGAGAAATGTAAGATACTATACTCAGGCAGAAAAAAAATTAAATGCACAACTATAGGATGGGAAAGGAATCTAGGAGTCCTAGTAGGACCTACTATATATCCAACTCACTGATAAATATGTCAAATATCAATGGGTCCAGGACAAAACCATGTGGTACCCCACTAGTAATTTCTCTCCAGGAAGATGAACCCTTTGAGTCTGGCCTATTAACCAATTAGAAATTCACCTGGCTATATAAATCCAATTTGGCAATATAAGATGGTCTTTTCCTGAGACTGAAATGATACTTCTATAGGAGACAGTCAGATGAGCCCTCCTGAGATGAATACGTCAAAAACAGTATCTCCAATAGCTAACTAAGGCACCTACAATGGTGGAGAAACTCACAGTAGAGCCTGTTCTGAAAATGTTATCATATGGATGGGCACATGCAGAAAGATACGATCCTGAAGGTTCCCTGATCCTAAACCATGAAGGGCTTTCAAGTTCAAAACCAGCTCTTGGAAATAAACATGGAAATGGCTATGTTCATAGTGTTCTCTCTTTCCACATGTATAATTTTTCTTTTTCTCACCCAACAAGCTGTTGGAGAGATGGAGAAATCACTCTTGATAGAAGTCTGAACTGATCAAAGCCAGAGGTCTTCTGAAATTTGGCCAAAGGATACATACAAATAGGACAAGAATTGTGTATAATTAAGCCAAGTGTACCCACCCCTTCCTCCATACTATTGCACTTGGTCCAGGGCAGAACCCTCCACACACACACACACACACACACACACAGAGACAGCTACCAGTTATAGAGTTCACAGAACATGGGTGCAAAGTGTCTTCAAACAGCAAGCTTCAAACATTATATCACTAAATGTAGACTTTAATTGCCATCTAGCCAACAGCCCGACAGTCAAAGAATTTTCTCTAGCTTCTCTAGCTTGGCATTTTTGGCTAAGAGCAAAAGTTGTGACTTAAAAGGAACATGCCTAATGTTTTAGGCATTGGTTCCGGGGGCTGGGAAACCTCTAGTTGCTCCAACCATAAGCTACTAGCATCTGAGAACCTTCCTGCAACATGGAGGATTCCAGGGAGGAGTTGCTGTCATTGCTGGAGAGGGTGAAGCAGATGCTGAAAGTGCTTTGACATGGGAGTCAGGCTTTTCCAGCACTTTCCCCTTCTCTGCGTCTTCCTTATTGTCTGGGCCCTCAGAATCTGAGTTCAGTGTTTTGACGGAGCAATACAACTGGAAATTTGAGGAATTTTCTTACTCCTCAAGGAGTGTGTGAACCACTCCTTTACCTGCTCCACACTCTGCTTGGTACCAATATTTTGAAACCAGCAGTTGGACATTCTACCCAGGGGCTGTGTCTTCAAGTGCCATGCTAGCCATGGGAATAAATGGCAACTGTTCATGTTGCAGTTGATTGCATCTGTCCAGTGGTTACTGCCCTCTTTATATCAACATACTAGCCCCAAGGTCTTGTTGCTTTGTCAAACTCAAAATAAGCACAGGGCAACAGCACAACTTTTAACTTCACTTCAAAATGAGGGCAATATTGATACTAATTGCTAGCAAGTGGATTCAAGCAGAATGCATTCTGGAACTGGGTTATCACAACAAGAACAGCAATAAAATCCATCTTCCATATCTCCACATAATGCATTCTTTTCAATCAATTGGACACAGAAGGGAGGCTCTTTGGCAGATTTCAGTGCTCAAGCTGGCGAACACAGGGGGAGGCACTCTTGCAAGTTGTACAAGCTTGGCTTTACTTACATGGCCTCTTTTTAGGTTGTTTCCACACTAGAATGTGTGATATACTCTTGGGAGAATGTGAAGTTTGCTTCATATTCTCAGCATGAAAAACAATTCTTAACTCTATTATTAATCCCTACCTTCATCAATTCAACTTATTTTTATTGCAGGATAAGTTATTGAGAGCAGTTAATTGCCAGCCTTTTCAGTTTAGTATCTGACTATAGCATGACTATTGTATTTACTCATTTAGCACAACAAACCGTTAGGTTTGCCACATCTAATTATCAGTGAAGAAAGAAAGCACAAAGAATAAAATAAAATAAAAGACTTAGCTAAAACTAAAAAACCTGGTTTTTTTTTCCTGAGAGGCATCATGCATAGCTCCCTGGCACCCACTTTAATGACTTATTCACTACTACCTGACTATTCCAGCTGCAATAAATTCAAGATGGCTGTTAAAATAGCAATACTTTCCTCCTTTGGAATGAAGAGATGAAAATGTACCCATTTATTATTGCTCAGTCCACACATTTCTCAAAGCATCTCTTGAATCACTGAAATTTTGGGTTTACCCGTCTGTGAGAAAGTAGCATGTGACACATCTTGCTGGCTTTTATTTTTATAGCAAGATGGGAGGGAAAGGTTTCCAAATGTTCAGAGGATTGATAGAAATTGGATTTCACCTCATTAGCAATAGGGGTGCACTGCATGTCTACTATGCTTAGCAGTTGGTGGCTGTCACTGGCAGTCTAATGTGTTTTTAAATAAACCATTTGTAGCAATGGCAAGAGGCAAGGAACTGAGAGAGTAAAATTGAAGGACAGCTCTTCAGCTCTTCCTGCTTCTTCTGTATTCACTGAAATGTTTCTGACTACCTCCCTCCTAGGTTATCTATAGGTATCATAGAAGGATCAATCAATTTAAAAACAATAACTCCATGCATAAACACCATGACTGGTCAGTCCAATGGTCACCCTGCCTTAATTATGATGGTCACCAAAGAATAATAGAATCTTTGAACTAGAATGAACCACAAGGGTGATCCAGTCCTACTCCCTGCCTTGCAGGAATACACAACTAAAGCAGTCCTGAAAGATGCCCATCTGTTTAAAGACATTCAAAGTAGAAGAGTCCACCACCTTCTGAGGCAGTCCATTTCAAGGTTTGCATATGTTTTTTAAAAATATATTTTAATATTTTAATGTTTAATTATTATAGTTCAGTCCACACATTTCTCAAAGCATCTTCTCAAAAGTTTTAATTTTATAAACTGTTTATTTTTTTTAAAAAAACTGTATATTTATATTTTTAATGGTTTTGTATTGTTTTAAATATGTTGTTACCCACCTTGAGCTCCTATATCAGAGAAAGGTGAGATATAAATAAACAAACAAACTGACTAATTATAAAAGGCAATATCTCTGTGCAAGGCAGCCCTACCTTTCCCCTAAAAATGCTTCAGTCTTAGAAACTGTGCAGAATCAACAACCCTGTTGTGTTGTGGAATTGCCAGAGAACTAGAGGGCTTTGGATCATATCCCTCATCTCTGAATTCACAGAATCATAGAACTGGAAGAGTCCATGAGGACCACCTGGTCAAATCCCATTCTGTCATGCAGGAACTCACAATCAAAGCACCTATGACAAATGGCGATCCAGCCTCTATTTAAAGACCTCCAAAGAAGGAGACTCCACTACAATCCAAGGGAGTGTGTTCCACTGTCAAACAGCTCTTACTGTCAGAATGGACGTTCCTCCTAATGTTTAGGTAGAATCTCTTCCTTGCATCCATTGTTCTGGGCCCTATTCTCTGGAGCTGCAGAAAACAAGCTTGCTCCATCCTCAATATGATATCCCTTCAAATATTTAAACAGGGTTATCATATCACCTCTTAACAGTCTCTTTTCCAGGTTAAATATATCCACCTTCCTAAGTCTCTCCTCATAAGGCAGGTCAGACTGATAAAGGCTGTAAAAATATCCCATGGGGTTGGAAAGAAAGTTCTGAAGGTAGATTTCCCTCTGTCCCATTCTGTTCAATATTCTCATTAATTCCTTCCAGAGATCTTAAGACTACACATTGCAAGTTAGACATGTCAACAGCCACTCGTATAAACAATATTCTTATCAGCAACACAACACATTAAAATGAACTGAATGGCAAATTCAAGACACATGTAGCAATGCTATATAGTTTGATTTTCCCTACTAGATTATGGTTAGCTCACATTTTATTATGCATTATGCTTGTTCTCATTATTGTGTGCACAATGTAATGTGTGATAAGGGTGTGTGTACTTACAAGTGATGTATAACTGTCTGAATACCTAACAACTGCATGCTGCTGAGTTTACCAAGTCAACCAGTACTAACTGTGGTCCATCCCATGCATATTTAGAATAAATTGTTCAAGGGTGTGTATGAGAGTCAGCATGGCATAGTGATTTGAGCATTTGAGCATCTAGAGACCAGGGTTTGATTCTCCTCTCAGCTGTGAAACCCACTGGATGACCTTTCCACATGCTCTTAGCCTTAGGGGAAGGCAATGGGAAACCTCTTCTGAACAAATCTTGCCAAGAAAACCCCATGATAAGGCCGCCTTGGGTTCACCATAGGTTTAAAAGGACTTGAAGGCATACAACATAAACATGTGCACTTTTGTATCATATACTCTTGCATGGATGGTACTGTTCTGACATTTTTTTATATATAGAATCACAGAAAGTTAGAGATGAAAGGTGTTGTAAAGGCCATCTATTCCAACCCCCTGCCATGGAAGATTGTACTTTTAAATCAGTTCTGGAAAATGCCCATCTAACCTCTGTTAAAAGGCCTCCAGAGAAGAAGAGTCCACTATCCTTTTACACACCGAATAATTTATTTTTTACCCACTATCCTTTGAGGCAGTCTATTTCACTTTTGAACAGTTCTTACAGTAAAGATGTTCTTCCTAATGTTTCAATATAGGATAAGTGACACCTGGCTGAACAAGACTATGTGTGAAAGGGTTCTAGGAGTCCAAGTAGACCACAAGTTGAACATGAGTCAACAGTGCAATGCAGCAGCTAAAAAGGACAATGCGATTTTAGGCTGCATCAATAGAAGTATAGTGTCTAGATCAAGGGAAGTAATAGTGCCACTCTATTCTGCTTTGGTCAGGCCCCACTTGGAATATTGTGTCCAGTTCTGGGCAACACAGTTCAAAAAGGATGTTGAGAAACTGGAGCGTGTCCAAAGGAGGGCGACTAAAATGGTGAAGGATCTGGAAACCATGCCCTATGAGGAACGATTTAGGGAGTTGGGGAGGTTTAGCCTGGAGAAAAGAAGGTTAAGAGGTGATTTGATAGCCCTGTTTAAATATTTGAAGGGATGTCATATTGACGTGGGAGCAAGCTTGTTTTCTGCTGCTCCAGATACAAGAACACAGACTGGATGCCCCTTGTGGTGTCTTCCAACTCTATGATTCTATGATTCTAGGTGGAATCTCTTTTCTGGTATATTACATAGGTTATATTACATATACTATATATTATACTTTAATGTTTTATTTTTATCATGATTTTATTTTTATCATGGGCCACCCAAAGAACTTGTGATATGGATTGCTTAACCAATTATTCTTCAGCTTTTGTATTAAAACATCCTTTCCTTTACAGGAACCCTGTCTGTCAGGTATTTGGTTAGCCTTATGATGAAAACTTCCAAATAAGATTTTATAAATGCCGTGAGTTATCACTCTTGTCATTCACCTGCTGTTGTAATTAACAGTGTTTTTATAACGTTGTACCCATGCTTCTAGGTTATGCAAAATAGCTCTCTTTCAAGGTGTGTGTCCATGTGTATATATCTGTAGCCTGGCACTTCATTTTCTTCAATGACTGGTGATGATTAGTCCAAACCAGGGGTTGCTACACATGCCCTTTGGGCCTCGAAAGATATTTTGTGTCTCTCCCCACTATATAGTTCTTTTGCCACTACCCTAAATCAATGGTTCAACCACCGCTAACCTTCCTGCCAACTGCTCCTCTTCTGCAAGTCCCAACCTCGTCCCTATGGCAAAACCCCTTTCCAAAGTTGCTGCCAAACCCAGACTTCCTCCTTCCTGTCCTGTCCTGTCCTGTCCTGTCCTGCCCTATAGAGAATTTCTCCTGAACCATAAAGAGCCATTGTAATTTCTGCTAAAATGTGGCAGCAAATTCAGTGGTTGCTACCAAATCAACTCATTTGAAGTGAAATAGGGAGGAGTGTTTCTTAGACACTATGGGGCTGTACAGACCATCCAAAAGGGTCAGTCTGTAAGTGCCCAGGGAAGCGCCATGATGGGGCCAGGGCTGCCTCACCGGCAGCCTCAGAAGCCCCATTCTGCCGCTTCTCCAGGCCTACTGCATCTCGCCATGCCCGGCCCTCCCGAGGGGAGAAAGGGGCCACCACCGCAGCCCCTTTCCCCGTGTAAAGGCCATGCCAAGTACCAGTGCGAAAAAAGGAGCTCCCTTTTGGAGCTCCTTTTGGCACCACTGAAAGGGTGCCCTAAGCACCATGACATCAGGTGCATGCCACATTGTCTAAATGTGGTGCGCACCATGATATCATCATGGCGCATGCGTATGGACGGCGCACAAAAAAGATGGTGCTGTCCATACGGGGTAGGGTTAGGGAGGATGTAAACGCTGTGCCCTCCCTAAGCCTACTCACGCCCCACAGATGGCCCTTTTGGTCCATCTGTATCAGGCCCAAGGATTCTGAAAAAGACAAACCAATCGGTTGTGGGTGAGTGTGTTCAAGACTGAAATCTCGCCAGAAGCCCATACCTCACATATATCACAAAATGCTATGACTTACTGGAAAAGATGGTAAAGCTTAGTAAACTGAAAGGCAGGGGGGAAAGAGGAAGGCCACATTCTAGATGGATTGATTCAGTAAAAGAAGCCAATGTCCTCAGTTTGCAAGCCCTGAACAGAGCTGCTGCTGACTGGGGCTCTTAAAAAACTTTTATTCATAGGGTTGCCATAAGGTGAAGCCATAAGAATGCAAAGAACAACTACATTATAGCAGTATGCTAAAATCAACGGCCATATAGCCACTGGTGAGTTCTAAGTAGTTCAGTGTAACTCTCATTATACCACAAAGGTCCCCTTCCTTACATTAAATAATGAAAATTTACGTAAAGTTACTTGCTAACGGTGAAGACTAGGTATTGATAACCATCCAGCAGAGTTTACATAAGCATACATAAAGTCCATTGATTTCAATTTATCTATATATGTTTATATCTTTATTAGACTGCAGCTTCCTGACACCGATGGATTTTAGGAAATAAGTATCACTCAAGATGTTTTGTGGCCTGCAGCAATGTGGTAAATTGTACCTGTTTCAGTTTTGGTGAATATGCATGGGATTGTAAAGTAATGCTTTATTTCAGATCAGTAGATGCTGCAAACAGAATACCAGAATTTAGTCAAGTTACTTTATGAACTACAACTTCTCAGAATCTTCTAGCTAGCATGGGCCTTGGATTCTGGGAGTTATGGCTCTCAAAGTAACTTTTCCAAGCCACACAAAATTGTTTAGCTTCTAAGTATTCTGTACCTTACTTACATACTTACAGGTGTGTGTGTTAAGACTCAAAAATCCTCTTCTCTGGGATCGAACACTTGTTTCATTAATTAGTAATCAGGCCAATAGTTTTTGAGCCTCTCCCTAATTCTGTTACTATTATTGGGGCATGCTGACATTTACTCTCTCTCTGTTTCAGCCTCTGTTTGGTGAAAGACTGCTAATGCTGTTATGTTTTCTGCTGTTTACATTAAAGTAAGTTCTTGTGTGAAGCTTTGTCTCCCTGGATGTTATTTTTACAAGGGAATAGACAGGGGTGAGACTATAAGGTTTATTGCTGAGGGAAGCACCTTCCCATAGCACATGATAATGGGCTTTCCAAACCCAAAGAACTGAAGTAGGGCTATGGATAGTATATGCTATGGATTTATGCACACATACTTCCGTAGTTCCCTCTGCTAACAGGATCTCTTCTACAGCCATGTTGGGAAGAGGGTGTTTGGAAGAAATAGTTAGAGTAATTTCTACTGCTACTACTTTTACTACTCCCCTGAGGTATCTGTTTTGTTCAATTGCAGGGCCAGTATTCCTGAGAATGATTATTTTGTTTGTGATTGCCAAGGGTTTATAGAAAACTGGGGAGCTAAACTGGTAAACATGAGTGTTCTGGCCCATTATTTAGCCCAGTAGCATACAAGGGAGTGTACTTTCTGAGCACTAGATCAGAGATGCTGTGACAAAGAAATATTGATTGCAGGCAAATATGGGTCAAATTCATTCCTAGTGGCACCTCATTGGCAGCACCACCAAAGATAAATTTAGCCCATTATTTTTACCTTGAAATCTTGCTGCAATAAACACTTTTTCAGGGACAAGGGGGAAAGGCCTGGACTTTTAAATGTGTCTGGTTTAACATTACCTCTTTCATTTCGTATTTCCTGTGGTAAGCTGTGGGAATAAGGTCTTTGAATTAGACACTGTTAAGTGTATGCTTTCATAACACATTCTCTTTGACTGCACTATACACAATTGTATGTCTCACTTTTTGATTTATAAAATATGCTTATCAGACTCCATGAGCACATACAAAATAAAAATTCATTACACAAACTGAGATGCTGTCTTTCCGCCCCCCTCCCTCAGGAAAAAAAAAAGAACTCAAGTTCTCAGGGAAAAAAAGTCATTTCCAAGTCACTGAATAGGCTAAGCGCACAATATTAGAAATGCAGCCTCAAGCTCACAAGGTCTAACCTCAGTTTCATATGAGCACTTCTGGGACTCGGGGCCAAAGTAGATGAGTCTCCATCCACACAATTAGCAATTGTATGAAAGATTTTTAAAAAGTAAATTGTGGGCACAGGAGGACTGATCAGGACACTTGTAAAAGTGTATAGAGGCTTTGATCCTTTGCCCTCCTGCTGCAGTCTTGATTCAGATCACCATCTTTTACTTCTGCAGCTTACTTTCTAAAACAGCTAATTGTATGTATGGCATCTTGCCTAGTTTGGCCCCAAGGCACACTCTCAGGCACTTTGGAAAAGCATCAATACCCTGACCTAGTAAATACAGAACTCCACAAGTGTGTGACATGAACTTCCATAAAGACCATTTCCCATGATAATCTGTACTGGCATATAAATATTTAGCACTGAGTGACACAGTCTTCATACTGGACTGTGAACGATTGTGTTTCCTGAACTTAAGGTAGTTCAAATTGACCTGGCGAACTTGTAATGGGCAGAGCACACTAGACCAGTTCCATTAAGCCATGCATAGCTGAATCACACCAAGCTATTATGTAGAAAAGAAGTTAGAATTGACATAGTGGAATGCAATGAGTATTAGAGGATGTTTTCTTTCATGTTCAGGGCCAACATAGTATATTGTTGTCATATGAGTTTGTGTAATTATATATTTGGAGTCTGCACAACTGGTATTTCAGAGACTTTTGTAAATGGTTGTTTCAGGTAATATTTGTATGTATGCCAAAACCTTTATTTAATTTTGTTTAATTTAAATATTTTTATTAACACATAATTTTAAAAGTAGAAAAATACATAAAAGGGGAACATACATTACCAGGCAAAAAGCAATACATCACAGTCAAGCCTAAACTTAGTAAACTGGTTCTTTAAAAAACTGCACAAGTAACAAAATACAGAAAAGGAGAAAAAGAATACTAAGACACTATGACTTCCAACTCTCTGGCAAGTGGTTACACTTGAGAATAATTCTACTTCATCTTAGTAAACCTAACATGATAAGAAAATTTAAGGACTGGCTAAATATTTATCATCTGACTTCTACAGCATTTAATGATACAGTTTAAGCTTCATAACCTGATCCTATCATTCTTACCCCTTTACTATTCATATATTCTACAATCAATTTCCAGTCTTCTTTAAAAGTCTTCAGAGTTTTTTCTTTAGGAAATTTCTTGATTTAATTTTGCTTAATTTTGATGGTTCTCCTCTTTTAGCAAGACCAGCACTAGCAAAGAGAAAACTGGAATGTTATAGAAGAGGGCATAAAATCAGTGCAACTCTTCAGCTTTCATCTTTGCTGTTGCCAAATACGTCTAACTTGAAATAAGTAAAAGTCTAACTTTTGTATATCAGTAGTGATAAAAATTACCACCCAGTTGTTAATGCCAATTGCAAAATTAGTTACTATCAACAAAATTTTGTCCTGATTTTAGGTGCTTGTATCACATATAATACAGTAATAATACTGTCCACATAACCTTCCCACAGACACTTAGTTTTCTAAATTGTTGTCAAGGTTTCCCAGTTTGCCAATAAAAGATACAGACTTAGCTTCTGAACTTTCTCATATAATGGGCAACTCAGTTAATCATGAGGAAGGTCTTCTTATTTTGCCCCCGACACAAATATACCTGCAAAGTATATTTGCAGCTGAAATGTGTGTTGGGTCCCTCAAGGACTTGAGGTCATGGACTGAAATCTCAATGAGATAAAACACCTTTCCCAAGAATGGATGTGACAAAGCAGGTAAAATACCAGGTATTGCTGCACAATATTCTAGCCAGGGGGAAACACAAACTCTTACTGCTGCCAAGTCAAGTTGAATGGTCTGGTAAATCAGTGCAAAACTGGGAGAAAAAGAAATCTTACTTTGGTTTCTGAGGAAGCCGCACAATGGAAAATATTGGAAGGTGTATGGTGTGTATATAACAGAGCTTGGACAAATTATGTTTTTGAATGACAGATCCCAGAATCCCTTAACAAGCACATTGGCTGGATGGTTCTAGGCACTCTAGTCCAAAAAGTAATTTTCAATTGTTTACTAGAATGAAGCAGCTTACCTTGTACCGTATACATGTGGAGAGGGGTAGATGAAGGCTGAGGTTTGTGTCAAAACGGTGCAATTAGCATTGCCTCAGCTGAAGATGTGGCCATTCTGTTTCTTCTTCAAATAGCAAAATAATTAGGGCCAACATCAATGATGTGTCACTTGTGGAAAACAAAGCCTAGGTGTAGTACCCTGTCATTTGATTATAGTCAGCAGATTTGGCTCAACAGGAAGTATATTGCACTAAGGCAGCCTATATTATCTAAGGCTGCATCTGCATGGCAGAAATAATGCAGTTTGACACTGCTTTAACTGCCATGGTTGAATGCTATGGAATTTGGGGTTTGTAGTTTTGTGAAATATTTACCCTTCTTTGTCAGTGAGCTCCAGTGCCACAGCAAGTTGCAAATCCTATGATATCATAACAAAGAGCCATAGCAGTTAAAGCAGTATCAAACTGTATTATTACTGCAGTGCAGATGCAGCCTAAATTTGCATAAACTTCTTGGATTATAAATTCATCATTCCTAGTTGATGTGTCCAGTGACTGTGTTGGAGGAAGAGGAGGAGGATAGTTAAATACCAGGATATTTGGTGGCAACCAGGATGGAGAAGGCTGCAATAAGGAAACCTTATGGGGACATAATTCACCTTTCTCCTTGGTGAAAAGCGCAGGGCGCTGTATGGCAAACAAAGGCAACTGGTGGCTCCTATGCAAGTAGGATGGTGAAGGGGTCCTGGGTCTTAGGCTAAACTTTAAGGAACTACCAAAGGGGTTAAATCCCATCTCCCAAACAGGTTCAACAACTTGAATAGCTCACTTAAAGTTCAGACTAAACCAGAACAGATTGACTCTCCTGCTGACACGTAAACTGGCTGCCCCTGATGACATAGGAACAAATATAAACTTAATGAGTGAATGGCATTTGTAACTGCATAAAGCTACAGCAACAGATTTCCTGCATTTCATCCTCAATGTTGAGAAATAGGAAACAACTTTTGATTTTAAATACCACAAAAAAGTTGTTTAGTTGCTTAATTCCTAATGAATCCAGGTAATGTTACCAACGTGTAGTTGTTGTTGTTGTTGTTGTTGTTATTATTATTATTATTATTATTATTATCCCACCTTCCTCCCAGTACAGGGACTCAAGGCGAAATACCAGAAATCACATTCCACTTCTTTTTCCATCCAATTTGAATTTAAATTTAATGTCTCACTCTCTCCTGCAAAAAAACCAAGACAGTCATTGTTGGAAGCAACTGATATCCTGTGCATTTCTCTAGCCAACGTAGCTGCAAGTTGTTACATTGACAAGCAGGGGAGGAAAAATTCACAGTGCTGGATAATGCCCAAACTTATAGAATGTTTACATGGGCGGTGTTGCTTAAGATAAATCTGCAAAAGTAACCTCAAAATTTCCTAGTTATCTAGCATTTCAAATTGCATCTTATTACTTGAGACTGTGAACAAACTGTACAGGAGAAATGCCAATTAATATCTAACATTAGCCTCACAAGGTTCTGAGATGCTGGGGCTATTTATCTTCAGCTGAACTCTGCCAAGAACAAAGTAGAACACTATCCTCCTTTCCACCATACTGTAAAGACAAAGTAAAACAAAAACTAAATACAATTGACCCTTTATATTACTAAGGGTGTAGAGCACCTACTCCTGATGGATTGTTCTTGAAACTGATTTAAAAAGACTGTGTGGAAATAATATTGAAACCTGGATGTAGGACTCCTCTTTCCTTCTTATAGGTCAGGTATATTTCCACTTGGGCAGAGGGCCAACCCATGCTCATGCAATTGAGGTGGGGGGACTTGCCTTTCTAGCAACACAGGAAGTTGCCTTATATTGAATTAGGCTATTGGTTCATATTGCTTGTATCATCTCATGGTTGCAGTTGCATACATGCACCCCTATTTGTGCAACCACTTGGTCTTAGACCCAGGGGTAGATGATAGCTCCCATCTCAGAAGAACAGTCAATCATCTCCAGGCTTTGATCTTACTTTAAGGTCATGCCAGACAAATCTTCTCTCTCTCTCTCGATAAAATTACCAGCTTGGTAGATGAAGGGAATGTTGTGGATATAATATATTTTGATTTCAGTAAGAGCTTTGACAATGTTCCCCATGACATTCTTGCAAACAAGCTTGTAAAATGTGGGATAGACAAGGTAACTGTTACATGGATTTGTAACTGGTTGACTTGCCACACTCAAAGGGTGTTCAACGATGGCTCCTTTTCATCCTGGAGAAAAGTGAACAGTGGGGTCCCAAAGGGCTCTGTCCTGGGCCCAGTGTTATTCAACATCTTTATTAATGACTTGGATGACAATATTGGGGGCCTAGTTATCAAATTTGCAGATGACACCAAATTAGGAGGAGTAGCTAATACCCCAGAGGACAGGATCAAAATTCAAAATGACCTGAATAGACTAGAAATCTGGGCCAAAGCTAACATAATGAAATTCAACACGGAGAAATGTAAGATACTGCACTTAGGGTGGAAAAATGAAATGCACAGATATAGGATGGGAGACACCTGGCTGAACAAGATCACATGTGAAAGGGATCTAGGAGTCCAAGTAGACCACAAGTTGAACATGAGTCAACAGTGTGATGCAGCAGCTAAAATATTGGAAGGGTTATCATATTGAGGAGGGAGGAAGCTTGTTTTCTGCTGCTCCAGAGAACAGGACCAGGAACAGTGGATGCAAGCTACAAGAAAAGAAATCCCACCTCAATATTAGGAGGAACTTCCTGACAGTAAAGGCTGTTCGACAGTGGAACACACTCCCTCAGTGTGTGGTGGAGTCTCCTTCCTTGGAAGCCTTTAAGCAGAGGCTGGATGGCCATCCGTTGGGTACACTTTGATCGAGAGTTCCTGCATGGCAGAATGGGTATGGACTGGATGGCCTTTGTGGTCTCTTCCAACTCTATGATTCTATTATTCTACTATTTAAATATATTGCAGAGATACGATTCAGCACCTTGGACAGCTCCCTTGAAGTCTGAAGTGCCAACAGGATTTACCACCTGACTGGCATGGGAACTACCCATAGACCTGCCCTAGCTGGAAGAAATAATTAGCCAAAGAAGAAGAAGTGGAGCCTCTAGGAATGGTGATTTAAAAAAGAGAGACTCAAAGCAACTGTCCACCCGAAAGAGTTTTACAAAATCCTAAGTAGAATTCCAGCCACTTTCCCCCTTCCCCTTCCCTCTTTCTTCCTCCTCTCCTTCATTCCCTCCCTCCTTCCTTGGAGTTCCATTCCAGAGGGCACAGAAAACCCTGAGTCTTTCAAACAAGGGAACTATCAGTGTTGGCTGATAGTAACAGTGAAGGTTTCTAATTAAAAAAAAAAAAATCCTCAAATCCTATGTGGGATAGATGAATCTATCAGTTTTTTCGTTCTTCTACATTACATTTTTTTTAAAAAAAAATCCTAAATTCTTTTTCATGAATTTATGACGAAATTTGTGAATTTTAATTTCTCATGCAAACCCAAATGAACAAAATTTTCGACCATCTGCTCTGAACGTATAATATGAAACATTGTTTCCAGTATAATGGCAATCATGGTGCACCTGTCTGCCATATAAAGATAAGGCAGCTATCAGGGAAAAAGAGGCGGCAACACTAATTCAGCCTCACAGACATGTTTCAGTACTCAGCAATTCAGGTTTTTAAAAGCTAAATATCCAACAACCACTGCCTAGATGGGAAAAACTACCAATTTCTGTCACATTCAAACTATTTTAGTCACAAATTCCTTCTATCAAATTTATGGGGGGAAATGCAAATTCAAGAACATTGTAAACCAAACGAAAGTCTTACTTATCCCTATCTGGTAATTCCAGATAACTATGAATTTTTGCATGCAAAGCATATATTTGAAATCTTTCTCGAGAGGCAAGAGCAGCTCATAGTCTGAGCAAGGGGACCACTTCACTGAGAAATGTCAGCAGGATGTGGCCTCTCACAAGCTGCCAGTGCCTGGAGGTCTTTAGATTGGCAGTCAGAACAGTAATCCATTCCTGTTCCCACAATAACTAAGATGAGACAGGCTGCATTTTATTTAAGGCAGGAGCATGTGCATCTCACTCTGAGGCTCACCTGACACCTAAACCCAGTCTCAAATCTGAGCAACATGTCTCTTTGTTGGAGGACACTGTGTGCCCAAGCACTCAGACCCTATTCTTGGTTATTTTTCTGGTCTCAAATGAGTTGAAACTTATCCTATGTCTTTTCTGGAACAGTGGTCATATCTAAGTTAGGGTCACATTCTCACATGTTTTCCACTATGTTTCATACCATTATATGAACAAGTAAGTGTACAGTAAACAAGGCCCAGATTTTCCAAAATGAGACTGAGACAGTGGAGGTCTATGATGTCGTCAGTGAGAAGATTATCTCTTCCTTTTTGGTGGAGGTTTCACATTCTTTAGAGAGCTTGTGGTGAGGCTGTCACTCTCCGCCACACTCAGAGGCTTTTTTTATTGTCCCTGTCAGTTAGCAGCCCAAGGTTACTGCCAACTCTCTGTCAGTGCTTTGATTTTTGTCAGCTATGGCCAGGTCCTTTTAGTTATCTGCTATCTTTTCAGCTTTGTTCAGTCTGAGCTCTACTTGTCTACTAATTAGCTCTTTGGAGATTTCCCTTTTAAAACTCACTATCACAGAGGACAGGAACCGTTCAAAAGTTTTGTGCTTCATAGAAATTCCATATTCATCCACATCCCATGCAGCCATCATTTTAAAATTAAAAGTGGCAGCTCAGGCCAATTTAAGGTATATAAGCCACAAAACTGCGTGTGAGTGCATTTGCGTGTGTGTGTTAAAGATATCTTGAAGGTTCGTGATCAGGTATGGAGATGAATGTCAGAGGATGCCAAGAAGAAGAAGAAGAAGAAGAAGAAGAAGAAGAAGAAGAAGAAGAAGAGGAAGAAGAAAGGCTCTCATCCCAATGACGAAGTTGTGCAAATTAAAAAGGAAACATTGTTCTTTATAACTTATTCACATTTTCTTTATCTTCTGGTGTGCAAATATTGTGCTAGCTGAATATAAAAGTAGCACAAGTTTAGGGTACAAAAAAACCCACACTGTAACAACATCAAGAGTGGTCTTACATCTAAGGAGGGCCCTGAGGATGTCTTTGTTGTCAACTTCAGAAGAAAAGAGAGGAACAGAAGAGGAAACTGGCAGAAGGAATAGATGCCAAAGAGAACTCAAAGGATTAGGTCCGGGTGAGGTGATCGGTATTCGAAAACAGTCTGCCTTCTGGCTCTGATCTAAGGGAATAGGCTGGCAGCCAAGCCAGAGGGCATAACAGCACAAACACACCTTCAGCACACTGCTGGAGGCTTGCCTCAGTGCCTCGGAAATTGTGCTAGCAATTAGAAATCAAGGTGCACAGCAGCAATAGGCATAAAAGTCTCGATTTATCAATAAAAGCCAGCTTTTTACATAACACTCTGACTATTTTTATCTTCTCTGCTGCCACTAGCACAATGATCACCTTTTCCTCTTTTTCTTCCTACTTTTTTTTAACCACTAAGTACCTGCCATCCTCCTCACCCCATCCCCGTGGTTATTCACTGATGCTGCAAAGTTGTGGCTACATTGCACTTACACAGTGTTAATGCCTGAAAGATGAAAGTAAAAAACCGTTGAATATATTAATGTTGCAACGCAGATGTCTTACTTTTCAGACTCTTTTTTTAGAAATATGGTGTGGTTAATAATGATGCAGATTGTGCTGGATGGATGAGCAGATGAAACAGGGGAATACAGATTAATTTTTTTAAAAATTGCCTTCAAAGCTCAAGTTGGCTTCATAATTTAACTTCCATACTTGTCAGGAGAGCAAGTTGTTAGGTTTAACCATAGATCATCACACATTGTTCTAAAGCATCTGTGCGTAAATGAATAACTTTAATCTAAACAACACTGCTACAGTGGCTCAGAGAAACCTAAGTAAAAGATAATTAAAGAAAGAGAAAGAAATGGATGGCAGCTCAACTCCACATTTATTAACAGTTAGACATGAGCCTATAACAAGGAAAGATTTTGAAGAATTTGTCATCTTCCATTTGGAGCGTCTTTGGGCCACATGGTCACACAAGCAGCCTTGTCCTCAGGTGCAAACATTTTTCTTGGATGATCTGGACTGCATCCACACAGCAGAAACAATCCACTCTGACAACACTTTTAATTGCCATGGAATTCTGGAATTTGTAGCATTGTCTGCCAGAAAGCATTGGTGCCACAGCAAACTACAGTTCCCAGAATTCCATAGCATTGAGCCATGGCAGTTAAAGCAGTGTCAAAATGGATTATTTCTGCAGTGTGGGTCCCACCCTGATTAGATCAAACCCTTCTTATAGTGAAACCATTGGGGATTTTATGAATGATATTGCCAAAGGAATCTTAGAATAGAAAATAGTGATGATGCTTCAGGCGCACAAGTGTGAAAGGTTTCTCCACACAACTTTTAATGCAAATTCACATGCAGATTCGGTGGTGAGTAACCATTCAAGTTTAGCAGCAGAGGTGGATAATGATTCTGCTTCTGATTCACACAGGTTCCCTTTGTTGTTCCATGTGTTGTAGAAACCAAGGTTAGTGAGAAACTAGGATACATGCAAAGATATGCCTTAACCTTAGGGAAAGATGAGAACTCCAATTTGAGAAGGATGGCAGGGTTTGCATTCTTGAAATGGGCAGTGGAAGGTGTCCAGCATGGAGCCCAAGCAAAGTGGACAGATCCAGATGTAATTTTTTTTTTACCAAATTCAAAATTTTTCTCTCCATGTTAGAAAGTATTTTTCATGATTGCTTGGGGAAGATCCCGTTATTGCCAAATGGTGGCTCCATGATGCTTTACTGATGGAACAAGTACACTGGTAAGGAGATTATCACATGGGGAGGCTGGCAATTGCAATTTTCTGACAGGAGAAGGATGGGAGAAAAGCATGGGGTATGAACCCCGATCACATTATTTGGACACTGTGATAATTACCATAGTTTTTTGTGGGTTTTTCAGGTTATGAGACCGTGTTCTAGAAGAGTTTATTCTAGCTGTGGCTGGAATCTTCAGAGAATGCTGGCATGAAAGAAAGTGGGGTATATATATTGTTAGTAGTAGTAGTAGTAATAATAATAATAATAATAATAATAATAAAGTTTATTTATAACCCGCTCCTCTAATGAAATACTCGGAGTGGGGTACAAGAAGGTTTAAAAAGTACAAAGTAAAACAACAGTCATATCCCTTCCCACCCCCACCTCCCTTAAAACTAGATTAAACCAAAGCTTGTTAAAATTGACAACAGTTAAAATTCGTCAACAGCAGTAAAAACAAGGTGCAGTCTCATGGACAGTGTGAGTGCAAATCCCCAATGGATGAAATCAAGAGATTTAAGCAGGGGGACAACTAAGGTTAATTCCCCAGTTCCATTTGCATTTTCAGGGCCGGGAGTTGGTATTTCATTTATTCCCTCTTCAGGGGAAGGCCTGCCGGAAGAGATGCATCTTTAAGGCCTTTTTGAAGCTGGCCAAAGATGTAATGAGACACATCTTGTCTGGCAGGCCATTCCAAAGCTTGGGTGCGGTAGCTGAAAAAGTCCTCTGGGAAGTCTGTGACAGCCTAGTTTTCATAGGCTTCAGCAGATTCCTCCCAGAGGACCAAAGTGCACGGGGCAGTTCATATGGCAAGAGGCGGCCCCTAAGGTAAGACGGGCCTGGGACATGTAGGGCTTTAAAGGTTAATACCAACACCTTATACTGTGCCCGGAAACTAACGGGCAACCAGTGGAGAGCTTTAAGCACTGGTGTTATGTGCTCTCTCCTTGAGGTTCCTGTAATAAGCCTGGCTGCCATGTTCTGAACTAATTGAAATTTACGGGTTAGGACAAGGGTAGCCCCATGTAGAGCACATTACAAAAATCCAGATGTGAGGTTACTAGAGCGTGTACCACAGATTCCAGGTCTTTCGTATCCAGGAAAGGGCGCAGCTGGCGGATCATCCGAAGCTGATAACAGGCGCTCCTGACCACCGCATTCACCTGATTAGTCATGTGAAGCGATGAGTCAAGGAGTACCCCCAGACTGCAAACAGAGTCCTTAGAGGAGAGTGTGACTCCACCCAGGACTGGAGGCTGTATTCCCAAGCCTGGTTTCGGACCGGTAACTGTTAGTACCTCCGTTTTGTCTGGATTTAGCTTCAATCTGTTTTTCCTCATCCAATCCATTACCACCGCAAGACAGAGGGGAGACACTGAGCTTCATGCCTCCGAATGATCTCACCCAGCGGCTTCATGTAGATATGAAATAGCATTGGGGACAGGATGGCGCCCTGAGGGACGCCACAATTAAGCTCAATTTTGGAGGAGCAACTGTCCCCGAGCCTCACCCTTTGGGATCTGTCAGAGAGAAAGGATTGGAACCACTGAAGAGCAGTGCCTCCGATTCCCAACTCCCTCAACCGACCCAAAAGGATGGAGTGATCTACAGTATCAAAGGCCACTGAGAGATCGAAGAGAAAAGGTGGCGTCCAAGTCGGCTCTTATCCGAGAGATTTTATCTGCAAAGAAGTTGTTAAATGCATCGCAGCAGGCCATCGTAGGGTTAAGAAGGGGATTTGGCACAGGGGAAACCTGCGTCAGCTCCCCCACCACCCTGAACAGTTCCGCTGGGCGGGACTCTGCAGATGCAATGTGGGCAGAGCAGAAAGATTTCTGCGCTGCACGCAAAGCCTCCTGATAGGCGCGAAGATGCTGCCTATGGCGAGTCTTGTCGGATAGGAGTTGAGTCTTCCGCCACTTGCACTCTAGTTGTTGTCCAACCCGCTTCATCTCCCTGAGTTCTTCTGTGTACCAGGGTTTATGGTTAGAAGCGAGTTGGAGAGGACTCTCAGGGGCGATCGCATTGATAGCATAGGGGATGTCAGTGTTCCAGGTATTCACCAAGGCTTCAATGCGATCACCAGCATTGCCAACCATTAAACCCTCTAGGGCCTTCTGGAAACCGATTGGTTCCATGAGCCTTCGAGGGCGGACAATTCTAATGGGTCCACCACCCCAGAGGGACAAAACACTGCTCTTCGTTCCACCTTGATCAGAAAGTGATCCATCCATGACAGAGCGGAGGTTGGTTGAGAGGAAGCGATTTACATGTTAAGCTGTGTATTGCTCTGTTGTTGAATGGCAGTGCCTGTCCTGCCACTGGTCTGTAACTGTAAAATGAATTACCAAAAATTAAAAAAATTAAAAATTAAAATTAAAATTATTTTTAAAATTTAAAAAATGTATTCCAAGTTCACTCAAGCTCCAAAATGACAAGAAACTGCAGCTGTTAAGGGTCAGCTTCATATGTGTTGTTGCATGATTTAGGCAATATGTATTTAACAAGATGTGACATCCAATACTGTAGTTATTTATTGATTTACCATTGGACCTGGTTGGCTGTCACTGGCAGAGCCTTCAGCCAAGGTCTCAGATTTGATTGTTACAATAGAGGCATAGAGGCAATAGAATGTATCATGCAAAGCTACCAAATTATAGAGTACCCAGCTGGCAATATACTGTCTAGCATTGGAAGGGACAGTACAGTGTTTCTGATATGAGGGCCTGGCAATTATTTTGTTTCCGATGTGCCACAGACTGGTACCATATTTGTGTGCATTAGCTCGACATTTTTCTATTTTCTGGAAACTTGCCAGGGACCAGCAGCCAATGTTTTAGGGAATCACCACTATGAGTAGAATTGAGCACTCACTGCAGGACAGCATTCCTTGTTATTTCCCCATTCATCTCCCAGAAACAGGTTTCACTAGAATTAAAAAATCCTGTACAAAATATCCCGTTGTGGATTAAAAACTAAAAACGCCTGATACAACTCTGACATGAGGCTGTAGTATTTGTTGCAGCACTAGTATGTGTAGATTTCTTGTAGCAATTACGGATAGCAGTTCCCTGACCTAACACAGCAAACTATTTCTTGAAAATCATTGTACCACTGGAGAAATTACCCAGCAAAACTAACTCCAAAAAAGTCTGTGGGGAAAAATATCCAATCAGTACTTTTCAAACTGCTGGAGATCACTTGTCAAATGTTTAAGTCCAATAAATAAACAATTTCTTAGTCTTTCTACCTGAAAATCAGCATACATCATCCTCCAATCTATTGCTCTGCTACTGCCAGGTCAAGCTGCTAATTTGGCTTCCAGTGATAAGCTGTAGATTTTACTGTCCCCACCAACTTTTTGGTTTCAATGTAATTCAACTGATCTGACCATAGAGCTACTCCATTGACCTTATAATAAACCATTCATTTTTCTCACATGGAAATACAACCAAAATAACAACAAATTAAACAACAACTTACTTTTAAAAATGTTTTATAAGTTACATTGCACCTCAATAGAAAGATGGATACTTTTTAAAAACCCATAAGCCAACATTTATGTACTTCTAACTATACCTCCAGAAGCTCATCCTCCAAGAAAATTTGGCTTAAGGTTTAACTTCTGTTTAAAAAAACACACCCAGATTTTAGGAAAAATTCTGCTCAAGAACAAACTGCCAGAGTCATTTTTGACAATGCTCAGAGGCCATCCTGCACATGCTTGCTTGTAAGTCTCCTGAACACAGTTGGACTTACTTTTGAGTAAACCTATACAAGATTGAACTTTGTGTATGAAATGAAAATGGCTCAGTACACGAACCATTTCAAAATTTTCTCTTTCAGAGCTAATGAGTTGTGGCCTGCTGATGTTTAGCTCCAGATAACTTTTGAAATGTAGTTTTATTCCAAAGAATAGACTAAAATATGAGAGAGGTGAAAAATATAATTAATAACCAAGCAGGAAATGTAAAAATGCAACTTCTCTGTGCCTTAAAAGCAATGAGCAGCCTACCTGGTCCCTTTTGGGCTAAGCTGTTTGATCAGCTTCCTCCAGTCTCTGTGGATGTCCTTATACTAGTCTAATTGAAGGACCCCTGTTCTCTTTTTATTTTTGCTCTATGAAAAATGCATTGGAGATGTCTTATAATGAACTTTGATATGGTGAAATGATAATAATGTCCTAATTATATATAAAAATGTAATTACACTTGCTACTATTATAGAAAAACTCCCTTTATAATGAAGTGTTATGTTGGAAAAAAGATTTCATTATAGGTGGATTCCTTTACTTGTTAATTTGGCCTGTGATTCATCACTTTAATATTAAAAAAAAATCCTTTCCAAGTTACTTTTGATGTTTCTCATTTATGGTTCATTTCATGGCTCTTGCACCTTAAGATGCCAAAATGGCAAACTTTTTAAAGATATACTTAAAATGCATCTGCTCTTTCTTTACAAAGAGGAGGTAGGAAAGGATTCAACCTTTTTTTTGAAAATAAAAACATTCTCTGGTGGAACAAGGACCTGTACAGAGCCAAGTTACCTATTGTCCAGCCACTTTCACACTTCCCCAAGAACCTCACTGAATAATTGGATTTATTGAATAATAAAATACATGAGAAGTTAAATACTATATGTTGGAAGAAAAGTAGGGAAAATATTTCATGGCTAGGGGATTGAAGGGTTGTTTATTGCCTCACATTTTGAAATTGCACAGTGTGACTTATTTTGGTATTAAGGGATCTTGGGTGACTTTCTGCTGCACTGCTTTTATAATTACAGAATGCTAATTCTTACCGCAAGAAAGAATTCCCAGAATTCCATAGCATTGAGTCATGACAGTTAAAGTGGTGTCAACCTGGATCATTTCAACATTGCAGTTGATCTTAGCCAAAGAGAGCCTAGCCACTCATCATTGCTCCTAGGTCCCCAAACCACAGCTTGATATTATCACCACACCAGCAAGGTAGGCATACTTATGTCCCTTTTTGTCCACCCCAGTCTGGTTCAAGGGAATTCCTGGACATGCTTACAGGACTTGCTTTAGAGTCAAGTGACAAAAGGGCATTGCCCTTATTGTTACACTGAATCTTCAGGCAGAAATTGTTATTCTCTAGCAAGGGCCCAGAGGCCAACAAGTATAATGGATTTAATAGCAAGGCTTTATAGAATAATCAATGCACCCCATATTACTAAGGATTTGTTTTATTTACATTACAGTGAGAAATGGAACAGTTTGAAAATCTAGCAAAAAAAAGAAAAAAAAGAAAAAAGGCTGGATCTGCACTGCAGAAATAATGCCATTTGGCACCTCTTTAACAATCATGGCTCCATGCTATGAATCCTAGGATTTGTAGTTTGTTGTGGAACCAGAGCACTCTGACAGAGAAGGCTAAATAACACAGAGAACTACAAATCCCAGAATTCAAAAGCATTGAACCATGACAGTTAAAGCAATGTAAAACTGCCCACATGAAAAACCAGTTATAAGTAAGCCACGTGTTCTTTCCTCATACTCTGAATCCTATTGTTAGTTCCGCCTCCTAGAGAGTACCTATTGACTCTATGGGATTTATCTGCATGTCGATTCGCCATTAAGTGGTGGATTCCACGTGCCTACTGTAGTTAGGACTAGCCAATAGGACTGAGGGCAATACCTCTTGTAAGTGGGGAACAATTTCCAAAGGAGTGGAATATATCAAAACATGTTGTGTTGTTACTCAAATCGCAGGGGGTCCCGAGAGGGCACCCATTTATTGAAGTCAATGAGGAATTAATTTAGACCAATGTGAAGCAGTGAGGAGGCTAGGGTAACTCAAACTGGGACTTTTAGCTTATTTGGGAAGCATTCCCAGAATTGTTCCGTCTGTCCCAGGATGCCTCCTTTTAACTATGTATTAAGAAGCCGAGCCCTCCCTCCAGTCCATCTGCCTTGGTCCAGGCCCCAGAGGGAGAGAAGAACCACTGGACCTCATCTCCCTTTCCCACCACCTTTCCCTTCTCCTTTTGTGTTGTCTCTTTTAGATTGTAAGCCTGAGGGCAGGGAACCATCTAAGCACTGTGTAAATTTACAGCACTATATAAATAAAGGTTAATAATAATAATAATAATAATAATTTGTATTGGTTCCAAACCTAGAACTCCAGAAGCAGATTCCAAATTGGTTAGTTTTATTAAGAGGAAATCAGCTTTCACTCAGAGACACTCACTCATACAAGAGCTAACAATTCAAAAAGTAGTAACTGATAGTGATTTGGAGCATAGAGCAATATGTTACTGAGTTCAGGCATGGAGCTCTGATTGGGGAGTGTGCAGTGAAAATTCTGGTTTAGCACCCAGCCGGGCCATTGTGCTAAGGAGTCAAGGGAGAAATATAAAGAGTGTTTGTTTGTGTCCTACTGAGACCAATTTGGAACTGCCCAAACAGGCATTTTATAGAGAGAAACAGGTTCTGAGGTAGTTTTCCATGAATTCAAAGTAGTTTTCCTGGTGGTAGAATGGCCATGATTTGGGGGAAATGGCAGGGCAATCAATCTAGATATTTCACACAAAAAGGTGTCATCTTCAGAGGAAAGTGCCCTTTGATTCCCAACCTTTTGGCAAGTATCTTTTACCCTTCATCATACACCTATGTGAAGGGGTTATGCAGATTCCTGTGCTGTGTGCACTAGTGCTCCCAAGCCAAATCTGCCACATCTCCGTATTTGGGCAGGCTATTGTTTTCACATTGGACCATCTCTCGTTGCTATATGAGCAAACCTCCCTTTTATTATCAAGCCAATATCAAAGGCCAGCTAGGGGTGACAGAGGGCTCATCTGTGCGGTTACAGTACTCTGGTCAACAGTCCTGCTGCTACATTTTGTACTAGTGCCCAAGTCATCTCCAATGGCAGTCCCACATTCAACGGCAGCTGCAAAGAACCTTCATGCTGCAAATCATGGGAGCAGGTTGGGCAAAGCAATTCTCTATTGTTGTATCAGTGAAGAACATTGGCTAGGCTCTAAGTACAGATGAAAGATAATGGAGACTGACACTAACAAAGATTGTATTGATTTTGTTTTAAATGTCAGAAGTCTCCCTTTCCTCACTATTGGGTAGAAATCTTCTGATATATTACTGGGGTAAGGGTGTATGCTATATTTGCACACATACCAGAAGGTGAATCATTATGATGGGGGCAAAGTCCAATGTTTACTACCCCTGCCTCATTCTCCTGCAGTGAAACAGTCACTTATCATGTCCAGAATCACAGGTTATTTTCAGCTGGTTTTCAGTGTATTTTTGAAATTGCTAGTTACTTCTTGGGCTTCATATGGGGCTTCGGGACATTTTGTCCCACACCACTACCTAGGCATAATTTGGGGGCATTTTATGGGCATTTTCACCACTTTTCCCAAACTGAAATCTTGGGGACTGGGGGGACACATAAATCAAATGGTCTTGGAGAGCCACACAAATGGCTACGGATGGCATCCAGCCCATGGAGTAGATTTTCCTCACCAATGAAATAAGAGACACTGCAAGGGTTTGCAATTTAATTTTTCGAGGCTAAAAGGAATAAAAGAATTGATCTATGAACAGCTGGAATAAGATGCAACTGTGGTTAAAGGTAATGATCTAAAAGAGACTGACTAGATAAGCTGGCCAGTTTTCTGTTATCCTAAGACAGTTCCAAAAAGCTCAAAGTGTCAAGGTTTGTAAATCCAGCACTTACTGCAGTCTGTTTTGCCCTAAGATTGTCTGAGTTGGTTAGTGAGTGGACACAAGGAGGGGAAAGCCTAGGCAGATGAGAAGGAAAGAGCACTAGGGCAGGAGACTCAAAAGTGCTTGGCCCATGCACACTGGATACTTCTGCTAGCCAGAAACACAGCCACAGCAAATTCAGCAGTACAACACTCAGCAATTCAGCTACTGAGCCTTGATTACTATGAACTATCTGCCCAAAGTATTGTAAACTCAGTTATCAGGTTTGGGTCATGACAGATATTGCTTCTGCCTTGCAATTATTTGTAGCTGATATAAAAGTCAACATCCATTGCCATGGCAAACACTCAGTGCAACAGAACTTTTTTCTCCTCCTCTGTCTACTGCAGCTCTCCATATGGGTTGGTTCTGATAATAGCAGTTCTGACAGGGGAACCACCTTACTGGATCATGGGAACTGCCTATATAAAATGAAATCTAGTTGGAGAAATGGATTGTGTAAGCCAGTTTTGTTTTTTGTTTTTTTAGTCTTCTGTTGTCCAAAGTTTTGTACTATAACTCCCATCTGCTCTAGCTAGTATAGCCAATGGTCAAGGATGGTGGGATCTGGAAACCAAAACACCTGAAGTGCACCAGCCAGGTTAAGGAAGGCAAATGTAAACAAAGCTAATTCTATGTGATTAAACAATGTTTTGTATTATAAAGTTCCAAACCACTTTTTCCATGCCTCAAAGATTTTCAGAATGTAATACAAACTGCAGTTGTAGAGCAAAATGCAGATAGGAGTTGTTTTAAAACTCTGTTTCACTTGTATCCAAAATGTCATTTTCAGTTCATCATAGTCCATGATGCTTCAAGTGTCCTGGCAAGTTAATACAAGACCTTTATGTGCTCTTTTCATTACATAATACCCTGTCCATGCAGCAGGATTGCTCTTTCCCCCGAAAACCAAGCTTTTTCCCAGCCCCATGTGCCCCATAGATTTTTCAGATGCCAACTTCATTGCCCCAACCAATGGGAAAACATGCAGAGAGTGGTAAGGAGAAGACACACAAAACAGAGATGTCAGTGTACATCTGCAGATGGCTACTGTCTGGGAGAAAAGTGTCAAAGTGCTCTACCAGCACTAGAGGGCCTTCTCAATGACTGGTCCCAGGGTGTGCAATTCTCTCACATGGGATGCTCAGCTGGCCCTTGCTGAGCTTTCCTTTCACCAGCAGGTAAAGACCTTTTTGTTTAAATAGGCATTTGGTGATTCACTGGCTCACAGAAGGGTTTTTAAACAGAATGCGAGGGTGTTATATTTTTATCTTTATTGTTAAGTATTTTAAAATATTGTGTAGTGTTTTTAAATTACTGGTGTTTTAATATGATAGTTAATCTGTTTTTAAAATTCTGTATCATTAGGTTTTTAGCTGCCTCTAGTTTTATCCATTTTGTAAGCTGTCTTGGGTCCCACATTGGGGGAAAAAGCAGGATATAAATAAAATGAACAACCACAGCAGTGACATTTCTGGCTAACACTAGAAAATGCATGACAAATTGAGTTATACAGTAAGATGTCATGTAGAGATGGCAAAAAATTGGGGTTAATCTATTGAAAGTACAGGAAAACTATACAACATGGTGACACTCTGGCATGGAAGAAAAAAAATACCCCTCCATACTGGCGAACAAACACATGAAGGCACCCAGCCAGTCTCCATGTAGACCTGTGTAGGTAAGCAACAAATGCCATAAAGTGACATCCAATCAATCTTTGTTGTGAGGAGAAACTACATAATAAACTAGGGCTAGAACTCCAAAAGGGTAATGAAGAAAAAGGAGTACAACCATTTATTTCACAGTAAAGGAAGTCATACCTGGAAGGCCCCTGGACATTAGAATAGAAAATAGATAGGAGGTGTTAGGAAAAAAAGTGTGTCCCACAGTCAGTAAATCCACTCTAGTTTCTAGTTTAGACTCTGTTGCTCAAATAGATTCAACACCTTGGATAGCTCTTTCTTACCTATTCAAGACATGGCCTAGCCCCCACTGACATGGGATCTACCAGAAGGCACTGCATTACATATATCATCAGGCATGCCTTCCCCAACACAGCAATGTAACAGGTGTATACCTGGAAAAGAGCATTGGACTGTCTCACAACAAACCCACTTACCAGATTATCTCCAATGTGAATCAGCCTGGACAAGAAGAGGAAATACCCTGGGACATCATAGGAAATCTAAGCACCATTGGGGTCACCTCAGAATGGATGGCACTGCCCTCATGATCAACAGTTCCACTGACTGAAGTATAACATCCACCTGGACTTCTCCCCCTTACTCTGTTAAAATGGCTTAAACCCATAGATGTCTGCTTTTTTCTTTCTTTTCGAAGCCCATGACATTTCCTCCTGTATTTGCTACAGACTTTATGCTCACTAGCATGCCAGTCTGAATTCCTGGTCTTTAGGGAGCACTGGGAGTTATTTTAGCATCTAATACTTCAAGTCGCTCATTAGGGTGATGAAAAACCCATGATGAAGGGGCAGGGTGATGTTCGAAGAGCTAGGGGTGCCTGTTGTCTTGAATTATTAATGAGTCAATATTCCAGTGGCCTGCCTGCTTGCCCGCCTGCCTACTACAGCAGGTGGTACCCCCGCCGCCTTTCACTTGGAAAGCATCTGCTTGCTCACAGCCTCCCAAGAGCTTGCTACAGTCATTTGTTCGATTTAAGACAGGCACTGTCATTATTCCGTGCAACACTTCATAGAAAATAGTTCCTACTAAATGCTTGAACCATCTGAGCAGCACCAGGCAAAGCTGCAGGCTTCATTAATAATGCATCCATGCTTATCAATAGATTTAGACAACTGGTATTTAGAAGCTCCTTCAGAAGGAGTGGTTTTTTCACACCAGTTAGCTTCATTCTGTCAGTTCCTTGATGTAGACATTACATCCAACTGAGTTCTGAAAGCCAGGGGTGCAAAAATTGTGTTTGAGCTTCTCCCTTGCTTTGGAGCAGTGTTTGAGTGATGTAACTCTTAAGATCATTCCTTCTGTTACTCTTCTTTTCTTCTTCTTTTTTGGAGAGGTGGTGGAGGCGCTCTATCTTTCCCCCCTCTTTCTCTTTTGTTGCTTACACTTTAAAAGCTCTTCTTTTGCTCTGAAGTTGAAGTTGATGCAAAAAGAGGTTTTCTTTTTATAAGAAGTTAAGATACCTGGAGACATTTAGAAAGCAAAAAATAAAATATACACCTGTTACTTTCGTTAGCTTAGTGATCACTGTCCCGGCAATGACAATAAAATATTTGGGGAACAAGTATGTTAAATAAAAACAGGAGACTTCAGTACTGCAACAATTATTATACATGAATGGGTGTTTTTCTAAGCAATGGATATTATGATGGGGCAGCCACATGAAAATTGACATAAGGAGTGTGCCCCTTTAACAGTTCAGTGAAGAAGGAATTTCAGTAGGAGTAACTGGCCATGGAAGGTCTGTCTGTTGCATTTCCTCTTTCCATCTAGCTATTAAAGACCCTTTAATAGCCCTCTCTTATTTTTCATGTGGTCACCCTAATATTTGGCTTGGGGAAATATGTTTTTATTGGGTTTTGTGGGGTTTTCAGGCTATGTTTTTATTGTGTGAAATCCATCTATATTCATGGATTTAGCTCATCAGTTAGTGTGCTGTGTTATTTAATGAAAGCACTATCTCTTTCCTGACATTTAGGCACCTGTGACATCACAATCCCCACCCACAAAGCAAACCAAGTGCAATGCTTTCTCTTTCTGGAGAAAAGATAGCGGTTACCAATCAACTCTACATGATAGTAGACTGTGAAACTGAAATTCTCACACAGCGTGTCTGATGGCAGGAGAAGAGTAACAGCTGTGAAACTTTCTGAAGGAAAGCCACCTCTTCAAGGAAGGCCCATAGGACATTCACACAGGGAAATAGACGTTATAGCATAAACTTTCATAGTCTATGAAAGCTTAGGCTACAACTTTCACAGTTAGTCTCAGAGCCTCGAAGATACTACAAGATCCTTGATACAGTATACTGATATTTCAGGTTAACATATCTACAACTCTAAATTCTACCCCCAATAGCCATGAAGTTACAGAAAATATTCAAGTCTAGCCAAGAATCACTGGGAACTAAGGAGGAAAATCCACAAGTACCTTTCTTCTACCCTAGCAGGAAAAAAGATACAACCGTAATAAACTAAATAACTAACCATTTGCTGTACTTTCTTTATACTCAGAATCAATTACCTGAGGCATATGCCTTGTTGTACTTGGCTCTGGTGTTAAAGAAGTAAAAGATTGCAGATTCAGTCCCTGGTTGCTCCAGACACAGCTGGAAAAGATATCTGCCTGAAACTCCAGCAATTTGCTTTCACTTCAGATACTACTGACCTAGATGGACCAATAATCTGATCTGGTATAAGGCACCTCCTTATCTTCCATTGTGTGAAGTAACACTTTTATAATGGGAATCTCTCATGTTTTCCTGTTCCAGAATTTCAGATGGAGGCAGAAGGGTTTGGGTTGGTCAAGCCCTAATGCAAAGAGGTTTTTGAAGATGTGTAATGGGTTTGGGAACTCAAGTCATAGTGCTCTGATGATATCCAAGGTTGTGTCAATTCAGGCTCTCTTTGTATTCATCTATTAAAGAGTCAAGAGCACTTTCAAGGCATTGGTAATCCAGTAGAGCATACCTCTAAAGAAAATTAATTTTGATAATGGCTGATATAAGTAGACTGTGAGGTCTAGAGAGACTGCTATACCAAAAAGACATGGATTTCAATCCTAGTTCAGTCAAACATTTTTTCAATAGGGCCTGGCAAACAGTTATGCCTTACTCAGTTCACTGTCTTAAAAACTATGTTGACATGTCTTGCTGATTTGTTGTAAGGAGAACCAAGACATATTTTAAAACATTTTGAAAAGTAACACACCCAGCAATAATGTAGTTGCAGGATATGGTGGAAAGATACATCATGTAGCCCTTAGATAAAGCTTACCAAGTCTTGGTGTGGATGGAGGACCACAAAAAAAACCTTTGTAAATTACCTTTAATTTCATCTTGAAGGAAAGAGGCGGTATAAACGCACAGTGGCAGCTGGTGTCTTCCATCTTGAGGTTTTAAAGGAGCTTGGATCCACTTGTGTTTTAAAGGAGCTATCCAAGAACCAAGCTGGTGATGTATGAAACCTTGACCAGATTCATTACAGGAGCCAGTGCAGTGTAATGGTTTGAGTGGTGGATTATGACTCTGGAAAACCAGGGTTCAAATTTCTGCTCAGCTACGGAAACCCACTGGGTGACCTTGGGCAAGTCACTGTCTCTCAGCTTCAGAGGAAAGCAATGGCAAACCCTTTCTGGACAGATCATGCTAATAAAATCCTATGATAGGTCTGCCTTAGATTCACTGTATGTTGAAAATGATTTGAAGTCACACAGCAAGAAAACTTCCTTACCCTACTGGCATGGAAACTAATCATTGCATGAAATGGAACAAATAATAAATAATAAAATGAGGAGCTAACAAGTGTCTTTTGTATTATTTTGTGTGCAATTAGCCTCAGGAGATGCTGAAATTTGCAATCCCAATCCATTCCCAAATACAGACAATACAAAATGGTGACTCTTCTACTGATTCATTACCAATGGATGGTGCAGAACTTAGCCTCAGTGAATAACACAGTCTTCAAACCTCTTCTGATAGAGTAAATACCTGGAGGTGGAGACTAGTGCTGCTGTGCACACAGCAGAGCTTTTCTTTTCAAGTATCTGCCAGAAGCACTACACTCAGAATAACTGCAATGCCCCAAGGACAGAATCCTAACATGGGAAATACATCTATTATTTCTGATTTTGTAAGAAGGATAAAATATTCTTCCTCAATAGTTGTATGCAAATGTGTGATGTAGCAGGAAATAGAATGAAATAGTTTCAACTATGACTTTTAAGAGAGAGAGGGGGAGAGAGAAATGCAGGTTCTTGCAATCAAAGCTGTAATATAAACACAGTGTCCAACAAAGGTATGGACTGATAGCACTGACCTTCTTTAAATTCTTACCCAACAGGCATAAAAGCAGGTGTAACACACCTCCCAGGGCTCAAAGCATTTTATTGATGCAGGAGCCAGGCATCAGAGGCCAATGGACAGCACAGGATGGATTAGAACTGTAATCTTCAACATATTCATAACTACAACCCCAATCTACACTGATAGCCTGTTGTTGTTGTTTTAAAAAAACACAATGCTCTTCCTCTTCTTTCTCTTATCAAGACCTCTCTATTCCTCAAATTCCTCCAGCTTAGCCTGGAGAAGAGAAGGTTAAGAGGTGATATGATAGCCCTGTTTAAATAATTGAAGGGATGTCACATTGAGGAGGGAGCAAGCTTGTTTTCTGCCACTCCAGAGAACAGGACCCGGAACAATGGATACAAGCTCCAGGAAAAGAGATTCCACCTCAACATTAGGAGGACCTTCCTGACAGTAAGGGCTGTTCAATAGTGGAACACACTTCGTCGGAGAGTGGTGGAGTCTCCTTCCTTGGAGATCTTTAAGCAGAGGCTGGATGGCCATCTGTCGGGTATGCTTTGATTGAGAGTTCCTACATGGCAGGGGGTTGGACTGGATGGCCCTTGTGGTCTCTTCCAACTCTGTGATTCTATGACATTCCTTCTTCTGGAAACCAGGGCACTAGTTTATGGGAAAGGAAAGACATCTGTAACAGAGGCATCTTAACACCTGCATGAATGCCCTTGCAAGATAGACCCATTGAGATCCCTTTGCAAGGATTTTGGAAGAGGAAACTATGAATTTAAGCAAGCATGGAATAGTTGTGAACATGTAATGTATGCATACCCACCTATCCTCTTAATTTTTTTTTTGAAAAACGATTGTTGCACCACTAGGGTCAGACACTGACCCTGATTTCAAAGGTTCAGAGAAATGATAAAATAAGACAAATCAACAATGTTGATTGGTAGGTGGCACACCCATCTCCCATCGAGGCATGGGTGCTGGCTTGGCTTACCTGTACAGAGGTGATGATGTACACTTCTCCCTGCTGTACGTCATTAAAGTTATTAAAGTTATTGTGTTAAGGTCATGGCCACCTCATTTAAGCCATAACACAATGTCCAGTCTCTCTGACTCGCTGCAAGAAGAAACTCTGATTACACATTCACCCGTGTAAAAACCAAAGGTCAGAATCTTACAGCCTCAGTACTGGCTTATAAGAAACTTAATGGACAAACTGATTGTCATGCATCTATTAATCATTCAATATCTCCTGGATATTTCCATCTACTAAATCCCCTTTTGATCTTTAAAAATAAAGCAATATGAAAAGCAAGATAAGAGCAAGCTTTATGTCTTGCAGTAAACTAAGAGACATTCTAAACTTCCTGGAAGTGGTTTGAACACCAGTTTTTTGCTCCAAAACCAAACACTTCGGAATCCAGCTATGTCCTTATCTTTCATCCAATTCCAACCAGGGATAGGTGGATCACTTCATATTGAGTTGTTGCCATTTGCCATGTGTTCCTCCAAAGGTACATTGTGCCCCATTTATGAATCAGATTGCAACTTTTATTTTCATTTTTAAAAGCATGAAACCCAGCATTATTTTCACATTTTTTCACAAAATGTGTATCTGTGTACACTTGTAAATAAAAACACACATTTTGAATCCATTTCACCTTGCAACACTTCTTAAAATGTACATCATAATATACACACCTTGAGCATAGAAATGCAGGGCCAGTATTGGACTCTACACAAATCCTGAAGCATTCTTATGATCAAAGCATATTCATATTAATATTTCTTTCACCTTTGGAATGCTTCATTACTCACATCCCTTGTTATAAGATAACGCCTAGCAGTTTCTTCACCAAATGAGGATTCCTCTAATGGTCTTGCTGATACTGTGTATCAGGCAACCTAGTCCTGTTTTTATTGGAGTTTATCAGCCGGGAGAAATTTCTCTTTATTTCAAATGGAGCCAATTTGCTAGTTTGGTGAATTTATGTGAATTCCAATTGCGTTCGGAATGCATTCAGAATGACTTCCCATTGCCCGAAATTGCGTGAGATGCTTTAATATGCAATAACGTAAAACCCATGATTGTGTTCGGAATGACTTCCCCTTTGCCCAAAATTGTGTGAGATACTTTAATACACAATAACATGAAACCCCATCATTGCGTTCGGATTGCCATTAGATTATTCTTCCAATTTCCGTTGTCTGATAAACTCCATAGATTTCTTAAGGAGCCAGATGAACGTCATGAGTCAGATGTATTTATTTAAATCAACAGTGGTCTACTATGGCCTTGGGACCAAATGCGCCCCTCCAGGGTTTTGATTTTATTTTTATTTTTTGAGCATCAGTGCAGGTAGGTCCTGAAGAGGCATTGGGATCATGGCAGCTTCACAGGAGTGCTAACCCTGTTACAGATTCATGAGACCTCTTTTACAAGTGTTTGTTCTAACTGAAAGTCATGGCTACCTTTGTGGAATGCCACTCTGGGGAAGGAGTTGAGTGAAACACTATAGTGGTGACTTGATGGATGAATGTGAGAATCCATCCAGAGAGAAAATCACCAACAGAAGAGATAAAAGTGGAGAAAGAGACGAAGAGGAAAGAAATAGACACAACTGCTTTTAGAGGAAATTCAGAGTAAAGCAACAGTATAGTTCAGAAAGAAAAGGAGAATCACTGGCTGCTTAAGATTCACCTGGGCAAGCTCATGATGTGTTAGGGAAAAAATACAGTATGTCCAGATTAAGTATTTCTGGAAGACTTTGTTTTGCCTTCATTCCAATATACTATCAGCACATGACATGATGATTTCTTCTTGTACTGTGGAAACATTTCTGACAAATTAAAATTAGTCCAGTTATTTCCAATGAATTAAAATTAGTCCAGTTATTTCCAATGAATTTGGAAGATGCTCATGGTAACCAGGCCTGATAGAAGCAGTAGTGGTGTCAGAGGCCAGCACCTTTGATAATCAGCACTATAGTTTAGTAAACTCTAATTCTTAGCAGTGATGGGTAACACATTCTAGTAGAAATAATAGTACTGTAATTCATTTCTGAAAACTATGGAGACCTTCTGTATGAGGAATGTAGTTATTAAATGTAAGAGTGCACAATATGTTGTAATGAAATGTTTGTGCTATACACTTCATTAAATGGTTTGTAGGCCACCTGGGAAATTCAATTTCTCTCACACAAAGCAACAATATTTATACATAGTTATCGCTAGAGGGAGTGCATATAGCAACCCAGAAGAAAAGATAGAGATTTCATCATATGTTAAGCCAAGAGAGAGAAAAATAGTTGCAAACAAATCTGTTTTAAGATTACCTTTATTGGAAAGAAGAAATTGTATTTATTCTACCGCAAAAGGTGTGGCTCTTTATTCATGTTTGAATACTTGATGCAGATAGAGATAAGATTAGTTAAAAGCTCTGAAGTTACTTTGGAATGATGGAATTTCAAAAAGCTGACGGCATGCAAGCTGATGTCCAGGTTTTTTAAAAAATATCTGTCATATGAAACACCAAACAGATTAAAAATTCAGAGAGCATGGTAGGGGGTCTTCCCAATGAATTCGAAGATCTGATAGGTTTTGGATCTGATGACTGTTTTGATTTACAATATTTAGAGGTAGAAAATATAGGGAATAAAACAAAACAGAATTTCACATGAACTCTAGAGGGGGTCCTGGACTATGGGCATGTTACCAAGAATAAATACTCATGACATTTCCATGAACATTTCATGAGCTCATCATTTGGGTAAGAAAATCTGCTTGAATATTTGAGGTGATATATTGAAATGTTACTGGTTGCAGTACATGTTTTACAGTTTTAATTTGCTCTCAGCTATATTTTATGTCAGAATTTCAGCCCACTGCATAAACTACTTTGAAGACAAAAGGACTTGTGAAAGAGACATTGTCTCACATCATGAGAAGTTTTTCTCACACCCAGACCTTGACACTTCTTAAGAAGACAATACTATTGTGCTTTAGGTTTACATATGCAGTAGTGCAAGGGGAAAGGAGCATAGCTCTGTTTTTAAAAATGTATGGAATATATAAATTTTTAGAAAATCCATTCTTCAGAAATATAAGTTTATCATACAGTGCAACTGATTAAGTTTAATTGTTTTTCCATTTCCAAGAATTTTATTGAGTTTCTTTGAACTGCATAGTGAATCATCATCATCATCATCATCATCATCATCATCACCTCCTCCCGCTTTTTACCCAGAATTGGAACTCAGAGTGGTTTACCCTCTAAAAGAAGAGTAGAGTTAAAAACATATAAAAGACAATATTAAAATAGAATTAAATTATGACAGTATTAAAACAGATCACTTGTTAAAAAAATAAAATGCAGTTAAAAAAAGATAAAAGCACTTTAAAACAGTGCAGTTCAAAACAATACAATACCCACAGCTTGTTCTTTAAAGACTTTGTTTTAAAAGCCTGTCTGGATAACATAAAGATAAAATACAAGATAAAATACTGAAATAAATAATATTCTATTCCAAATAACTACTCTCATTCTTAGCAGCATCATTCAAATAAGGGAACACCTTTAAGGCAGAGGTGGGCAATATGTATTCTGGGAGCTTCAAGCAGTTCTTGCCAGTCTGTTCTGTAGCCCTAGATCTTTCCAGAGAACTAAGGGTGCATGGAAAGAAAAAGAAACAAGGAGAAACTGTGGAATCATGTTATCTGAGAAGAGTAATAATGTTCCCCATCATTATAATGCCAGGTGGTAGCTTGAGTGCTGTACAAAGACACTGTGAGGCCAAAGTTAGGAGCCCTGCACAGCCATGTAAAGCCACTGGGTGACCTTGGACAAGTCACATTCTCTCAGCCTCAGAGGGTGGCAATGGCACACACACCTTCTGCACAAATTCTACGAAGAAGACCCTGTGATAGGTTCGTCTCAGGTTGCCATAAATCAGAGATTACTTGAAATCACACAACCCAAGGGAAGGACTTAATTATACTTTAATTACCCTCCCTCCCTCCTCCAAAGTAACTTCCCAGCTTTCAAACCTTGGACCAATATGATATTTTTGCAATTTTACTCATTTACTAGCTAATTGCACATAAAAGATGCATTCCTGAAACAATATCTTTGCATGTCTGGTACATTCAGGAGAAGCTGTGGAAAGCACCAATGCAGAAAAATGTGGTTTATGTTACATATTTCTCCTTAGAAGTAAAAAATTCTCTAAATTCTCGAAGCCTCTAAAGCAAGTGCAACAAAATCTGAAAGTATCTAAAACCCATCCATTTGCCTGCAGTAACAGTTGTGGTGATGATCACCCTTGCAGCAAAAATAAACAAACAACCAAATAAATAAATAAATACGACTTCCATGCTGGCACAGCCTCCTGCTCCTCATAAAATCTGAGAAGCAAAATAATAATGAAATTACTTTTGAAAGGTGATCTCTCCTTAAATGACCATGGTAATAGTACTTAGTTACACCTGAGTTATGAGGTGTGTGTGTGGGGGGAGGGGGGTAATTCAAAGTAACTCAGTGGCTGAAATGCTATGTGTGTGCATAGCTTTGCATGTGCAGCTCTGAATCCCCTCTCCATTGAAGGAGGGGAATGAGGGTGAGCTCGACCCCCTTTTCCTTCCTCCAGGAGTTCAGAGCACGCAGATATTCTGGATCTGAACCGAGCCTCCTATCCCCTTCCTTTGGGCAAGAAGCAACACTTGACAGCTGCTGGGAGTGTGTGGTTTGTTTTATGTAGCACAAGGACAAGTGAGTAAGCCCCTTATCTCATCCAAAACTACACTTACTCATGTGTACAATGCACTTACGCACTAGGAAACCCCTAATGGGAAGCCAGCCAGTGTTGATGAAGAATTAATTTGGATCTTTGGAAAGGAGTTTAATCAAAATAGAAACACATCTGGGCTTATAACATCCAGTTATCAAGGTTTCCATTCAGGCTAGAATAAGTCTAAATATGAATGCCTACATTAGAAGAAAAAGCAGCAAGAGAGGATGAGGAAAACATGAGGCTGAAAGCAGTGTCTGGAGAAATTCCTTTTTCAAACCATGGCTCGCTTAACTCATAATCTCTCATCCTAGAATATGCTTGCTAGACCCAATGGGAGTTCCAGTCCAGCAGCATTTTAAGGGGGCACATGTTCCATACCTTTGCTTTATAACATCCCCCTAGTGAATGTGGATATAATTAAAGATTGGAGAAGGTGCAGCCCATGGGCCACATATGACACCTGAGATGAATCAGAGAATCATAGATTCATGGGGTTGGAAGGGGCCTCTAGGGCTACCCAGTCCAACTTCCTGCTTAGTACAGGATCTCCAACTAAAGCATCCCCAGAAGTTAGCTTTACAGACTCTGAAGACATCCAGAGAAGGAGACCTCACCACCCCACTAGGCAATTGGTTCCATGACCAAACTCTTACTGTCAAGAAGTTCCTTCTAATATTGAATTGAAATCTATCCTCCCGTAACTTCAAACCATTAGACCCGGTCTTACCCTCTGAGGCAGCAGAGAACAGGCCTGCTGCTTCCTCTCTGTTATAACCCTTAATCTTCTCTTCACCAAGTTGCACAAGCCCAACTCCTTCAGCCTTGTTCCTACTTATGGAGAATTCAGTGCCTGATCCAAATTGATGAATCGGTGCAAAAATTGTTCTTGGTTCCTACTATGTTTGCAGTGATTCTACCAATTCGGATAAGGGACTTGGCCTATCCTAGTCCCGACTGTCCCCGACCCAGCCTCCTTATCAGCTTCTTCTGGTCTCCTTCAGCCTCTAAACGGCTTCCCTGGCTTCCCTGGCTTCCTCAGCTTCCCTGTGGTCCCCTTCCATTCCTCATGGCAGGGGAAGCTTTCAGAGAAGGCAGGTGCCATTGTAGCTGCCCCCCATCACTGGCGGCTGAATTGAATCTGCTCCACCTAGTTCCCACTTGGGCCGGGGGGGTGGGGATTCAAATCTGCCCATGGTTCCCACTGGAATGAATAAATCAATTCATTCCCCAAAACACTCCTTTAACCCAGTGTCTTTTTGACATGGGTTAAATGGGCAAAAATCATGCCTCCCCTTTCTGAATCGCTTCAGCGATTTGAATTAAGTGGGAACTATGGTGGTTTAAACCAGATCATTTCAAATCACAATCCGGTTTAAACCATAGTGGCAACAACTCCACAGTTGCCCCGCTCTGGACCTCTCCAATTTGGTTATGTTCTTCTAAAAAATGAGGCACCCAGAACTGAGCACAGCACTCCAGATGAGGCCTAACACAAAATATAGTGGGACTACATTGTGCTTCCTCCAAAGCCCCCTAGGAGATCTCTGAAGACTGCAGGCACCACCATTGTTCTTGGGCTTGTTTTGTTTTGTAGTAGTGGTAGTAGTATCCCAAAATGGCTCCAAAAGTTTACTTGGGTCCAGATTAGTACCATAGATTCAGGCCATTTTGTAATACCACTCCAATACATTAAAAACAGCATACTTATGGGGTTAATTGATTGTATAAAAGTGTGTGTGTGTGTGTGTGTGTGTACACACACACACACACACACACACACTAATTTGAGCGATAGCTCATAGAAATGTAGTAAAATATTTTATTTGTGGATGCATTTTTTGTTTTGTTTCTATGATCAGTTCTATTGCCTGAAAGCATAGCACCAGTCCTTTCCTTTTAGAGAGACATCTTCTTTCACATTAAAAATCAACAAATAGAGAATTAGAGTGTTAACGTTTTAACACAGAGAATAATACAAGTTGGTATGATGTCCATATGCAGACACTCAAAACACACAGAACTGAGGGTTCATAAAAATGTCTTCCATCTTATGTGACTATATAATGCAATGATTTATCCAATTTATTGCTGCTCAGCAGCCTTCTCGATGGTAGGGAAAAAAACCACTCCAAGATAAATAAAGAAATGCAGCATGTATCTTGCAGCCAGGCAGATAAAAGTCTCAGACACAGATGTCTACTACTACAACCCATATGTACAATCAACAGACCTCCTCACCAAGAAGCAGCCATGGGAAATGCTGAAAGCTATTGAAAATTGTAAGCTTTCAGACTGTATTAGAACTTCCATTCACCAAGGGTCTTGCTACATATACCAGACATAATAGAAAATCCATTTTAATAGTCCTAAGGCTCCCATTTCCACTTGTCAGATTAGACAATGGAATGCTCTTGGAAGGGACTGTAAAGCAATTCTATAGTAATATACAAAATTATTATAGAAATGGTGAGTCTTTGCAAACCCATAATGCCCTTCCATCCTACATAATCAGAGTACATAGCAAGCAGTGCTGGTGGCAAAGCCATTGTCCTAGTTTGAGCATCCTTTACAAGAATAAGATTGAGAATGTGGTTGGCTAAGTACATGTAACTAGCTTTGTATTCTTTTCAAGAACAGAGTCTGTTTCATAAACACAATCTCTTTATATAAAGCAAGGGTAGGGAATGTCTGGCTCCCCAGATGTTGTTAGACTGCAGCTGCCAGCAGACATAGGCAGTATTCAGTGATGGGAGATTCAGGGGCTGTACAGACCAGCTTGAAGCACTGGCATGGAGTTGACATGGGGGTGTGGGGTTTGCATGATGCATGCCCTGATGCCAACTCCACGCCAACATCACACACCTGCCCAACCACATGGCGGGAAGTGTCATGGTGCTCCTTTGGCATGATGCTTATAACCTCACAACAAAAGGAATGCTGAAAAGTGCCACCACAGTGGCAAGGGTGCCTTTATGCTGGCTCCAAAAGAAGCAGCATATTGCAGTTTCTTTTAGAGCTGGCAAAGCACTGGATTGAGGCCGTGGCATGTGGTTGCTGCGGCCCTGATCTGGCTCAGAAAGGGGTGGCTTGGAGCCACTCCTTTGGACTGATCTGCTTTGCCCCTCATGGTAACATGATAATAATACTGCAAGGCACAGCCTTCAGAATATCAGAAGGGATTATGAATCTCTGGGTAGGAAGCTGAAAGAGATGGTTGTACAGGTTGTCATCTCGTCTCTTCTCCCAGTTGAAAGCCATGGTCTAGGAAGGGAGAGGAAAATAGTGGATGTAAACAACTGGGTCTGTAGATGGTGCCACAGAGAACTATTTGGATTCTGGGATCATGGGCTGTGGTTCCATGAGAGAAGACTTCTGGCAAGGGTGATTTGCACTACAAGCCAGTTGGCAGAAACATTTTTGCCAATAGCCTCAAAAATTTGATCAGGAGGGTTTTAAACTGAGTTATATGGGGGAGGAAGACAGTATTTTGGAAGGCAGAAGTTCATCAAGAACTGGAGATAATAGGGAAACTGTTTTAGAGGGAACAAGGCAAATAGTGCAAGGACCCAACAGTGAGAGGCAAAAAACCTTCCACAGGCAGAAGGTGATCTAGATGTCTCTATGACAATGCACAACGCATGGGAAATAAACAAAATGAACTTGAACTCCTAGCACAACAAAGCAAATATAATTTAATGGACATCACTGAAACCTGTTGGGCTGAGTCTCATGATTGGAATGCAGTAATAGAGGGATATAATATTTTTAATAGATAGAAATAGACCAAACAAGAAAGGAAGAGGAATGTCATTTTATATCAGGGATGTTTACACCTGTGAAGAGATCCAGGACTTATATCCTGAAAGCCAGGTGGAGAGCATCTGGATAAAAATGAAAGGGGAGGAAAAAAACAGAGATGTTTCTGTGGGAGTCTACAATAGACCGCCAAGTGAAACTGAAGGATTGGATGTTGCCTTTCTAGAACGGATGACCACACACTCAGAAAGGAGTGATGGGTGACTTTAACTATCTTGATGTTTGCTGGAAGTCATACCAGGCCAAAAACTCAATGTCTAGCAAGTTCTTCACTTGCCTTGAAGACAATTTCATTATCCAAAAGATGAAAGAGGCAATAACGGGGTCATCTATTTTAGATCTGATCCTAACCAACAGGGATTACCTGGTTAATGGGGTGCAAGTGGTGGGAGAGATCATGTTTGCCTGGAATTTATTATACAGTGGAAAGAAGAAGCCAAGCATAGTCAGACACACATTCTAGACTTTAGGAAACCTGATTTCAGTAAACTTAGCAAAATATTGGGGGTGGTCCTATGGTCAGGAATACTAAAAGAGAAGGTAGTTCAGGATGGATGGGAGTTTCTCAAAAGGTAGATACTGAAGGCACGATTTCAAACAGTTTAAATCAGGAGGAAAAATGGGAGATGTCTCAAGAAACCAGGATAAATGAATAAAGAACTTTCAACTGACCTAAGATTTAAACAGGGCATGTATAAGAAATGGAAAAGGGGGGAAATCACCAAAGGGGAATTCAAACCCATTGAATAATATGGGGTGAGATGGTTTGCTTTTTTCCTACCCAGGGCAATGGAATTGAACTTCTCCCGATGGGAAGGGTCCACTGTTAAATTTTAAAAGTCTGATTTCCAAGACAATAGTACAGGTTTAAATGACTGCTTTGGCTATAGTGGTAGAGATTTCTCCTTCACTTGTGCAGTCTATGATTTCATAAGCAGCACAGTAGGATTTTATTATTGAGCTTTGGCAGCTTACCCAGTTTAGTATGCAGCATGAAGCCCACTGGGTGACCCTGGGCAAGTCACACTCTATCAGCTTCAGAGGATAGCAATGGCAAGCCTCCTCTGCAGAAACTTGCCAAGAAAACCCCATTATAGGTTTGCCTTAGGGTCACATAAGTTGGAAAAGGCACACAACAACAAACTGATCTTTGGTGCATTATGGTAGATGTGATTTTAAACTGTTAGCAAACAAGCATAATGAGGTTTGTGCCTGTTTGAGAAATACTTAGTTAACATATGATATGTCTGCAATGTACTAGCACATAATTCTTATCAAATTATTATTATTATTATTATTATTATTTCCTAAAATAGGAGAAACAAGCAAGATTATTCCTCCCAAAAAAACTGCTGAATTACAGAAGAAAGGCCTTTTGAAAAAGGAGTTTTGGAAAAGGCAGTTGCCAGGTGAAAAGACTATGAAATGCCCAGGTAAGAAATGTGCAATGCATGTGAGGTTCCATCATATGAAATAGAAACAAAATAAACTTCAAATTTCTTTGGTTTTAATCTAAATTATTTAGTCTCCCAAGCTACATAACCCCACTCATGTAAATAAAGGCAGCAATCACAATAAAGCAATTATTTTAATTCAGTTTTATTTTTAAATTATTTTAAGGTCACCTTTAGGGCTGAGTATCATCCTCACCTATATATCTGAAAGTGTATGGAAATAACCCCATCAAGTGCTACAGTCACATGAATGGGAGAACCACAGCTGTAGACCCAAATCTCTTAAAGATGCGTGAAGCCCCACTCTTAATGATGGCTACATAATGTCCTTGTCTTGTGGGAACATTATCTTAAAAATGCAGAGAATGTGATATGGTCTCCAGGCAATAATGATACAAGTGGTGCAGACTGTGTAATATTGCTCAAGTAATCTAGACAAAATTGAAATTCTGCTTATTGCTTGCATCTACCTGCCTTCTTTTCAGACCCCACACTTTACCTGCAAACCCAATTTTATCTGCAATCCTATCTGTAAGCCAGAGGAACCTATTGGGATTTGGGCAAAGTAAAAATCACACAGGGAATCAGAATCTATATCTTTGGCAATGTGACATTCCTGAATCACTGTTCATTGCACAGGCCTGGTGGACAGAAGAAAGCTCTACTGGCAAAGCATTAAAAGCCAAGAGAGTAAATTGATTTAATCACAGGAGCATGAGATGAAACTGAATCACTTGTGAGAGCCCCAGGACAGAGGAAAAAATACACCTGGTGAATCACAATGTAGATTTCAAGGAACATGAACTGTCAGGTTCTATATTTATATACTGTCTAATACATAAAGTCTATTAGAGGAACAGAGCTTACTATATGGTTCTTTTAAAAAACATATCACATTTCTGTTGGAAACTATAACAGCAATTGAGGTCTATAAATCTACAGGAATGTATCTAATAGTGAACATGATTTGGCGTGTTTGAATACATTCATGGTAACTTTTAGAACTGAAAGCTTTATTTTAGGAAGGAAGGAGGGGTCCTTTGGTGTCAGCTTTTCTCTCCATAATGCTTTCTTTTCTCATGGATTCATTATTCAAATAGATTAGTGTTAATTGAGATGAATCTTGGTTAACAGTATAATGTAAATTCTCTCCAGCTGTGTAGATTACATAAATAGGTTATACTGTATTCATTCACACTGAAAACACATTATCACATGTGATGTTGGACCAGGCTTTTATATGTTTTGCAATCTTCTCAAATAGCAAAAGTAAATTTTACTCTGTTTATTCATGCTTGTTTTTTAATGTGAATTTGCAGCAGAGACATGGGGATTGTGAATTCAGCACCTTGATAGTAATACCTCCATGATACATGCACCACTATTGCCTCAAGGAGATGTCTCATCCACATGGTTGCCATGGGTCAGGGTCTCCTCAAGAGAAATGACAAACCGTGATGTTACAATGTGCTCAGCAATTTTATATCTACATCTAGGATGGACAATAACAGGACCTCCAAATGGTCTAGGACTGTAGCTCCCATCAACTATTACAGCTGGCTGCTATGTAGACAGTTTACCATCTGGACAGTCTACCAGTCACACATGCCCTCTGGCCCAAGTTCCATAATACTGAAGTTGTAGCTTCACCAAGCCATTGGTCTATCCACTGGTACTTTGTTATCTGCTCCTGAAAAAAACATTAGGACCTCTGCGTGCATCTACACTGAGCAAGCCACTACATGAGTATGAACATCTCTAAATGCATATTTGATGCAGCTGTTCTTAAAATGATTAAATCAGTATTGCAATTAACCAAACATTAGTAATCTCTTCTGAAGATGCCAGCCACAGATGCTGGTGAAATATCAGGAATAAACTTTTCCAGAGCACAGCCCCATAGCCCAAAAACTCACAAAATACTGATTCCAGCTATGAAAGCCTTTGACTTCACATTAAAATGATGAATCTTGCCAATTCAAAATGTAATACAGTGATTCCTCCACATTCACTGGGGTTAGGGAAGATACACCCCCATGAATGTGGAAAACCTGCCAAGAGAGAGAGAGAGAGAGAGAGAGAGAGAGAACACTTCTCTAGGAATCTCCAGGTCCTGCAGTGCAACTCTGTGGTTAACATCCAACAGTCACAGAACTACACCGGAGGAGCTATAAATGCCCAGTGGAGTGTTCTCTCTGGTCAAATCTGCCAGAAGTTGATGATAGATTCATGTTGGAGGACCTACAGATGCCTAGAGACATGCCCCCCCCCCCAGGAACTTGTAGGTTCTCCAGCACAACTCTGTGGTCAATTTCTGGTGGAGTTGTGCTGGAGGACCTAGAGATTCCTAGAGAGAACATATTAATCAAAACAGCAAATAATCAAATCCACAAAAGGCAAAGCCACAAATATGGAGGACCAACTGTACTGTGGGCTCTTGGTATCAGCTAGTGTTTGGTTCTAGCATCCCACCTACCATGGATACCAAAATCCGTCAATGCTCAAGTCCCATTAAATACAATGGCATAGCAAAATGGTGCCTCTTATATAAAATGGCAAAAATCAATGTTTGCCTTTGCTATATTTTTAATACTGTATTTTCAAACTGTGGATAGCTGAATCCATGGATATGGAGGACTGATTATATCTTTATCTTTATCAGATAATAATATAATTAATATGTCCTGGCCTGTTCTTCATGGAGGTTTTCTTAAGATGGTTTAAGAACAGTTTTGAGTTTCTGTCACTCAAATTAAAAATATAGGACACCAAAATAGCAAGTTTTCAAAACATTTGTGACCACAAAGACAAATTCTTTTACTATGAGTCCCATTTTAGTGGCCTTCTAAAAACTGGCAAGGGGAGGTTATTCAAACGAGCCTTTATGAAGGCCTTTCTATAATCTATTCTTGTAATATCATTAAAATAGGATGGAAGAGTTAGAGAGAGATATTTGTTATTGTGTGCCTTCAAATTGTTTCCAAGTTATGGTGATCCTAAGGCAACCCTATTGCAGGATTTTCTTGGCAAGATTTGTTTTGAGCGGGATTGCCTTTGCATTCTTTATCTTCACCCAAAATCCTCTGATGCACAAGAGCTGCAAAAACTATGAAATTGTGATCAAATTTGCAATCTTGTAATAAATAAAACTTTTCAGTTAAAATCTGATTTGTAAACTTCTAAGTCCATTTTTGGAATGTATCAAAGGAGAATATATTTTCCTAGCAAAAGGTAATCCCATTCTGTTGAATAATGCCATTACAGGGAGGAAAATGAAGCAATATTATATTAAGCAATTTGACATCACAGTTTATGTTGTCCTTTCCTTGACAACAAAACCGAAAAATAAGAAAACTGATGTGGCTGTTCTGGTAATGTCAAAAGTTGGCATTCTTTAGTGCTCTTTATCATGAAAGCAATCCTTGTCAGAATAATGATAAAGGCGCGGTGGGAAAGATGCTTTTTAAACTGTCTGACATTTAAATCAATGATGCACACAGCAGACACACACACAAACACAATCATATAGGTATTATCAAATGTGCCATACCAACTAGGCCAGTCTATAATTTATATTTGCTCTTGTCAGTAAAGTACAACCTTCTACATGCACTCGCTCATAGCTGAAACTTCTTTCCCAGCTGCTAGAACACTGACCTCAATAAAAGGGCAGAGCTGAAGATGTTGTACAAATAAAACTAGGAAACTGGTAGCCTTTCTCAGGAGTGTGAGCTGACATAATGGGCCAATTTCCTTTCCCTGGGGAGCAAGCACTCTGTTTGCTGGCAGGACAAGTGACCTGTAGGAGAGGGATCCAAAGCTAGATGTTCAACTTTGCTATAAATGCCAGCTGAGGTCATCACTTCCTACTGCAAGTTATCTGGTTAATGACTGCCTTTTTATTTTAAAGGACACAGCACCAAATGAAGTGAGGTACAGCATATTATGACAAGCATAATCTGTCCTAAATTCAATTGTTGGTCCCAACGAGAGTACACCCTTCAAATCAATTGCTGACTGGTAAATCAGCACTTCTCTAAATCCTGTTGCTTCACTGAGTCTACTTTAGTTGAGGCTAGCAATTAGATTTAGGCCTCTGTTGTCATTTGGCTTTATAATCTGAAGCATGGGTTAGGTTTATTGCATTTAGAACTGTTTACAGGGGGCATGCATTTGAAAGAACTACTTAACAAAGGCTATTGGACTATTCATATTTTTTTTTTAAAAAAAAAAAATTGCACCATGGACTTGTACCTTCCAACAGCCCACAAGACTGGGATACATTTGGCTGAGCAAAATCAGAATGTGGTTAAGATGTCAAAAGGTATTGATAAGGAAGAATGCACAAGCTAGGAGAGGCTGTAAGAGTTTGCTTTTGCCTGAGTCTAAGGGGAAGATTCTGACACCTTCCTTCCTCTTCCCCTGTTGAGTTCACTGAGTGCAAACTACTTCTGCACTTTCAACTTATTTTGCATCAATGGGAATAAGCTAAGCACAATGGGGAAAGTGGGAGAAAGAGAGAGAAACTGTGATATTTTTAAAAGATCGAAAAAAGTGGGACAACCTAGAATCAATCAGGACAGTTCCTGCCAAACTGAGACAATTGAAGGGCATGTGGCTCCCAGATCTGATGTTAGTGTTATGCTTTATTATTTTATCCTTGATTATATAGTGAAAAGGGCATTATAAATAAACATCATTGTTGTTCCATTCTTTCAGTTCCCCATGACTGCTGGAAAAAGCAAAAATACAGCTATACATTTAACGTACATATATTTTGACCTTAAGTTACATTTTGTCAAAGACCCCCCCCCCTCCCTCGCACACATGACAGTTAAGCAGGGCTTGGGAAAGTAATTTTTTTCAGACTATGGTTCTGAGAATTAGGGATTTCCAGACTTGTCATCCAAAATGTAACTTTTGCAGATTCTGGATTCAAGACTCTTTAGTTAGGCAGAGAATGTCATCTCCAAGCAGATCTCCATGGCAGTATGCAAAATTCCCAGTGAGTTATGTACACTAAAAATTAGTTATAGCTTCTTGTAAATTTTGTTTAATAATATCAGTGGAGATAAAACAAATACTGTTGGTTGCTTTGAATTTCTGCTCTGATGCATAGATGACATTGTCAAAACTTATCTGTGACTTTATGCATTTAGACACTTACTCAGGGACCTCCAAATCCTACCATCAGCATTTGCTCCCACTCTCTTATTATTATTAACCTTTATTTATATAGCGCTGTAAATTTATACAGCAATATACATACAATCATTTAATTAGACAGTTCCCTGCCTTCATCCTTACAATCTAAAGAGACACAACACAGAAGGAGAAGGGAATGGTGGTGGGGAAGGGGATCAGGCCCAGTAGTTCTTCTCTCCCTCTGAGGCCTGAACCAAGGCAGATGGACTGGAGGGAGGGCTCGGCTTCTTGATGCACAGTTAAAACGAGGTGTCCTGGGGCAGACAAGGTCACACATCTGGGAACGCTTCCCTAAAGAATAGAGTCTATAATTCAGTATTGAAACTAACGAGAGAAGTGATGAGGCGCATATGTGGGGGAAGAAAGTTCCAGGAGTGAGGAGCAGCGAGTGAGAAGGGGCAAATCCGGGACGGGGCAGTGGAAATCCTAGGCTGGGACAGGAGACCCTTACTACCAGAGTGGAGGGTATGAGTAGGAATGTAAGGAGAAAGAAGTTCAGATACGTAAGGAGGGGCCAGTCCATGGAGGGCTTTGAAGGTCAACAACAAAAGCTTGTACTGGATGCGGAAGGGAAAGGGGAGCCAATGGAGGGAGGATAAAAGAGGGGAACCATGGTCAAAGCAGCGAGTGGATGTGATAATACATGCAGCTGAGTTCTGGAGAGAGATTAAAGGATGGAGGCGAGAGAGGAAGCCCTGTCAGAAGAAGGTTACAATAATCAAGTCGTGTGAAACCACTAGGGCATGGACAGAGTCTTGGCAGTGGACGCTGAGAGGAATGGACGGATTTTAGCAATATTGTAAAGAGAGAATCTACAGGTCTTGGCGGTGGCCTGGATCTGGGGAATAAATGGCACAGAGGAATCAAAAATGAAACCAAGACTGTGGGCTTGCTGAACCAGTTGAATAGAAGTGTCATCAACAGAGACAGAAAAGGAGTATTGAAGGTGGGCTTAGGTGGAAAGACAAGAAGCTCTGTCTTAGACATGTTGAGCTTCAAGTGCTGATTCCGCATCCACTGAGAGATAGCAGTTAGACAAGATGAAACTTGCTGTTCAAGCCCCAGCGAAATGTCAGGGGTGGAAAGATACAGTTGAGTGTTATCGGTGTACAGATGATAGGAGAAAACACAAGAATTGATGAGCTTGCCTAGGGACAGTGTGTACAAAAGAGGACCCAGGACAGAGCCCTGAGGAACTCCTACAGATAAGGGAACAGAGGAGGAAGTCTGACCACCTGTGACCACTGCAAAAGATCTGACAAGTAAGATTTAAACCAGTCGAGAACAGAGTTGGAGAACCCAAGGTCAGAAAGTAAATCAATCAAAAAACAGTGATGGTCCATTGGTCCATTGCTTTCCCCTTCCAACCACACTTCCCACCTCCTTACTTACAAACAAGGAACTTTAGGATTGTGGTTCTTTATATTTTTTCCACTAATTTTTATTACATTTTATTCTTATATACATATACATCCATATTATTTCTCCTGATATACAACACTTTACAATTAGTTGTATACAACCATCATCCCCCTTCATGATTTCTCTTAAAATATTAAAATATCATGTAGATATCTTTTACTTCCTATTTCCCCAAGGATTGTGGTTCTTTATATGATAAACTACAGCAAATGTGTGTGTGTGGGGGGGGGGGGGGGGAGGACCAGTCTGTCTCTTAGTTTCATACATTTCACGTTTAGTTGCACAAACCTGTTCCAGAGGAAGACCTTAGGCTAGGGGCAGGTCAGGACTCTCAGCAGTAAGGATGAAAAGAATATTAAATATTATTTCCCACATCAAAAAGAATTTTGGAAACCGCATCAGGAAAAATAAGGGACAAGCAAAAATCATGTGCAATTTTCTCCCAGTACTGGAACAACCTGAGTGTTGCAGAGGAATTATTTGACATAGAGATTTTATTTATTTATTTATTTTTGCACACAAAAACAGTTTTATTGGCTGAAAGTATTTCAGAGAATTTATTCTGCATAGGAAAACAATTTTTTTGCACAAAAACTGTTTTCTGCACAGAAAATAGGGTCCCCCCCAAAATAAACCTACTTGTTTCTTTACACATAATAATTGATCTGCAACATTTTGAAATGTTCAAATATATAGAGAATGATGTGAATGCAGTTCAAGGCCCGAGTGCTGCATGATGAGTTGAGCTCCTGTCTCTAGTCCCAGCCCCTGTCAACCTAGCAGCTCAAAAGCATGCAAATACAAGTAGATAAATAGGTACCACTTTGGTGGGAAGGTAACAGTGTTCGGGGCAGTCCTAGAGGGGAAAATTAATATTCCTTTACAGTATCCTTGCATTCATCTGGACAGCAAATGTAAATACAAGAAAATAGGTTTAGGTAAATAATGTTTTCTCCCACATATTCATGGTGACTGCAGTCTGGCCCATTTGGACTGGCCCATTTGGACCTCTGGTCCCTATTAAAGCATATCAGTTTCCCTGAAGATAGAGATATTATGCATAAAATATACCTACAAAAATATACTTCCAATTTTGTGCACCTTTGGTTCAAAGGTGTGACATAATTTATAGCACACCATAATTGACGGTAGTTTTCTGGTACAATTCTACTTTCTTCTTCTTTGTGTATCTCTTAAGAATACAAAAAAGTCTTACTTCTTCTTTCAGTACTCTAAGATATATTGCACAATTTTCATGAGTTTAGTTACTGGGTTTTTTTTCCCTTTTCTTTTCTAAACACAGCTGAACTAAAGAGCTACAACGGCAGAGGGCCAAGAAAATTGTCTGTCTCCTTCCTTTGCCAAGGGTATTAGTCTCCTGTTTACTGTGCTTTTATCTATGTTTGTCTTGCAAACCAAATGACTTTAAATGATATCTTTATTTCTTAGTACTTAGACTTCCTTAATTCTCTTTCCATCCCCTACAATTTCCTAGAGTGGCCCATTTTCTTTTCAACAGGAGTGTCATCAATAATTGCAGATGGGCAAAAATGCAACACTTCAAATAATGTGGGTGATGCCTAATACGCCAGAGCTGGAAAAGGCATAGATTTCCCAGCATGAGCAGTTAAGAATTAAAATGAATCTTTGTTTTCAGAAATTACTGACAATATTGTCTCATCACTTTGCGCTACTGCTGCACTCTACACTGTTACAGGCAATCCACCCAAATGGTCAGTTTAAAACAGATTTATACACCATAAGCACTGCATTTTAAAAAGAGACTTGAGAGATAGGTCAACAAAAGAGATATAAACCATTCCCTGAATATGAACTATTGCAGCAGCTGATATGGCTGTGACATTAATCTGCTTGGCTAAAAGACTCCTCTCCCTCATTTTGCCAGTATCTTTCAAAGGAAATTGTTTCCTTTCATGCAGTGCTCTGGGTCAATGGGCTGATCTTTCATATAGTTTTTAAGAAGCAATCATGGCTGCACTGAGTTGACATCAAAATCTTGAAATGCTAATGAATCAAAACTTCCATGAAATCCTCATCCCAAACTATTTAATGTCACTCACTTGAGCATGAATAGAGGTGAGAGCTTTGGTCCAGAGGTTCTGCCCCAGGGGTTCACAGACTGCGCCAAATGCCTAACAATGAAAAAGCAAAATTAAAACTGGAAGTGACCATAGGTCCATTTCTGGCTTTTGAAAAAAAGTATCTTTTGATTCTGGACAGTGCAAAAGGGACCTGAAGACTTGAAACGGTGAATTGGTACTGCTGGAAGTTTCCAGGAGAGGCAATTCATCATTCTGAGGGCCATGAAAAGAGGGACCCATGGGAAGCTGAGAGGGTGTTAGAGTAAGTAAAATATGCCCACCCCTGATACTGAGTTGCAGATCCAACAGTTTTACTTATGTTTCCTAACCTGCTTATGGTATATATATGATGGTATGTGGTTGCTTCGTGGTTAAGAAGATGCCAGTTCGGATGATTGGTAGGTTGGCAGTTCAAGGCCCAAGTGCTGCACGATGAGTTGAGCTCCTGTCACTAGTCCCAGCTCCTGTCAACCTAGCAGTTCAAAAGCATGTAGATAAATAGGTACCACTTTGGTGGGAAGGTAACAGTGTTTGGGGCAGTCATGCTGGCCACACAACCACCGGATTCATCTTTGGACAATGCTGGCTCTTTGGCTTATTAACAGAGATGAATACCGCCCCTCCAGTTGGTTATGACTAGTTCATTTTAAGGAACTACCTTTACCTTTGTTTTTGTTTTTTTGTGTGTGAGTTTTTCAGGCTATGGGGCCATGTTCTAGAAGAGTTTATTCCTGATATTTCACCAGCACCTAGGCCTGGCATCTTCAGAGAATGCTGGCATGGAAGAGAGTGGGGTATACATACTGTTGGTTGAGAGGAAGTGATTTGCATGCTAATCTGTGTATTGTTCTGTTGTTGAATGGCAAGTTCTCAGAGTGTCTAATTAATGATCCATTGTCTGCTGGTTTTCATTTGAATTTGCTGGTTCTTGATTTTGGGGTTTTTCAGGACTGGTAGCCAAACTTTGTTTACGTCAATGTTTTTTTTTTTTCTTTCCTGTTGAAGTGTTTATGGATTTCAATGGCTTCCCTATGCATTCTGACCTGATCGTTGTTGGTATGGTCCAGAATTTCAGTGTTTTCAAACAGTATTTTATGCCCTTGATTCATGTTTGAACACTGTGTTTAGTGGTCCCTATGTAGACTTGTCTGCAGCTGCATGATATCTGGTAAACTCCTGCAGCCGTAAGAGGGTCTCTCTGATATGTGGACACTTTTACCATCTCGGGCCATGGAGAAGAAGATCCGATCATGTTTTTGAACCATCTGAACAACATCCACCCAAATAGCTAATTCATAATGGAAAAAGAAAGGGAAGGAACATTGCCATTCGTGGATGTCCTGATCATCCACAAACTGAACCAATGGTTGGGCCACACAGTATTCAGAAAACCTACACAAATGGACAGATAGCTACACAAGAACTCCAAACATCACCAAGGACAAAAAAGAAGCATAATAAAAACACTGATAGACTGGGCAAAAAGTCTATGTGAACCCCACTTCCTGGAAGATGAATTGAAGCACTTAGACTGGGCTCTACAGGCTAATGGTTACTCCAGCTCAGAAATCAGAAGAGCTGCCAGACCGAGACAAACCCAGAGGAAGGAAGACAAACAACCACCCAAAGGGAAGGTATTTTTACCTTACATCAAAGGAGTCACAGACAGAATAAGGAAACTGGTGAGGAAGCACAACCTACAAATGGTCTACAAACTGACCAAGAAAATCCACCAAATGCTGTGCTCAGTAAAGGACAAGAGAGACCCTTTCACTGGTGCAGGAGTTTACCAGATACCATGCAGCTGCAGACAAGTCTACATAGGGACCGCCAAACACTGTTCAAACATGAATCAAGAAACACAAGAGACACTGCAGACAACATTGCAATATATTAATTTTGTATGAGAAAAAAAATCTTTGATATTTGTTACATGTACACTCACTTTTAAAATACAATTCTATGGCTCGAGTCTCATGTTCCAGCACTGAAAAAACAAATATCATTCCACAGTCAGAAGAGTTACCATTTTAGCTATGCACAAATGTGTACTCTACAGAATCTAAGTAAATATTTTTTCGAACATATGGTTAGTTTATATTAATGCATATGCAATTAGCCCACATCCATATGCTATGTATGTCTTCTTCTGGCTCTCTTCTTCCCCCTTTAGCTTTACCTACTTTGCTGGGTTGTTCTGAAGGTAAAATAGGGATGTGGAGAACCATTTCTGTTGCCTTGAGCTCCATGAAAGAAAAATGGGGTGTAAATTTAATAAATGAATAAATATAGATTCCTCCTCCCCAGGCATTGCACTTTTCTTCTCTCCTCTCCTATGAGATCCCAATTAAAATGAGATTTCTTTTGTGTATGTGCTGAATACAGTTTTGTTTGTGTGAGAACGAAGGCACATGCCTGCTTATGCATTGTGAGTAGCTGGATTTTTTCCCATTAGTCAAGCACACATTAATTTAATTGATTAATTAATTTGATTATGTCTGGCAGTTCACATCATCTTGTCACTGAATAAGTGTTTAAGATCTCCAACATCATCTACTTTAGAGTCATACACAGACTTTAATGCCAAGCAAAGAACTAATGTGTACCAGAAAATGCTTCATCCTCTCCTTCTTAATAATGAAATAAAAACAGAGTAGTCAGTGCTTCAGAGTTGCTCTAGAAACTGGGTCTCCAGGAACCAGGGTTCCCTACAGACTTCCCTTGATCTTAAAGTTTAACCTGAAACATTTATATGCACGTAGCACCTGACCAAAAGATGTGGAAAGATACTTTTATCATATTGGCTTTATTGCTTTCTTAAATAATAGATCCCTACCTTCTTCCCATTGTGGAAAACAGATCCTGTTCTCAAACTTTTCCTCCTTTTTATTATTGTTATTTTATAGAAGTTTTTGAACAGCAAAGTAGTTTTTACTGTCTTCTTCTCTGTCACTGCCTGGTACTACTTCTTTGTTTGGAAAGAACCTTAAAGTTGCAATTGCTGTACTCAAGACAAAATCTTTTTCCAGAAGCATTTTAGTTAATGAAGTGGAGATTTGTCCAGATCATTTTACTATTTAGGTACACAGCATATAAGCAAAACAGCTAATATGCTCTACTACAGAAAATCCAAATTCTTCATCTAGGTAACCCAATACTGTGCCAGGAAAATACATGTATTCTGACTAAATTATGCAGTTTAAACATAATTCTTTGTATTTTCTCCTGGATTGTTTTTTCTCCTTCAGATGGTCATTTGTAAAAGATGTTTACCCTTTTTCTTATCTTTGTAGAGTAAAGTGTTTAGGATTGTCTAGTCAGTGGCATCAATGGCTTGGGATGTCAATCCTTGAGGAACATCTCTCCCCATTTGTGTCTGCCTGAGGATTAAGGTCTGTTGCAGGGGCCCTTCCCTTCGTCTGCCAGTGACATGAATATACTATGATGGAACATAAGAGAAGGCCTCCACTGCTGTGGCATGCCAATTGTGGAATGAGGCTTGACTGCTGCCAACGCTTATGTCATTAAGGTGACAAATTAAAACTTTGCTGTTCATCAATGTCCGATTTTGTCCTTGGTAGGCTAGCCAAACTCCCAAATCAAAACCTCAGCATCTTAAGCAGGAAGAGAGGGGGGCAGTTTGGCTCATCTGTAGCAAAAGCTACAAGTCTGTAGCAAAAGCAGTAGTCATTTAATCCAGACCAGGTCTTTCACAAGTCAGTAGTGAGTCCAGTAAAGCACTCCAAAGGATAATCTGAAAAAATAGAGTCAAAACAGAGATCTAGGCAACAGTCAATCAATCAAGGAATGAGGCACCAGTGTGGCTTTCTCTCAAGGAAGATGGATGGTTGTCAGCCGTACTAGACCAAAGGAGGTTCTGGGTTATTTATAGCTCGTCCACATCTCACAGGTGCATCTTATCAGTATACTTCTTAAATGCTGAGAACACCAGCATCTTTCTCTTTCCAACCTTTTCCCTGCAGGGTAAATCCAGCTCTTCATCTGAAGGTTATGGTTGTAATGGACTTTGCTCTTGTGGCTTCTGGGAACTTGGCCTCTGTGCTGGCTACAGGTTTACCTCCTAGGGATGCTGACATTGCTACAACCCTAGCATGTCCCCATGGCTCTTAGGTTGTTCTTTAGAGTCTTCGGATTAAGAAGATATGCCTAGATCTTGCAGGCAGGGCATGATAATCAAAACCACTGAATCATTGTGTGAGTGAATGCCGCTGCTTGAATGTTAGAGCTATGTTGGGCAGTATGGCTATGGAAACTGCCATAATGAATGTATACTATTGCAAGTTTACTATTTCACTTCCAGTGCCCTTGTATTTCATGTAAAACAAATCAGAATTGTGTCCATTTGCTCACAGCAGCTATATCACACCAAGACTAGATATTAAAGAATTTACTACTGCCTATAAAAATGTGGGATGTGGTGGCTTAGTGGTTATGACACTAGTTCTGAAGATAGTCAGATTGGAAGATGAACAGTTTGAGGTCCAGGTGCCACATGATGGGGGTGAGCTCCTATCACTAGTCCCAGCTGTAGACAACCTAGCAGTTCAAAAGCATACAAACACAAGTAGATAAATAGGTACCATCTCAGTGGGAAGGTATATCAAAGGTTAAAGTTGTGGGAAGGTATATCAAGGTTCAAGTTGAGTCTCCTTGATCCAAAATGCTTGGGATCAGAAGTGTTTTGGACTGTTCAGATTTTTCAATATTTAATATTCAAAATTTGAACATGGGACCTAAGTCTAAGCATGAAAGTGATTTGTTTCATATACACCTTTTCAGATGTGTTGGATACAATACTGTTTGACATCAAAACATTAAAAAGTGATGGTCTATAATTTATCAGAAGCTACATAGACCAGTTCAGTCAGTCAAACATTCAGTCCATTAAGAAGCATGAAGCAAAAAAAAAAAAAAAAAAGCAGTAAAATATACAAATCATAGGGGATTTCTAGATTGGCAGGAAAGTGTGACATGAAGTTGCCTTTACCTTAATGCTTAGCAGCTACATTGCAAGCCTCAGGTGTGCATTTAAAAGGTACAGAGCAGCTAGACTGAGGGGTGTGGGAACGACTTATCTGAAGTCTTTTCTGTGGCTCAGCAGCTACATGGGAAGCTTTCAGAACGCTACAAACACAGGCAGAGCAGCTACATGGGCAGCAAGCAACGCGGCTTTTAGCCACGCCAAACCTTTAAATTTTTTTCCTTGCTGGCTGCGAATTGCGTAATTGCGCAATTGCGCAGGTACACCATAGAGTCAAATTATCATTGCCGGCTGGGAACTGCACAATTGCGCAGTTCGCAGCCGGCAGCTGGCAAACCTGCGGGATCAGTCAAATTATCATTGCGGTTCCTCTGCCTTTTTAAACTGTGCTGTTGCACTGGTGCATCATGAATGAACCCCCTTATTTTGTGAATGAATTGACATGTTATCCACAGTAGAATAACAGTAACGGCATCCCAGAGTCCCTACTGCGCATGTCTAGAGTTCGGATTAGGGGTGGAGCTAGGGTTTGGGAGCTTTAAAAAACTGCGCAGTTAAACCCCAGCTTTTACACCTGCAGGGCATTAAGCGTTTTAATTAGAAGTGAAGTCCACACCACGCATGCTCCCAACTCACGATCCATTATGCTCCGCACCTGTATCGCTGCCTTTAAATGGGCGCTTTAAAGATACAGCACCCCCTTTAACTACACAGCTGCACTGCAGCCTTTAGATGGAGCTACACTGTTCCGCAGTTTTTTAAAAAGAAGCTGGGAAAACCAGCACCTTTTTAAAGGCGCTTCTTCTCCCTTAAAACGCCAAAATAGCGTTTTCATGGCACACTTTCCTTTTTTCTCATCTAAAGGCTGGGCTTTCATGCAGCCATCAACATACCTCTTTTTGCCAATCTAGATCAGGCCCTAATGTTGGGTATAACTTGTTAATGATAAAAAGGGCAGGTGGTAATAACTTGACTACATGGTAGCTGAAGATCCAAAGCACTTGAGTAAAATTGAGTCTAAAGTGAAATTACTTCAGTCTTTATTATCCTGAAGACATAGCATGGGATTCAAGAGCTGCTTGAGTCCAACTGAAGACCCTGAATATGAAGGCTGGCTGAACATTTGTAGGAAATGATCTGTAAAACTGATGTAATAGCATAGCTTATTATGAGCTATGGGCTGGAGTGAAATGTTTGTCAGTATCAGCAAGATGTACCTTAAAAGATTAGTGCACTCTCTTTTAAAGTGTCTTATCCCTGATGGGATAAAGGCACATTTATTTTTAAAATGGGTTTTATCACATTTGCCTGCCTCCAGGTGAATGCATCCTGTATGCAGCCCTGATGCCAGCTGGGCTTCTTCTGTGGCTTTTCGAGAACAAGATGCATTTGACCACCCATGGCTGAATGCGATAAAACCACTTTAAAAAATGCGGCTTTATCCCGTCAGGGATAAAGACATAAAAAGAGAGTGCACTAATCTTCTTAGTCTCTTAGGGGGGAGATCAGGTTAAGTTATCGTGAAACAAAGGTTGATCAATCAGAACAACATGTGATTTTTGTATCTCAGGAAGGATGTAATGTACACTTGTTCCTCCATATTCACTAGGGTTAGGGGCACAAGACCCCCATAAATATGGAAAAACTGCAAATAACAAAAGCACTGTTTTTACCTGAGAGGACACCTCTCTAGGAATCTCTAGGTCCTCCAGTGCAGCTCTGTGATCAACATCTGACAGTCACTGACCATAGAACTGCACTGGAGGAGCTACAAATGCCCAGTGGAGTGTTCTCTCTAGAGACTATGAGGAACGACTTAGGGAGCTGGGGATGTTTAGCCTGGAGAAGAGAAGGCTAAGAGGTGATATGATAGCCCTGTTCAAATATTTGAAGGGATGTCATATTGAGGAGGGAGCAAGCTTGTTTTCTGCTGCTGCAGAGACTAGGACGTGGAACAATGGATGCAAGCTGCAGGAAAAAAGATTCCACCTCAACATTAGGAAGAACTTCCTGACAGTAAGGGCTGTTCGACAGTGGAACACACTCCCTTGGAGAGCGGTGGAGTCTCCTTCCTTGGAGGTCTTTAAACAGAGGCTGGATGGCCATCTGTTGGGTATGCTTTGATTGGGAGTGCCTGCATGGCAGGGGGTTGGACTGGATGGCCCTTGTGGTCTCTTCCAACTCTATGATTCTATGACTTCAGTGCAGCTTTTGGTTAAAGTTAACCATAAAGTTGTGCTGGAAGACCTAGATAGTCCTAGAGAGAACATATTAAATTCAAATTCATGAATAATCAAATCCGCAAATATCAAATCTGCAAATATGGAGGGAGAGTGTAGAATGAAAAAAGTATATGCAAAACATACAGATTCTATAGTTTAATAGTTTTTTGTGGGTTTTTTGGGCTATGTGACCATGTTCTAGAAGAGTTCTTTTCTGACATTTCGCTAACATCTGTGGCTGGCATCTTCAGAGAATGTTTGCCTGGATAAGGATTGGGTATATATTTCCTGTGTGACCCCGGGAAGGGAGGAGTGATTTGCAAATGTATTGTTTTGTTGCTAATGGCAGTCCTCAGGGTGGGAGGATATGCAAAAGAGGACTAATGTCTGCTAGTTAGTGATCATTGTTTACTGGGAATCCCCTGAACCTAGGTTGTTTCTCATTTTCATTGGTTGAGTTTTAAAGTTGCTGTTCTTCAGGATTGGTAGCCAAGCCTCAGGGTTTCCTCTTTCCTGTTGAAATTGTCCAGGTGTTTATGGATTTCAGTGGCTTCCCTGTGCATTCTGACATGGTAGTTGTTGGCAGGGTCCAGAATTTCAGTGTTTTCAAACAGCATTTTATGCTCAGGATGGTTTATAGCATGTTCTGCTACTGCTGATTTTTCTGGTTGACCCAGTCTGCAGTGTCTCTCATGTTCCTTGATTCTTGTCTGCACACTGCGTTTGATGGTCCCTATGTAGACCTGTCCGCAGCTGCATGGAATGCAGTAGACTCCAGCGGCCGTGAGAGGGTCTCTCTTGTCCTTGGCTAGGTGAAGCATTTGCTGGATTTCCTTTGTCGGTTTGTAAACCTTTTGAAGGTTGTGTTTCCTCACTAGTTTCCCTATTAAGTCTGTGACTCCTTTGATGTATGCTAAAAATACCTTCCCTTTGGGTGGTTGTTTGTCTTCCCTCCTCTGGGTTTTTTGGGCCTGGCAGCGCTTCTGATGTCTGCACTGGAGTAACCATTTGCCTGTAGAGTCCCATCCAGGTGCTTCAGTTCATCTTCCAAGAAGTGGGGTTCACAGATCCGTTTTGCCCAGTGTACCAGTGTTTTTATTGTGCTTCTTTTTTGTCCTGGGTGATGGTTGGAGTTCTTGTGCAGGTATCTGTCTGTATGTGTAGGTTTTCTGTATACTGTGTGGCCCAAACATTGGTTTGGCTCAAATTCAGAATAGGTAAGTCGGGCACCGGAGGCAGTGAGATAAATATTCTCTGGAAATTTGGTAGACTAGAATTCTGTTGGGGACTTATGTTTTTGTAAGTCAACTTATGTCTGTGGTAATAAGAATTGGGCAGTTCCACAACATCCATATCAAAAGGGCTGCTGTTACATCGCTACACAGGGAGCCAGAAAAGTGACCAATACACATTAGGAACAATGTCCAATGAGACCAATCCACATTGGGACACATGAACACATTGGGATGAACACCAGTGACAATGTGCATTGGGACATTCTTGCCAGTGTCCTATTATGCATCTTCTCAATTCACTAACACAGTTTTCTTAGTGCCTGTGCTATGTAGCTAAATATATGTAAAGTTGCATAACATACACTAATACAAAAGAAATACGGGAGGGTCTGGAAAAGAAAACTATACCTAACTAATTTTGGGAAAACATACAAGGTCCCAAATATAATATTTTGAAATGAACCAAAAGTAACTAAAGAACATACAGAGAGTAACTACCTATAATATAATGAAGTAAAATTACACCACCTAAATTATTAAGTAACAATTTTATAATAAATACAGAGGTAACTGTGTTTTGCAAAGCTGACTTTACTGACCAACAGTACTTATTATACCAGTACTTGACTGAATTGCTGAAGTGCAAAATAGAAGTCCATGAAAAAAAATCTGTCTCTTTCACACCAACTTCAAGTCTTGTATCCTAGAGTAAACACTACTTCACTTCAGGTGTCGAGCCTGAATAAATCTTCATAACGTATCCTTTAGTAGTTTCAATAGGAAATTGTATGAGCTTGCCTGATGAACAATAATATATATTCAACTTGCGAAAGCATCTACCCCACTCAAACCAGGATATTTATGTTTGATATTTAAATAGCATATCAAACATAAGTATCATTTCAGTTTTTATTAGCTGGGGTCTAGACACATTTAGTTGTTGTTTCTGATCCCTTTTTTCTCTTTATATTTTTTTATTTTGTTTGTTCATTGTTGTGGAGCAAAGAGCAAACTGCAGAAGAACAACAGCAAGTCGAAACATGAATGGTATTCCCTGATAAAAGAGAGAGGAAATATAATATCTGTTTGGTAAAAAATGGTTTTATTTAAAACCCATTTAGGGAACATGTGGCCTAAAAATCTATTTGATGTGTCAAAAAAGCCAAAATGTTCCAGCATTATTTCAGTATGAAATATTAATACTGAGTTAATAGTTCTGGGTATCCCTTTCCACAAAGGATCTATTAGAATTGTTTAAAGATACATTGATAGGTAACAAAAATTATCTGTATGAAGCACCTTCAAAAATTAACAACTCATTCTATAAAATAATTATCCTGATGTATTTATAGCTAAGCTTACTGGCATCCCACCTTATCAATTACAATTTATATGCCCTAATGATTAAGAAGCACTTTGTTTTTAAACAATATTCTGTTCCAACATGATTAACAGACAACAGAACAAATGAGTCCCAGCATCTTTAAATCCCTGACATCCTTATTTAAAACTGATCAATGCAAAATAATTTTATATTATTCGAAATGTTCAAAGTTGTGGCTAAATTCAATGTTCATCCCAATTAGAGCAGCCCCATTGAAATGAATGCCTGGCATCCTTATTTAAATCCCTGACATCCTTATTTAAAACTGATCAATGCAAGTCTATTCACCTTTTAATTAAAAAAAAGCAAGCAAACCTTCAACAAACAAAAGTAGGACGTGTGTCACAAGTCCTTATTGCAGCCTCATGTCTGGTGGGCGGAAGCTGGAAACATCCTCCTCCTTGCATCCCATCAGAAGATGAACCAACTATCTTTGCCCAAGCCAAGAGATGGCTCTTAAAATAGGCTTGGGGGAGCAGTTGGACTAGGAGACATTATTATGTAGTTACACAGATGTAATGGCCTAATCTGCACTACAGAAATACAGTTTGACACAACTTTAAGTGCCATGACTCCATCCTGTGAAATCCTGGGATTTATAATTCATTGTAGCACCAGGCAGACAAGACTAAACACTTCTCAAAACTACAAATCCCAGAATTCTATAGTACTGAGCCATGGCAGTTAAGATGGTGTCAAACTGCATTATTTCTGCAGTGCATATTAGCTAAATAGCTAGTCCAAGATTCTGGCATATTATTTTTCTTTTAAATGTGGGTAAACAAGGTTCAAGTTGAGCCTCCTTGATCCAAAATGCTTGGGATCAGAAGTGCTTTAGACTGTTCAGATTTTTTAATATTTGCAAATTCAAAACTTGGACATGGGACCTAAGTCTAAGCATGAAATTGATTTGTTTCATATACACCTTATTACACATAGCCTGAAGGTAATTCTATACATAATATTTTTAATAATTTTGTGCATGAAGCAAAGTCTGTGTACGTTCAGCTTTCAGAAATCAAAGGTGTCACTAAGGCAGCCATGAAAATTTTTTTGGATTTTGGAGTATTTCAGGTGTCAGAATTCTGGATAATGGAGACTCAACCTGTACTCCTTTTTGTAGTTGTTCATAGGCTGAATTATATGCTGCTTGACTTTATATATATAGCAACTTGTGTATCACTTTTAGCTATAGTTACAATTTGCTTTAGAAAAATTTTGATATCTGATCCATTTTAAAATCAAGACAGGATAAATACAGATTGAGTATCCCTTATCCAGAATTCCAAAATCCACAATACTCTAAAATCTAAAATTGCTTACATGGGTGAAAGTGATAGCAACATCTGTGCTTTCTGATGGTACAGTGTACATAAACTTTGTTTCATGCACAAAATTATTAAAAACATTATATATAAAATTACTATTAGAGTATGTTATAAGATGTATATGAAACATAAATGAATTTCATGTTTAGACTCGGGTTTGATCTCCAACATATTTCGTTATGTATATTCTGATATCCACAGATCCTGAAATCTGAAACACTTCTGATCCCATGGACCACATCTGCTTCATTGGCTGAGGTTTACCTGTATCTATATTGGACATTTATCACTACTTGATCTATGGAAGTTAATATTTTGTATTACTTGGGAGCTGGCATGCAATGATATTTTTATATGTGCAGTGGTCTGTTTTCAACATTTCAACTTTCAAGGACTATTTTCCATACCAAATCCTATCAAAAAATGAAAATATCCCAATAAGTTTTAATTTTTCATTCTAACATTCCAGTTGCAAAACTGGGGGAAACAGATACGCTTGCAGTCTCTACTTGAAATTATTAGTGGAATTACTACAAGATCGCTGAACATTCAGCCAAATTCTTCTGATGTGTTTCTGTCAGTAATGCCCAGTAGAACAGTATAGGCAGACAGAATAATAGATAGATAGAATAGACAGAATAATCTATCATTTTGCTGCTGCTGACACAGGCTGTCAACTAGTGGACATATCCTCAGGAGGGGGCCAAAATTACCCTCCAATTCTGAATCAAGAAAAAATTTCCATGGAAGGATTTTCTTTAAAAAAATTGTACTATTCTTCTAATTTTTCATTAGTCAGCTGAAACTGTTTTACACAAGTGTAATTACAACAAAAGGGTCCAGTGTTTTTGTGTTGTGTGCTGAACTGTCTGTGTATTTGAAGAATTTGTTATGAGTCTTAGACATAATTATGGGTAATATAATTCCAAGAAAGAAATACCAGAAGACACAGTTTCAAAAAACACGGAGGCATTAAAACATGAAGAATATTTTTCTCAACATTTTTTATTAGTACATATGATAGTCTGTGTTTGTCTAGTTATTTGCATAGTCAGATTCCAGAATATGGTCATGATCATAATATTCCCAGTACAATCAAGAAATAAACTTACTGTACAGTATTTCTTTCACTACACAAGATTTTTTCAAAAAGTACCTATAATATAGTGAAGACCAATACTGACATCTTGTGGCCACTATTAGGACATCTCTGCTTTCCAAGCAATTGCTGCCCATCATGTTAATTCTAACAAGAGTTTAAGGGCAGCAATAAGAAAGATAAAGCACTGTTTAAAAAATCAAGTTGCATTCATAATTTTATTTCCCTTTACATAATGTTCCAGATTCTAAATATGTCCAGGAATAGCTAGCCAATTCAGACAATACAGAGATGGTGCCTAAAGCCTACCAGCGAAGGCACATACTACGTGGGCCAGCAAAGTGCATATCTAAGCAGTGGATCTTTTAAAATCTGGGACTCCAAGAAGCTCATATTGAAGTTCATTTGACAGAACACTGAATTGGATGAAATGAGAGAATGAAGACAAGGCTATAGAAATATGGAACAATTAACTAGAGCTGTATACAGAAAGAAGGGAGAAGCTGTTAATCCCCTCCCATCCCCATTTTACAAATCTGTCCTTTCCTTTCTTTCCTTATATTTCCAGAGGCACTGCAGGCATAGGCTGGTGGCTTCCATTATCAGTGGGGCAGTGAATATGGGGAATAGTGTTCAACGTCTTGGATTGATCTGTTAAATTTAGATGAAAACCTGGAGAAGATTCACTGCCCCAGTGATATGGAAACTGCCAGCCACCATTGCCACCATGAATTTACACTTTAGAGCAAATGAAGAGGGAGGGGAAAGGAAGAAGGGCACTTACAAGTCCAAAGAAAATTCCTATTAACTAGTTGTTCATATGATGGAATTATTTTTCAATATTGTTTACATCATCCTTTTTTTGCATGTGATCTCCCATTTTATTTTTAAAATAAAACTATTGATCATGGTCCAGGGACAATTGTGACAGTGAAAGTAGAAATATTTCCATCACTGTCTATTGTTTCAATTTGCAGGTAAAATGTAAAATAGTTGTTAGAACTGACAGACTAATCCCTGCCCAAATAATAAGTACATTTTTAAATCTAGGGCAGGAGTGGGTAAATGCCCTTGGTCAGGAGCCACTTTAATGCTCCTCTAGGGCCCACACAGATGTCCAAAAATGTTCCCCACCCCCCACCCCCAATCAAAAACAGCCCAAAAAGTATCTGGAAGTTTTCCCAAAACTTCTAGTTTTGAAAATAAAAATAAATACAAATAATTTTTAAAAATAGTGTTTCACATGTAATCCTTGCAGACTGGAAAAGAGAATGTCCAGTTCTGACGGACCATTTGATGTACATTGTGGTGATTTATGATTAACTTATATAAGTAATTGGGCTGGATGTTATAGGCATGTTGCCTATAACAACCTCCCCATTAGGCACAAAAATACCCTTTATCCCTCCCACCCACCCACCCAGATACTTATGCTTTTCTATTTTTTGAGTTCAATTTGTGAGTAAAATCCTTTGCAAGTGGTAGAAGGTGACAAGCCACCTGACAGAGAGAGTATAAAGGGAGTTAATGGAAGCAGAGTGGATGGCACAGTCAGTTCAGACTGGCAAGAGCTTTAGGAAAAGGAAAGCCATAACAGACCCTAGGCAGGAGACTGAAGAAGCAGAGTGGAATAAATCACTAAAATTAAAACCTCCGGAAGATAAGGAAACAAAGGACAACTTCAGAGCTGGTTTAGGAAATCCAAATTGACACCAGATGGCAGTTGCCTCAAGAAATAAGACCGGATGAGGAAACTGGATGACTTCTCTGTTGCTGTGGCATGCTCATCTTATATCTAACTGGACCATTGAGGTGGAAAACAGTGGCTCCCACTTTATTGGAGGAGTGATTCATGATGCCCCAAAATAGGTTCACCCAAAAATAGGTTCAACAGAGCAGGTAGCTAATTGTACAGGAGGTACCCAAGGTGCTGAATCACAAATAGGTTCAGCATAGTAGATAGTTCCTACTAAAACCAGGAATATATTCAGAAGCCCACTGACATGGAATCCACCAGTTGCCACTAAAATTTCATCTCTGGAATTCTAACATTAAAGCGAGAGCTAAGTGGCTTTGTTTTATGGCAGGGATGGGCGATTCTGGAAGACTAGGGGGCTGTATCAGCACCGCAGAAAACCTTGCAGGGCTGCACCTACTCCCCAATTGACCTGCTCTTGCAAATAAAATAAAATAATTTTTGTCCCCAAATGCTCACAAGTCTAACCTCTTTAGCTTGATACAAAAAAAATTTTTAACAAACCTTCTGAGAAGTTTCAGGTGTTCAATACTAATTATAACAGCCAGCTTGCCACCTGAGAGGAACCTCTCCTGGACGCTGACCTTCCCTCTTCCCACTGCTCTGGGACTCCTTGGAAGCAGCAGTAGCACCCTCAGCTTGGCAGGGAGAGAGGAGGGCCTGCCTTTCCCTTAAAAGGGCACTGCTCCAGCCTCCCTTCCCTTGTGAACAACAGCCAGCTTGCCACCTGAGAGGAACCTCTCCTGGACGCTGACCTTCCCTCTTCCCACTGCTCTGGGACTCCTTGGAAGCAGCAGTAGCACCCTCAGCTTGGCAGGGAGAGAGGAGGGCCTGCCTTTCCCTTAAAAGGGCACTGCTCCAGCCTCCCTTCCCTTGTGAACAACAGCCAGCTTGTCACCTGAGAGGAACCTCCCCTGGACGCTGACCTTCCCTCCCTCTTCCCACTACTCTGGGACTCTTTGGAAGCAGCAGCAGCACCTTCAGCCCAGCAGGGAGAAGGGTGGAGCTGGAGCAATTCTTGGGACACCAGACAGCGTCCCCTCAGCCTTCCCTCCCTCTGCCATCTTTGAACCTGGGACATCTGAGCCCCCCCCCCTCTTAACCCCCTTATGTCTTGGGATCATCAGTCTATTCCATCCAGCACTGTCGAACTATATCTTTATTTTTCCATTTTTCTTCTTTCCACATTTCTTTCTGCTATCTGTCTTTCACCCAACCCTCCCTCCCCCATGGCTCCTCGGACCTCTCTTTCTCCCTATCTCATCCCTATTCGCCCCCTCCCTATCTCCCAACTCCCATTCTCTTGCGCTTTATGGAACTGCCGCTCCGCTGCCCCAAAAGCTGCAGCAATCCATGATCTTTTTCTGTCACATTCTTTTAACCTCCTCGCTCTCACAGAAACCTGGCTTCCGACCCATGATACTGTTACCTCTGCTGCCCTTTCTTTTGGTGGTCTTTCTTTCACCCATACTGGCCGCCTTGAGGGTCGCGGAGGAGGGGTCGGCATCTTATTATCTAAGTTTTGCCAGTTTCAGGTTCTCCCCTCTCCTCCCAGCTATTCGTTCTCCTCATTTGAATTACACTCCATTAGACTCTTTTTTCCTCTGCAACTCCGGGTCGCCATCATCTACCGTCCTCCTGGTTCAGCTTCTCAGTTTTTTACAGATTTTGAATCTTGGTTAACATTCTTTCTCTCAGACACAGTCCCCTCCCTGATCTTAGGCGACTTTAACATCCACCTCGACGATCCCAAGAATACCTCAACCTCTCGCTTCATCTCTCTTTTAGATTCTTTTGGCCTCCAGCCACACTCCAACTCTCCAACCCATTCCCTCGGTCACTGCCTCGACCTAGTTCTCCCTTCCAAGTGTGTCGTGTCCGACTACTTGGCCTCCGACTTTCCTCTATCTGACCATCACCTACTTTCCTTTACTCTTACCTATATCCCTCCTCCCCGTCACACCGTCTCCCGCCAGTTCCGCAATCTTCATTCTCTCAACCTCAACCATCTCACTCAGACCCTGGATTCATCCCTTGCTTCTCTTAATCTTGGGGACTCCGCTGACTCAGCTATGTCCTTATTGAACTCCACCCTCTCCTCAACTCTTGACAGCCTTGCCCCTATTTCTACGCGCGTGTCTTCCTCAACGACTAGGCCTCAGCCCTGGATCACTCCTACTGTTAGATTTCTCCGGTCCTGCTCTCGCGCAGCCGAACGTCTTTGGAGAAGTTCCAGGGAGTGGGCCGACTTTATCCATTATAAGTTCATTCTTTTATCTTTTTCACGCGCTCTATCGATGGCAAAAGAATATTACTTTAAATCATTAATCTGTGCTAACGAGAGGCGCCCGCAGCGCCTCTTCTCCTGTTTCAACACACTATTAAAACCCTCTCTTCCCTCTGTCTCTCCATTATTTTCACCCTCCGACTTTGCTAATTTTTTCATTACAAAAATCACCTCTATTTGTTCTGAGCTAACTCCTCCCGATTTGGCTCCTACCATCAATCTTCTGACTCCTTCTATCAACAAATTCTCTGTCTTTTCTCCAGTTTCCCTGGAAGAACTCTCTTCCCTTCTGAACTCATCCAAACCTACCACCTGTCCTCTTGACCCAATCCCTTCTCGTCTTCTAATCTCTATTGCCCCCTCTTTGCTACCCTCCCTCCTCCATATCTTTAATCTTTCCCTCTCTTCGGGTTCCTTCCCTTCCGTCTTTAAACACGCCTTAGTCTCCCCTATTCTAAAAAAACCCTCTCTTGACCCTTCTTCCCTGGCTAGCTATCGTCCAATCTCTCTTCTTCCTTTCCTTTCTAAGGTGTTGGAATGAGTTGTTTACTCGCGCTGTCTTGAGTTTCTCGAAACCAACTCCATTCTGGATCCTTTCCAATCTGGTTTTCGCCCACGGCACTCCACAGAGACAGCCCTCACTAAGATCTCGAACGATCTTTTGCGGGCCAAGGCGAATGGCCATTATTCTATCCTCATTCTTCTCGATTTGTCCGCGGCCTTCGACACTGTAGACCACTGTCTCCTGATAGACTTACTCTCTGACATTGGTTTCTCGGGCCTGGTTCTTGATTGGTTCACATCTTACTTATCAAATAGATTTTTCTCAGTGGTCTCGGGTGGTCAGACCTCGTCCTCTGTCCCCTTAACTGTTGGAGTTCCTCAGGGCTCTGTTTTGGGTCCCCTATTGTTTTCTCTGTACACACTCTCCCTTGGCAAATTAATTAGTTCCTTTGGTTTCTCTTACCATCTGTACGCTGATGACACCCAGCTGTACCTTTCTACTCCCAATCTTTCACCGGATTTAGAACAGCAAATGTCATCCTGTTTAACAGCTGTCTCCCACTGGATGCACCATCGGCGTTCTGAAGCTCAATATGTCCAAGACCGAGCTTCTGGTTTTCCCGCCCAAGCCCACCCTTCACTACTCCTTTTCCATTTCTGTCAACAACATCTCTATTCAGCCAGTCCAGGAAGCCCGCAGTCTTGGTTTCATCTTCGATTCCTCCTTGTCATTTATCCCCCAGATCCAGACCACAGCCAAGGCCTGCAGATTCTTTCTCTATAACATTGCCAAAATCCGTCCATATCTCTCATTTTCTACCGCAAAAACACTGGTCCACGCCCTAGTGGTCTCACGACTAGACTACTGTAACCTCCTCTTGGCTGGGCTTCCTCTCTCTCATCTCCACCCATTAATTTCTGTTCAGCATTCAGCTGCACGCATTATTTCACTTGCTCGCCGTTATGATCATGTCTCCCCTCTGTTGTCCTCCCTTCACTGGCTCCCTCTTCCCTTTCGCATCAGGTACAAACTTTTGTTACTCACCTTCAAAGCCCTGCATGGACTGGCCCCTCCTTACCTAGCTGATCTTCTCTCCCCCTATGTTCCTACCCGTACCCTCCGCTCTGGTGACCAAGGTCTCCTCTCTCAACCCAGGTTGTCTTCTGCCCCCTCCCGGATCCGTCCCTTTTCTCTTGCTGCCCCTCATTCCTGGAACCTTCTCCCTCTGCATGCTCGGCTCATCACTTCCCTAACTAGCTTTAAGGTTGAGCTGAAAACCTTATTGTTTAGGGAAGCGTTCTCAGGGAACTTGTGATTACCATCTGGCTGTCTGATATTGCTTGTTGTGATTTGCTTTTATGTTCGATGTTTTAACTTGTCTTCCCCCTTTGTAATATTATCTATCTGCTATTATTTTAGAGTGTACGCCTTTGGCAGGCTTTTATATATTTCTTAAGTTTTACCAGTTTTGTACAGCGCTGAGTATATTTACAGCGCTTTAGAAATAAAGTTTAATAATAATAATAATAATAATAATAATAATAATAACATTTGCACGAATAACCTGAGGCTCCTGGGAAGAAGTCTTCCCCACCCCCGCTTGCTTTTTTTTTTTTTTTTTGTCTTGGATGAGACCTCAAATTAAAAAGGTCAGAAAAACATAGGGTAAAGCTATAGCTATGCCAGTAGGATCTATAATAGCCTTTGATTTTATCTAAGACTAGGTTAAAGAGCATCCCTAGAGCTTGGTTATAAAACAACTCTGGTGCTGAACAGCTTTTTTATTCTAGGTTTCAGGAATATCACTGGCTTTGTTCACTGGCTTCTAGAGCCTTAAAAAGCCCTTCTCTTTTACTCTCTGTAAATTACAAGTGGTGTCTGGGGCCCTGGGTGAAAAATAAATGATATTTCTGATCATAATTATGTTTTGTGTCTTTTAAAACTGGCTATGAAGTGAGATGTCTTATCCCAGCCCTTGGAAAATAAGTGTGTGTGTAGACCTTTCTGCAATCTGGAAGCAGTAGAAAAGAGAAATACTAGATTTTTGCATGGCTAGATTTTATGAAAACATATACTTTTGATGTCTCATTGGGTCCCTTGGTCCTCATTGGGTCTATTGGTAGAGAAAGGTGGGATAGTAATTGAATTAATTAATGTGTAAATACACAAAATTGGACAAAAGGGCCCTTGACATGAACGTCTAGTTGTAACCGACTGTAGGGGGTGGTGCTCATCTCCATTACTAAGCCGAAGAGCCAGCATTGTCCAAGGACTGCTCTGGTGGTCATGCAGAACCTTCCCTCTGAAGTGGTACCTATTTATCTACTTGCATTTGCATGCTTTCGAACTGCTAGGTTGGCAGAAGCTGTGATTAGTAACGGGAGCGAACCCCATTGTGCAGCACTCGGGCATCAAACTGCCAGGCTTCCGATCTTCTGTAAAGTAAAGTTAACTTTACCTTTCCTTTAATAGTGTATAAGGCTACCTCCCATTTCATTTGTATCCACAGCAGTACAGAGTTTCACTATGTGTGTGTTGGGGGGGGGGTGCCAAATGAGAGTATTGCCTTTCCAAATAAGAATGATGAAATGAAATGGGGAAAAAAGCAATTTTGGCTTCAGTCTCCAAATTTCTAGCACTGCAATAACTTAAAATATCAATTGAGTATTTAGAAATACAGTTTATTATTATCATTATTATCATTATCATTATTATTAAGCTTTATTTATATAGCACTGTAAATTTGCACAGCACTATACTATATAATCTTGTTAGTCAGACGGTTCCCTGCCCTCAGGCTTACAATCTAAAAAGACATGACACACAAGGAGAAGGGAATGGTGGAGGGGAAGGGGATCAGATCCAGCATTTCTTTTCTCCCTTGGAGGCCTGGACCAAGGCAGATGGATTGGAGGGAGGGCTCTTCATCTTAATCGAGGCCTTCTCTCTCTTCCTCAAGATGATGGAGGATTGAGGGGGTCTACTTACAGGCAAGGCCGGATGGAGGACTCTGGCTTCTCTCTCTCCCTTAAGATGATGGTGGATTGAGGAAGGAGGGCTCTTCTTAGAGGCAGAGCCAGATGGAGGATGTTGCCTTCTCTCTCTTCCTCAAGTTTAGGTACCTAAAGAAATGGATACCACTCAACAAGCTACTGGGGTAGAGAAGAGGACAACTACGAGTAGCCAAAATAATAATAAAAAAAAATCTGAATCCAAAAAACTACTGGTCCCAAGCATTTCATATAAGGAAGACTCAACCTGTATGAGAGGATATCAAACATCTATTGTTGTTGTTGTTAATTGATATTCCACCTCCCCCCCCAAAAAAAAACTTAACTCAAGGCACCTTACAATATATTTTAAAACAATATGGATTTTAAAAATCTACAAAAACTTTAATAAAAGTATAAAAATAAAAGTTATTTAAAAAGTCAAATAATTCATGAAGTTAATTTTTTTTCACTAAAAGCCCAAATAAAACAGCATAAAACAGCATAAAAGTTATTTTAAAAGTCAAATAACTCATGAAGATAATTTTTTTCACTAAAAGCCCAAATACACAGCATAAAACAACATTGCATGCTATTTAAAAGCCCATCCCACTGAGTTTCTAAATGCCTGATGCCATAAGAATGTTTTAATCTGACAGCAGGAGAGCAAGGAAACAGCAATCCTAGCTTCCCTAGGGAGGGAGTTCCAAAGTCTGTGAGAGCAGCCACTGAGAAGGCCCTCTCCTTTACTCCCACCAAATCAGGTGGGATATTAGAGCTCTAATAGTTTCCCAAAGGGAGATATGTGGACAGTATGTATATGCCTTCATGCCAGCTGTTGACTTATGGTGACCCCATGAATTGTTCATAGGGTTTTCTTATGCAAGGAATACTCAGAGGTGGTTTTGCCTCTTCCTTCCTCTGAAATATAGCCTACAACTCATTGTATTTGTTGGTGGTCCCCCATCCAAGTACTAACCAGGGATGACCCTATTTAACTTCCAAGATCAAACAGGATCTGGTGCCTTTAGGGTATTTGGGCCTGCACAAAAGGAAATATGGTCCTTCAAATAGCCTTGACCCAAGCTGTACGGAGCTTTATAAATCACCTCCAGAATTTTGAATTGTGCCCAGAAATGGACTGGCAGCAAGTGGAGCTGTTGTAACAGAGTTATGATAATATATGCTAACTTCTAGATTACAAACAGGAAAATCATAGTAAACGGATTGATGGTCACACTTAAGAAATGTAACGACTATGACCATAACGGCTGGGGGAATGCTAGGAGTTGTGGTGCAAAAAAAGTGAAATTCCCAAGCTTCCAACATTGGGAACTGGAACTCTTATGTAGAGCAAGTAAAGACACTATTGACCATTTTAATTACATTTTTAGCTTGAATGCTGATAATGCTCTCTCTCTCTTTTAAATAGCTTATTTAGTTTGCAATGTACTAGTTTTCCACTCTTTCCCACTTTGTCTCCCTGTTGTTTTAGCTTTTTTCTAGATATACTGTATAGGGCTTTATAAAAAACAAAACAAAAATAATGAAAAGCCATACCAAAAAAACAAAACAAAAAATCCAACTCTAGGCACTTAGCCAGACAATTTAAACTTTGAACTATGCTAAAAGGGTAAATGGTTCACACAGTTTTGATTCTCCCTTCCCCATCTTTTCCTTGAGCTACACATTATTCTGCCAAATAATGAACTAATAAATGTTCTGGATGGAACAATGTCAGTGACAGATAGGATTCTTGGAAATCTAGGATTAGAAAAACTCTTAATTCTTTCTCCCAGAAGAAAAAGAAAAGCAATGTAAATTTTCACTTTGTTCAGTTTTCCTTTACATTTCATATCATATATATCATTCACATAGATAAATGTCATGCTACTTAGATGTGGCTGGCATTCTGTTAGTGAATTATGATAAATTCAATTATGTTATCATAACTGTTTTGGTTATTGAGGAGTCTGGAATTCTTTACAGACTGCACAGTAACTAAAGTCCTCTGAAATCCACTTTTTCAGCCCCATTTAACACAACCATTTCTGTGTCATTGGAGAACATGAGGATGAGTACAGATGTGCCCAGCTACTTTCCTTTAGTTGGACACACTGCAAAGACATCATCTGCAGGTACCACCTGAGGACCCTTGGAGATTTTTGTGGATGCCTATAGTAATGTATCCAGCTACAACAAAATAATTGGATATGTCTCCACTGACACCTCTTTCAAATCTCCCTTATATGGGATTCCTTGGTTCCTATCTAAACAAAGGCAAGGCTTCTTTTCATACGGTGTTCAAAGAATCAATATTGGATTTTCAGAGAGTGAGTTTCCAGTTGTTAACTCTTGCTATTACATTCCGCTGTCAGCTTCCTTAATGCTGTTGCTTCTTGAAACTCAGAGTCCCATGATACTACTTGTAGCCAATGTCTGTTTGTTTTTCCTTCTTAGGGCAGTGAATCCCAAAGCTTAAGGATAAATCTTTAAAATAAACATTTTCACCTAATTTCACTAAGAAATCAGATGGTATTGACTGTCCTTAAGGAAATCTTTAAAGGAAAATTAAAAAAGAAGCAGCAACAGCAAAATCTGATCATGTTGCATGTCTCAGTGTATATTAGGAAATCTCAGAATATTTTATTACAATTTTAGTTACACTCAGACTATGGCATTGATTCAATGGGGGGGGGGTGTGTGGTGATGGTGGTGATGATTCCTCCTTCCCTTTCAAGCTCCCAGACAGTCATCTTCCATACTGACCGTAAGGACCTCTGGCCCTCAGTCATTTGGGGTTAATGGTATATGGGGAAAAAGATACCAAAACATAGGAGTGCACTGTTCCATTCATTGAATGGTGGATCTAGCCCAATAGAAATGTGTCCAAATGTGGGTCTAGCTCAGTGTCTGCACTCAGGTAGATGGGTTTCAGTCCTTATTAGCATCATGGCCAAATATTAATTGCTGTCCAGTAACCTAAAAAAGGGTTAATTTGTATCTAGTAGGCCCTTATACATAGGCTAAGATCCCACATCGGAAGATATACATATTTAACATAGGTACATTTTAAGAGTTATGTTTCCATAGTTATGTCTCTTGATGCTTCCCCCTCAAAGCCACCTTGTAGGCCATGCAGCCTCCAAAACACAGCCATTTCTAGTTTGTTTGAGAGCAAGGGGAAAAGTGATGACATACTTAACTATTTACCTTCAGCCTGATGTGCTGAGACAGGCACTGACATGAAGAGGACCATGCGAGGAGATATACACAGTGTATGGAAAAGGACATATATTCGTGTCACCAACAATATATCACCAAAAACCATACATCCCAACCATAGGTTTGCCACTTCAGCAGGAACTGGGCCTCTTGGCCTCTTTTATTTGTGACAAAGCTATAACTACATGACTTTGTGGAGGGGAAGGGGCTGCCAAGTAATATCCAGTTATGGATAATCCTCTTTTTCTGTCTTTCCCCTCCTGGCCATAATGGGGGGGGGGGGGAGCAGGAAAACATGAGTCTGGGTAGAGAAGACTGCATAGTTTTCAGAGAGATTCTCACAGCAGTGAGAAAAATGAATAAATCATTTGTTTCTCATGCAGAAGCAAATTTAATAAAGAGTCACATCTCTATCTTTGATTCGCAGCTCTGTATGAAAGATTTTCACATTTAAGCTCTACAACATGTAAAAAGTCAGCCACATCGAAAGCCACAAAACAGTATGGATTGGCATACCTGACTAAATAATTACAAATTGTTCAAACCAGTATTCTATCATCATTAATTGTTCATCATCATTAAAAAATTTGGCTGCTGAAAGTGTTGAATTAGAAGCATAAATGTGTTGCTGAATTAACACAATGTGTTGAATTAACAAGCATTACAATATATAAATGTATTGTAAATTATACGTCTTTATTTATGCTCATGAGTTTGCTTAATTTCATTCCATTTTAAAAAAAAAACTGCTCACATGTAAAATTGGGTTTATGTACATTGCTAGCAAATCTGCAAATGCAAATTTGACAGAAACTGATGCGTGCCTTTCTGTATTTTCCTCAATAATGCCCCAATTAAAAGCAGGCAATCTAAGGGGCTAATTGCAATTATTAGCAATTGCATTTTTAAAAAGTAGATAGAAATAAATGGAAGAGAATTTATTTATTTATTTTTACTTTAACTCCCAGAATTCTGTGATAAGTTGCCTGTGGAATTCTGAAAGTTTTAGTTTGAAACATTTACAGCTCAAGTATGGAAGCTTTCTTTCCAATAGCTGCAGGAGGCCTAATACACAGTGACCACAATGAAGGTGAAGAGTAAATGGTTAAAATCTCCTGTCCCCTCCCCAACAATCCAAGGGCCAGTCTGGACAGGCCCCCTATGACCATTTATTCAGACATTCACATGTACTGTAGTTGTTCCTAACTTGTTTCCTGGCACCTGGGAAACAAGAGATGTTTTTTCCAATTCCTTCTTCTGAAATATAGCCTACAGCACTTGGTATTAGTTGGCAGTCTCCCATCCAAATACTAACCAAGGCTGATCTGGTGCCCTTAGGGTATTTAGGCTAGCTGACGCAAGTATAATTCCACCTTTCATTTGTGTATGCATTTTAGGGGGGTCGTTGTGAAAGTTCTTTCCTCTTCAAAGATCAAAGTCCCTTTCTCTTGGACTTATTGTGTTGCTGTGATAGCATTGTCTCATATTTAGGTTTAGCCAAAGTCTTGTTGGCCATGTAAACTTGGGTTATCTTGGGCAAGATACACACTCTCAGCTTCAGAGGATGGCAATGGCAAACTTGCCAAGAAAACCTTTGATAGGGTTGCCTTAGGGTCACCGTAAGTTGGAAACAACTTGAAGGCACAAACAACAACAAATGCCTTATTATGTTCATAATTGGACATAGTGTCTCCTGCCTTTTAAATGTTGCTTTCCCTTTGATTTTACACCTGTCCACCTATTCACCAAATCCACTCATATGCATGACTCATTCAACTTCCATTAATTTGGGGGGAAATCCGACTAATTATAGTGGGGCCTTGCTATCTATGGGCTTGCCATCTACAGATTTAAGCATCTGTGGACGGAAAGCCCTGTTGTTCCCAATGGCAGCACATGTCGCACCATAATTAGGGACAAAGGAACTTGAGATCTCCAAATTTTTTTGTATCCATTGGGGGAGGCAAAATAGATCTACAACTTCAACTTTGTCATCCCATAAAAAAAACTCTTTATCTGTGCATTATTTTTATGCATAGACACCCCTTTGCAGACACTCACAAATCCAGTGGGGAGAGCTAGTAAGATTCATGACACTGGGGTTGAGGCAAATAGTGTATTCCTACTTCCCATTTTTCACATGCATTTTATGCATAAAATACATGAATAGCAATAGCAACAGTAATAGCAAGTACCACGTATCAGTGCATTTAAGCACTCCCTAAGTGGTTTACAAGGTGTAAGCTGGTTACCCCCAGCAATCTGGGCACTCATTTTAGAGACCTCAGAAGGATGCCAGGCTGAGTTGACCCTGAGCCCCTGGCTGGTATCAAACTCACAAGCTTGTGGTTTGTGAGTGAGTGGCTGCAGTACAGCCATTTAACCACTGCGGCACTGGGTCTCCTTTACTGGGCATTCCATTTCTTTTTTGAATGGTTATTTGTCAGCCATTTGTGTTCACTATCACTTTGATGGTTGTCCATCTTTCTTTCAAGATCCTTTGACTATCCACGGAGCATGTTTTCTGCCTAAAAAGGTGGAAAGGAGGAGGAAAAAAGGAATGTGGCAACACTTTTAAGACAAATTGGTTTTTTATTTTGGCACAAGCTTTTGTGGATATAAACCCACTTCTTCAGATGCAGTACAGAGTAGGGTGTCTGCAAGATCGCTAACTCTTTTTAAAAGTATGGAGGTGGTTGTGCTGTATCAAAAAATGATGAATTGTGTAAAGGGATGCAGTTGCACATATTTGGCAGAATGCCATGTTGCTGTTTCTTTTACTTTTCTTTTAAAAAGCTTCTCTTAACAAAGTCCATGTAATTGTGTGTATTTATATGAAAACTCCTAGAATCAGTCTCCCAGATGGAGAACAAAATTACCAAGGAAGCTATCAATACAAGATGGACAAAGGAATTCAACAAATAAGCTCAGCTCTCAGACATGGAAGAGCTGATTGGGGATTACAGCTCTCAGAATCCCCCAGTCTACATGATAAAGATTTCTGGGAGTTGCAGTACGAAACGTAGCTTTCCCAGTCTGAGACATGTAGTCTAGAAAACTTTTACTTAGTTGCATTTATTTTTTTTTATGTCCAGACACACAGTGAATAAAGCTGTGGAATCCTCATGCACTTCATTCAGTAAAATTCCAGTTTCAGATATTGATCAAGATTTCCAGATCAAGCAAATCAATTCACTAACTTTTCTTATTTGGCAATGGCAGCAAACAAGTTTTACAAAAGGGCTATAAAGTCAAAACACTATTAACTCAAAGTCCAAAAACTATTAACCCATATTAACTCATAACTGTGTTTGGTTATATTTTTGGTACATTGTAGGGAATGTACACAGTACAAAATAATAATTAGTGAATATTTATTTGATTTGATTCTTTTTCTCCAACTTTCCTTCTTACAAATAATGGAGTGGGTGTTTCAATGTGAAGATTGCACAGGAAAAGGATCAAACTCTCCTCCTTTTCACCCAGATCCAAACAGCTGGAGGGATTTTTGTAATACAAAAAGACATGGGCAGTTGACAAAACAAGATTCAATTATGTCATTAATGTAGCATCTATTTGAACCATAAAATAAACATTCAGAAACAGATTGTGTGAATAAAACATTGATAAGGGTTAACGGACCTTATTCAGTGGCTGAATAGGACAAGCTATCTATCACACTGAGAAGAGCAGTTAAAATAAAATTAGCAAATACAGGAACACTATCATAGGAGTTAATAACATGGAGGAACATTGGAAGTTTAAATGAGGTTTATCCCATGAAAATGTTGCAATTACTATTAAATCACAATTAAGATTTTCGCACACAGCAGTCATTATCCCGGGAACAATAAGGCAGTAAACGGTAACAAATTATTCACGAGATTTTTCTGTGAATTATTTGTTGCTGTTTATTGCCTGGTTATTCTTGGGTTAATGGAGCTTTAATTATGTTTGATCATGATGTCATGTGAAAAACTTTATCGCATTTGCATGATTTTTGAAATTATGGATAATGGTACTTTAATCATGATGCTGTGTGAAAATCTTAATCATGAATGTGTGATTTTCACAGGATAAACCCCATTTACACTCCCAGTTGTCCCTGTGTGATAAACTCCATTGTATATTATATAAAATGTATACACAATCTGTACCTCCAGTTTCACTTAGACTTTACTCTTGATATAGAAGTTGACTCTGAACACTATAGAAATGTTAATTATTCCTGTACTGGATGTGATCTGAAAGCTTCGGAAAGTTTCACAGATCTGACACAAGCACTTACTAGGATGCCCAAGTATTTATCATGTTCTTTAAAATTTCATATTGTAGCCTTAAGGAGCAATCCTGTGAAGAACCTTGGATATGCTACATCACACTTCCCAATTAATATGGATCAGGTATGTGAAAGGCAAGCCACCTGGGATACTGAAGTCCCCTGTCTCCTAGCTAATACTGAAATAGCCCCAGGTAGTCTAGAATATGCCAGAGGGGAAGAGAGAGAGATATGGATGACCTAAGGAAACCTGTTGAGATGTCTTAGTAAGAAATAGGTATGTACACTTCTCTTTGATCATAGTTTCTTGCTGTATAAATGAACTTAAATCATATGAAAATGCTAGGTTTCCATATCTATCTGTCTGTTTGTCTGTCTCCCTACATATGCATACTTGTGCTGGAAAAGTCACCATATTAAACATTCATGGTTACTATTCCCTCTTGACAAGCTCATCACCCATTTTTTTTTAAAAGGGAAAGAAATCTTTTTTTTATCTTATTGCCACAAGGTAGAATTGGCAACATATGGCAAGTGCAGTATACTGGAGATGGACAGGGGAGGACTTAGGTTTCTGGTGAACTTTTGACTTTCTGAGATTAATTTGTATTAATTTTTAACTCAAACAATCTAATTTACAATCAAAATAATATACAATCAATGATGGAGAGGGGAAAGAAGAAAAAGAGAGAGGAAAGGAAAAGGAAAAGAGAGAAAGAAGAGAGGGAGAGAGACATACAATGAATACACAGTAGGACTCTGACTCCCTCCCCCAATCGTTACTTTAAATAGATAAATAAATAAATAAATCTACTCTTACAGATCCAACTAAATAATTCTACTCAAATTTCTAATGACCATAACCCCCAATTATTACATCATTAGATTTTATATAGCTCAAAAAGTCCATGATCAGTTTCCACTCTTTCAAAGAGAATTCACTTGATTTATCCTTTAGGAACCCACATTAATTTAGCGATTTGGGCTAATTCAGAGACCTTAACAATCCATTCTTCCATCATTGGTGCTTCAGTCCATTTAGTCCAGCAGTGCTTCCTGTCATTATTCAAAAATTCAATAATATTGAGAAATTATCATACAGTCGTCCCCCGGGTTACGAAGGTAATCCATTCCGGGATTACCTTCGTAACCCGGAAGCTTTCGTTTCCCAGGGGACCGCTATTGTGAACGGACCGCGCGGCCGATTTAAAGGGGCTGCGCGGTTTTTTTATTTCGTATCCCAGGGGATCTTTCAGATCCCGAGGGATACAGTAGCGGTCCCACCGGTTTCGGATCCCGGGGTTTTCACAACCTGGGGGATTCGTAAGCCGGGGGACCACTGTATTCTGGATTGCACCTACAGATTTGTAATTTAGGGTTATGGAACCATAATGCTGCCTATTCACTAACACTATATAGTCGCAACAATGGCACTGTTGCCATGATTGTAAATGCCCTCCCAAACCTACTTTGCCTGACAGCGGCTGCAATGAGAGATGGAGGAAGTCTGTTCAGAAACTAGTCATGGCACAGGGGATGATACTTCCACTCCTCCTCCCACCAGTGAGCAAAGCAGTGACAATCAGAACCAGGGACCCTGTCACAATCCCTTGTCACAGCCTCATTCACTGGCAGGAGGGCAATGGAAACATCATATTAGTTATGATGTGCCCCAAATGCCAGCAGAAGAGACCTCTATCTCTTGATGCAGTTGCTGCCTGGTAAAGAAAATGGGAGGGGGGGGACAGGAGACACTACGTACACATAGAAAACCAATATATAACTAGGTATGCAATGAGCTGTGACTCAGCATGGTGTAGTGGTTTGAACATTGGACTATGATCCTGGAGAACTGGGTTTGAATCCCGGCTCAGCCATGAAACCCACTGGGTGAGCTTGGTCAAGTCACTCTCTCTTAGCCTCAGGGGAAATCAGTGGCAAACTGCCTCTGAACAAATCTTGCCAAGAAAACCCCATAATAGGGTAACCCTAGGGACGCTATAAATCAGAACTGCGGAGGGATGTTTATTTTAATAGGCAAGGTATCTGGTGCTGATCTAGGATGATCAGACTTTTGAGGCCATTTCTCTGCATGTCTTTGCAGTTCTAAACTGATGCAGGTCTAGTCAACCAAAGAAAAGCATCTTGGGTGGATATTAGGGGCCAGAGACTCACAGGTGTAGGTAACTTAATGCTCCATAGGTCAAGGCCAGAATGCTGAACAGGAGATGCAATGTAGGCAATGTAGAATATGGCCCTTTGACTATGTAGTGCAGAATATAAAGAAGCCGATAGCTGGCCAATGCGAGCAAAATCCAGAACTGTATTCTGCACTATAAAATCAAAGGTCCATATTCTATATTGCCTACTTGTTGTTGTTGTGTTCCTTCAAGCCAGTTCTGAATTATAGCGTAACATTACATAAATCTGCTTCACATCACAGAACTCAGTCTGAATCAAAATATTTCTTTGCTATCTTTGTAAATAGAGCCATTCCTTTTTTTTTTTTAATGTGACAAAAACAGGGCTAAAAGTTTGGGTTCAGCTTTGATTCCTGCTAATCATTTCTTCTTGTCACAATATATCATTTCTTATTTAGAATACAGAAAGAACAAAGAAAAATAAGGCATAAAATTATGTGCACCATATAGAACAGTTGTCAGTTTCAGGAGTGCTAAACATTATGCTATGTCTGAAAGTGACCTTCCAAAATTTTCTGTCTGAATTGGAAGTTCTGGCACGGAAAATATTCATTTGCACAGTAATAAAGAGAAGAATACCACATGTTATACAAATTGTCATTTTGGAGTCTGCTACTCTAATCATAAAATTCTCACTGGGGGCAATTGTTTAAACCCTGGTATCCATTTTTTGAAGGTGATTCCTCTAAACATTTTCCAGTATTATGCAATTTTCTGCCATACAGACATGAATAACATTGGGATTAGGCCTCTAAGGGAGATTTTGGCATTTTCATCTTGAAAAAAAGTTGAACAGTGCTAGTTTTCCACTAAGCTTTATATTCTGATTAGTAATAACTTCCACTTCTTTAAATATTTTCTCCTAGAACTTCCACAGCTGAAAACAGTTAAACCATAGGTATGTGAATTCTTCTTTCATCAGAAATACACCACTGATGAGGAACAATTTGATTATAATATGTGCTATTATGCTTTGCAGCTCTGTCCAATCCATGGCCTATAGCATATAGACTTTTAAGAACAAGTGTGGTGTAGCGGTTTCAGTGTTGGACTAAGCATCCAGGAGACAAGGGGCTGAAACTCTGCTCAGCCATAGAAACCCACAGGGTGACCTTGGGCAAGTCACACTCTCTCAGCTCAGAGGCAAACTCCCTCTGAAAACATCTTGCCAAGAAGACCCCATGATACCTTAGGGTAATCACAAGCTGGAAACAACTTAAAGGCACATAATAATACAGTGGGCCTCTGTTATCTGCTGGGGTTTGGTTCCAGGACCCACTGTGGATACCAAAATCTGTGGATGCTCAAATCCCATTAAATACTATGGTTACGAAAATGGTGTCTCTTATATAAAATAGTAAAATCAAGGTTTGCTATTTGGAATTTATATCTTTTTGGAATATTTTCAAGCTGTGGATGCTTGAATCTATGGATAAAAAATCAGTAGATATGGAGGGTTGACTGTAACATCCTTCTTTCTCCAGTGCTCAGTTCAGAATGATGAATGTATATCTGAATCAACTCAGATCTCCCTACACACACTCTACTTTTGGTGTTCAAAATACTGCATTACCATGCCAGAGTCCACAAAAAAACAAAAACAAAACAAAACAAAACAAAACACCCTAGGCCCCCAGCCCTTTTCAAGTCCTCCTGTTAGTCAGATCTAGCTGTTATTTAAATTTCCTACCATACCCCACAGAAACACTATATAATGGTGCTGAATAGAAGTTTGGTGATGAACAGAGTGCTGCTTCCTGTCCCCAGCTAAGCTTGCTATGCCTTTTTATGTAGGAGTGTAGGGATGCTATCAGAGGATGCCTTGGCAAGGCCTTTCTCAAACTTAGAAATGGCCTGGTAATAAAAAATTGAGTCAGTATAGTTTCTGTTGGAAAGTCCAGTCATCAAGGTTCACCCAGTCATATTCCCTTGATATAGGCCTTCTCTGAAACAAGCAACACGATGCATCATGCTAAAATGAGAGAGTGGATCATACTGCTTTAGATGTAGGCAGAGGCTCATATTTTTGATATCTTCCCATAGCTCCTCATTAGGGCTATGCAAGGGTTCACTGATTCAGTTTGGAGTTTGATTTGTCAATTTGGATTGGACCATCATTTAATTCAGATCAATTTGAATCTTAGAATTATGGAATCAGAGTTGGAAGAGATGCACAAGTTTATGTGTTTTAGGCACATTCACACAGTAAAACAAGTGGGGCAGAGAGAGGGAGAATAGAGTTTTGTTTTGGTTTTTTACGTTTGTACAGTCCCTCTAGTATAGGAGATTCAGTTCAACGGTCCAAAGACTGGAGTATATCTGCACTGAAGGACACAGCTAAGTGTTAAGCATAGCTCTCCTAGGAGATAATGTTCAATGAGTTGTCCTATTCAGCATAAACTATGGCTGTGAATCATATCTGCATTTGGTTAACAGTAAAGTGCCATGCCAAGGGGCTGGTTGGGCAGAGTTAGGTAGGCTACCAGCTAAATCTAGCAAAAGAGCTCAAATTTTCAGGAGAGAAGTAAATAGATATCATTCAGTAACTTCATACCATTTCTTCCTCTTCCCAAGTGCCATGGTTGGAGATTCTGTTCCAGACTGGAAACTGGAGCAGTCACTGGGAAAAGTCCAGTTCACCTCCTCCCCATCAGGATACCATGGCATTTTCATTATAAAGTATAACTGGAGGCATACTGTCTAGTCCCCTTGCAAATGGTCAGTACCACTTCAAACCAGCCAATTCATTTCAGATCTGATCAAACTCACCTTGGGCTTGACTCAAATAGATCCAAATCTACCTTGGAATTCAGGAATTGTCTGAAGCTCAGCTCCCTATGCATAACAAACACAAGGCTGAACTGAACCTAATGTGCTCATGTTCAGCTTTTAAGAAACTGGAAAAAATTAGCATTAAAAAGAGATCATTCTCCAAGAACATCCCTACTGTTAGGTAGGAAGAGGGAACTGCTTCATCTGATATTAGATTGTGTGTATGTGTGCATGTGCATACGTATGCCCATCCCACTTTCTGCTTCATCCCAGTCAACAAACTGTCTTGGGCCTGCTCTGTATTTGTCTCACTGGTAATCCCAGATGGTTACACTCCATTCTAGCTACCTCTAGATTCTTTTGAGACTGTAAATGATCAAAATAAACATGGGAAAGCTTGCCAGAACAAAATTATCTTCAGCACATGTACAGAATCTCTAAGAAGACTGTTTGTAGATACTATTGATCATCTCTTCCTGCCCTCCCATCTATGGATAATGATATAATATGCAATGATAGAGCTGTCCCACTTAGTGTAAACTCTGGCTGAGAATCACATCTGCATTTGCTGTCCCTGTTTTTCCTCTTTCTTTGCACTGTGTCATAATCTAGCAATTGGAACATGATGAAATATAGCAGCTATCAAGCCAAATCATGCTGTGGATTGCAGAGCCTTTGGAGAGAACTGATTCGGGTTGAAAAATGCAGAGTTCCAGCTCAGTCTCTGGGTAAATGAGATTGATAAATGAAGTGTCTGCACTGTTTGGCCCTCATTTCCTGTCAGAGAGACACCACACTCCCCATTGCTAGTATTGTGATATGGCTGACTACACTTAGCAGCCCTTGCCAGCAGGCTGCCTATCACAAGAACCAAATCTGCCATTTAACACATTGGGTGTTCTGTCAGCACAAAATGCTGAAGCTGCTAATTGGTCTTGCCTAGACTGCTAATGTTGGAACCAAACATAAATCTAAGTAACTTAAATGAAGGCATAATACTGTGCTGGGAATATTATGCCTAGTACAGATGACTCAAAATTAAACCACCAGGAGCATGACTAATTCTGGGTCTAGATACAGATCCATCTATTGTATAATTTAAAATAAACAAAGTAAATCATCAAATAAAGTATAATTAAGATCAACAAAGGAACGAATGAACTGAAAGATTACATCCTATAATTTTTGAACACAATGGCTGGCAACCTGTTGGTGAATTATGATGGATTAAGTCAGACTTGTTTCATTTTGGATTGTCGCATCATAGGGTTTTAAGTTACAAGCTTTCAGGAGTGGTTTATCATTGCCTTCTTCTACACAACACTAGCTCCTGTAATGTTAGCAATGGTGTCTCCACCAATTATCCTCCATCAGTGTCACCTCTTACAACTGCTGATGCCCAGTAGCTGTTCTACTGCTGTGGATCTCATACACAAAGGTGTATTGTAGAAAAGGGGCATTGTAGTACCATTGAGACTGAAACTATTAGGAAAGTTGCTCGCATAGGCTTTCAAGCTACTTCCTTAGATGCATAGCCTGCTGAAAAGATAAATGAATACACCTCAGAGCAAGCCAAGCCTGAATTCTCATTAGAAGCAAAGATGACTAAACTGAGGGAGACATACTTTGAACAAAGCAATAATGCTTGGTAAAGTGGAAGACAGCAGAAAAAGAGGGAGACTATACCAAAGGTTGATTGATTCAATTGAGGAAGTCTCAACCTGAGTTTGCAAGACCTGAACAGGGCAGTGTCTCACTCATAAGGTCACCATAATTCAAAGTTGTCTTGACAGCAGATAACAACAACTAGACTTATGCCATTACAACTCACACTGGAGTGGTCTAGTGATTTGAGCATTGGACTAGGACTCTGGAGACCAAAATCCAAATTGCAGCTAGGTCATGGAAACTCACTGGGTAGCCATGTGAGAGCCACAGTCTCTCAAGCCTCAGAGAACAGCAATGGCAAACCACCTCTGAAAAAACTTGCCAAGAAACCCCATTGTATGGTTGCCTTAGGGTCGTCATAAGTTGGAAATGACTTCAAGAATCTCAACAACAACAACAACCTGTATAGCAACAAGCATTTTTTGCATTTTGTCTAAAGCTGCACATCTATGGGCATATGCAAATTTTATGTAAATCTGTTGGCTCTTTTGTCTCTTCTCTTTTGGGGAATGCTACTGTTGCCAAGAACCATTATTATTCTAAACTGATTTTGGAATTTGCAACCTCTAAAAACAATAAATCAAGGGTTATTTTAATAATAATCTTATTTTTATGCAAAAACAGTTCTGAGGGAAGTAAAACATTGCATTACATATAGACACATACATCACCATATAGAACTCAGAGACCTGTCCTAGTTACCGATCAAAGTTCTAGTGTCTTCTGGAGAAGAGTTATTCTGTAAGAAACAAGGCCATTTCTGTGACAGATCCCCAGACCCAAGCTGGCACTAATGATGGAGTCTAGCAATAGTCATGATGAGCAATAAACTATTTCAGCCATCCCTCCCTTTAGTATTTAATAGAGCAATTACAAAGAATAGACCGACAATCAGGCATCAGTTTTGGAAGGGGCAGAGTTTAATTTATAGCCACATTGGTAAAACTTGCACAATCCTTTGCAGGTCTTTTTCTACTACAACAATGTGTATCTTGCTAGAAGCCCATTGAATTTTGGCACTGACAAGCTAGCTGAGACATATGACCTTTAAACTATATCTGGACAATACTGCATTGAGCTAGAGAACCCCAGTTATATTTATTTGTGTAAAAATGAAAGTATACTTGCTCTTCAATTTAGTTTACAATACTCCATGACAGAAGACTGTGTGACTCTATTTCTGTTTCGTTAGAACTACTTGTTACAGGAAATGCAAAATAAAACTGTGGAAAAAAGAAAATAACTTTAAAATATCAGAAATTTGTATCACTATTCAGTTCCAAACATGCATTCCTCTAAGGAAAAGGTTCAGCCTAACTTGAGTATCCCTCCAAACCACATTGCTCAGATAATTACTTTTTGAATAGAATCTGATAATAAACTATACCAGTGAGATACCTACCTGCTTGACATAGTTAGTTCAATGCCAAGAAATGCTTTTTTGGAGAAAAAGACTTCACCAGTGCACCAAACAATCCCAACAGTGGCTTTATTGTTTGTGTAAGAAATATAGCCACAGTGGCACAAGTTCTTTCTTGAGTGGCAGCCTCAGATCATTGGCTCTGATGAACAATTTTCTTAATATGCCACCAAGAATAGATGTAAGCTTTCCAAATGAAAAGATTATCACTTGGTAATTTCCACCTCTACTAACCAATTCCCTTGGGCTGTAAAACTAGCTTCTGGTACTTTTAGTACTGAGAAATAGTAAACACGATGAATGACAGGCAGACAGCTCTGCCTCTGGGTTCATTTGATAGTTCTAGCATTCATGCTCAAGCTATCATTGTCACTGACTTTGAGCCAATGTGATTCAGTATTTAATATACAGTACTTGCATCACAACAAGATTCAAATCCCATTGCTGTTTGGGGTGGGTGAGCTCGCAGTTTTGGTTTTTCATAGCCAAAATATGAACAACAGTTGCTGACATCAGAAAAGGGTTATAAGGGGAAACAGTTGCAAAAGTGTGAACAAAAAAAGTGATCATCAGTGTTATTTTTCTTTGTATAATGGAGAGGATAGTTGGGCCAAATGTCTCTCCCTTTATGCCTGTGTAATACTGTCCCTACATTTTCCTCTGCAATCCAGCCTAGCTTTCTGGAGTTTTAATTGCTACTGACCATACTGACTGGAAGGTTTTCAACCAATTCGGATTGAATCTGAAGTGAGCTTGGAACTGATTTCTGTGAATTCGATTGTTACTGAATTCACTGAATTCTGGGGTAACTTTAGATTGGCTTTGGAATGGCTTTGGAATGGCTTCATAGTAACAGCATTCACGTGTGATAATTCAATGCTCATTCATGTGCATTCACTTGGACGGATGCAGAGTGACTCTGGATTGGGGCTGTAAAAACCCTCGTCTGATAAGGGCCATAGTCTAAATAAGCTTCCTAATGATTGTCCTCATGAAGAAATGACCCATGTGTCATTTCTTTCCAACAATGATGTACTTTTTAAAAATCTCATTAAATTCATCTTCATAAAATGTTCTGTTTGCCTTGCTTTGAGCCTGCTTTGAGTCTACTTTACATACATACTGAGCATGGAAAAGCTAGGATGTTGTTGCTGTGCCTTCAAGTCTTTTCCAACCTATGGCAACCCTAAGGTGACCCTGTCATAGGGTTTTCTTGGTGAGCTCTGTTCAGGAGAGCGTTTCCCTTTGTCTTCCCCTGAGGCTGAGAGCATGTGACTTGCCCAAGGTCAAAGAGTGGGTTTCATGGCAGAGCAAGGATTCTCCAGAATTGTAGTCCAACATTCAAACCACTACATCAAACTGGCTTTCCAACTCCCTAAAAACCTCAGCCAGACTAGTTGGGGATGTGGGTCTGGGATCTGTAATTCGGAAAGCATTTTTTTCAAGGTCTGCATGCAAATGCCATACAGGCTGGATCACAGTGTATATATGAGGAATAATGATGTGCAAAGATAATAAACCCTGGCAGAAGAATGACAACTTTATGCCCCTGCTAAAATTTCATTAAACACTTAATTTTCTCTGTTCATCCCAAACTGGTGCCCTCTAGATGTGTTGATCTACAAACCTCTTTACCCAAAACTTGCACAGCCAGTGGAATAATGGAATTTGTATTGTAGTCCAATATATCTGGTGGGCACCAGTTTGGAGAATGTAGCTGGTATGTGAGATGAGAGAGAGAAAAATTCCTTTTAGAGGTGCTAAATAACCAGAAAATTACAGCAACAAAGAGAATACTCAAGTTCATTTTAAAACTACACAGTTTACCATACTCTATAAAATGGTGTGTTTTCTTCAGAAATTCCATTCAGTTAAATGTTGTTTTTATTGTGAAAGGATTTTCATTTAAACTGTGATGGAGTCATTCCTGTCCTTTTCTAGAGAGTGATGATTACAAAAGACAGATAAAACAGGGTCTGTAAGCAGGTTTAATTTCTGGCTTCAAATTGCAGAAATAATGGCCCAAGCTATGCAGAAGAGACCTAGCCGCTTCATTTTTATTTTTATTTTTATCTGAGATTGCTCCATGCTTGTATTTAAAGTTTCAAAAGCACTTGGGAGATGTTTCCCAAGACTGTAGATTCCTTATTTGGGAATAAAATAGTACTCAGAGAGCAGGCAGGAGGGGAATGTCTTATAAGAAGACTCAGGCTTTGATAAAAGCAGTATAATATCCTAGCTCAAGGGGAATATGGTGCTATGATAGCTGAAACTTCAGTTAACAGTAATTGAATGTTTACTTCCTATGAAGTCAAGGACTGATAATTTTACAAGAATTTCTACATTTCTTTCTCCCACCCAGCCACCGACCTGCAACTTCACAGTCCCATATCCTGGAACATATATATGGGCCAAAGTCTAGTAAACCCCTATTGGGAATACAATAATATTTCATAATAATACTCTGAGTATTTCTTGCTTAAGAAAACCATATGGAATTCTTGGAGTTGTCATAAGTCAATAGGTAACTTGAAGGCACACACACCCCTATACCCTCCATCAGTTTACTTTTGCCTGGGTCTACAGAAAGGCAAAATTCTGCCCCTTCCTCCCTCCCCTCACTGAGTTTAACTGAGTAGAGTACTTTTGTACTTTGAATTCAGATTGCAACAATTGAAGTAAACTGAGGATAAAGGAGGGCTGTGGAAAGAAGAGAAAGAAACAGGCACATATAAATATCAGCTCAAAAAGTGGGAAGACATTAATCAGATTAATTAATTCCAGATCAGACAACTGGAGGGTATGGTACTTGGTTTTGCAAAGAGTAAGGAAATTTAGAAATCTGCAAAATAACAACTGGAAATCAAGAGAATTTCACAAAAATGCTACATCTATGGTTAATTTTTGAACAATATATGTATACACACACATGTGTGTGTGTGTGTGTGTGGCAAGGGGAAAAAAAGATAACTGCAATTTCTCTGTCCACATTACTAAATATCACAGTTCTTGACAGCAATAGATTTTCTGTAAAATCAGTTGGCTTGGGAAGGGAGGGGAAAATTACTGCCTTTCCATTCTCACATTGTAGCTCTCTCATCCTCCTTAGGAGCTGTGCATTTCCCCCCCCCCCCCCCCCCAATGCATGACTAGAAATGTGGTTGCCTCCACATCCCCATCCCTTGCCTAATAAGTCTAGCCATGTTTAGTAAAGAGATATAAAACTCCAGTCTTAAGTACTTAGGATCCCCATTTAAATGTTAAAATATTTGGGGATGAGAGCATTAGATTGGTTTTTAGTATTTTGCCTTCATAATTCAGCTTAAAGAAGGAAGACATTACTCCCCTGAACGGAGCAGATCCAGCATAGTGTATTGGTTTGAACATTGGACTAGTACTGTACTCTGGAGACTAAGGTTCGAATCATTGTTCAACCATAGAAATCCACTGGGTGGATCCACACTCTCTCGGCCACAAAGGCAAATCTCCTCTGAACAAATCTTGCCAAGAAAACCCTGTGATAGTTCCCTCTAAGGGTTGCCATAAGTTGGAAATTATTTAGTCACCCAGCAACAACAAGAAGAATGCACTAAAGCAACCTAATAGTTCTGCGTTCCATTTGTTGTTGTTTTGTGTTTCAAAATGGTTTCTAAAAAGGACAGCCTCTCTCCTATTTTGCCCAGGGCTATTCTATGTTGTTGTTATTAATCACTTCATAGGATAAAATACCAACTTAAAATAAAAATAAATCATAAAAGACAAGTGCAAAGAGTTTGCACAAGAAGAGGGGAGGCTCCATTACTTTCAGACTGAAGAGATTTAATTAAATCCCCAGATACACTGAAAGGAGGAAGAAATGTAAGTTTTAATTGCAGAGGTTTTTAAAGCAGAGATTTACTTTTTAAAAGTCACAGCATGGTATGACTGAAGATCTTAATATAATGGAAAGATGAAAGGTAAAATAGTTTCGGTTCTGTAACTACTTCTTTAGAAGATGTTGAACATTTACAATCAATCTCAACAATTTTTTCTCATTTTCTCTTGTTTTTTAGTGCAGCAAGATCTTTAAAATGTTTATCCTCATAAGAGTGAAGGGACAAAGTATGTTCTTTCAGATATTGTTGAGCTACAGTGCTCATCAAACTTAGCAAGCCCATCCTGTGGTGAAGAATACTAGGAACTGGGTTTCGACAACATCCAGACAGCTGTCCTTTGCTCACCTCTGCGACCTAGCTGAAAGTGAAGTCCAGAAAAGAAAAATAGAAGTGATTCAATACTTGCTGATAGAACTGGCCAATAGAACTGATCTAAACCAGAGCCTGCATGAATTACTCTTCTGGAATGGCCACATTGGGTTAGGAGATTCAAGAAATTATAATTCGAAAGAAAAACAAAACAACTCCTTACTTTCTCAAGGTCTGACCTGAACTAGGATTTTGGGTATTCCACGAAGTATAAAGTGGACACCTATGCTTTATATAGCCAAAGTGGAATAATCAACTCACAAATGGAGTCATTGGAACATTTGTAGATTCCCTAATGTTTGTAGAAGTTTATTCTTGTTGTTATGTGCCTTTGAGTTGACTATGTCTTACAGCAATCGTATCATAAAGGGTTTTTCCCCCCAGAAAGATTTATTCACATGGATAAACATAATGTCTTCTTATTAGACTGAGAGATTGTGACTTGTCCAATGTCACTCAGTGGATTTCTGTGGTTAAGCAGAGAGCAGAAACCCTGGTTTCTTTAATGCCTAGGCCAGCACTCAAACCCCTACATCATGCTGGCCCTGTGTTTACAGAATTATACAAACATATTTGGGGGGATACTATTAAGAAAGGGGTCCCTCAAAATAGCATAGTGACGAATGAGTCTGCTCAGTGACCCTGGTATATTGTTGTGATACTGTTGCTGTCAAAACATCAACAATCTAAGAAGATAGATTGAAGGTAGAGGAAAGAGATAGAGGTAGAGACAGAGGAAAAGGGAGAACGTTATGGAGATGCTGAAATTCTTAACAATAGTAATTCGTATACTAATGGAAAATTAAATTCAAGCCAAGTAGTCAAAGTTAAACCATTTTATTTGCTCATTTGACAACAGAGTGAATATGGTCTTAAATGGGATGTCTTTCTAAATGAATGCTTTGTAAGTTAATTAACAGATGGTCTAAGCAACTGTTAGAAACATTAAGGAAAAGTAAAAGGAATGAAAACCCAAGAGAACCCAAGTTAAAAAAAATGCTCAAAAAAGAGGCTCCTAGAATATAACACCCAATTCCAGAAAGCATGACATCAGGTTGTTTTTTATATTCAGCAAACAGCAGAATCCTTTCCTTCTTGCTCATTGAAACAATATGCCAGGGTAAAGGGGCCTCTTTTCACCAAAGCCATTGCTTGGAGCAAAGTGCTAATTCAAAACAAATATACCTTTCTTCTCCTTATGCCTGGCATTGCTCTTGAGTCAAACTTTTTATATTTACTTGATGTGCTTTGAATGATGTTTTTGTTTACATTATTCTATGTGGCTGTCTGGTACTTTTTATTCTTTTTGTACTCATTGTGGAAATATTCTGAGGAGATATTTACTAAAATGGTTAAGGCAGTAGTCCAAGTGCAAAAAGGAAAAGGAAAAGAAAACATTGGATATTCAAATAAGGAATTTATATTTTTGCTCTCTTCTAGGGGCATAAAAACAATCTCCAATCATCAATGGTACACTGAGAAATGCAAATATGATTTCAAAAAGAGGAAATTTCGGTAAGATGCATCCCTCTTTCTTTTGAGTGTGCCCTGCGTCCCTCACCCAAGCTGCTTTGCTTCAAATGTATATAATTCCACATGAACGGTTGTTTATTAACATTAGTCTTAGTAAAGCCTATGCAGTGGATGAGGTTAGCAATCCTTATTCGTGAATCAAATTTCTCATTCCCACTACCTTTAAAACTGGATCATCATTCAGTATGAACTGGTTTATTCCCACTTAATTCAAGTCACTGAAGCAATTCCAAAAGGGGGAACCATGCTTTTGACCCGTTTAACCTGCGTCAAAAAGACCCTGTTTTTTTCCGGTTCTTTTTGGTTGAGTCGATTTATTTTGAAATAAATCAATTCAGCTCAACGTGAATCGACTCCCTGTGATGGGGGCAGCTGCAATGGCCCCGGCCTTCTCCCATCACTGGCCTCTCCATCCCTCTCCTCTCTGTCCATGGCCTTCTTCCGCTACTACTTCTACTTGTTTCTGCTTGCTGTGTCCTCCCAGCCTGCCTCCTTTGTCCCCCAGGCCCGGTCTGCCTCCTCCGTCCTTCTGGCCTGCCTCCTTCGGTGCAAACGTAGTGTGAACCATGCTCTACTGCTGAACCAAATCATGGATTCGGCTCAGAAACCAATTTATCGGTAAATGGGAATGAGGCCAATAAAACATGGTCTCAGGATCAGGATGTTGCCCATAGGTTCAAAGAGAACTCAGTTACTATTCTTCCTCCAAAGAGATGTTCTGTGCCAATAATGGATGATGGCCCACTCATCCTCTCTGACCCTGCCATGTTGCTCAATGCTTCTACCATCCAGGAAGCTTACTTGTAAGCTACCTTTTGTGGTTCTGAGGAAGGACCTCTCACTCAGGGGAAGACAATGACAAAACCTCCTCTGAACAAATCTTGCAAATAAAACCCCATGACAGATTGCCTTAGGGTCACCATAAGTCAGAAATGGCATGAAGGCACACAACATCAACAGCAGCTCTTGTACACCATCTTGAGTGTCTTTTTCAGAAAGCAGCATATAAATTTTAATCAAGTAAATTAAAGAATACTAGAATGGACCCTTTATGGATGGCACTATTTGGGAAGCATGGTCAGATTAATGACAGCTGTGAAATTTAGCTGTGAACCTTTGTGATTCCTGAAAGCAGTCATGTTCCAGAGGTAAACCATTTTGTCAGTTCTCTACATCCTACATATAGTGCTAGGACTTTATTAATAAAACCACCTGGTTTTTGTACAGCACCATGTACTTTTATGGCGCTTTATAAATGATGATGATGATGATGATGATAAATATCTAAATTTATTCTCACTATCCATTATAGATAGTATACCTGGGTTCCCTCTCTCCTTCCCCTTCCCTTGCTTTCTCTCATTCCCAGACAAAAGAAACTTTATACAGCCAAGAATGGAAATCTGAGTGACTCTACAGAAACATTTTCTTCCTTCTGTTTCAATCAAAACACACCAAATTCCTGTGCTCTTCTTTCATTTCTCATACAGATAAGTTCTGACTGATGAATTTAAAGGACATTTATCCATTTAAAAGCTGGCAGCAGAGTATGTCGTAAAAGGGAAACCCTGCACATTTTCACAGAAAAGGAAGGAAAATAAAACTGCTGACCTTATCCAGTATATTTAAATTTTTACTAGATGTCACAAATATTTAGTTCCAAAATCCCTATGTTTGGATAAATTACTCAGCCAAGAAAAGTAGGGGACATTAATGGCTCTGTGGTTTAATCCAAACAATTTACTTATCACATAAAAACAAGCTTAAATAGTCTTCAGGCTGTAGGCTGCAGGCAAACAGGTGGTTATTAGTCCACATAAAACCTTTATGGAACAGGGTGTTTCCCAGGTGCTATAAAATTGCTTGTATGATAGGATTAGTCTAAAAACAGCATTTAAAAAGGACAATACTAACACTAGATAATCAACTTGTTGAAAATGCTACTTTCCAGTAGAGTTTTGCTGAGCTTTCTGAATCTCATGAAGCCAAACATAGTGGATTGGAAGGCAGGCTTCCAAATAAGAACATAGTGGCCTTTTTAGCAGAGCACATCCAAAAAGAATGACATGAGTTTACTGCATGGCAGGGGACAGAGACTTTCTGTTTATATTTTGTTAATTTTTTTTTCTTCAGCCAAGGCAGGAAGTTTGTGGGTTGACTGCATATGGTCTAAATTCTGTTGCTAGTCCTGACTGGAGTAAGCCCACTGAATCAGTGGGATTTACCTAAATGTTGACTCATTATTCAATAAATGCTTGAAATGGCCTACTCTAATGGGACCATGTACACTGTATAGTAAAAGTTATGGCTCCCACTGTCTCTAATTCTAAATCATATCTTAAGTGGACATAACCTTTGAATGATTTTATAGCATCCAAGATGTTGCCAGCATAGGACAAGAAGAGGGACAGGAGGGCTCTGTTGACAACAATTTTTACTATGACTCATTCATTCGTTCATGCTGGTCCCTTCCTTGCATCTCTGCAAGTGCTACCTAATAAATGGATGAAGGAGACAATATGGTGTAATAGTTACACTTTTAGACTCGGATAGAATTCGGGGGTGTTGAGACTTGGAAAGTTCAGGTTGACGTCCCCAACGAGTCACCGATCTCACTTAGTGATCTTGAACTAGTCACTTTCTATCAACCTACCTTAGTTCATAGGTTTGTTGTAAACATATAGTAGCAAGGAGAGACCTATGTCTGCACCTTGTGGTTACTAGAGAAATGGAATAGGCTCATACTGTGACTCCTTGAAAAAGGCAAAGGGCAGAGGTCAAGGTGGCATTCATTTGTTTAAAAAAATCTTCCTTTGCTGATGTCTCAAAAACCTTCTCCCTTGATAAACAGTAAATGTGTATTTGATTGGACTGACAGCCATTTATGCAAAAGATCTCATGCAGGGCCAGATGACTAGCTGTTTATCAGAAGCAGATTTTTTCAGAGAACAACAAAACAAAACAAAACAAAAAACAGTCTATTGTTTTGTCTGTCTATTGATGTCCTGGTATTTAATTGGTGCCATTTTTTAATAACCGAATATATTGTTGTGTCTACAGTATTGCACTAAAACTTCATCCAGCAAAAAAATTAGACAACACCTAAGCCAGAAAATGCATAACTCCTGTACTAGGGCTTCACTACAAGTATGCTGAGTGTTGTGAGGGAGCCAAACTTTTTTCCTCAACAATCATGTCCATTATAAGAGAATCATAGTTTTTTCTCCACCTGTGCCAGTGAAATGCTGAGAGATATTTCCTTCTGAATGTCCAAATAGCAGGCTTATGAGCAGATCCTGCCTCCAGTGTAGGTTTCTATTGCCCAAGGCTACCTTGGGAACTTCATGGTGGAAGAGGGGATTTGAGTTTGGATCTCCCACTGGCAAATTACAAGCCCCTGGCTCCCACATAATGGGCATATCTCAATTATTTGCCCTTACATTCAATGGACATTGCTCATTTATTTAAATCAGAGTGTTTTAAGGAATTGGACCATGGTGATTAATTGGAGTGTAAACGAAATCCCTATCATTTTTTTTTTTAAAAAGGAAGTGGCTGCTTAGAGCGAAGCTATAAGCCCTAATGACTGAGTCTCTTTAAAATTAAACTAAACTACATGGCCCAGCATTATCTCTTGTTAACTTGATGAGGCAACTATATTAAAACTTTGTATATCCACCCTGTAGAGAATCATCCCTTCATAGCTAAAGAAAAAAGTCTGTGATGTTTTTAATCATCTGATGTATATCACTGCAGGGAAATAGAGAAAGGTAAAATAAGAGAGTATTTGCATATATCACTCGAATTTAGACTGTGTTCCTGCATGCGCTGTGCGCGTACGCATTGGGTGTCAGCTGAGTTACATTTTCCCCAAGGTGTCATGGGTGCTTGTCTTACCAAATTTGATGGAACTGACAAGTGTTTTCATGTAAGAATGGGAAAGGGAAGGGCAATATATAACTCCCATCACCTTGTCAAGCTGAGTGAAGGCAAACTCCTGCGTATTCCTTCACAAGTGATGAGGTGTTCCGGAGTCATTAAAAGTCATAAAGTTAGACTGCAACTATGCGCCATGCATGCCAGATGAAGCAAGCTAGGGCTCTCCTCCATGAAACAGGTGAAGGCTCTTCTTCTCTACCCTTTCAACTCTCAGATGGAACCACACGATCTCGATGAGCTGGAGCACTTTCTTTTCAATGTACTTTGGAAATTTCATGAGAGCTGTAAGTATAACTTTGGCCAGGCTTCCTGCCACCTGTCTCATTAGGCATGTTTCTAAGGGCTTTTTTTGCTCCCCCAGTCATTTCCCAAATATCTTGACATTGCTCAGCAGCAATAGCCTACTGTCATTTATTTCAGCTGTTCCTCATTTCATAATAACACTGAGCTCCCAACTAAGTGTGGTAAACAACCATGGGGTAGAAGTTAGTTTCTTCCTGCCCATAGCTTTCCCCTAATAATATCTTTCTGAGGAAAAGATGCATATGTTTATTTCTGCATCACGTTTTTGCCCAAGCGTAGGTTTATTTCTGATGAAGGGGATTACCAAGCCCATAGAAGAACTTTTGACATGTTTAGGTTTTAATGGCTCATTCTAATGCAGATTGAAGATGAATGTCACTAGACTACAGGCTTTACATTCCAAGCCTGCAGGAAGGGAAAAGGTTATTTTTTAATTATCTGTGCATTTGCTAAGATATTTAGGCATTTTTGTAAATAAATTAATATGCTGATGATGTCAACGATGATCAATATGATATCCATGATTTTAAACTGTTGATGTCCCAAGGAGACTTTATGATGACATTCTGAAGAAGTGAAAGAAAATGGTGGCTGCCACATAAGGAACACTATAGTATGTAGACAAGGAGATAGCAGTACACAACTGAATTGCTGAATACGTTTATGTTCCTACCATCTAATTTGTACTAGTATTCATTTAAGAAACTCAATTACTTATTTTTGTAAAAATTAATTTAGTTTCGTGTAACACTGGATGTATTCATGTGTGAGCGTAACAATTAAATAATCCTTTTGTTTGTAACAGAATAAAATGTTACATGGCTTTGACATTATTCTATTAAAAGAACATGAGTACACAGGAGGTGGTAAAGAAATGTTAATCAGATTTAAGCCAAAGCTTAAATGTGCACAGTGTTACGTTTATAAAATCCTAAATACTTTTCTGTATTAAAAACAAGATCTACATCAAAAGGGTGGAATTGATTCTTTCATACCACTGAACGTCAATTTGACCTGCAGTGTTTGAAGTACTTCAAATATTATGAGTCATATTGGCAATCAGTGGTAGGAATGATTTACTTTTGTACATGCTTTCAAAGCCTCTGTTTCAGCAGTGTAGCATCAATGCTAGTTTCAAATGTTTTCTTCTGCTATATGGCCAGGAGCTTACCCTCAGAACGGCTCCCACATTCTTCCTTTCATATCAGATCTTCACATACCTTGCCTTTTATGATTTTCAACTTACTTTATTCTTCTGCCCTAATTTAGGCTAAGCTAGGCTGGTGCTTCTTCCCTAAGCTCTTTGCTGTTTGGATGACTCTACAAACTCAGCTAGGATGGTTTGGGCTTTCATGTATGTTAGCCAGGATATGTTGATCAGTGATCTTTTCATATTTTATTAACTTCCAGTATCTTGGCCTATATTTTTGAACCAATGCAAATAGACTGTTCATCAAGTGATTTCTCACCAACTTCTATTTTTAATTCTCCTGCTCAGTATATAAACAAAACACATGGACCAGCTATGTCTCCTAAGTCCATAAATGCTTCGGAGGTAACAATCCATAAGGATTCTGAGAGCTGGCAGGCTGCCAGCCATAGGCCTTGTATAAAAAATAACTGTTAAGCATCAGTGAGAGGTAGCCTTTTCATCTGTCACAGTTAACACACGCACTTAGAATCACCACAGTCCTATACAACACATCACATTTATACATTTTATGGAATACTGCAAAATATTTGTCCTTAGGGCATAAATTCTTCACAGGAAGTATGTGACAGATGGCTTTTACCTATCACATCAATAGTATAAACCTGTTAGCAGTGGCCTCCTTGAGTCAGCAGGAATGTATGCAGCTGCTTTTTGTCTTGAGAACTATGGCAATTTCATTTGAATGTGTTAGCTGCCCCTTTTCCTGCATCACAGAACATATACATGGTCATGTCTAAATACATTTTCCAGCCTTTTGATCACAGAGAAACTTGTGACAACACTATAAAAAGGAGGAGGGGGAAGGAATATAACAACACCTTTAAGATTAACTACTATAGCTTTTATTGTAGTATGAGCTTTCATAAATATAAACCCACTTCTCCAGATGCAGTACAAAGTGAAGCCCCAAGATATAAAGCATATTTTCAGTTGTGGGAATCAGAGTGGGATGGAATGTAATAGAAAGATACAAATCATGACCCTTGCCTTAAATGTTCAAAAGGATGGTCATTTAGTGTTGATGTGTGAAACCAATGAATCTGCTTACCACATTGTGAGTGTTGTTACCCGATAAGACAGACTTGTCCAAAAGTGACACTCCAGACAATTATAAGTTTAGGGAATTAGGTTAGACTCAAATGTTAGAGTGTTGGAGGCTGGGTAACATAGACTCTGAGACCTATCCCAGTCTAAGAGTACACAGAATTCAGAGGCAGACTTCTAATTAAACTGAGTTTTATTTAAAAGGGGATTAACACACGCACACACACATACAAACAGGCACATCCATACGAACTAGGAAATCAAAGGGGTGAGGTTGGAACAGAAATGAGGCTCCACTATTGGTGATATTGCACCTGAATGGATCTTGATTTCAGATTGTGGGGGTGTCCTGGGTGAAAAGACAGACTCTAACGCTCCGTGCAAAATGAGGTGACGAGCGATAGAGGTGCTTAGGCAAGCAGACTGGCATGGATTTGGCATGCAATTGAACTGAGCCAAAGGAATGGGCAAAACAGCCCTAATATTTATACCAGAAATTCTTCCTTGGAACAGAGGCAAGGGATTTGATTTGACAAAAAGGATCTTGAAGTTCTTTGCAATGGGTATGAGTTGCTTTGATATGTTTTCCAAGGAGGCAAGGTGTGAAGGGATGGCAAGCAAACACACACTTCCAAGCTGGAGAGGATATCAGGCAGGATCTACAGGTCTGTGTTTATCCTAAGCCTTAAATCTCTTTGTTCTGGGGTCGGGGGATCTCATCACCTCTTCTTTGCAATTCCTTCCTGCTCGCATATATGTGGGACTAATCTATAATGATGGCCTTCACATCCTTCACATTTAGGGTCCTAGAAGGGTCACCCAGCACCTATGCTTTTAATATCAAAATAGGAGGGGTGGCTCGAGTACCCCCCCCACACACACACACATACACACAAACACACACACCTATGGGTACTGGAGAGTCCTAACAGTGTAGATGGAGAAAATATATAACAAACAGTGTCTGAAGAAGAGGCCATTTCCCCAGCAATGTGTGTTTTATTTTGAGGGGTGCAAGAAAAATTGTGCAATGGCATTATACCAGTGCTAGGGAGGGGGTCATGGTGACAGTACATCTTGTGAATAAATTTAACGCACACTTTATTTAACCAGATTCAAAATTAAGTTAAAGACTATATTGTTTAGGGAAGTGTTCCCAGGATTGTGCCATCTGTCCCAGGATGCCTACTTTTAACTATGCATTAAAAAGCCAAGCCCTCCCTCCAGGCCCCGGAGGGAGAGAAGAACCACTGGACCTCATCCCCTTTCCCACCACCTTTCCCTTCTCCTTTTGTGTTGTCTCGTTTAGATTGTAAGCCTGAGGGCAGGGAACCGTCTAATAATAAGATTGTATGTACAGCACTGTGTACATTTACAGCACTATATAAATGAAGGATTATTATTATTATTATTATTATTATTATTATTATTTCTTAAAAGGAAGTTCAGTTTATTCCAGCAACTGTCCCCAGCAACTGTGATTATGACAGTCAACATCTAAAATTCAGCAACATTCATAGTCCCACTGGCAAAGGACTTTATATCATTGCAAACTACTTTCTGTTACTGAAACCACTGAAGACTGGAGTGTGGATTTATCTGGTGGAGGGAGAGAGGGGAAAGGATGTGTTTGCTGCATTTCCTGGCAACCCTGAGATAAAGCTGCTTTTATAGCTACAACTTTCTTTGATCCTCTCTAGAAAGAACAGACAAATGTTTATTTTAAGCTACATAAAAGATAACACAGTGACATTACCAGCAGTGCCACTGCATAGTCGATTGGTCTTTTTCTTTTCTTTTCTTTTCTTTCTTTAACTCATTTAAATTTAGAATTATAGAGATGCAGAGATCCTATCTGATCTTGGAATATAAGCAGGGTCAATCTTGGTCCGTATTTAGATGATGAATGCCAATGAATGTTAGATGCTGTAGGTTTTTTGAGAGGAAGACAATGGCAAAACCACCCCTGAGTATTTCCTGACTTTAAAAACCCTATGAAATTCATCAGGTCACCATAGGTCAGTAGACAACTTGAAAGCACATACACAAAGAGCAAGGGCTCCTGTTCACAAGTTCTGTTCTGGTTATGGGAACTAGAAAAAGCATTATATATAACAACTTTCTTTGTATGGTCTTGGCTAATGGAAGCGTAACATCTCTTAAAAGACAAATGACAGACTGCTAAAACTACTGTTCTGCAGTTCTATAAACTTTGCTACGGGGCACCAAGGTGCCTGTGCTTGCTTGCTGAGATACTTAGAATGTAGTTATTTTCCATTCTTATATACAGGGTGTCAGGAATAGTACTCTGCAGCAAGAAAATTGGTGCATCATAGGCAGAGAATCTCCCAAGTACAATATGTCCAGGACACAGACCTCCCCGAGACCACAGACAGTTGCTATCAGTCTGAATAGAAAGTTCTGGGCTAGCAGCAGTCTGTTTCCATGCATGGCAGAACCACAGGTTTCTTAAGTTCATAGTGCATGGTACTTTGTGGAGTAAAAGAAAACAGATCTCTCTATGCCTTTTATATACAAGATCATCCTAAGAATCTTTGAGACATAGGAAGGAATAAGCATCCAGACAAGGCTTTTATTGTACATTGCCCTAAGCTAAACTAGACAGTGCAATCCTTCCAATTTTTTGCCTTTCTTTTTTTCTTTTTTCTTAAACAGAAATAATTTTTAAAAACATACTAAAGAAAGAAGGAAGGGCAACACAATACTTTTTAGATGATCCCACTAGGAGTTGGGGGGGGCTTAAGAATTGTTTAAATATCTACATTCTGCTTTATATCACAATATCTCAGGTTAGCATACAGATAAAATCTGTTTAAAACAATTTGGAAATTGAATTTTAAAACAATTAAGAATAATAGGCAAAGTCTTAAAAAGTAAACAATTTAACCATTAAAATATTACGAAGTAGAGCAATGGTCCATTTGGAAATCTCCTCATGGGGGTTCCCCAAGAATGTAACCTTTCTGAGTTTTTCCACTGCCCACCCCCCATCTTTATGCTTCTCACAGAAAAATCTGCTAAAGGGAAGAAAGATGGACTAGCTGTAAAATGTCTTTTGACTGACAGAACTAGCTATGAAATAAAACAAACATCCACAAAACAGTGATATCTTTATGGAGCCAACTAAAAAGGAGAAACCACATCATGCAAAGTTTTGAAGTTCCACTGGCTTCATCATCAAGCAAAGGTGTGAAAATCATACAGGAGAAGAAAAAATGATGATATTACAGTTTTTTATTTTGTCTTAAGATGTTTCTTCTGCTGTCATACAGTCTAGAAGGATAGCAATGGAGGCAGAAACTGTTTCGCTTTTTGTGGTCTTGTGGAGATTGTGAAACAGAGGACCTTATCAGACAGGAGGAATTTCTCTTTATTGCGAATGGAGCCAATTCGAATTCATGTGAATTCTCTAGTTTAGCGAATTCACATGAATTCCTATTGCATTTGGAATGCGTTCAGAATGACTTCCCATTACCCAAAAATGACCCCCCCATTGCCCGAAATTGCGTGAGATGCTTTAATTCACAATAACATAAAACCCATGATTGCGTTCGGAATGACTTCCCTTTTGCCTGAAATTGTGTGAGATACTTTAATTCGCAATAACATGAAACCCCATGATTGCATTCGGATTGCCATTGGATTATACTTCCAATTTCCGACATCCAGAGAGCAGTAAAATCCAGGTAACCAAATTTAAATTACATTAGCATCTGAAAAGTAATTCCCCTTGGGACCCAAGCTTTCCCTGTCTGTCCCATAGCAACAGATAGCTCATGGCTCCCATGTTAGTGGGACCACTAATCTTTGCTGGGATTTGGTTTGAAATTTTGATGCATTATCCAAAGTGCTGAACCTGTATGGAGGATATGCTTTGATACTTTAGGTAGCAAGTTAAAGTTCATAATAATACCCAGAGTCAAAAACACTCCACTGACATGAATGGCACCAGTCTCCACTGAAAATAAGCAAATTATAATCTGGAAACCTTTCCAAATGTCACTATTTTCCATACTTGACATGAGCCAACAATAGCTTTTGATCTTTTTAGAAAAGTCTCCAACAAAAAGCAAAGAAACTCCTAACAGAGGAAAGAGGACAGGAAATCGCCCTATACTGTTGGAAAAAACTGTTAGCTTTGTGCCTCCTTTATACCTTGCAGAATGCATGGCTGCCATTCTTTAAAGATGTGAGTTCTTTATGAGCTTCAAATATATTATACTCCAGGAAGAAGATAATATTTCAACAGCTACATCCAAAGAAGGATGCATACATCAGAGCTTTAAAATGTTACAATTGGGGGACCAGAAATCCCAAAATCTTCCAGCTAATATCCCATAGGAGTTGAAATCCACCTGGGGAAAGGAGGGGAAATGAAAAAAAAGAGAAAAGAAGGGAAAATGAATTAGTGATATAATTAATAGTATTATACCTTTGTGTAATTATGAAAAGTATACAGTGAAAAGAAGACAGCAAGAAGACTGAAGATATGAATAACAATTTTATGTGGTTTTTTTTTTAAAAAAAATTACTGGTGTAATTAAAATTAAGTGTTTTGATATGAATTAGATTTGGATAAGGTAGTAAAGAATGTGATATAATGTGATATATCATATATATGTGGAATATTATGTAAAAGTTTGCATATATTATTGTAAGTAGGTTATAATACTAATTTTTTAAAGGAGTTGAAATCCCAAAAAGTCATTTTTTCAAGCTCTTAAATAAAGTCCTTGTCCCCCACTTGCATAAACTCTTAAGGGATTTTTCCCCAGTCCATGTTTTCTCTGCCCCCACTTTGTGCACACATAATCCATGCCAGGATGCTGGAGAAGGGGAAATAGGAAACCCACCAGCCCCCCATCAGCCCTATTCTCAAGTCCCTTAATGTCCATGCCCTTCTACTTGTAATCTTCTAAAACAGTAACTAACAGAGGTGATTTTAAAAAGGTAAAGGTGGGTTGCCCTTTCCTAGCCCCTTTAACTGAAGCACTGAGAACAGTAGGGATGGATGGATGGATTACATTTATATCCTGCTCTTTCTCCTGTTAGCTCAATGTGTTGTACATACCATAACTCTCTGTGTTAGGTCAAACAGAGAGAGAGAGAGAGATAACAAAGGCTGGTCTTGGGTCAGTTTAATGGTGGCCATGGTGGAGACTACACCCAAAGGCATCACAGTCCTGTGCACATATGTTGTTCAGTGCAACCACATATTTGTTGCATGTGCATAATGTACAAGTTTCAGATGGAAGCATGGCAGCCACAGCAGGACTTCTTTCAAACAACAGATAAGTACATAGAGGCAATGGTCGCACGAGTGGACCTTCTTTATTGAACAACAGAATTATATGTTTTATCCCATGTCACATATGCTATGCCATTTCTAGACACATGGCTTTGGGAAATAGCTCTGTGTCCCAAAGGCTTTGGGAAATACCTCTGTGTCCCAAAGATTTAAAAGATGTTTTGACTGAGCGTTTTTCCTCTACTATACTTGAATGACAAACACTGTTTCTGTATTAATTCTCTAGTGAGAAATTATGGATATTTGTATGTGACAGCTGAGAGTCTGAAAGATCTTGAGTTCTTTTTTCAAAACAGGCACTAGCACAAGCAAAATCCAGTTTCTCTAACTGTAAGAGCTGCCCAAAATGTAGGGAAATGTAGGGGAAATAATATAAAAATCAGGTTTCTTGCAGGTAGGGTATTTTAGAGCACAAACTGTCCTCATTTACAAGGTAAAATGCTCTATCTACTGATAGAGTGATTTCATTGTACCTAGAAATTAGCATCAGGTATGTCTGAAATAATTTACTTATATAAGAGGCTACCAGATTCAGGAGATGCCACAAATAATTTCACAAGATGCCAAGCAGTTTCTACTTGTCTGAGAGAAACTGTGCCTTCAGATTCTAATAAGACGACCGCTATCCCTCTATTTAACAGAGCCTGGCAGAAAGAGATTTTCCAACTCAGTGAATGAATGTGAAAGCTGTGTTTCCATAGTCTACAACATCAAAGCCACTTAATTTAAGTTAATTCCATTGAAATCATTAGGATCTACTTCTAAGGGAGCTGTTTTTGGTAGGAATGTTTTGAAGTATCCCATCAAGGGAAATAAGCTGCAACCGCTATAGTGTCATAGAATATTCATAAATATTCTAAAAACTGAGGAGGGATGGATGAGATATTGGAAATTATTCTGCAAAAAAGTCTGAGATGATTTCAGGAAACCCTAACATAAGGAAACACCCATTCTACCCGGGAGACACTGCATTCGATAAAGAGAGCTGATGGATCAGGGGAAAGAAGAGACTTGAGCAATCCCTTTATTGGCCACCTGAAATGCACAAAATACATCATGCAAGCTTTCAAATTTCTACTGGCTTCTTCATCAGGCAATAGGTGTTTTTAAAAAAATCATACAGCAGAAGAAAAATTGTAGATTTTGTGTCTGGTGCTTCTGCTGTAGTTCAGTTGGTTTGGAGTGATCTCAGTCCAAGCGAAAGCCACTCTCCTTCTTGGTCAGACTACAGGTTACAGTGGCTCTTAATACTGAGTTGCTTTATTGATTTTTTTTCTTGTTAATAGATTTGTTTTAGAAAGTTTTAATTCTGTTGCATTTTAACAATAACATTTTGTATATTTTTATTTATATCTTTCTATATTCTTTTATCTATATTTGCTTTGCTTTCTGTAAATTCCCATCCTGAGTCTCAGTTATGGGGGAAAGGCAGCCTATAAATGGATCAACAACAATAATCATAATAATACAAGAGGGATAGGAAAATTTTGGTCCACCAGCAGTTCTTGGGATCCAGTCCTCATCAGCCCCACCCAACAGTCTCTATGGTGAAGGAAGGTGGAAACCATAAGCCGACAATGTTTAGAAGTCCAGAGGATTCCCATGGCTGGTCTCTGTTCATCAGCAGACTTTCAAGAAGGGCTGTTTTGTTTTGTTTTGTTTGGGGCATACTTACCTGGAAACTAGGACTGAGTTGTATATACTCTACTGGCAAAGCACACATCAAGCTCTACTTCCCAATTCCCTTTATAATGAACACAAAAAAATTTAAATTTTTGCTTTTTGGACTACTTCCTCATACACTTGCTACATTAATATATATATATATATATATATATATATATATATAATTTGTGTATATGTGTGTGTGCACATGTGTGTGTGTATCTTTAACTTTTTTGTTTACCATTTTGGCTTGTATAAGTGAAAGGTGGTATAAAAATATTATCAAGAAAACCAAATGAGCAAATATTACTGACCCTGACCTTTCGCCGGGGCTTGAACAGCTGCCGGCTGTTCTCAGTGGATGCGGCATCAGCGCTTAAAGCGCAACATGTCTAAGACAGAGCTTCTCATCTGTCCACCTAAGCCCAGTCTTCAATACTCCTTTTCTGTTTCTGTTGACGACACTTCTATTCAACCGGTTCAGCAAGCCCGCAGTCTTGGTTTCATTTTTGATTCCTCTCTGTCATTTATTCCCCAGATTCAGGCCACCGCCAAGACCTGTAGATTCTCTCTTTACAACATTGCTAAAATCCGTCCATTCCTCTCAGCCTCCACTACCAAAACTCTGGTCCATGCCCTAGTGGTCTCGCGACTAGATTATTGTAACCTTCTTCTGACAGGGCTTAATCTCTCTCACATCTACATCCTTTAATCTCTGTCCAGAACTCAGCTGCACGTATTATCACATCCGCTCGCCACTTTGACCATGTTTCTCCTCTCTTATCCTCCCTTCATTGGCTCCCCCTCTCCTTCCGCATCCAGTACAAGCTTTTGTTGTTGTCTTTCAAAGCCCTCCATGGACTGGCCCCTCCTTACTTGTCTGACCTTCTTTCTCCTCACACTCCTTCTCGTACCCTCCGTTCTGGTAGTCAAGGTCTCCTGTCCCAGCCGAGGATTTTCACTGCCCTGTCCCAAATTCGTCCCTTCTCACTTGCTGCCCCTCACTCCTGGAACCTTCTTCCCCCACATATATGCCTCATCACTTCTCTAACCAGTTTCAAAACTGAGTTAAAGACTATATTGTTTATGGAAGCATTCCCAGGATTGTGTTGTCTGCCCCAGGATGCCTCCTTTTAACTATGTATTAAGAAGCCGTGCCCTCCCTCCAGTCCGCCTTGGTCCAGGCCCCAGAGGGAGAGAAGAACCACTGGACCGCATTCCCTTTCCCACTACCTTCCCCTTCTCCTTTTGTGTTGTCTCTTTTAGATTGTAAGCCTGAGGGCAGGGAACCGTCTAATTATAAGATTGTATGTACAGCACTGTGTAAATTTACAGTGCTATATAAATAAAGGTTAATAATAATAATAATAATAATAACAACTCACCAAATCAAAAAGGAAACAGAATGCACTTGAAAATTTAACATATTTTGATTGATATACAAACGCATTGCTACTTATTTTAATGCTTTAAAAGTTGTTTGTATCATGCAACACTATTTTCATCTAGTGATGTATGTTTTGTTTTGTTTTTACATTTTCATTTACCTTTTTTAATATGCACAGTCAAAACCTCTGGTAAATCACACAGTCTTTCAATAAACATGAAGCTAAATGAGTGTCAGCAGGTATGAACCAGGCATTTTCATCATGAAAGCAAGCCGGCTGGCCAAATTATTTTTACAACCCATTGGCAGGAATGGATGTTGCTATATCTTTGATGTGTGAATAGTCATCATTCCTCTTCCTTGTTGATTGTCAGCAGCACTGACCAGATTTCAAGCTACTTGGGGTATTAAGATTATTTAATAACATGGAATTGCGTAATCTTTCAGGTGGAACACAGAAAAGCCAGGTGGATATACAAAATGTTTGTCATTAAAAGCAATGTATTCAGTATATCCCAGTTCCAAGTTTGTTTGTAAGTCAACATGAAGGACAGCCAATGTGAGCTGCTGTCTGAATGCTGGATTGGGACTTTGGTTTAAATCCCATCTCATCCACAGAAGTCCATTGGGTAACCTTGGGCAAGTCTTGGTCAGCCTTAGAGAAAGGAAATGGAAAACCTCCTCTGAATACATCTTGCCAAGAAACTCCTAGGACAGAGTACCCATACATTAGAGTCAACTTGAAGAAACATAATATTTGTACAGATTGTTAAAAATGATAATGGGAAGAATCACAGTGACTGGACTAAAATGATCTGTTTCATCTATCAGCTGTGACTCAGTCCTAAAAATCTGCTAATTATTGATATCTACTTTCAGGAATCAAATAACCTTTTTTCATGGCTGATTTTTATTATGGAACAAGGGATTGTAGGTTGCACTGGGGTCCCATGTCGCAAGCTTGTACCAGATTCTCCCAGAATGGTGCATCAGTCTTCTTTCACAGGATGCTTCAGAAAAGTAAATCAGAATACTTTAAGATAATATAAATAATTTGCTTGTTCACTTCAAAGTTTACCATTATACATTTCATTACAACTCTGACAAATCAATTTTACATGAAAGTTAAAAGGTGTCATTTTTACCCATGTATAAGGTTCTAAATTATTATTATTATTATTAGCCTTTATTTATATAACACTGTAAATTTACACAGCACTGTATGTACAATCATTTAATTAGACGGTTCCCTGCCTTCATGCTTACAATCTAAAGAGACACAACACAGAAGGAGAAGGGAATGGTGATGGGGAAGGGGATCAAGTCCAGCAGTTCTTCACTCCCTCTGAGGCCTGGACCAAGGCGGATGGACTGGAGGGAGGGCTCAGCTTCTTAACACATTGCATCCTCCTTCTCAGGCATTTATGTCTGTTGTTGTTGTTGTTGTGGGGAATGAAAGGAATAAAAGGCGGACAATTTTCTAGCTGATGAAGGGCCATAATTGGTCCTGGACCACTTGTACAATCACTGCTCTAACAGCTGTTCTAATGGCAGACAATTTTCTACTGATGTGAGACACAGTTCTTTTCCAACAATCTTTCCAACAGATTTCAAAGCCTATTTAAAGCATTCTTTATGCACATTCCTCATTATTTGCTTTTTTCTAGTTAGGAATCATAAACTTATTTTTATAGCAATTTCCGACCTTAATCAATTTCAGAACATTGTTCTTTATTTAAAAGGCTACATGTAGATTTTCCAGATTGTCTGATCCAGACAATCTTCCAATATGAAAGTCCATGGATGAGAACATACTGTCAAAAACAATTATATCTGAGAAATGAAACCATCATAATCATGCACTTTCTTGCAAATTCAAGAACCTTTTGAGTTGTTTCTATACTGTCCCCTTGCGCAATAAAATGTAAAATTAGCAAAAATTCCAACTCAAAAAGTATATATATATATATATATATATATGCCTATACTTATGTTACTAATTTATTTATTTAATCAATTTCATAGCTGTCTTCCAAGACCATAGTCTTCCCAGTGAGGATCATGGCATTAAACAAACAAACAAATACAAATCCACAACTAACTTTCACTAGGTAAGCTGATCCAGAAATTTCTAAGCTTGTTTCTGGTTTATGAGAGATAAAAGATGAAAGAAACAGTTGTTTCTTACTCTTGCCACTATGTTTTACGTTCTGCCTTGGAAGATGTTTTAGTACATGTGTAATAAAGCTACCCATGACATTATGCTTGTTTTTCTGTGTCTCTTTTTCTCTTTTAAAATGGCAGCCACTAGGGAGAAAGCAGATGAGGTTCAGGACAGCAGTGCACGGAGAGACAGACTTCTTATTTAAAGGTGACCCATGCAAAGGTATCACTGGAAGTTTCCTCTCCATGCTGCTTTGGACTTAGAAATGCAATCAGCAGCGACCTATTTATACAATTACAAGATAAAACAGCTTTCATGAACGACCTTGTAAGTTCATTTTTCAAGAAACTGACACATACTAGATGGACTCTTTATTAGATTATACAAAACACATTGCTGCTTTTGGAATACTCTCCAACAGTGAAAGTTAATGACGGGGCTTTTTTTATTAGTAGTACACTATAATTAGCAACTGGAGCCAGAGAGAAGAGAAAGGATTTTATGTCAAGCCTGTTGGTGCCAATTGATGTTTAATGGTTCAGACACTGGCACACTGCATTCATTTCTTCATTTAATGATGTGCAGCAAAGTTTACAGGACTGTTGGCTGGATTCTTATAGGGCATCTGAAACAGTTTTTTTTTTCCAAGCTTGTTTTGCAAAGAATTGAAATTATTGAAACATGCATAGAGCCGTCACATCTTGTCTCGGGGCAACTGTGTCACATACTTTTAAAAGAGGAATTGATTAATTCACCTATTAATCGCCATGGAGAATATCCTTTATGAGTATGTCTGTGCACATTCTGTTCCTTTCCAAAACACCATTCGCAAAAATAATAGACTGCTAACCAATTCAAATTGTCTTCTTCTTTTTTTTTCCCTCTGGTTGCTGGGACCGTTCTCTTTATTATCCATGAAAATTCCTGAATTACTTGAAAGAGAACAAAACCATAGAATCATAGAACCATAGAGTTGGAAGAGACCACAAGGGTCAACTATTCCAAACCCCCTGCCATGCCTCTTCAGTTCACTTATAAGCCTAGTGCTTTTTGCTCCTTCCCTTCCCAGTTCTACCGGCGAGGTAGTATCCATTGAATATCTTATGCATTTCTGCTCTCTTTCCACCGGAAGCTGTAGACGTTTTTATTCAGGTGGGCATTTGGTGTGTAGATTTTATTTGAGTAATATGGTGTGCTATTTTAATGTTTCATGATCTTTACTGTTTTAAACAATGCTGTTTTTATTTATGTTTTAATGCTAGTAGTATTTCATTTTAAAAAACTTTTCTAATCAATGTTGTAGATTTGTCTTTTTAATATATTGTAACCCGATATCCCATTGTGGGAGAAAGGCACGATATAAATTCTGGAAATAAAATAAATAAATTTCACAGAACTGAGGCAATGCCCAAAGAATTATCAACCACCATAGAATGAGAATCATTAGGAAACTGCCCTGACACTACCAGTCAGTCCTGAGCTGGCCTTGGAGCACAGAGGGCTGCCCCATATTGTTCTTTGGAAAACTTAGCAACCCTGGCATCAAGCCTGGCCTCACTTAGAAGAACCCTCTCTCCATGGAAACACTATCTGGCTTCAGAGGGAGAGAAGAACTTTTGGACCCGATCCCCTTCCCCACCACCTTTCCCTTCTCCTTTTGTGTCATGTCTTCTTAGATTGTAAGCCTGAGGGCAGGGAACCGTCTTATTAAAATAATAATTGTAAGCCACTCTGATAACCTTTAGGGCTGAAGGGTGGGGTATAAATATCTAGGGACCCGAGATTGGAAACCACTGATCTGTACAAGCACTTTGATATGAGTTTTTGAGCTGCCAGACTGAAAATTGGAGATAGCTGATATATGGTTGTATAGAAGAGGGATTTCAGCAGGTGTTGCCTGATGTGCAACCAGGTAACATTCAACATTGACTGAAATTCCTTCTTCAGCAGAACCATTAAAAGTACAGAAGCTCTCTCCAGTTTTCACTCTGACAACTCTATTAGTAAGTAATATTCTTTTTATAGTACCATCTTCTCCTGGGTGAAATTGAAGACTTTAAGCCCTAACACAAGTATTAAGAATGTAATTATTTAAGAATGGCCAAATTGCTGATGCTTCCTGCATGTGGACATGGCTACAAGTTCCAACTTGTGGAGTCATATTACTGAAAACAAATGATTAAATAATGAAATACAAGTTCCAGAAATGATGTTTACCTTTAGGAATGAATCAGCATTAAGAGAGTTTTAATGAGAGATTGAATGAATTAAAAGATTTCCTGTTTCTGAACACAAGAGGTTACATTTAAATTCCCTCAGTATATTTGCAGCCTTGGGCCACATAACCTTCCTTGATGTTCCATTCCCTTGAAATGATGACTTTTAAAAAAAGAATAAAATACAAAAAAAATTATCCTTTCCCCTCCTAACTCTTTTCCTAGGCTCCCTTGCCCAGTTAAGCAGAGAGGGTTTGCTTGACTTCCTTTGTTTTGTGTATACAATTTTTTTCCCTTTGATTAATGCTGACTTGAAGTTAACATTTGTTTTTACAGCTCACACCGGATGCAACCCAAAGTAGTATCAGGTCAAGGAGAGATCTGGAAGAGCCAAAGGTCTTTCGACCACATGGAGATACAAAGAAAGTCTTGATGCCTGGGAAGACTGATTCTGAAATTCAAATGTACAGAGAGAGAGAAAGAGAGAGAGAAAGAAGATGAAAGATCTATAAAATATGGGAGGAAATAGACATTGTTTGCCTCCCCCATCACAGTTTAAACCTTCTGAAAATTATTAACACCTACCACAAAAAGAAGATAAAAACTATAAGTCAGCATGAACAATGTAACACTCATCCCTCCATATCCATAGATTCAATCATCCATGGTTTATTTTTTTTAAAATCCAAAGAGCAAACCTTGATATTGTCATTTTATATAAGAGAGAGCACTTTACTACACCATTGTATACAATGAGACTCGAACATCCATGGATTTTAGCATCCACAGAAGGTACGAGAACCAAACTGCTATGGATAACAAGAGCCCACAGTAAATTAAGTATTTGGATTTCATGGAACGTTTAGAGGTTTATTCATTCATTTATTTATAGTCATTGACCTACACACACACACACACACACACTACACACTAATACAACCAAAATTCATATAACATTCATTAAATATACTAAATTTGTTTCTAATATTCAAAGGTTAAAAACTAAGATTATTGATATTTCTTAAATATAATAAAATTTTAAAACATTTTAAACAGTCCAAATGTATTGAAAATTGTTGTATTATATTTATCTTCCTATAGTTGTCTATGGATAGTTATAGTAATGACAGAGGCACAAAACATAGCAGTCGTCTCTTTGGTTTAAGAATCTGAACTATCAAGCAGGAGGGATAGATAAAATCTTCAGGGTTCTTTCATAATCACCACAGTTTTATCAGTGAAATTTCCTACTCTGTGTTGACTGAACATTCACATGATAATTTGAACTGATATTAAGGCTGCAATCCTGTTGGCTGGTGTAACTATACCAGTTTAGGTGGTATAGTATAGTTTAGTTTAGGTGGCAGCAGGGACACAGGTGACGGTGCCATGGCAGAGGCAAAATAGCCACAAGCACCATGATGACAGGCAAACAGCATAGGGAATCCTGTTTGTCAAGAAAGAAGGCTGTCATGGCAGCTCCACAGTTGCTCAAGTGCCAGCAGGAGAGCTTTCTCTAGTGACAGAGATGGCTTTCTCTTCCATCGCACTACCACTGTTCTAAAAAGTGTAGTATGCTGGCATATCAGAGTGTTGCACTGCACAGGTCACTAGGAGAGTTCTGGCTCCCTGATTTTGCAAACTGCAGAGACATTAATGTGTCTGCATGGGATCAGTACTGATTCTGATTTAAGCCTATGACAAATCATTTATGCTATTTACCAACATTTCCGCCCTGTCATGGACGGATCATTTCTTGGTTGAGGCAAGTATCAAGGCATCTACCCAGATCCCCTCCGGGGGTGGCGGACCCATTAGAATGGTCCACCCTTGAAGGCTGATGGAACCTGATAGGTTCCAAGAAGCCCTAGAGGGGTTTATGGTTGGAAGTGACGGCGACACTGTTGATGCCCTAGTTAACACCTGGGATACTGATCTCTCCAGGGCTATACACAGTATCGCTCCCAAGCGCCCTCTCAGGCCCGCTTTCAAAAGGAAGCCCTGGTACACGGAAGATCTCCGGGCAAGGAAGCGGGTCCTGCGACGGCTAGAGTATGCCTGGCGGAAACACCAGCGTTTATCCGACAAGGCTCTCCTAGACCTTCATTTGGAGGACTATGGAGAGGCGATACAAGCAGCTAAGAACTCGTTCTTTGCTGCTCGTATCGCGTCCGCGGAGTCGCGTCCAGCAGAGTTGTTCAGGGTAGTGAGGGAGCTAACTCAGCTCCCCCCTGCCCCGAACCAGATCCTTGAACCAACCAAGGCCTGCTGCGACCAATTTAACAACTTCTTCGCAGATAAAATCTCTCGGATAAACGAAGGTCTGGACGCCAGAGTTGAAGCAGAACCCAGAATAGAGGCGTCTAGAGCTTCCGTGGACTCTGTTGTACTGGATCAGTTTGAGTCTGTCGGTACCGAGGATGTGGACAAGATCCTTAGAAGTGTTCGGAAGACAACCTGCTCTCTCGATCCCTGCCCCTCGTGGCTAGTGGCCCAGGGGGGACCGGCAGTAACCTTGCTGTTACGCCAAATTATTAATACATCTCTGAGGGAGGGACAATTTCCTGACCATCTAAAATTGGCCATAGTAAGACCGCTATTGAAAAAGCCCTCCCTCGACCCCCTGGTTCATAATAATTATCGGCCAGTCTCGCTGCTGCCATTTCTGGGGAAGGTGATCGAGAGGGCGGTTGCACTCCAACTTCAATCGATCTTGGATGAAACGGATTTTCTAGATCCATTTCAAACCGGTTTTCGGGCGGGCTACGGGGTGGAGACGGCCATGGTCGCCCTGGTCGATGATCTCCGCCTGGGCATCGACAGGGGTAGCGTGTCCCTGCTGGTGCTCTTGGACATCTCAGCGGCTTTCGATACCATCGACCATGGTATCCTTCTGGAATGCCTGGCAGAGGTGGGAATCCGGGGCACTGCGCTCCAGTGGTTCCGGTCCTACCTCTCTGGGAGGTTCCAGATGGTGCAGCTGGGGGAGGTGTGCTCCGATAAGAGGGCCCTCACTTCTGGGGTCCCTCAAGGAGCCATTCTGTCCCCCATGCTCTTTAACATTTACATGAAACCGCTGGGAGAGATCATCCGGAGGCATGGGGCGCGGTGTTATCAGTACGCTGATGACACCCAAATAGTCTTCTCTATGTCTCCGACTGATGCAGTGACCAGGGATGGCATCGCTCCCCTCATGGCCTGTCTGGAATCGGTAATGGACTGGATGAGGGAAAACAGACTCAGCCTGAATCCAGAGAAAACGGAAGTGCTGGTGATAGGCTCTCCCGGTCCAGGGATGGAGGTGGTTCCACCCGTCCTGAACGGGGTCACGCTCCCCGTGAAGGACACAGTACGCAGTCTGGGGGTGCTCCTCGATTCGTCGCTCCATCTGACTTCTCAGGTGGATGCGACGGTCAGGAGCACCTGTTATCAGCTTCGGCTGATTCGCCAGCTGCGTCCCTACCTGGACCGGGGGGACCTTGAAACCGTAGTACATGCTCTAGTAACCTCTCGGTTGGACTTCTGCAATGCACTCTACATGGGGCAGCCTCTGTATCACACTCGGAAGCTACAACTGGTACAAAATATGGCAGCGCGGTTGGTCACTGGCGCTCCCAGGGCCGCCCATATAACACCAATATTAAAAGATCTACATTGGCTGCTGATTCGCTTCCGGGCTCAATACAAAGTGCTGGTTATTATCTATAAAGCCCTATATGGCTTGGGCCCAGGGTACTTGAAGGACCGTCTCTTCCCATATAATCCGCCCCGCACACTTAGATCTTCTGGACAGCGGTTATTGAGAGTTCCGGAGACCAGACTAGTGACCACGACGAAGAGGGCTTTTTCCATCTCTGCCCCCAGTCTCTGGAACTCTCTACCTATTGATCTCCGCTTGTCCCCCTCCCTTGCACAATTCAAAAAGGATCTAAAGACCTATTTATTCAACCAGGCATACCGCTGAATGGACTTTTTATGTACTAGCCTGTTATAATGCCGCCCACTGTTTCGCTTTGCTGCCTATTTGCACTTGCACCTGTAATTGAGAATTGTGATTTTATACTTTTATTGTTTTATTGTATTTGGCTTTTTAACTGTTTTTATGTCATTGTTTTTATTGTTTTACTTGCTGTACACCGCCCTGATCTATGGAAGGGCGGTATAGAAATAAATCATATTATTATTATTATTATTGTTGGGTATAGCAACTCTCGCATGCTAAGACCCTCAAGGGCTTTAAGTTCCTGGTTTTTGAATGCTTCCTTTGAGCACACCTTTCTTCGTCTCCATTTTGCCTCCATATGGTCAGCATGATTCTTTTAAGACTCTGACAAACTTTTCTTCTAAATGCCTTTTCCCAAGTAGCATGCAGAATTTCTATTTCTTTTATCTTTACCATTAAGCTGTGCCTGTGTATGAGCTATTTACAAGATCTGTGAGTAAAACTATTTTATGTTACTTTAGATGAAGACTCTGTTTCATCTTTGGCTAGGCTGATAGACTTGTGTGGGGAAGGGTTGGCTGGTCTCCTGTTTCTCACCCTTTGCTGCAAATGATGTGCAGTTGAAATTTAGGCTGGATGGCCATCTGTCGTGGATGCTTTGACTGGGAGTTCCTGCATGGCAGGGGGTTGGACTGGATGGCCCTTGTGGTCTCTTCCAACTCTATGATTCTATGATTCTATGATTTACCAATACTGTATCCTAACAGTTATTACTTAGAAAGAATAGTCCAGTATTGGAATTCCTGAAGCCAATTAATCAGAACTAAATAACTCCATGCTTTCCCATAGGTGTCTTCTTATATCCCTGGTTTATAGCAGCATCATTATAGCGCAAATTATTGCTGTGACCATGGTGGAACCCAATAAATATAATAAATCCTGAGTCACCAAGTATGGCTAGTTATGAAAATGTAGTAATATTTTATTCAAAAAATCTGAGGTTGCTTTTTGAATTAGATTTCATAATGGCTTCCTTTTTAGCCACATGAATGTTTTTGATGTGAGGTTCCCTGCCTCTTTTCTCCTCTTTTTAACTTTTTTTTTTCTTTATGGTGACTAATGAGTCATGCATAGAAGACAGAAATTGGAACAGGATGCTAATTTGCTTTAGCCAGCCTCTTTCCCAGTCATTCAATGCAACGATTCCCAACCCCACAGAAGTAGAAGGGAAGGGAAGAAGACAGAGAGCTCTGGCTCCAGGATAGATGAAAATATTGCTTGATAATGGTGGGGTGGAGGAGGGCTGGGAACAATGATGGATTATGGATCAAACAGTGGAGATGCCTCATCCTTAAGTAGGAGCCACACACATCCATTGCAGCTCAGTCTACAAGTTACATGTGGCTGGAAGGGGTTTGGATTCTACAGACAAACCCATGACATTACACCCTGGATCCTTCCATCTGCTCCATTTTCCCACCTTGCAGATTCCCAGAGACCATAAGATTACCCTGTAAATGAATTAACCATCACTAGGCATAGTAATTACCCAATTAAACCTAGAATTTTGCAACAAAGAAGCCATTGTAAGCTGCCCTGAGATCTCCTGATATAGGGTGGGGCATAAATATTTTAATAGATAAACAAATAAATGAATAAATTTATGATCCTCTTGTTTCAAAAACTCTAGGCCAACTGTTACACAGATGTGGTCCCAGATTTTTATGGAACAGATAAAAAACAAACAAACAAACAGCTTCATTTATATACCGCTTCATACCCTTAAGGAGTGTCTAAGCGGTTTACAACTGTAAGCTATTTGCCCCCCAACAATCTGGCTACTCATTTTAGCGACCTCAGAAGGATGCAAGCCTGAGTCGAGCTTCAGCCCTTTGCTGGTCTTGAACTTGCAACTTTATGGTTTTGAGTGAGTGGCTGCAGTACAGGCGTTTAACCACTGCGCCACCAGGGCTGATAGCTTTCTGGGTGGGCTGAGAGCAGAAGTAAATGAAAACAGGACATTAACAATGCTTATTAATCTTAAGAAACATTACATTAAAAAAATCAATTGTAACCAACTTGGGAGAGTTTTCCACCGGGGATCAGATTCCTTTCCTGAGGTGCAAGGGAACTGTCATGTTTGGAGCAAATATGCATCTCTATTAGTTATGTTAGCTCAGCACATGTGATTGTCATTTGCATGATATGCATCATATCAAACATCTTGTTAAGTGTAACTTTTTCTGGATCAAAAATTTAGAGTTTTTGCCATAACAGAAAACTATTCAAATCCAAACCAGCATTTCACCTCATTCTCTATTTTCATTAGCTGCTCCTACTGTGGTTCTATTTGCTAATATATATTTATATTAAAATTACACAAATATTTCCTGGCTATGTTGTCATATCCCTGGTTTGGCCATACGTTACCTGCATTCTAGGCATGCCAACCTGACACCAGTTTGCACAATCATCTAGTGCAGATTCCAAGTTTCAGTTTTTGGGTTGTTGTTGTTGTTTGAAAGTAAATCTTTAGCTCTTGTAGAAACCAAGATATAGAGCAAAATGTGGAAGCACTCTTCTGTGAAATTAGAATTCTAGAATCATAGAGTTGGAAGAGGACCACATTGGTCATGCAGGAATATTGACATGCAGGAATACACAATCAAAGTAACCTTGGCAGATGGTGTGGAGAAGCAATGGCAAGTGGAATGCTTGGAGTATCCAAGCAGGATACTCCAAGCATTCCACTGAGTCAGGAGGGTGTTCCAGAACTGCCAGAAGATGCAGTTAGGAATAGGGGTTTAACCAGAATGAGATTCATATCGTGGGGGGGGGGGGGGGGGGGGGAAATGTTAAAAGGACAAGAGAAGTCCAGTGTTATTAAGGGAGTGTGTTCTGTGTGAGCCAAATCAGTGAGATACCTTAAACATAGTAAATTTGTAACAACTGAAGCAATAGGTATACAGTAACAACAAGCTTGAGCACCAAATTACTAAAGAAAGATACTAACATAAGTTCTGCATGTAAATAAAAGTTATTTTCTTCATGTTCACCAAGGAGCGGCCTGAAGTAATTTATAGATAACATCAAACACACTACCAAGAGTAATAAAAATAATAAATAATTAATAATAAAGACACTTATTTAGTGGAAGGAGAAGCCTCAAACTATTTGCTATAAGACAGGAGAAGAATCCCGTGTAACCCTTTAGCAGTCACATAATTTGGTGCCAATTGGTGGGATCCGAAAGACATAGTGTGGTGGGATCTGAGAGATTTGGTGTGGGGGAATCTGCAAAATCTACTGTGAGAGATCCAAGAGATCTGGTCACATCATAGATGGCCATCGAGCCTCGGTTTATTGTTCTGCAAGAAGCAATTCCATCCCTACCTTTCAGGCTCAAGGGAAAGGAGAATAAGCTGTGCCGGTATAGGAGGTCTCAGCTGATGATATAATCATTTTGTGTTTGGTTATAGGGACTTAGCCAGATGCTTTCTTACAAGTCTCACCTGGCATGGAACAGCTGGAAGGGGAAGCAGCAGTAACTCTATGGTAGGTTCAGGGTTTGGGGAATGACCAACTGTAACACAGTTCCCCATGCTATGCTATGTTGAACTACACAGGACTGCAGCCGTTTTCTATAAATGCAGTGAAAATAAGTTAGTTGATGGGGGAGGGATTGCAATGAATTTCTGATTAAGGGTAATAATGGCACAGTAATAAGATCGATTCCATCACTGTGTGCCAATAATTATTCCCAAGTGGTTGAAAATGTTGTGTTTTTTTTTAATTTTTGCTTGCAAGGCATGCCATTGGGCTCAGCTATTAAACTACTACTTCTGTTCACACATATTTGATTGGGTAAACGCTTATGAGGGATACTTTAAAACTAAAACACCTGGATCAACTTTTGACTCTCAGGAGGTTTATCTTTCCTTATCACAACACATATTAGATCCTCCCATATATTTTAGAAAAGAGAACTTCCCATCTGGCATGCTTCTTTGACAATTAACACATGCCTGAGATCACTGCACAAGTTAGACCAGTAGGTATCTTACTGAAGGAAATTTTGTCAAAATCAAGGGCAAAATCTACTAGGTAGGATGGAGAAATCTGTTGTTTTCCATTTTGCTTCCATTTTGTAATCTTAAATTTTGCTCATCTTGTGCTTTGAGAATTTTTCCAGTCCTAAGTTTGGTTCATTTAATGTTGTTTTTTTTTAAGTCCACATGAAAATCTGTATGCATTTTTCACACGTTTCTCCCATAATATGTGTATAATATGCACTCACTTTTATATAATATGCAGGTTTCTGCAACCAAGGTTCCTAGTATAACATAATGTTCTTTTCAGTATTCTGTGCATTGTAGGATGCATTTCCCTAATATTTTTACACTTTTATGTAACTTTCTAAAATTAGAAAATACCATTACTAAATTGAGAGAACTGTTGATTTCGGGAGATATTTGAGTTTAGGTTAAAATTTTATTGCTTGACAAGTTCAAAGTTGAATATATCTGCAGTACATGTAAACAAATTTCCCCCACTCCTAGATAGTAAACATTTATTTTTTCAATCCTACTAACCATATGCAAAGCAACAAGGTGGTGCAGTGCATTTGTAGCATTTTTATGCTAAATTGAGGAGACTAATAGAAAATAAGTTATATTGGTTAAAGAGCAGCTTCACTTTTACCCCCATATTTTGTCTTTCATTGGCTGTACTCCAAGCTATTCTCCACCTAGCCTAAATCACAAATCACTTCAAAATTATTTTCACACACTATCTCTTAGCCTTAAACACATATATTAAAAATTTTGGAAGAAAAGCTAGCCCGGCCTTAAAGACCTTGTGATGCTGTTAAAACAATCCAAAGTTTAGAGAATATTTGTTTTTCCTATAAAATTATTAACTATTGGACAAAGTCCAGAAAATACAAAAAGATCACAGTTAATACCATGTATTTCCAAAGAATAACATCACAAAATGTTTCAGTAAAGTGCTCTGCTGATAAAAGTCTTTTTTGTAAATCATTTGAAGGACATCAAAGTAATATTTGCATATACTCAGTAACACTGGCATAATTCTACTAATGTAGTCTTTCCCTAAATTCAAAGTATTTCTCATTGTGTTCTTAAGGAGACTCTTGGGTTGACCCATTCAGTTCACATCAATGAACTACTATTCTCCCCACAAAAGCAGAGGGTCATTATATCTACCAGAAATGACTTATTAGTGTCTCAATCATCTTATCCCCCTAGGTCTTGCTTTTATATTGTAAGCTGCTTTGGATCCCCTATTAGTAGAGAAGTGAGATATGCAGTAAATAAATAAATAAATAAAATTTTGTGATAAGATAGATAAATCTCCTTTTCCTGGGGTCCTCTATGCTGCACCATTCCAATTTCCATTTTACCGATAGATTCTCAGTTCTATCCTAGGAACCCATAGATCAATGAGAAAGAGATCACCCCAGGCTGCCCCATTATCTGTCTGTCTATTAGAAAACTATAGCATTCATATTTTGAAAAATAAAACAGAGGGCAACAATAGCAGCTAATGTAAAAGGGGGTGAATTCTTTTATTTACCATAAAAGTATTATCCATAGTCTTTCAATGTAGAAACGCAGGAGGTTGTGAATTTTGTGTGGTTATTTCTAAAGCAGTGCTAAGAAATATAGAAACTCAGTAACTCACCTATATCATCAATATTACAATACAGGTCCCCCCAATCAAAAAAATTGGTACCATTGCAATTGCAGATCTACTTCTCCCTTATAACATATTTTTCATATTTTCTTTACTACTGTATCACTCTCAAAAGCTAAAAAAAAACCCTGAGCCTTATGTACTTTACTGTTCCTGAACATTACAAAACTATACATTTCTTAATCAACATACGGCATCTATTTTCCTATGCTAATAAAACCAATCATTAATTGCATGATTCTATGCAACCCAAAACTCAAAAGTAAAACCCATTGCATCCAACAAGGTTTAAGTCTAGGTATGTGTTTGATTAGGGCCTTAATTATGTATAGCATATCCAAATCCCCCAATAAGTAATCCGTCGCAACTGAAGAAAGCTCTGGGATGGTGTGTGTTTTTTTTATGGTAGGGATTTTCAAAACATTTTTGTCTCCTCCTTAATCATTTGTAAAGGCTGCTGCTTCTACAAAATCAACAGGGATGGTTTTTCAAAAACCCTGGCCATCAAAGTTTCCCAAACTTTCCCTTAGACATTATTGCTCCTATGAAAATACTTGGAATCCATTCTGAGAAAGACTGGAGTGAAATTGGCCTTTCTATATGGACTTCATCCAAAGTCTTTAAAAAGGCAAGCTCCTCGGTGCAAAATAAATGGAAACAAAGAACAAACAAATAGAATGCAGAGCCCCTTGTTGTGTCAGCCACTGCAACCAGGCTCTTGTTTTCATCTGCTGTTTTCTTTGTGAAAAGCTGCCCTGGGAATTTTCCTCACATAATGATGGACATTAGAATTCACACATCAGGTTCTGCCAAGCTGGAGAGGGAAGAAACAAGGAAAGACTTCTCTCCTTATTATTGTTATTTTTTAATATGGGTAACTGGATTGCAAGGAGGGCCGGGAGTAGAGGAGCAATCTTTGGGTTCAAACCAGACGCAGCTTTACCAATTCTACTTAACAGATACCAAAGAGTTTAGCAAACCTAAGCAGGGATAAAATGTATAGCAGCAACTGATATATCTCTTATTTCAGCCCAAACATTTTTCTCCAGCTTTTATAGATTTGTCATTTCAATTGCTAATAATTAGTTCAGGAGAAAAATGAAGTTAGGTTTTCAAACAAGAACTGCCTCCTGACCAGTCTTCTGATGGTATAGCTCAGAGACTGAAAAAGTTATAGTTTTGTATGAGAAATCCCAAATCATCCTCAGAAACGTCTCTCGGGAGGATTTTGGGATTTCTACTAAAAAAAAATTCCCCAAGCTTTGCGATAGCTTTATCACCCCCCCCCCCTTTTGTAGCATGCCAGTGAAGCTTCTATAGAGTGTATTAAGAATTGCTGGCATCCTATTCAATGCTTGCAAAATCATAAGCTGAATTTATGATCCAATAACTTTGGATATTCACATTTATGGTTGCTAATGACCTGATCTAACCTCCAAAACCCACCTCTTAAGCCAGGCAATGCCCTCATCTGAAGGTTTTTTTAAGGGGTTGCAGATTCGGTTGCTGAGATTTGATGACTGCGGTACTCTCCCCGTTGCAGATTGCATTAAGAAAAAACAACTGTGGTAGGACCCTAAGGGGTCTGTCCAGCTACCCATAGCATTGTGCTCTGTGATGAGAAGAGCAATGCTGTTATCGTTTCTCAGTGCCTTGATCTGCAGCACCTCAGAAATTCTTCACTTGGGCACTGCCTGGCTTAAAGGGTAAGTTTTTGCTAGGGAAGCATCAGCACAAGCAGTTGTGACAGTGGAGCTCTGTCATCATACTTACGTCTGATGACCAAGGTTCTCAGCATAAAATTTTAAAAATGTGTTTTTGGTGTTTCTGTCATCTGGAAAGGCCATTGGTGCAAAACAATCTGAAAGAAATCTTAGTTGGATGTTTTAAATTGGCACACATAAGGAAACACACATGGTTTTAATAATGAATGTACTGTAAGATTAAACTAGCAATAAAGAATCTGTAACATTCAGCAATTTTATATCTGATACAGACTTGCTTATAGAGAAATTTCTAGTGTTTCAGACTTAAGTATAAACAGATGGTGGTCATACATAGAAGAACGAAAAGCTTTTTAACCCTTTACTGCTACAATTTTGGAAGGATGGAAGAAAGTCATGAATGATACCAAGGATAATAATGTGGGAAGACAGAAATAAGCAGAAAACAATATCTTGTGAAGTGCGTATGCTGCAGGAAGAATGTAAAGTCAATACAATAAGATGCACATAAGAGCAAATACTTGTGGGTCCTTGTAATAAAGGGTAATAGAATATGGATGGACTCCAAGGATGAATATCAGTACTGCATAAGTGCCAAAGGAGAACAAAAAATGAAATAGAGAACTGGCCGGTGAGGAGGAGCAGAAGAAAAATGGAGTGAACAATATTGGTGAGGAAAATGTCTCATGAAGTTCTTGTTCAATAATCACATTTCTCTGAATTTTCTGATACAATTCACCAATTTTTAAATGCGTACACCAATTTTTAAATGGGTATATTTGTTTATGGGGCAAGTATGCACAGAAATGTGTCTAAAATCCAGGTGCATTTATTAGAAAAAAATTACTTGCAACAAATCTTGGGCCTACCGTAGTTCCAGCCAAAGTTATATCTGTTGGGAATAATATGCATGAAGATGCATATGAACATTTGAAAGGATTGTTTTTATTTTAAAAATCATAAATTAATGCAGAAACTAAATGGAATTAATTTAAGACTGATATGATGAGAGAGAGAGAGAGAGAGAGAGAGAGAGAGAGAGAGAAATTGAGAGGGACAAGTTTGCCTAAACCTACTTGATAACAACAAATAGTAGCTTAATAACTTTGAAAAAGAAAGATTGCAAAGGTACTGAAGATAACAAAATTATAATAGAATGAAGTGGTTGGATCCACAAAGGCAAAACTAAATACTGTATCAACAAGGAATCCTGGTCATATTGACTTGTTGAGGCAATAGGAGGAAAACTGTCATCATAGCAAAAAATGGATGACTAATGCAAAACCCAACAGGAGATTAAATTGAGGATTACAATTTAGTGTGCCTCAAGACTGCAGCACTTTCTTAGATGAATGCCTCTTGAATGTTTTCTCCCATTCATCAGACTATTGAAATGTACAGATATTCTCCAGAAAGATGTGAAGCAATAATTGCTTATATGGGCAATCTGTGTTTCTTCATCACCAGAGAAGGACATTATATAACACAATTCTTGGAATAAGTATATTTGGCCTGAGATATCAGCCTCAACGTTAAATGTTTTGGGTACTAATTGTTTATCTCTGGGCTCTGTGCTTGTTACATATCATGTCCCCTTCTCTGCTCTTCTTTCTCTAGCAGGCAAAGACCTTTTTGTTTAAGCAGGCTTTTAATATGTATTTACTCACAAGGAGGCCTTTTATTGGGGTCTGTGCTTTATTTTCTTTTTAAACCTTTACATGCCTTTTATATAATATTACAGTGTCTTAATGTGATGACTTTAAAATTTTGATGATTGTTTTTAAATTTTATTTGTCAGGTTTTAATTTTGTGAGCCGCTTTGCATCAGATTAAGAAATGCAGCATATTAATGAAATAAATTAGTTGTATGTGCGGCTGCTGAGTCTATGTCACATGTGCTTTTCAAGTCGTAACAGTCTGGGCATCCTGATTTAGAATTTAGGGATTACGAATAGCCACCTTAGAAAACCAGTTGCCTCTTAAACTAACCAGAGTGCATATAATCTCTTCTATCACTTAAAGGAGTAATTTAAGATGCATTTACACCATCTGAAATAATCTGGGTGCAATCTAGACTATTCTGATCTGCAGCTGTCCTAGATTCACTATGTGAGGGCTACATGTACTGGCACAAAATGGATGGGAAGTGGATTGTCTCTAGCTGGCTGGCTAGGCTGACATCAGCATCCTATCCTCCCTGAGCCTGCCACCTCCACCAACTCATTAATCAAGCAGCTCCTTGGCAGAGCCCTGATGGTGGCATTGTTTGTGGTGAAATCAAAACAGGCATCCATCCATGTGATCAAAAAGAAGGGTGGAGAGCAAACCTCCCCTTGTTGATCACATGGCTCAATGCCCTATTCTTACTACCAGGGACCCTGGTGGCGCAGAGGGTTAAATGTCAGTAGTGCAGCCATTCACTCACAAACTTCAAGGCTATGAGTTCAACCCCAGCCAGGGGCTCAGGTTTGACTCAGCCTTACATCCTTCTGAGGCTGCTAAAATGAGTACCTAGCTTGTTGGGGGCAATTAGTTTACAGTTGTAAACTGCTATGAAACTGCTTCGTGTGGTATGAAGCAGTATATAAATGAAGCTGCTATTGCTATTACCTCACCAGATGTTTCCAGCAAGGCTCAGCCGGGAGCCAAACAGTGGCCCTGTGGAGGCTTTCCAGCACTGATCAGTGAAAGAGAGAGAAAATGTCAATGCTTGCCAATACCAATCTGTTAAAGTGTATGTTTGTCATGTATGGACAACTAGATCACCCTGAATGGATCCAGCTGTCCATATATCAAACACACCAAGGTAATAATGTAGTTTCCTGGAGGCTGTTGTGGAACTAATCATACGTCATTTGGTTTGATTGTACCAGGTTTGAGGTAAGCATTTTTCCCCTTTGTATACAGCACACTCTTAATGATGTATGGGAAAGCAATGGAGATCCAGAATTAGGGGATTTAAAGGTCAAAATAGGCATGGTAGTTACTTATAAAAGTACCACAACTGTAGCTCTATCTTAAAGCTGGATCAGATGAAGCATATACTCCCATAATCACCAGAAAATGGAGGAGGACTGTAGCTACTACAAATTTGCCCAGAAAATCTCTCAATAGATTGATCTGACATTCATCATTGATGCAAAGAAGGTCTGTGCTGATGCGGAGATGGCTGTGAAATGGTTAATTGCTAGGGGCTTAACATTTGACAAGGGACTTCAAGCAATCTGAAATGTATTATCTGTAGACTTTACTGGGCTTATATTTGTTAGCTGATTTCGTCTTTAATAAAGCTTCTTTCAGATGTACAGCTGTTTGTTGTGTTAGGTCAGGGAGAAGAAGGTCTTATACAGAGGTGAGCAAAGAATTGCTTCATATAGACCTGGTGTTGTTTTTCATGGTCATTGGCCCTATCGGACTACCCTTTTCTGGGAAGGAAAGGGATAAATTGTTTCCCTTGGAAGTCTCCAGGAACAACATTTTACTTTCTAAATAGTCCCAGCATTCTCCTTCATGATATAACATCAAAAACATTCCCTCTTTTTGAAACCATACCATCATTTCCAATGTTGTTTCTTTCTGGCAGTACTAATGGCCCCTGAGTTGTCAGAAAATTGGCCCCGAAAATGATTATAGGTTTGGAAGGATTCCCAACTGATAGTAGAGTTCTCAGCAATATACAATCAGGCTTGAATCCTCATCCCAACCCAATTATCCTACTGTCTGTGAGTCAGGAGGATATGTTTATTTTGTGTTTGACTTTCAGAGTCAGTGGTTGGCTTTCACCACCACTTTTCTTTCTCATTGACCACTATGGAACAATATCCCATTGTTCTCCTTACCATGAGTTAGACACTTGGACCTACCAACAAGATTTTGTTTCAACTAAATTTATTGGGAAAGTTCTTTTATGAAAGCAAAGGAAGAGGGGGAAAGAGGGGGAAAGCAAAAGTAAACAAGAAACCAGATAGCCCCATCTTAAATTAAAGCCAGACTTAACCCGTGTGGATCCTTTTACATCAGCAATAAGCCAAAACTTTGCAAAATCAAAAGTCTCTTTTTCTCTCTTAGTGTGTGCACATGTAGAGCACACACTTGTGAGTTTGCATGTGCACATTCACACACACATTAATTTTCTATTAACCAAAAATGAAAAAGATGTTGGGTTGCCCTAAACTATTGATTTTTTGTAGTAAATTTTCTCAGAGTAGGTATTGGCTTTTGTTAGAATACATCACAGCTAGAAGATTCATTTTTTAAATACATACTGCCATCAAGGGGGGGGGGGGGGGAATTGTTCCTCCATCCAGGTCACAATGTGCTCATTCACCTAAGATGTAGCATCTCAGGACAGAACTTCAGTACTTATTATGTATAGTTCCTGCATCTTGAAAGATGTTCTTGTTCATCATACAAAGCAATTCCAGTATGGGGTAGAAGAACAGAGTCTGGGGAGGAGTAGCCTGTATGTATTTGTTGTATGTCCTCTATTGCCTCAAGCCCTCCCCTTCAGTCCAGCAATAGCTTATTCTGACAATACCTTCTGCAGTAAATACTTCTATAATGTAGATATTGGCAGATCAGTTTCCTCCCCTGTGAGTTGAGTGTGCTAAAAAAAAGGAAATAATTTTATTACTTGGCTAAACTATGAAAGTGTCTGGGAGTGTGTATACAAACATGGCTTTTCTGCCAAAGATGCAAGCTTTCCTTTACTGGCAAAGTAGAGGAGGGACTTGAGACCCTGACACCATGTGCAATGACACTGTCCTTTGTGAAATGGCCTTTTGGCATGATGGGAATATTAGGCAGCAAGGTGGGAGGTTTTGGGCAGATACTGTGGTGGTATCTCAAGTACAACCCCATGATACACACTTATCTTTGACTTGATATACACAGTATTGTGTGGGTGTAAAATAGTTGTATCACAGCACAAAAATTAACAAACAAAAAACTCTTGACATGTTGCAAAAGTATTTACTGTCTTTGCTGTGGCATGATTAAATATGTTTTAGTGCAACCCACTACCTCAGGAAGTCACATCAGCAGTTGAATGCAATCCACCAGTGTGCAATTCCAGTGTCATGTGATCTTGGATCAAAGAAACCTGTTTTTGAAAGTGCCACAAGTTCACTGGAGAGCATATCTAAAAGAACAGTGTCATAAACAACAAGGAAGTATTAATTGCATTATAAAGTTATGCAGAAGCATCAATGAGGTTTAGTTTATTTATTTTTAATCCCAAACTATAAATACCCCCTAGAACACCATCAAATCCATTATTAAAAAATAAAAAGAACATGATTCAGTTACAGCTTTTCCAAAAGAAAGCTATCCACCTAAATTAAATGATCTGATAAGGAGGTACAGTATTAGAGAAACAACCAAGAGCCCAATGGTAAATCTGAAGGAGGTATCAAGTTCTGAAACTGAGATGGGAGAAACCATCTCTTAGGATGCTATCATACAGACATTTCACAGAGAATGAAATAGTGGTAAGAATGTCACTGGTGAAACAAGCCAATACCAAAGCCCAGTTGGAGTTTGAAAATGGCATGTGGCAGGCACAGCAAATGTGTGGGAAACAGCTCTGGTGTAATGAGACCAAAACTGACGTTTTTGACCCAGCCACAAAAATGCTATGTGTGGTGCAAAAGCAACAGTTCTCATTTTCTTAGAAAACTATCCCCACAGTGAAGCATTGTGTGCAAAAGATCGTGTTGTGGGATTGCCTTTGGACAGCAGGGACTGAGGCAATGGTCTGGATTGAGGGCAAGAAGAGCGAAGCCAAATACAGGGCAATGTTTCAGTCTGCAGGGACCTATCACTGGAGCAGAAGTTTGCCTTCCAGCTGGACAATGGTTTTAAACACACAGGGAAACTAATGAAAGAGTGGCTTAAAAACAAGAACTTGTGTATTTTAGAGTAGCCTAGTCAATGCTCTTTATTTTGTATTACTTCCCATTTTCAATAACTCTTTAAATATTATTCACCTAATCTTGTCATGTATAAAATCAATAACATTATAAACAGTATAAAATCTACCAGATTTTAAAATCTAGGAGACAGAAGCACTGCAGCATAAGGAAAGCATACAAGTAGATTCTGGAGGAGAATTCTTGCTGTCCAGATGTGGATTAAATTTTGAATATTTACCCAAGCTCTGATAGGATGGCCTTGTTATAATGGATAGTTAGATATGTTCCTAAATCAGTTTGAAAACAATCTGGAAAGTTTTTTGTTGTTGTTGTTTTTGTGTGCCTTCACATCCTTTCCACCTTATGGCAACCCTAAGGCAAACCTATCATGGCGTTTTCTGGAGCTGAGAGTGGGTGACTTCCCAGTGAGATTCCACAGCTGAATGAGGAACTGAACCCTGGTCTCCAGAGTCATAGTCCAATGCCCAAACTAGTACAGCACACTAGCATTTCTGGGAAGTTACTTAAAGTAATCGTTCTGTGGATTTGATTGGTATCACCCCAAATTCTTTTCTAAAAAGGATAATTCCCCTGAACTCTGCGATCTTGGGAACAGCACAAGAATTATTTACCATCTAAATCTGGGTTAATTCACTAGTAAGCTTTCTTGGTCTCCATCTGGCATATGAGTGTAATTTTATCTGTGACTTCCTGAGTTACTATTTGCTAGATGTATACTGGCAATCAACATTTTGGTCAAAGGTCTTTGTCAAAGTCATTGCTGAGCACTGCTGGGGGGGGGAGGGGGGACCCTGCAGCAAGAGGTGAGCAGTGGGTAGCATGAAAGTGGGTGTGGGAATACAAGCAGCAGCTTATGGGTGGCTTCAGGAGGCTGATATAGCTAAGACCCCAACCCCATGATTAGTCTCCTGGCTAAGACACTGTCCTTTAGTGATGGAAACTACCTACCAGCCACATAAAGATGCTGTCATCCTCTGGGTCTGCAAAGAACTACTGGGATATTCAGGTGCATGACTTTGTCATTCTGTGGCCAGCTGCTAAAGAACATCCAGCCACTGTGACACAGCCTGCCATTTCCTGGCCATCCCCACCCCCATAATCCATAGGGATGGACCCCAGAAACAGTAGAACAAGACAAGCATGCAAGGAGTCAGTGCCAACAGAGGAACTGAATTCCATTGCCCAAGCTGACTCTGAAACATACACGAGTATTAGCTGGACTTCTGCCTGTGAATGTCACCAACAGGATTCCAGCCCCCATATAGATTCCACTCTTGGACTCAAAAGTATTCATTCCTCTATCAGCTTTAGACTTTAATACACAAATGTGTGCACATATACACCCATACATATTATTGCACAGATATCCAAGAAGGGGGGGGGGTTCTCTCTATTTGTTTCAGCTCATACTTATATTTGTAGTCTCCTAAGGTAGCCTGTAACAAACAAAAGCTTCCAAGGCATAAAATTATCAGCCAAAATCTAACATCTCCTGAGAAATTCAGTGAGCATCTAAGAGTGGGGGTGTGGCATCTGCACGATGCATGCTCCGACTCTGCCTCCATGCTGGCATGATGCCACGTGCCCCACCACATGGCGGGCAGCATCACAGGGCTCCTCTGGCACTGCTATGGCACTGCAAAAAGGCCAGGTTGGAGCCGCAGCATGTAGTTGCCATGGCCCCTAAGAGTCAAACAGAGGGAGAAACAGAACAAACCTTCTAGTACCAGAAGCAATGTGCTTCTGAGTACAGGTTGCTGGTAAAGAGCATGCAGAAAGGTGTTCTTGCACTCATGTCCTGCTTCTAGGCTTTCTATATTCATCTGAGTGGGCACTATATCAACTGAATGTATGAACAGATAGTCCTTTGATTTGATCACAGGACTCTTTTTAAGCCTTCCTCTATTCTTCACTAGCAGGAATTCATATTCTTAATCATGCACATGATGAGAGTTTTGTCTTTGAAATTTGCACTCAGACTTTTACTAGTCTTGGTTGAAATTTGAGCCTGGATTGTAGGAGTTCTTTGAGAATACAGCTCTTGCCCTATTTTGTTCCAAAGTCAAATTAATGTGAAACACCTCCACTTAATTCATCCCATCACTGTTATGTATTCGTGCTTCCACTTCACTCAATTAAGTAGTGAATTTCATTACATTTTCTCCTGCTAGTTTGGTGAACACAGCCTTAGTACAGCTATATTGGGGAAAATCATTAATGTCAAAGGATAAATCTCCCAAAGCTCGTCAGAAAGGAAATTGGGCAGGAAACTCACAGAGGAAGATCAAAATGAGGGTGGTATGTTCCCAGGACCCAGGGTGACTCTGAAATCTGACAGCCAAGTTGTATATATTGATGTTAAATGTGAACTAAGTGGATATATATAAGAGCAGCAGATACAAAGTAGAGTGGCTTTGGCAAGAAAAAGAAAGTGATTACTCAAGTGCCATTATAAAAGAAAGATATATTAGCTATCTTCAAGTTAAAGCAAGTACTACTTTATGGATGTAGACTAAAAAATTATTATAGTCTGAGCTCCATATCAACCCCAGACTGCTTATTTCACGGCTGGATCAGCTAATACGCTGTACGCTCTTAATTTATTTTCTATGGAGGTGCATTCCATCATTTTAGTTCCTTTAGAAATATAGCATACAAGGATAGATAAAGAGAGGTTTATGGACAATTCCTCATGGCTGGAAGACTCATTAATGTCCTCTGTCAGCATCCTTTAAAATAATTGCACCTTTTGAAAACAGCATCTAAAAGTAGAGTATTAGCTCAATTTAGGGACAAAAATAATTTGTACAATCATGGAGCCATTCCAGGGAATTGAATCCTATTTTGGGAGAAAGGCAGGATATAAATCCAATAATAAATAAATAAATAAATTTTACTGGATAAGAAAGAAAGTGGTGGAAGGAGAACCTTGAGAACTACTGTCAGTTTGATGACGAGGAGAGAAAGGATGAACCTTTTGGTCTTTCACGGTGTCCTCTTCACCATCTCCATGACCTCACATCCACTTTTAGAGGAGTGGTTTCTGCAGTGGGGAGACTTCTTTTTTTCCATATGCTTTCTGCATTATTTAGAGAACCATGATCTTGTAGGATTCAGAACCACAGTGGAAGCCTAAACATGTAGCACCAAATCCACATTGCAGACAATCAGCTCCCAACATGGGAGGAGGAGAATGTGACATCAAGTCAGGCTAATATCCTCACTCCATCTCTGGTGTAATTCAAATAAAATTGGAAGCCAGCTGCTGAACAGGGCTTCTTTCTGATTCATAGGCAGAGGTTGTAGAAGGTTACTTTTGGACTAACAATAGTAACTTTTTCACCCATTCATCACAGGCCAAGTCTTGAAGGCCAAAGTAGTAGCAATCCTGAAGTATTCCTAGTTAGATGTGTGAGAAGAGTTACAACCAAGAAAGCAAAGAAAAAACAAAAGTTCACCAGGTATCAGAATGGTAGAATTCAAAGATATAGCCGTGTTAGTCTGTAGAATCAGTATGTAGAGAGATCTTGTAGCACATTTGAGATTAACTGAAAGAAAGAAATTGGCAACAAGAGCTTTTATAGACTTCAGTTTACTTCCTGAGGTGCATTTATGTGTCAGAATGATGAGAGGTATGGCTACACTGCAGAAATAAAGTGATTTGATGCCATTTTAACTGCCATTAACCTGTTCTGTGGAATCCTGGGATCTGTAATTTAGTGAGGAGAATTCTTTAACAGATCACAACAGATTTGAAGGGATTTCACATTGAGGAGGGAGCAAGCTTGTTTTCTGCTGCTCCAGAGAACAGGACTCGGAACAATGGATGCAAGCTCCAGGAAAAGGGATTCCACCTCAACATTAGAAAGAACTTCCTGACAGAAAGGGCTGTTCGACAGTGGAACACACTCCCTCGGGGCGGAGGGGGGTGGAGTCTCCTTCCTTGGAGGTCTTTAAGCAGAGGCTGGATGGCCATCTGTCAGGGAGGCTTTGATTGGGAGTTCCTGCATGGCAGGGGGTTGGACTGGATGGCCCTTGTGGTCTCTTCCAACTCTATGAATCTATGATTCTATGATTCACTCTCACCAAACTACAAATCCCAGTATTCCATAGAATAGAGTCTTGGCAGTTAAACTGCTTTATTTCTGCAGTGTGGAAACCAGGAAGATCTCATCTTAAACATGGTTCTTTTCTTTTGTCTTTTTTTACAGATATATTTACAAAACAGAGGTGGCGAGTAGTTCTTCTAATAAGACGCAGTCATCATAAGTTTTAAAGTGCATGAACATATCCTGTAGAGCATGGATGGAAACTGTGCATTCCTCCTGCAACTCCCAGAAGCCCCACCCAGCATAGCCAATGGTGAGGAATGCTGGGACTTGAAGTTCAACATCTGGATGAACATACAGCTTTTATTCCTGCTGTAGCCTCTATATATAAATGGCAAAAGTAAGATTAGTGATTATTTCTCATCTATTTCTCAACTACCTGACTAAATAGTCAAAATCTCAAAATATATTGAAAAACACAGCACAACACTTCATCATCATTCTGATTTATAGCACTGTGATTACAAACTTGAGCTATGAGCCTAACCCACATTCAAATATCAGTTCGCCAATAGACTCACAGTGCAAGTTCAACATCTGTAAAGAAAAGGAACAACTTTGCCCTTTATTACAAGATGATGGTAATTAGCACTGAGAAGATGCCTCTGCAATAATGGAAGGATGCCATCAGAAGTTAAGTAGTATATTTGGCCTGTTGAAATACTGATATAAAAATATTGAGAGAGTTAGTACATCCTTTGTTTATCTTAATATAAGTAGTGTATTTGTATTAGACATGTCTGTCATGAGGTTCTCAGAGTAATATGCCAGCTGGAAACCCAAAAGGCAGTGAATGGGGGGAAATGGAAATGTATAGTTTCCCACATAGCAGTAGAAGATCCCAAAGGGGTCTTAAATATGCATTTGCTACAGTAAATAGTGTGTCAGGTTACACCACTGGAAGGCCAGAGATTTTTTACAAAGCTTAACTATGATCACCAGCTGCAAATAGGACTTAATTTGTCCCATTCATAATTGAGTCTTAAAACCATGTAAGGTAATTCCCAGAAATAATTTAAGAGAAAGCCATTTGGATAAAAACAATAAAAATATAATCAAAATATAATGAATAATTTGCATGGTCAGTTAAAGTTCATACACTACATAGGAAGCTGCTTTATTGAATGAGATTATTAGTCCATCAAACTCAGTATTGTCGCAATGATTGGCAGTAGATTACTAAATAGCAGATTACTAAATAAGCAAGTCACTGATTACTAAATATTCAAAATCTCAAAAGGTATTGAAAAACTCAGCAGAACAGGAGCTTTTCCTATTGTCCTTGAAAAGATACTTTTAAAAAGGAATTGTTATTGCTACCCGTTACAATTTTTAAAAAGGTTACTCATTGTCATTACTTGTTAGTTGAAAAATACAGGTTATTTATTTTTCATCACATTGTTATTTATATTTTATTTTTTAGAAAAATCTAAACCAGTAAGTAAATGACTTGAAATCTGGACAATAACACATCCTTTCAAAAACCCATCAACTTTTCAAGCATTGTCTCAGTAACAAGACATTTTCTTGTTGTGTGCCTTTAAGTTGTTTCTGACTTATGGTGACCCTAAGGCAAGCCTATCATGGGGCTTTCTGGGGCTAAGAGTATGTGACTCACCCAAGGTCACCCATGGCCAAGTGGAAACCAAAGGGTTTCCATTGTCAAGTGGGGAAGTGTTTTTTTTCCCTGTTATGGGAATGGGAAGGGGATGCTCATGTCTGCGCATGACTGAGAAAAAACAGATTTTATCACACACGAAAATGTCCTCAAAATGGCACCATTCCTTTCTGTGGCGCCAAGCCATCCCCATTCAGTGTTCGGGTGGGAAGACTTCCATCCGAGCAAAATGACACACCTCAGCACTGAATGAGCACAGCTTGGTGCCACAGAACAGAATGGCACCATTTTGAGGATGTTTTGGTGTGTGATAAAATCCGTTTTCTCTTACCAGTCTTTACATTACTTTCAAACAACACATCAAATTAACACATTATAGGCAGGTATTTGTAATGTGTTACTCGCAAAATCTGCTTTCTCAGACCTACTTGAAGATGTGGACCAACCTTTTTGAATGCAAAACATATGATTTTTTAAGTGGGTACAGTGATAATTAACTCAGAACTTTGAAAATCTTGAAGGTAATTCTGCATAGAGTGTGTTCACAACTTCACAACTCTTAGTGCATTTCACAGCCCACTTATGTTTGGTCACTGGACCTCATAAGACATCATGCAGAACACAACAGAGCAGTTGTGGGTAGAAAGATGGAGAGGCATCTGAGACTGTGAGCAGATCCACACATAGATAGAGCAAATGCATTCTGCAATAATGAGGAACCCAAATCCTACTTATTGACTCCATGTCCTCTGACTGTACCCTCTGACTGTACCCTGAGATGTTGCATTTGGGGCCAACAAAAATATGAAGGAGTTTTGACTATAACTGTAAATATCTTTAATAAGCTAGAAACAGGATTTTAATCTGATCTATTATCCCTGTCTATGTTCAACTCATATATTTTTTATAGTATTTTCTTTTAATATTTTTGGACAGGTACTCCTGTGTTTGATGTGTACCACAGAGAAATCTAAACATCCAAATAAATAAAAGTATTTTTAAAAAAACTGAGAAATTCATAGTTTGGGAAAAGAAGGTGAGTTGCCCATTGCTAGTTATATAACAAAATCTCTAGCAGTGATCACAAACCTTACACAACCACACAGCAAACACAACAAATACTCTTTTGTTGAGATTTTTTTTTATGAGACTACTACCAAAATGAAATCTACCCTGAGTGCTTAGAAAATGTAATATCCCTGCAATGATGCTACATCCCTTGAATGAAAATAGGAGAACTAAGTGCAATATATCAGAAACTCTCAATGCCCAATAAGGGAATGAGCCAAAGAAATTAGCATCTGTACATGTGGAGTATTAAACCTCACAGATAGATAAAAGGCTTTATCCATTAATCCCCATCTTCTTTCATCAAGATACAGTCTTAACAGCATGTATGGGAGGGAAGAATCAAAGGAAAGGAAAGAATGTCACTATTCATGCCAAGATATACACAGAACAACAAAATCCACAATCCCACCAGAAACAACTTTGAAGCATAGTAAAATTCAGTGAGATATTATAGTATGGAAATTCTCTTTTGCAAGCATCTTTGTATGTCTATAATTTCAAGTGATCTAAACTAATTCCTGTATCTTAAAAGAATGTTTTTTAAAACTGTAGAAACTGAGCTAGATTTTTAAATCTCGCATAAACTAAGGAAGAACCACCAATTTCCAGCTATATTTAGTCTCCAAAAAGCAATGACTCCTAACAAAAGCATTTTAGGGCAACAAACTGTACCTCTTGAGACCTTGGACTAGAGTACAGTTGGACCTTGGTGTCTGTGAGGAATCCATTCTGGACCCCCACCCTCCTGCAGATACCAAAAAATAATGGACCTCAAATCTCATTGTCCCTAATGTGAAGATTCATTACTGTGTATGGGATTAACAGGTCCTTTTTCTTGCTTTAGAGAAGAAATGATGCTCCTGAAAAAGCTGGCAAAAATGGCGTATAGGCCACAAGATTCCCATGCATTTCTTAAACCAAGGCGTCTTCTCACAATAAGCCCAGACTTGTCCAGCCATATGCCCTATATTGGATACTCTTTCCTAAATCAACTTGTTCTCTCAACTACAGCATAATTGCCAAGTTTCCAATATTCTATCCCCCCACCCTTAGGACTCTTCAGTCTGAAGTTGGCAAAGATACCCTCCTTGGCAGTGTCTTTTGCCAAGTGGGCAGCCAAAAATGCATTTATTTATTGCTATAGACATTCTACAGCTCAGCTGGAAGAAAAATGTGCAGTTTGTACAGACATATCCTAACTTTATTTCCTTACCTGTCATGTTGTATGCTTTATGTCTGCCTATAAATCTATTTTTGGTGAAATAAGCCTGTCCATAGATCTATTGGTGAAATATGGAGTAGTGGTTTGATTGCTGGACTATGATTCTGGATACCAGGGTTTGATTCTCTGTTTGGCCATGAAACCCATTGGGTGACCTTGGACAAGTTACATACTCTCAGCCTCAGGGGAAGGCAATGGCAAACCTCGTCTTAATCTTACCAATAAAACCCCATGTTGGAGATAACTTGAAGGCACACAACGACATATCATAATCTACATGGATTCTAATCATTTTAGAATCCAAAATGCATTTATTTATTGCTATAGACATTCTACAGCTCAGCTGGAGGAAAAATGTGAAGTTTGTACAGACATCTCCTAACTTTATTTCCTTACCTGTCATGTTGTATGCTTTTTGTCTGCTCGTAAATCTATTTTTTGGTGAAATAAGCCTGTCCATAGAGCTATTGGTGAAATATGGAGTAGTGGTTTGATTGCTGGGCTATGATTCTGGATGCCAAGGTTTGATTCTCTGTTTGGCCATGAAACCCATTGGGTGACCTTGGGCAAGTTACATACCCTCAGCCTCAGGGGAAGGCAATGGCAAAAAGTCCTTTGAATCTTACCAAGAAAACCCCATGTTGGAGATAACTTGAAGGCACACAACAACATATCATAATCTACATGGATTCTAATCATTCTATTCCATGTTAATACCTTGAAGCTGCTGAGAAAATATATGCTCTTGTGACCTGATATACTCACTCATAGAAGGCCTTCAACCTTCTAGATCAAGTGACAAGCTGAAGCCATCCTCATAATAAAGAGATTGCTGATAAGGAAGCATGTCTTAAATATTTTTTCAACTTGAAATTAAAATTCCACTGAGTGTAGTAAAATAATAATGATCTTTATAATTTTTTAAAGTAGAGGAATGAAGGAGTACACAATAAAGGAGACTCCATTTCCATCTGAATACAATTCTGTCTGCATCCATACAGGAAGCCTTTGAAATGTTAAAGTATTTCCACATGGAACAAATAAGATGATTGCTATTTACTCAAAGTATAAATATTTGCTTTTGATCTCTTATTGTAAAGAGAGAAAAATGATTTTCTTGCGAATGCTTAGATAATTTTATCAACATATGATAGTCCGTGCATTTCCATTTGTTAGGCATTTCTTTAAATCACACTTTGAATCATCTGATCTGAGGAAAAAATGTTTCTTTAGTTTAGGTTTCTCATATGCCTCCAATTAGCTACTATTCCATATTATATAACAGCAAAAAATAATTTTAAAAATGGCTGAGTAATTAAAGTGGCTGGTGTTTTCCTTTCATTTTTCTTTCCTTGTATTACTATTTTCATGTTTGAAGACTGGAAATTCTAGTTATAAACCAAGATTTGTCCTGTCAATATAAAATTTGGCAGGGAATTATTTGCCTGGTGAGAAAGAAAAATTGGCTAGGCTATAGATAAATCTGCTGAAGAATGATGGAAAACAATAATTCCAGTGCTTATTCTTATGTTAGCTTTTAGGTAGAAGGGTCTCCTGTGCTAACAGTTACTATGTCCACCAAAACTTATCTTGAGTATCTTCTTTTGTCAGCTCCAATTGTTTCTTTTTTTAAAAAAATCAAGATGATTGCTGGAAACTGCAAGGAATAAACAAATAAAGTCATGACAGTTATGGAGTAGGGTTGCTATGTTTCAGGGCCTGGCATTGAGTCTCCAGTTTTCACAAATCATCTCCAGGTAAGAGACAAGCTACTCTTTCATACAAGGCTAAATTGGAAGTATAATTTAAGGTCAATTCGAATGCAATCATGGGTTTTACGTTATTGCGAATTAACTCTTCGCATGCAAATTCGGGCAAGAGGGAAGCCAATTCGAATGCAATCATGGGTTTTACGTTATTGCGAATTAAAGCTTCGCATGCAAATTCGGGCAGGAGGGGGTTATTTTCGGGTAATGGGAAGTAATTCCGAACGGAGCAGGGGTTCTTCCGAATGGAGCAGGGGTTCATGTAAATTCGCTAAACAAGCGAATTTACATGAATCCGCATTGGCTCCATTCGGAGTTGGGAGAAATTCCTCCCGTTTGAAAGAGTCCACGGGTACAAATTCTCCAGTTCTGTAAGGGAAAGAAAAGGACCATGAACAAATTTCAGCAAGTCCAGCAGCCCAAAAGCTCCACAAAAAACTATTTAATTGATTTGTTGCTGCAACTTCCAAAGACTCTCCATGAGGTCTATGTATGTGTTTAATTACTATCGTCCTCCCCTCCTAGTTGCTGTTGTATCGGGGCTCATCCTCTGCTCTGGCTAGAAGCAAGTAGACTAGTGCAAATGCTTCTTGCCCTGTCTTCCTAAATTAGTGAGAAGATACAATCCCCTCATTTCACCTTGAGCTGGAAACAATCCCTTTAGCTAATATTTCTATCTCAATGTCCAAACTTGAAAATTTGTTCTTATTTTTTTTTATCTCTCTCTCTTTCTGTTTGAATGGCAAGCTGTAAGCAACTCTGGTTGATAATGCATAATGCATAATCCCTAGGTCTCAGGTTCTGGCTCAGAAAACATAGGGTCTGGGATGATCTGGCAACCCAAATTAATCCCTGGTTAATATTGGTGGCAGTTGCCCTGGTGGGAGGGGATTCTTAGAGCTGTTGCACAGAAGGGTAACTGTGGCACAGAAAGGTCCAAATTCTGGCCATGATGGGGACAAAGAGGAGGAATTGAAAGAGAGAGGAGGAGAGAAAACCCCATGTTGGAGATAACTTGAAGGCACACAACAACATATCATAATCTACGTGGGGCCAAAGACAAATCTCTCTGGGGATTCCCAGCAGACAATGAGCACCAGTTAGCAAACATTAATCCTTGTTTGCATATCCTCCCACCCTGAGGACTGCCATTAGCAACAGAATAATACATTTGCAAATTACTCCTTCCTTCCCAGGGTCATACAGGATATATATCTCCAATCATTTTCCAGGCTATCATTCTCTGAAGATGCCAGTCACAGATGCTGGCGAAATGTCAGAAAGGAACTCTTCTACAACATGGCCACATACCCCAAAGGCTCCACAAAAAACTACAAATCTCTCTATTCCCTGTATGTAAAATCACTAAAATATATGAAACCTTTAAATGTGCTTTGTCTAAATGTGTAGTCCATACTGTGACTTCAGTTGTAATGAAATCTCTCTTACTTCCTCAGGTAATCTGTGGATCTTTCACACTATAATTATAATGCTATGATTCCACTTTAACTGCCAAGTTTTTATCCTATGAAATCCTTGGTTTTGCAGTGAAGAGAGGGGTATCTAAAATTCTCAACCAGGGAGGATTCTTAACCCCAAACTACAAACCCCAATATTTGATAGGATGCAGACATGGCAGTCAAAGTGGAATCGTAATGTTATAGCTGTGTAGTGTGAAAAGGCTCCTGCTCTGTACGTGTTCTGAAATCTCTGTTGTGGTTTCACTTTTTTGCAGTTCCTGATTTCTTTGACTTTCTTGATTGATCTCAGCTACCTATGTTTCAATCTCTTTGCCACTGATTAATTTGCTCCTAAATATTTGATGATAGTGGGACACCATTGTTTAATTCTCAAAGAGCATTTTTTAAAAATTTTTGCCTAAGAGCAACCATTAAAAGAGAAGACAGTCCCTGGCTGTAAGGTCACAATCTAATAGATATGCTACAAACAACACTGGCTTGCATTATATACTACTGTTCAATTATTGAACAATTGAATGACATATGATGAACCTTCAAAAATACAGGAATTTTTGTTGTTGTTATTCTTACGTGCTTTAAAGTTGACTCCGACTTATGGCGACTTTCTCCCAGGTTTTCTTGGCAAGAGGAGATTTGCCATTGCCTTCCTCTTAGGCTGAGAGAGTGTGACTTGCCCACAGTCACTCAATGGGTTTTATGCCTGAGTGGGATTCAAACCCTGGTGTTCTGAATTCCTGGTCCAACACTCAAACCCCTGCACAAAGCTGGCAACATTGTATATCAGAATAATATACAATTTTTAAAATAAAAGAAAAAAGGATGAAAGCAAAATCTCTATAATTATTTATTAAAATAATTTAATAATTATTCACTTCCTTCAAGTAAAGTGATCCTGAGCAGCTAACAACAGCTACCTTTAAACCAACCTTCCCCAAATTAGGTTCTTCACATGTGTTGGATGGCAAGTCCTATCATACCCATAGAGTATAAGCACTGGTCAAGCTGGCTAGGAATGATGACAGATATTATCCAACATATTCCATGCTGGGGAATATGTAAGGACTGAAGAAAGAGAAGTAATAATAATAAACCTCCATCAGAACATATGAGCCACAGAGTGCAACAGCAACAAACAAGTTGTACAGCTGTTTTTCACATAGCATTAATACCAGCAGCCTCCATAATTCATAATTTCTGTGCCTCTTCTCCATATGCAAATATCTAAGCACTTTAAATCTTCTTTATCCTCAAGGGGTTTTGGTCCTAGAAAGTTTGTACTTTTCTGTAAGTACGGATAGACAGATGCACAGACACACACTGTTCCCTTAAAGATTTATTGCTGGAATACAAGCTGTTCAGATAAATTGTACTGAGTCCAGAACACAACAAATTGTGGAAAAATGAAGAATACATGGACACATAACACTGCAAATTGGCCTACCATTAATGGTCTCTATCACACCAGTGCCCCTTCACAGGCCCTCTTCAGCACACTGATGGGGACAGATTTATTTTCCTTGCCTTTCTGCCAGAATAACAAAAATAGCAGTGAGCAAAATGTTTTTGTTGCTGTCAAGAAATGGGGTTAGGGAGGTGGATGGAGAGGCCAACGAATGAGTATGTCCAAAGCATATCCTTGTCCTGAATCTTGATTAGAGGACTACAAGAAAAAATAATCAACAAATATAAAATTGCCTAGGCAAAACTGATTGCTTTTCTTCCCCAACTTCATCAGATGATCTCAGGGAACTCTAATCAGTGTATTGCCTAATAAATCCCGACAGAGAGATAGAGGGAAAAAGAGAGAGGACCATTTCAGTTCCCCATCCTATGCTGAAGCTGTAATGTGATTAGGGGATAGACTGGTCCCAAGCTGGCACTGAGATGTTTTTACATTACAGTAAGACTTGTATTTCTCTCACCACATTCTCCAAGATCAAACCAAGCTAAATCTGTCCTAGGACGTTATTAGACGATGGAAACAGGAAGTATAATCCAATAGCAATCTGAACGCAATCATGGGGTTTCACATTATTGCGTATGAGTGTATCTCATGCAATTCTGGGCAATGGGAAGTCATTCCAAACACAATCGTGGGGTTTCACGTTATTGTGTATTAGAGTATCTCACTCAATTTCGGGCAATGGGAAGTCATTCTGAATGCATTCCGAACGCAATACATGTAAATTAGCTAAACTAGCGAATTCATGTAATTGCAAATTGGCTCCATTTGCAATTGAGAGAAATTCCTCCCGTCTGATAACGTTACTAGGGTTAGGACAGAAGACAAATGGCAACAGGAGAAAGAAAGGCACTTTTTTCACATCTCTGTCCCCCACTTGCTTTCCATATCATCTTGCCCACTGAAGAAGTGTTGAGATTATTCCAGAGAGGCCTGGAGGAGAAGAAACTCACACCAGACTTTCTGGTGGTTGTGCAGTGGTTGTGCAGTGGAAACAGGGCTTTCAGGGTAAAAACCCTAGAGATTTATTTTTTTTAAGGAGAGATAATAACATCATCCAACAATGTACCTTGGATTCTCCTGTCTTCTCTGAAGAGTAGATGCAGGGGTAATGGATATTCTCCGTAACTGTTTAACCTTGTTGGAATTCACAGTAATTGGGCTGGCTTGATGTTGAATGGACAAAACTTATGAGCTTTTCCAAAGACTGGCTTCCAGTGGAGATGAATAGTGTTAGATAGCATTCCCAGTCCACAGGGCCTGGAATCTGTTTTCCAGTCTTTGGCACAAGATGCAATCTCAGGGTGAAAATACTGCCTTGAAAATTATATATATGCTAACTATATGGCTGCTTGGACTGACTACTGTGGTCTGTTTTCTGTTCAATGCACAGTTTGTAAAACTTTCTTTGGCTGGTCTATGAAGTCCAACCAAAGATTGCAAAGATATTGAGCACAGAGATAGAAAAGTGTGTTTTTTCTGTTTAATATAGGGTTTGGAAAATGCAATTTTCAACCAGAAGAATGTTTTCTCATATGATAGACTTAGCTTTTACCATTTGAATTGCATCCTTTGAGCAACTATGGCTGATGTTTTAATATATCGTGCTCCATGACTAGGGCCAGCCTTCTGTAACACGAGGAAGAGGTTGCACTTTTTGAGTCCCTAGGTCTTGGATTTCATAGATTAGTAGAATCATAGAGCTGGAAAAGACCACAAGGGCCATCCAGTCCACCCTGTGCCATACAGGAACACAGTATCAAAGCACCCTTGACAGATGGCCATCGATTCTATGTTTAAAAACCTCCAAAGAATGAGACTCTGCCACATTCTGAGGGAGTGTATTCCACTCTCCTCTCATGGCCTGGGAACTTCTGTTTTTGTTGTTGTTGTTGTTTTAATTACAAGACATACAGTCCTGCAAACACACTATACAAACAACACAAAACATATGATCACATACAAACTTACAACATATAATTAACACAAAAGATTGAACAAGAATACTACTATAATTGAATTTCTAACCAATACTTCCAGGATATCTTTCTTATCGATTTCTCCTCTACTCTTTTTTAAGTCCCCTAGATACAGTCACAAAGTCTTAAATTTCTATTATATATTTACAAATTTTTCAAATAGCCCTATATTACATATTAACATGTAGCTTTAGGAGTCATTTATAATACTAGCAACTTGTTTTATAATGATCAAAGGAAAAAAAGAGCAATCCTTCTAACAGTGTTGAATTCTCTAAATCAATGAAGGGAAAATGAAGAAGAGAAAAGAATTAAGAACTGCACATCAATTTGTTTTCTCTAAAAACTCTAACCTTTTCCCCATCTTCCTTTGTTTTTATCTTTCATTAGAGCTGTAAGGGAGCCCATTTCCATTGCCAGTCTTCTTCAGATGGTAAGTATGATTTTTTTCCAAATTTTTGCAAAAATTATTCTGATGGCCTGGGATCTTCTGATCTGACAACTATACAAGTTTAAAGTAAAGGAGCATCATATTAACTTATGTGTTTGTGTAATGTATGAAGTGTATGAGTTGTATGTACCGTGTTTCTCCGAAAATAAGACAGTGTCTTATATTAATTTTTGCTCCCAAAGATGCGCTAGGTCTTATTTTCAGAGGATGTCTTATTTTTCCAGGAAGATGAATTCACATTTATTGTTGAACAAAAAAATATTGAACATTTATTATATACTGCATATACAATTATATACAAAAGCTTTGCTAGGTCTGACTTTTGGGGGAGGCCTTATATTTAGCAATTCAGCAAAACCTTTACTAGGTCTTATTTTTTAGGGATGTCTTATTTTCGGGGAAACAGGGTATGTATTCAATGTATGAATTGGTTTGGCCCAGTTGGTGGGGAAACCATAAGAAAGGGGCTGTAATTTCTGGTTGAATTAAGGAGGAGAGGGAGAGCTGAAGCTGGAGAGGTGCTCTGCAGCTGCCAAGGCTAAGTAGCAAGGAAAGCCTTTTCACTTTGAATAGGTAGTTGTATCTTCAGTTGTGTATCTAGGGGGCAACAAAGGGGTAATTGCTGTTTTGTACTTGCTTACGATGCCAAAATCCAGATAAGAGTGGTAATTTTATTGATCAACCAAAATGCACAAAATGCATCATGTAAGCTTTCAAAGACAGGCAAAAGATGTTTTAAAATCATACAGGAGAATAAAAGTGATGATGGTAGAGTCACAGGCCTTCATTTTGTATCAGATGTTATTTCTGTTGCTTCTGTGTCATATTTTTATTTAGGGCTTTCACCAAAGGTTGCAGTAAGAGCGAGCAGCACAGACAGAAGAGTCGTGCAATCAAGTCCTGCATTGACAACTAATTGGATGCATGGCACTTTGGGGGCAGTGCATATGTGTCGGATTTAATATATAATTTCTTGTAGTGTTGGATTGAGAGAGGGAGAGAGATGTAAAGTGCAATTGTGTTTGCAGCATTCAATTACAGTTGGCCACATAGAACCCAGAAAGAAGTAAGTGCGTCCTATATCACTGCTTGCATATTACAGCTTGGACAAATTACCTTTCTGGCCTACAGCACCCAGAAATCCACTGGAAGCTGTAATCAAAGTAAGTTTTCCAAGGTCTGCTACCAGATGTTCTAAAACCAGCATTAAAATGAGGAAAAGAATTGTTTCCTCACTTATACACTGTGATAATTTCCTCTCATTGCAGCTTCCTGGGTGGCCTTGTACCATTTGGGAAGAGTGAAAATCATACCCTGTGTGTCCTCTAGAATTCATAATGTAGGGGACACATTTTTAGTTTGCTTGAAAAGTCATTTGTTTTACCTCCACTCACCAGAATGTATCCCATGCTCCAGTGTTCAGAGAGTTATTTTTATATGTTATCATACCCTTGTGTGAACTTTCAGTTTACTCAAGGATCCATCCAGGACATAAGTGAAAGATCTATACAGTCTGAAGAGAAACCGGGCAGAAATAGCTTGGTTGGCTCCCAGAGGGCATGGACGGTAGTATCTACAGCTGCAGTTTCCAGCAATGAGAGCTGTCTCTTCAGCCCCCACAGTTTCTACTCTGTCCAAGTTAATCTTTCGACAAGTTTTTGAATCAGTAGATTATAAATTATATTGGCTACAATCCCAAGATTTTCATGTGATTTCTCCCTACTCTTCTCCGCTTTTCCATTTACGGCCTGGAACAGCTTGCACAATTGTGCCATACTGAGAGCTGCTTCTTGGAAGTTGATGACTAAAGCCCTGATTGCACAGAAACTTGCAACTTCAGGACCATGACCTCTGACTTTACAGTGGTGATCATCCTGCAGTCCATCCTTTCGTGGCATTGAACTTAGATCAGCCACTTACACCAACAACCACTCACTGGCCCTGGCAAATACCTACATATGCACGCATACACACACACAACAGTGATGTTTCTACAGAATAAATTTCAGTTCAGCTTGGCTATAGCGAGCTCATGGGAAAATATTACAGATTGAAACGGTATAGGCTGCTACTTTGTTAAGTGCATACCTCACATATGCCTGACTGGCAGTATAGCCATCCCTAGGAAGCTGCAAAGTGCTTAGACTGGATAGATAAAATCTCAGAGGACAGCTGGGGCCACAGTGCACTTATGACCCTACGTTTACAGCAGGGATTTTTTTTTAGAATGATCAAATCTGCTCACTTAAAAGACAAAAGCAGAAGAAAAAATTGCTAATGGAAGAGGCTGAAGTCCATGGCAGAAGCACATATTTTAATACAAAAGAACCCTGGTTCAGGTTCTTGAAATCTCCTGATAAAAGATCAAGTAAGCAGATGGTATGAAAGACCTCTCTGTCTGTGAACCTGGAAGGCATTTCCAGTGAGAATAGACTATACTAAGTTAAATGGGCCAGCATGCTGCATCAGTACAGCAGCTTCATAACATATCAGCTGATGTTTCCTAGCCATAACTGTGTTGGGGATAGAATAGGACTGCAGGAAAGCCATACCCAGATGGGTCATTTGGGACAGTCAAATACACATACACTATTTTCAGTTTTAATTGTACTGTAGTCACAGTGCAAAAAAAGAGCATGTGGGGACAGGCCAGGATTCAAAGCTGGTAGTGTCCAAGACTGCTTAGATACTGCTTTAATGTATAAGTACTTGATATGGTAAAGATTTATTTTATTTCATTTTATTGTATTTATGGTATTTATACCCCACTCTTCAGCCCTAAAGGCTATCAGAGCATCTTACAATTATTATTTTTAATTAGACGGTTATTTTACAGATGATGGAATGTAGATTTCCTAACACTTCAGCCAAGTTTGCATTTATGCCAGGTGGCCAATTAACATTAGGAAGAACGTCCTGATCCTAAGAGCTGTTTGGCAGAGGACTGGACTGCCTAAAGGTGGTGGAGATACTGCAAGTTTTTAAACAGAGGTTAGACAGCCACCTCTCTGGGATATTTTGGCTATATAGTCTTAAATGGACAGAGCACTACAGTAGATAGCTCTTAGGGTGCCTTCTAATTCTGTGGTAGCAGGAAAATCAAAGGTAAGCTGCTGCCATCAGCTCAAATAAACTGAATGATTCACTCTGAAAAAGGGGAGAAATACATAAAATATGGTCCCAAACACACTGCAGAAATAAACTCGATTGTGACCATTTTAACTGCCCTGGCTCAGTGCCAGGGAATCCTGGGAATTTCAGTTTATTGTGGCACTAGAGCTCTCTGACAGAGAAGGCTAAATGTCTTACAAAACTACAGTTCCCAGAATTCCCTAACATTGAGCCAGGGCAGTTAAGGTGGTTTCAAAATGGATTATTTCTGCAGTGTGTTTTGGATCCTGAATGATGGCTTGTTGTTGTTGTTATCAGTTATTATCTCCCTTAAAAAATTTACACACAATATAACATTGGAAATGCTTTTTTACAGAAAAAAGTAAAATGATCTCAGGCCAGTAAAGAGGCATGTTTATTCTCATTCCAGACTGTCATCCAAGTAGTTTACAAATGTCAAGGAGAGAAGGCTGAATTTGACATCAGTTTGAACCACAGCCCACAGCTGGAGAGAGCAAGTAAAACTTTGTAGTTAGGAACAAAGGGTTGTGGTTCAGGCTGACACTAGTATTCTGTTAATCACAGAACACTATTGAGCTCATTAATATAGATGAGAGTTCATAAAAATATGATGAAGAGTATGCAAAGTATTTCAGATAAAATAACTATGTCTGATTTTTAGCTTTAGCTAAGAGCTTTTCAAATGGGCTGTGAAATGTCTAGAAAAAAATCCACATTGGGTTCTGATTGGTGATCTCCGAAATGTATGAATTATGTCCAGATTCAAATAAATATACAGCAATAAAAAAGTTGTATCCTTCCACCACCAGGTCAGTGTTGCATAACAAAAAAAATATTTGAGTGCACTCACAAGATGCATCAGAATCTTGAAGTGTATTTAAGTCAAAGATATGTTCAAATGTTGCTCTTTTTAGACAGTGTGCTTGCTAAATATATAATTAAAGTAAATTTGGCCAGCAAATGCAGCATTTCTTTTACAGAGACAAAAATTACTATATATTTTTTTTTAAAAAAATTAGTTTCATAATATAAAACAACCTTGCCACCAAGAATCATCTTCATATGTACATTCTTCTATTTCAAATTATTTCTTTATGTTACACAAGATTTGCAGTCCACATTTTTATTCTTAGCACTTCCTTAATTTATCTCTCCAATTGATAAATCTACTTTCTTCAATTCAAAAATTACTATCTTGAGCCATAATGTATCTGAAAGTAAACATGGAACTGGACTGCATAGGCCAAAAACTACACAAGAAGTGGTGTGTGTGTGGGTGCATGCATAACACTCAAAAAGTGCAACCTGAAATATAACCTATATGGATCCTGGAACATACAGGTTGAGCTCTGAATGCTATAACATCAGTAACAGTTTATTCTAGGAATTAGGATGATTAAGAAAAAGTGAGAAATATAACACTTTGTGCAGAATGTTGATTTTCCCCCTCCTTTTTACACATAATATCTCCCCTTGAACAAAGATTTGTAAATCTTTAAATCTTAAAACATTAAAAACACTAAAATTCATTAAAAAGCTATATACACATTTTAAAATTTTGATTTGAGCACCCTAGTTTATATATGTCATTATATTCAATCCACGTGCCTGCCCCCTCCCCCCCCCACCCATTTGTGCACGCCACACATATAATCCAGAAAATTCCTGGCATACGGCATAGTGCTTCATTCACCAATGGCTTTCCATATCTCATGGATGCAATTGCATCAGGGTCAGATTCTGCCACAATGCTCCTGCAACAGGCTGTATGCATGACGTTTATATTCAACACACACACACACACACACACACACACGCTCCGGAAATGACCAAATGTTTACTTCTAATTTCCTTTGGTCAATTTCTAGCTCATTTGGATCTTAGGGATGTTTGGGTGACAGTTGTTCAATGCCCCCAAATTAAATGTGGGAGTTGAGGTTTTGAGCGGCTCAGCAAGAATTGGGGTGAAAAAGGAGTGGAGACACATAGGGACTATAGGCTACAGTTCCCCAACCTGTGGCACAGTGAAATAGTCAAGAAGCACATACATTTCCAAGACTCTGGAGTGGCCTACACTGACCAAAAAAATCCCTCCCCATCCCCCCATACATATTTTGCAGATCTCCACACAAGGAAATGGTGAGGGTTTTGGGGTCATGAGTTCTTCACACAAGCAAGCAAGTGAATGATCACAGGAGGGAGAAGAAACGTGCATGCTCCACTCACTAAAATAAAAGCAAAGCTGACACTATGTTGATCAGGTATGGGGGAAGTACAAAAAGTAACAATACATGTGACACTTGGTGAAGGGGGAAGAATTGGAAGGGAGTAGCCTGATCTAACCCCCCACCACTGATCTCATGGCTGAACATGCAAAGAAATAAGATGGCAGCACATGCCAGGTTGGCCAGACTCAACTAGTTCTGCCCACCAAATATTCCTCCCACCCCAGCCCCATAATAAAGCTGCCTTGCAGTGCTGGCCACATAAAAGAAAATCCAGATTTTTAGAAGATGTCCAGGGTAACATCAGATTAAAACCCTCTGAAACATATTCCTTGTGAATTGGAAGCAACTTCCCAGTGAACTGTCAAAAACATTGTGTGCCCTGCTTGTGGCTGCTGCAAGGTGAGGCCAATTTTTTTCGTCTGTGTAGAAAAGTCTCTAGAGGTTTTCCCTGAGAAGAATTTGAGTCCTGCTAGGTTGTTAGTGAATCCAGACATGCCATGCTAATAGAGACATTGTCCACAGCACATTTGTATTGGTGTCATTTTTTAGGATGACAAGCTGTTTGTAAGGAAGAGGGATGACATGTGGATAAGGAAGTACAGAACTTGGAATAGCTACTGTAGCTATAATATCCCAGCATTTTACATTTCACTCAGCTGTGCCCTGCTGGCATTTCCCAAGCACCCTAGCCTGAAATGACAAACTATGTATGATAATGGGGGAGAGCATTAATTCATTCCTACCTCTTTGTTTGTTTATCACATAGGAGCAATTTGGACTGAGGACTCAGAGGGCAACCTGGATGGAGACCATAACATTGGTGGATTGGATTAAACCTTTTCCGTAGTGATAATTTCTGTCCCCATAAGTAGCAATAGCAAGTACATTTCTATACCACTCATCAGTGCACTTAAGCACTCTCTAAGTGGTTTACAATGTGTCAACTAATTGCCCCAACAAGCAGGGTACTTATTTTAGTGACCTCAGAAGGATGTCAAGCTGAGTCGACCCTGAGACCCTGGATGGTATTGAACTCACAACCTTGCGGTTTATTAATGAGTGGCCGCAGTACAGGCATTTAACCACTGCACCACCAGGGCTCTTAAGTAGCATTGGAAAAGTTATATTTTTAACACCTCCTAGGGTCCAGTGCAATATTGGCTGGAAGATTCTGGGAGTTCCAAACTTCCCTCAAAACTTCTATTTGCTCTAGAAAGAATGAGAAAATGCTCACACAGTTTTCCTATCACAATGTGTAAGTTAATTCCCCCCCCCCCCAACCATCAGGGTATTTATTTTAGTGACCTCGGAAGGATGTCAGGCTAGTTGACCCTGGGGGGAGGAAGAGCGGAAAATTAATGCAGCAACATTCCCCCGATATAACTATTTTGATATGAAATATGGTTGCTAGGTGAATTTTTAAAAAAAGCAAAAACAAAGATATATTCATGCATCTACATTATAGCCTCTCTTTTAACCAAAAAATTCTCTACTAGGAAGTAAATCTTGTCACTCAGAACTTCCATCAACTCATAAATGCATTCTGGATCACAGTGTAAAAGTGGGAGTCTTGAAGGAAGACAGAATTTCAGATCATTCTGTTAATGAGCAAATTACATAACCATTAAGATAGCAAATAAAACTGCCTTGAATCTTGGCTGGTCCCGCAGGACACTCTGCTCTTTCCAAAACCACAGGCTTTAGTTGGAAATAAGCAGCTAGTAAAAATCGAAAACATCTCTAGGGAAAACCTTGGCTGTCATCCTTTTCTCCAGATTCCTGGGAAATTTTCTCCTCAGTATCAGTCCAGACATGCAGAATAGTGGGCCAGAAGTCTTCCAAGAATGAGAAATGAAATAGGTAAGAAGTGAGCCTTTCTGCACTTTCTGATGTAGCACTGGAAAGCTTACACCAAACAACATAATTTTTGTATAAAAGGCCTGGGAATAATGTGGCACTCAAAATCTTTTTTTGTGAGGGGGTCTCGAACAGATCTCCCATGAAAAAGAGGGGGCGAGTGTATTTTAATGATTGAGATGCATATCTCCTAACTTTTATCCCCATATGAAAAATTAACTAACAACACTGACCTTTACTTTAGCCATGCTGTTTCCAAGATAGCAGAGCCTTCAAGTGTGGTGGTGGACAACGTCCCAGTATTGTATAAAATTCAACATCCAGTCCTGTTTGTTTCTGTGCACAAAATGCATGTGTATATATGTGCCCATCATGATTACCTTGGGCAGGAAAAAGATATCAGGCTGACCCTGCAAGACTGCATTCTTTCCTTTTAAAATCATAAGCTGGTTTAGGTGGTGCAAAGGACTGAGGTCTCATCCTGACTAGCCAAAAGCCACCTTTCCTTGTATCTTTCTCATGAATTTCTGGGACAACCCTTTAACTTTTAAATCCATGGTAAAGTTTTTATGTCCCAGGAGTTTCTAATATAGACAAGAATCAATCCCCATTTCTATGTCTATGGTCTCAGCTCTTCTTGTACTTCTGGGCATTCCCACTGATGATGCATTGAATGTGGGGAGGGAGAGCAGAGGTTTTGACCTGTGCCATTCAGTTTTCCACTGGCCTTTATTTCCTCATTACATTTCCAGTTACCAGACTGAATATTTCTTCTTTTCCTTCTTTTCCCCTTTCTTTTACATTTCTAGTGCTATACACTAAGACATGAAAAAATATACTAGATAGATAATGCAGATACTTCAGGGATGAACACGTGTGAAGAGATGACTTTAATGGAAGGGATGATATGGAAAGAAAGAAATCCCATCTACCCCAAACAAGAAAAAAAAGAACTATAGTCCCTTGCTATCTACAAGGGATCCGTTCCAGACACCACCACCCTGTGGATAGCAAAAAACATGGGACCTTAAGTTCCATTCTTTTCCATGGGCTCATGGCTATTCATGCGGCTGCACGCATGCATATCCATTTAAAAAGCCAGGGCTTACTGTCCACAGAAGCTCAGATCTGCAGATGAGGAACCCATGGTTGGCATGGGCGCACTGTACTGTAAGATACCGCAGTAAATTTAGCACATGACTGGACATGGGAGCAGGAACAATAGTAACAAGGTATGAAATCCAGAAACAGAATAATTCACAATTTACCTGAATTATTGGCTCAACTGAAGGAACCCTGAAAGAACCTTCTTTCATGCCAGGCCATGCTATGGTATACTGTGTTGCTGTTTTTAGCAAATGGCAGAACTGGAGCAAAGCAGGGATGGGATTTTCACCCAGACACTACCTGCAGGAAGAAATATTCAATTTCCATTCCCTGTGTCCTCCAGTCCCAATGAAAACCATCCTCCATCTCCTTCCCTCGCTCCACACATACACTATAACACTCCACCCCTCCAAAAGAAACCCCTAATATGAATTCTAATACTTTGTTTAGTATAACTTTTGGCTTGGACCTGTGGTCCTGTTACATATTGTGTTAAACATATTATTTGTGTTTCTGTGCCTGTTTCTTGTTTTAAAGCAATTGCCAGGACGGAATTGAGATCAGATTGCAGCAAGCTGGGAGAAAGGTTTAGCTTCTTCTTCCCATGCTGTGGTCCTAATGAAAATCCTCATTACTCATTTTGCTGTTTGATATGGGATGGAGGCCATCACTTAAGCAAATGCCAGCATTGTTCCTGGAATGAATGCAAAAGAATGAGGGAGAAAGAAATGTATCAGAGGAAATTGCTACAAAAATAAATGTATTGGGGGAAATAATGTGCATGGTTTTTTGTGTGAACCTTACAAATGCACAAGCTGGTGAGAAAGCAAAACAGAGTCAGCTATCAGGATCCCTGGTGGCACTGTGGTTAAAGGGTCCTAATCTGGGAATGGAGGTGTGTCAACCAGTTCTGGATGGAATTACACTCCCCCCGAAGGACTGTGTTCGCAGCTTGGGAGCGCTCCTGGATCCGTCTCTCCAAATATCAGCCCAGGTAGATGTGACGGTCAGGAGTGCTTACTATCAGCTTTGGCTGATTCGCCAGCTGTGCCCCTTCATAGATCTGGAGGACCTAAAGATAGTGGTGCATGTGCTGGTAACCTCAAGGTTAGACTTCTGCAATGCGCTTTACATTGGGCTACCTTTGTGCCAAGTTTGGAAACTTCACTTGGTTCAAAATATGATTACAGGAACATCCATGAGTTAACATATTACACCCATACTCAAGTCACTCCATTGACTGCCAATTAGTTTCCAGGCTCTTAATGAGAACTTTATCGCATGCACTTCCTTAACCGTTTTAAGGACAGGGAACGGGACTCGCATGGGCGTGTGGGAATGGATTTTACTGCACATGCAAGCATCCACCAAGAGGCCCCGTTCCGGCACCCGTCCCTGTCCCGTGACGCGAAGCGTTATATGTGCTGCTTGGAAGACTTCCGTGCAGCAAAAATGGTGCCCGCCGGCACTGAACATGGACGACTTGGGGACGGGTGCCAGAAGAGGGCCTCTTGGTGGACGCTTGCATGTAAAATCCATTCCCGTGCGCCCCCGCGAGTCCCGTTCCCGTCCTTAACACAGTTAAGGAAGTGCATGTGATAAAGTCCTCAGCCTGATGTTGAAAAACTAATATCCCTGCACCAAGCATATTCATCCCCACTAAAACTATCAAGGCAATGTTTTACAGATAAGATATAAATTTATTTTTCAAATTAATAAAAATATTGAGTAAATTATTTTACAAAGTTAAGTTTTATTTGTGAAATACATACGCTTGTTTACCTTTATAGTGCTAGACTGGTTATTTTAAATTTGTAGTAGAACAATAGTTATCAAGATATAGGCATGGTGGGGTGCTGGGGTTGCCAAAATGCCTGAAAATGTTTGGAGACCACTGATTTATAATATGTAGGATCCTCCAGGGGGGAAATGTGTCAGAAAATTGTGGTATTTGTTGCTGCAGCTTTTGGGTTGTTTTTTTTAATGTCTAAATCAGGGGTTCCCAACCTTTTGAACTCACAGAGCCCTTTTTAGAATCAATTTCTATGGCGGAGCTCCTAAGAGGCCTACCCTATGTCTTACAAGTTAATGATGGTTAGAAGTACTGTTACTTTTTGTTTCTTATTCTTAAATTTCATTAAATTTTTATTTCTTTCATTTTCCTGGAGCAGCCACAGAGCACCTGGGAAGTGCAGGCGGAGCCCTAAGGGCTCCTCAGAGCACAGGTTAGGAACTTCTGGTCTCAATTATGTTTCTGTTGTACCAATTTTCTGCCAATTCCAAGCACCAGCTGTAATATTATATTCCCACCCTTCAGTGTGTGTCTGTGTGTTTTTTACAAAAATTCTGAGACATATCAGAACAAAAATGTCTCCTTTTCTGTTCCTTTCTTTTTTAAAAAAAAAAAATCTTAATTATAGTACTTCAATGCCTCAATAAAATGGCACTTTTCATTGTAAGACTATAATCTCTTTTTTTAATGATAGAACTAGTGAACACAGAGGTAACAATAACCAGAAAGGCCCAGAAAAACACAAGGAGCTATACTGCAAGAACTCGTGCCTCTTTAGACCAGTTTGGAAGAGCCCTGAATCCAGCAGTATGGAGCAAAGCAGATGGGTGTGTGGCCTCAGGCTGCTCCAGCTGTGATCTCACTGGGACCATCGTGACTGCATTGCCCACTTCCAAAGTGGGCTGCTGCTGAGGTCCCAAATCAGCCACCACTATGAGCCAGATTATTCCCACTTTTTTTGATCCGACCCTAAGGACCCACAGCAGCCAGAAGCCACTTTATCTGGTCCGTGTGTTTCGGGCCTATAACACCGTGTGCATGTAACATAACCATTCGGCCACATAGCAAGTAACAAGAAAAGAAGCTCTACAACCTTTAAATGTGTTTTGCATCAAAATTCCATCACTCATTTCCCTGAAATTTGGAAAGGTTCATCACATCAGAATAGGCTACAATGCCTGAAAAATTCATCAATTTCTCCCAGAACAAGTGAAACTGTTCTCATTATAGTCAATGAGGAAATTATATGAGGCTCTGGAAAATGAAATAAGGTGTTGCTTCAGTTATGAAGTGGAGCATGATGCCAGTCTGTGGCTTTGAACGGAACCAGCCTCCTGTTCAAATATGAATTAATGAGGCAGGCACCAAAACAAAAAGAGTATTTTTTGTGCACAGCCCTAAAAGAGTGGGAAACAGGAAATGTATCTTTATTTTACTTGTTTACTTTGTACAAGTAAAGAATCCCTGTAATAATTAATTCCAAAACTCTAAGAAAGTTTTTATATCATGTAATAGGCTAGGCCTGTCCCAAACTTCATAAGGATTTCTATATTTTATAGCAAATGCTTACACATGTCACAGAACATTGACAAAAAGCACAGATATATTTAATTAACAAAGTATTTTTAAGCAAGAAAATAGCCTTTCAGGCTTTCTCAAAAATGAATAACATGTATGAAAAAAGATCAGATCTTACCATTACAATTATTAGGATATGTCTAAAACAGGCTGCTGGCATAAAGAAATGGAAAAAGCCAATATGTCCTGGTTTGATGCCAAGTTAGTTTTGTTGAGACAAATAAACTTTTGATAAGTGGAAAAGCTATATCCCTCAACAGGTATTCCAATCTGTAAAGATATCGGTTGTTGTTCACAAACAGATTGGAGCATCAGCCCAGAACATAGAAAACTACTTTTTGGACTACAGCTCCCAGCATCCTCCAGCCACATGGCCACTAAATTCAAAGGCATCCTTCCCCAACCTCTCCAGATGTTAGACCACTGCTCTTGTCATCCTGAACCAGCATGGACCATGACCATGCCGCCTAGAGATGATGGGTGTTGTGGCACAATACATCTGGAAAGTGCCAGATTGGATAAGGTTAAGCAAAGTAATTTACCAAGTAATGCTTTCAAGAAAAGGAGAGGACACAGTAAAGACATCATCATTATTATCATTGTCATCATCATTTATTTATCTAGCACCATCAATTTACATAGTGCAACAACCAAAAACAGTGGGTCCTGCCAGAGGCAGGCAATCTAAAGTACATACATGCATACACACACACAGAGAGAGAGAAGGAATGAATAACAGAATAAAATCATACAATACAGTTATAAACAAATTATCTGGATAGAAAACAAAAATATAATGTAATATAAAACAAACTAACCAATACGTCTAATCAAATACACAGGTTTATAAAACAACATCAAACTAATAATAATAATAATAATAATAATAATTTATTTATAGCCCACCTCTCCCAAAAGGATCAAAGCGGGTAGCAACAATAAAATACATCAATAACATATACAATATATACATAAATAAATTACATAATTCCCTTACCCCCAATTATAAAACTAAACAACAGCATTATAAAATAAGATTAAGATTAATTAAAAGACATAATTAAAACAAGGCATCTTGGGGCAGACAAGGGCAAACCATATCAATATAACAGGATGGTCAGTCAGGGAAGGCCTGACAGAAGAGATCCGTCTTGACAGCCTTCTTAAAGGCATCAAGAGTAGTGATAAAACAGATCTCTTCCGGCAGGCCATTCCATAATTTAGGAGCGGCAGTTGAAGTTTGGCTGCAGCAGGTTTTTCCCAGAGGACCTGAGTGTGCAAGGGTGGATTATAAGGAGGAAGGCACTTCCACAAGTAAACTGGACCTACGCCATGAAGGATTTTAAAGGTTATTGCCAACAGCTTGTGCTGTGACCAGAAACTAACTGGCAGCCAATGAAGAGATTTTAAGATTGGTGTTATGTTGTCACCTCTAGATTTTCTGGCAACCAGTCTGGCTGCCATATTTTGAATCAATTAAAGTTTCTGAACTAGGCACAAGGGTTGCCCCATGTAGAGCACATTACAGAAGTTGAGTCGAGAGGATACCAGTGTATATACTACCATTTCTAGGTCTACCGGCTCCAGGAAGGGTCGTAGCTAGCATATCAGCCGATGCTGATAACAAGCACTCCTTGCTGTCACATCTATCTGGGCTGACAACTGAAGTGACAAATCCAGGAGCATTCCCAAGCTGTGAACGCAGTCCTTTAGGGGAAGTGTGATCCCATCCAAAACCGGTTGACATACCTCCATACCCGGATTAGGGCTCCCTATAATGAGGACCTCTGTCTTATCTAGATTCAGTTTTAGTCTGTTTTTCTTTTTCCAGTCCATTACCGCTTTAAGACATTCATTCAGAGGGGAGATGCCATCATTAGTCACTGCAGCAGTTTGGGACATGGAGAAACATCTCTGGACATCATCAGCATACTGATAATGCCCCGCCCCATGTCTCCGAATGATCTCCCCCAGCGACTTCCAAATGCTTTAGAAAACACTAAAGTTTTTAATTCAGATTTTAAAATAGTGAGGGAAGGAACAGGGAACACCAAACTTCTGCATTCACGTTTCACTCAAATGTAATGCAATATGTAGCTAACTATTCAACATATGGAATTCACTTGGAAATCCAAGCCAACATGTAAGGTAAGATCTGCCAACAAAAACTAAGTTAAAGCAGGAGAGAGAGAAGGAAGCAATAAAATAACAGTGCTGTTGGCTCTGATTGTTGTTCCTCTTTCTCTCTGCCCCTCCGTCTCTATTACTACAAAGGTAGTTAGATGCTTTTATTCTGGCTCAATCTCACTTATTGCTCCCCTTTCCCAAAGCAGCACACTTTCAAGTTTCAACAAACCTTGTATGCAGAGAAGCAAATTAGGGAAAATACATATGAAGCTTCAACATGCTAGTGAAGGCATACCTTTAAAATGCTGTAATCCTTAACAGTAACCCTGCCTCTTCTTGATTCTTCCCCATCCAGCCTCTCTTTTAAAATTGTTTTTGGAAGTAGGAGCAGTGTGTGTGTGTTTAAAGGGAAAAGCCCCTCACCTCTCACAGGACTCTTTCAAACGGGAGGAATTTCTCCCAATTCCGAATGGAGCCAATGCGGATTCATGTAAATTCGCTTGTTTAGCGAATTTACCTGAACCCCTGCTCCGTTCGGAAGGCATTCGGAATGACTTCCCATTACCCGAAAATAACCCCCCCCTTGCCCGAAATCGCGTGAGAAGCTTAAATTCGCAATAACGTTAAACCCATGATTGCATTCGGAGTGACTTCCCTTTTGCCCGAATTTGCGTGAGAAGAATTAATTCGCAATAACATGAAACCCCAGGATTGCGTTTGGATTGCCCTTGGATTATACTTCCAATTTCCCACGTCTGAAAGAGTCCACAGTGGCTGATAAAATTTGACTGCCTCCATCATTTCTTACCAGCTGCAACTAATTCCAGAATGACTTTTCAGTGATTTCTGGATAGCCTCTTCTCTCAAATAGTACAGCATAACAATAGACCTCCCTTCACATACATGCACAAACAAACCAGGGAAAATGTTTTGCATTTATCTCAAACTGACTGCCTTAAACAGCCAAAGTACAAAATTAAATGAGGAGATCATTAACTATGTATTATTCATTCTACAGACTATTCCATGGGGGGGGGGGGGGAGGAATTTTTGGCTTAACATATTGTACACAGGGTTTTCCAAACTACATGGGAAAGTGTAGCTTTTGAATAACAACTTGACCATAGTGGCCCAAACATCAGTTATCTCAGACTGCTGCCACACTGCAGAATTACCATATATACTCGACTATAAATCAACCTCATGTATAAGTCAAAGGCAATTATATAATTTGTGGGCCAAAATTATGGATTGTGATATGAGTCAAGGGTAAAACATGTAACAAAGGATGTAAAGGATGAAGCAATGGAAAATTGTGCCAAAAAACTTACAAAATTTCACAAGTCCAGTCCAGGTAAAGAAGTCTGGCCCAGGTAAAGAATGCCTACTGCCTGGGCATGGAGGTATGCAATAAGATCCACCTATTAAAGTTTATGTCCCATGCCTAGCATGGGAGTAAAGAAGGTGTGATAAATTCCTCTGTTTGAATGTTTAAATGTTCTTTTTTCACTGAGTACGATTTAGGTTTTCCAGGCTGCAGTAATTCTTTAAAAGTAAATTTAAAAGGAAATTCTCCTCCATTTACACCAGCCAAATTTAGTTGTTAAAGCTAATTCCAGAATTAAGAGGACTAGGGCCTTGTCTACATTGGTGATCTGCCCCAAATTCCCACTGGGTTCACTGCATCCCGCTTACACAACCCAGGGCCAAAAACCTGAATTGGGTCCAGACTGTCTTTGCAACACCTGTACCTGATTAAGGGCTTCCTCACCTAACCCACATTTAAATACTGTAATTCACCTTTTACTATAGGTTTTCAGCTCTCTTCCTAGCAACAACTGTGGCTTTCTTTTCACTTGTGGTCCCTGTGAGCTGCCAAGCACTGCCGCTGTGAGCATGAGTTGCTATAACCTCAGAATGAGGTGCCCAGCATTGATAGCATGGCTGGGCACCTTCTTCAGAGTTCAGCAGCAGTGCCAGGAGGTGAACAGAGGCTGCATGGGAAAGTAACTGTACATCCCTCATTGTAAGAGCTGAAAGGGGTGAATTCAGGGGAAATTTGAGGCCAGAATACTCAAGGGGCAGCCTTAAGCATTCTGGCAAGTGTAGACAGGGCTGTGTTGTGCCTGCTGGACACACAAATCTTAAAATATACCCTAGTGGTATCATGACTAGATTATTGTAACCTCCTTCTGACAGGGCTTCCTCTCTCTCACCTCCGTCCTTTAATCTCTGTCCAGAACTCAGCTGCACGTATTATAACATCTGCTCGCCACTTTGACCATGTTTCTCCTCTTTTCTCCTCCCTGCATTGGCTCCCCTTCCCCTTCCGCATCCAGTACAAGCTTTTGTTATTGACTTTCAAAGCCCTCCGTGGACTGACCTCTCCTTACTTGTCTGAACTTCTTTCTCCTCACACTCCTTCTCGTACCCTCCGTTCTGGTATTCAAGGTCTCCTGTCCCAGCCGAGGATTTCCACTGCTTCGTCCCGGATTCGTCCCTTCTCACTTGCTGCCCCTCACTCCTGGAACCTTCTTCCCCCACATGCACGCCTCATCACTTCCCTAACTAGGTTCAAAACTGAGTTAAAGACTATATTATTTAGGGAAGCGTTCCCAGGACTGTGCCATCCGCCCCAGGATGCCTCCTTTTAGAGGAGGAGTCTAAATAAAAGAAAAGAAAAGAAAAGAAAAGGTTAGGTACTCAATGTCCTGGATTAATGATTCTGTCAGTTTTAGTTTCTCCCACATTTGGTGTTTGTTTTTTTCAAATCTCAATTACTTTCCTCCTAATAGGAATTATTTTGGTAACCTCCTACCTAAATGAACTGAAACAAAATTCTTACCCATCTCTGATTCACAAACATGTTAATACCTCCCAACAAAGTGGGAGTGGAAATGTTTCAAGATAACTATTGAACTATCTCACTACTTGTTGCTGTGTGCCTTCAACTCATTTCCAATTTATGACAACCCTCTGATAAACCTATTGTGGGGTACGTCTGAGACTACAGTTTTTATCACATGAAGCTCATAAGGTGCCACAATTGCGTTTGTTCGGGAAATGCAAACATACCGGGTTGGGGACTGTCCCTTTCACACAGCTCTTCCAAACTGCAGATCTCTGGTGTTGCAAGAAACTACAGTTCATAGAATTCCATATCATTGAGCCATGGCAGTTAAAGTGGTGTCAAACCAGATTATTTCTGCAGTGTGAATGCAGCCCTAGACAACTAAACCAAATCCTAATCTCCTGTGGAGATTTACTCAAGGCACTGAGGCAAGGCTGACATTAAGCAGCACATTATCTGAACAGAAACAAATGTGTATTGTCACACTTGGCAGGGCAAGAAGCTGCATAATCAATAGAAATGACAAAGAAGATTCTTCCCTCTCAGTTCTGTCTTAGAAAAAATGGTTCTCAGGGCTCTGCAAATTAAGACGTGAAGTTCATTGATGATTGTTTTAATGTAAAAAGAATGAGTCATATGCTCCAAGCACCAAACACAAATAAGCAAAAAGAACTATTTTATGGACTGAAAAGAATGTGCATGTATTTACCTAGACCAAAATTCTATAGTTGTACTTTCATATGGTTGTGGTTAAGAGTTGGATACTAACAACATTGAGCACACCTCCCTCAGCTGTGCTATATAATGATTCTTGAGCCTTTCAGTTTGCAATTCCTATTTTAGCCCTATCAGTTTCATATATTCCTTTTCCCACCCCTGCCACCAACAGAGAGAGTAATCTATTCAAACATATATTGCTAAACAGAACTGTTCTACCTTGTGATAGTTTTTGTAAGGAAATGTATCCATATGCTTCATACCCAGCTACATTTGAAGACAGCAAAACCAGGTGCTGTGGGCTATATTTCAGAGGAAGGAACTGGCAAAACCACTTCTGACTATTCCTTGCCTAAGAAAACCCTGTGAATTTCATAGGGTCACCATAAGTTCACAGGTGACTTGAAGGCGTGCTCACACACACATACACACACAATGTCTGCCATCTTTCTTTTTATTGCCAGTTCCTACATTCATATTAATAGGCTCAGATGTTAACTGAATTGATTTTAGTTACTAGTTGGTGCTCACTTGGAGCTCTTGCTGAACGCACATATAGCTAGCTCAGGGAGGGTTCCCTCGGGGAAGAATCAATGTTGCAGAAGTTATTTTACTGTGTATTTGTTTTATATGTATGTTTGAAGCAGACATATATTTCTCTGCCTGCAGATGCTACATGCATGAGTGTAATCAGATGACTTTATAGAATGGTAAACTGGTCTGTTGTGTAAATTGCACATGAATCTATCATATGTGGTCTGAAATATGTGGTGGAGCTTGGTTGTGGTCTTATAGTGTGTGCCATATGTGAGCCATAAGTATACTTTGGGGATGGGAATCATGATGGCCTCCAGATGTTTTCATGCTGCAGCTCCTAGCATTCTTCACATTCTTACCACTGGCTATTTTGGCCTGGGCTGCTGGGAATTACAGCCCAATAAGATCTGGACAGTCAGATAATTCCCATACCTGATATATTTATAGATCTGTAAAGAGTAAATATTTGTTGGTGCTTCTCAGTATGCCCAGTTGTATATGTGGTTGATAACAGTCCAGCTAGAAGATCCTAAAAAGCAAAGATATACAACTGAACAGAAAAGTTGGAATCGTACAAGCCATTGTATTCCCTATTACCATGTATGAATATGAGAGCTGGACAGTTAAGAAGGGGGAAAGGAGAAAAATCAACTCATTTGAGTGTGGTGCTGGAGAAGAGTGCTAAGGAGTCCCTGGATGGCCAAAAGGACAAACAAATGGGTCCTGGAGCAGATCAAGCCGGAAATCTCCCTGCAAGCCAAGATGACAAAACTCAGGTTGTCGTACTTTGGACCCATCATGAGAAGGCATGAATCACTGGGAAAAAACAATAATGCTAGGAAAGGTAGAGGGAAGTTGAAAAAGAGAAAGGCCACATGCAAGATGGATGGACTCTATTAAAGAGATCACAAGTATGAGTTTGCAGGGTTCAAATCCCAGCTCAGGGTTTGACTCCCAGCTGCTGGGTGACCTTGGGCAAATCGCACTCTCTCAGCCTCAAAGGATGGCAATGGCAAGCTCCCTCTAAAGAAACTTTGCCAAAAATAACTCTATGATAGGGTCACCATAAGCCAGAAATGATTTGAAGACAACACAAAAAAGTTGTGAGAGAGGGAGTGTGGGGCTGATTTAAGGGCCAAGAATCAGCAAAAATATGGGGGAACTCTTTTTAAAAGTTAAAAAATACTGCTTACTATAGTAATGAAAATATAGCCCCAAATTACAATGTTATAGACTCATTCTCTCACTGTTGCACACATGCCTTAGGGTTTCCATAAGTCAAAAACATCTTCAAGGCATACAACAACAATTGCTGAAATAGTTATGTTTTATTCTGCATGTAAAGCACCACATGGTGTAGTGGTTTGAGCATTGGACTAGGATTCTGGAGACCTGGATTTGAATCCTGCTCAGCCGTGGAAACCCACTGGGTGACCTTGGGCAAGTCACATACTCTCAGCCTCAGATGATGACAATGGCAAACCCCTCTGAAGAAACTTGCTAAGAAAAGCCCACCATAGGGTTGCCATAAGTTGGAAAAAGACTTGATGGCACACAGAACAACAACAACAACAGGGTGATCAGATGTCCTAATGGCGATGGAGGACAAGGCACCTCAAAATGTAGGACATTCAAGAAAACATGTAGGAGATTACCAAAATAAAAGCTAAAAACACTAAAGCTAAAGTCAATATAAATCCATGCAAAATGGAAGAGGTTCTGAAATTCCTCCTGGGCAGAAATGGTTGAAATGGAGGGCATGTTCTGGAAAAGGAGGACGCCTGATCACCCTGCCCATTATCAAAATGGAGGACGTTTTGGAATTCCTCCTGGAGGGAAGGTGAAGCTGTAGGACATGCTCCTGAAGGGCAGGAGGAGCCCAGCCCTTCCCGGGGAAGAACTAGTTAAAGAAACTTTGCATCTCCTTTTTGGAGGGAAGGGGAGGAGGAGAGAGGCTAGTGTCTGGGGGGTTTCTCCTCTCTCTTTCCCCTCTTTTTTTCTCTCGGACCTTGGGCAGCAGCCAGCCTCTCCCTTTGGGCTGGAGAGAGGTTTTCTTCCTTCCAGTCCTCTCTCTTTGAAAGGAGAGGATGGGGAGAGAGGAGAAGGGCTGATCTCTCTCTCTCTCTCTCTGGCTCTCCACTAGTCAGTAGCCCTGCCAGGAGCCAAGGCAAGGCAAGCTCCCCCAGAAGGGAAAGGCTACTAGAGAGACTCAGCTGGCCTCCGAGGGACAAGAAGGCTGCAAGGACTGAGAAGCAGGAACCCCCTCCTCCTCACAGACGGTAGGGGACCCCCCCCCTTGTTCCTTGCAAAGAGGAGCCTCCCCCCCCCCCATGGATCTTTCCAAGGACCTTGTAAAGGGTCCTCTCTGCAAAGAGGAACCCCCCAAAATGCCCTCAGACCCCCCCTCAAAGGACCCCCCCCTCAAAATGCCCTCCTCCTTGCAAAGAGGGACCCCCTCAAAATGCCCTCAGAGGGGGTCTTCCTCCTTGCAAAGAGGACCCCACCTCAAAGGACTCTCCATCCAAAGACCCCTTAAAATGCAGCTGGATGGGGTCCTCCTTGCAAAGGATCCCTCTCCAAGGACCCCCTCAAAATGTCCTCTTGGGGGGAGTCCTCCTTGCAAAAAAGGAGCCCCACTCAACCCTTCCAGAGGCCCCTTAAAATGTAAAGAAGAGGAGAAGCTCCCCTCAAAAGACCCTCAAACTGCTCAAAGGTGCCCCCCAAAGTGCCATTTAAGGGCAAAGAGGACCTCCCCCCACTCAAATAACCCTCTTAAAGAGCCCTTAAAATGCAGCTGGAGGGGTGACTCCTTGCAAAGGGAAGACCCCCTAAAAGGACTCTTCAAAAGACACCCCCCAAAGTGTCCTTGCAAAGAGAAGCCCCCCTCAAAGTGGGCCCTTTCTTGCCAAGAAGAGGAGGTTTTTGTTTTGTCTGCGCGGGAAAGAAGGGCAGGAAGACTTTTCAGACTCTTTTGGGGAGTCTTTTCCCCTTCTGTGAGGGGAAAGGGTCCCTGTCTTTTTCCTTTTTTTCCAGGGCTGCTTTTAAAAGAAAGAGTACCCCCCCTTCTCCTTTTGGTATCTTATTTCTTGGCTTTGGTTGTTTTGGGGGGGGGGGAGGAGGGAAAAGCAGGCAGGAGTTCTCAGTCCCATCCAAGGGCTCTTTCTTTGCTTTGTCAGAAAGTAAGGAGGTGAGAATGAGGAAAATCTGACCAGACCAGAGAGCATCCACACTGCAGGAACAATCCACTTTAACACCACTTTAACTGCCCTGGCTCAATGCTATGGAATTCTGGGAGCTGGTTGTGGAAACTTGAAGGCACACTTGTGCACCTTAAAGGTGTAGAAACTTTCTCCAATGTTCACTCTGCCAACTTTTAGATGGTTTGCGCATAGAGATGCTTCATCTCCTTCTGAGCCAAGAATGCCATTGGCATGGAAATTCTGTGACTTTTTCTGACAGTTTCATGGACATAATATCATCACAAAGGGATAGAATCTCTCTCTTTATGACTCTGATCAGAACATGAAGCCTTTATCTGGTTGGCTTCTAGTCATTTTATTGCTCTGGTGACTAACTGTTACTTCTGGAGGAAAGAGACTTCAGACATTCCTGTAAAAAGGGAGGAGGGTGAGAAATTTCCCTGGGCTTTTAAAGAAAGTAATCTTGCTGACTTTCCTGACACATTTTCCACCACTGAAGATGCATCATATATATTTCATATCTCTGGATTTCATTCTTTTCATGGCTCTAATCACACTTAGCCAGAAATATGTTTTTATTGAAATCAATGCAATTTCCTTTCTACGTATAAACAGAACAAATGGTATGAAAAATTCAAAGATATAGATCTATTAGTCTGTAGAACTAGTTTGTAGAGACATCTTGTAGCGCCTTTGGGACTAACTGAAAGAAAGAATTTGGCAGAATGAGCTTTCATAGACTTCAGTCTACTTCCTCAGATGCATTTGCATCAAGTAAATGGAAGATACATATAGAAATCTTGATTTAAAAAAAAAACAACACCCTCATTATATTGATTATACGCAAATATAGATGGACATAAATAACACTCCATTACAACCACTAGATTTCTAAACATGCTTGTCTTGGCATGTTTTTGGAAATTAGTGGTGATACATCAAAGTAAATAGCTTTAAAGAGGGAGTGTAAACAATAACTGAGCACATTTTTGCAGTGTGGCAATCTGCAGGCACATAGGAGTTTATCAGACGACGGAAATTGGAAGTATAATCTCATGGCAATCCGAACGCAATCATGGGGTTTCACTTTACTGTGTATTAAAGTATCTCAAAATTATGGGCAAAAGGGAAGTCATTCCGAATGCAATTCTGGGTTTTACGTTATTTCGTATTAAAGCATCTCACACAATTTCGGGAAATGGGAAGTCATTCTGAATGCATTCTGAACGCAATTGGAATTCACGTAAATCCGTGAAACTAGTGAATTCACATGAGTTCGAATTGGCTCCATTCGAAATAAAGAGAAATTCCTCCCGTCTGATAAACTCCCTACACACACATTGGAGACAACATGGAGAAAGGTGGCCAATAGTGCCTCATTCTGCAAGTGGAACTTTGCTTACAGAACTGAAGATTGAACCTGTTCCATCAGAGATGGGAAACTTTGGACCCACATGTTTTGGCTGGAACTCCAGTTCTTCTTGGTGTGGCCAGTGGTAAAGAGTTATGAGAGTTTATGGGACCTGTCATCCAAAACATCGGGGGGGGGGGGAGAGCATAGATTTTCCACACCAGCAGTATGGGGAAATGCAATATACAAACACTATAAGCATGTAGTATTTGGATGTGGTTTGCAGGCAGTAAAACAAATACTGGATCCTGTAGGTTATATTTCAGAGGAAGGAACTGGAAAAACCACCTCTTGAGTATTCCCTGCCTGAGAAAACCCTATGAAATTAATGAGGTCATCAAAGTCAATAGGTGACTTGAAGGCATATACGCATGCAATGTCTCCTATATCAGTAGGCTTCACAGAATAGTACTTTTAAGTTAAATCTGTCTGCTTCTGTGGTTTGGGAGGGGACTGCTCTTGGTTTTTGTTTTGTTTTTGTTTTGTTTTTTTACATTTGATTACTGTAATTATTTCAATGATGTTTTTATTATTTTATTTTATACTTACTGACCTAGTTCCTTATTAGCTGCCTAGATGATATTTTCATAGAAATGATGGACATGCATTGTAAATAAATAACATGAAAAAGTTTCTTTCAGTTCAGATGTTACCTAACATCCAATCCACACTACAAAAATAATTCAGTTTGACACCGCTTTAATTGCCCTGGCTCAGAGCTAGAGAATCCTGGGAATTGTAGTTTATTGTGGTACCAGAGTGCTCTGACATAGAAGGATAAATGTCAAACAAGACTACAGTTTCCAGAATTCCCTAGCATTGAGCCAGGACAGTTAAAGTGGTGTCAAACTGGATTATATTTCTGCAGTGTGGATTGGACCTAAAATAAAAATGCTAATTGCCTGATTTTCAGAATGAAAATCTCTTTTAAAATCAGAATGAATAAATATCTGTTTCAACTTGTGAGCTGATGTTGCAACATAAACATGTTTGTTCTTCTTTGTAGGTTAAAAAAAGTAACAGATCATATTGGTTTCTGGAACTGAAAATGGAAGCATTTCATTTCAGGATGGTCTTGGCATTGCTAGTAACTGGATCTGTTATCAGTGATCAAGCAGACAGACACAATTCAAACTTGACTGACTTTGGAAAAGATACCACTGGAATAAACAGATTCTACGCTACCAGCTCACCCAACTTAACAACATGCTCACATAGTACTAGAACTGATGCGACTTTCAAATACATCAATACCGTCATATCCTGTGCAGTCTTCATCATTGGGATTGTTGGAAACGTAACTTTGCTACGGATTATTTACCAGAACAAGTGTATGAGGAATGGTCCAAATACACTGATAGCCAGCCTGGCGATGGGAGACCTCATCTATATCATCATAGATATCCCCATCAATGTATATAAGGTAAATCGCTGCAATCGTTGTGCTCTGTCCACTTGTTTTACAGAATTAAAGAGATTTGAGGTGGGGATGTAGTTTTCATCCATATCACAGCTTGGGAATTTTGTTTTGGGGCAACAGCTCCCAAAATCCCATAGACAGCATGGCCACTGAGCTAAGAGGATTCTGGGAGTTCAACTCCATTAAAGCAACTATCCCAAGTTCTGATCTGTATTAGTGTGTGGTCTTCTATCCATACTTATCTCAGAACTCATTTGCACATACAGATGTATATTATACTGATGTAATGTAACAGCATTTTTGAATGTAGGAGGATAGATATTTCTGGCTAGTAAATAAGTGCTGAAACCATGACAAAACTATTCTACGGGTATTTGAATATTACTTCAAGACAAAGAAAAGTACTGTAGATTGAGCCATGGGTGTAACATTGGTATGAACTCAGGCTAATTGAGATAATAGTAACAATGTATTCAGTAAACCTGTTGTGCTATGGTGAAATGTTAATGTGAAACAGATCTCAACCACAACACAGTTTACTTTAGTGCAATCCCCAAATTGTAACAGCTTCAAGAGAATAAGCAGATGGTTTGGGCCTCAGTTCCAGACATTCCTAAAAGATACTGATTTGGCACCTATTTCAGTCTCGTTTCCAGCCTGTTTATGAAAAGAGATTGCTTTAGACGCTCTAAGGCAGGGGTTGGAATCATACAGCCGTCCACATGTTGTTGGACTACAACTCCCGATAGCCCTCACCATTTGGCTATGCTTGACTAAAGCTGCTAGGAGTTGCAGAGTTCAAAAACATCGCATTTCCTTTAAGGAGGAGAAAGAAAAGGAGGAGGCTGTAGTCCATGTGCTTGGGTGAGATCTAATTTAATTTACACTTGAGCCAAGGCTAGCAGGCTAGCAGAAGCTGCATTTCCTTTAAGGAGGAGAAAGAAAAGGAGGAGGCTGTAGTCCATGTGCTTGGGTGAGATCTAATTTAATTTTCACTTGAGCCATTGCATTCTGGGAGCCAGTGCTGGGAGGCTACTTAAGGCTACTCAAGGCTAGCAGAAGCAGAATTTTGATTTTTTATTTTTTTTATCTAGTCAAGGAGGTGTTTAGAGAATAGAAGAGGAGCCGGCCTGAAGCATCAGAGGAAGTGAATCAGAGACTTGCCTTTGGAAGGAGCTTTTAGCCAGGAGCTCTCTACATAACTATAGGCCCCGTGACTTGAACTCAGTGACAGAGCTTGGGAACAAAGGCCAAGTCTAGCAAGGGAAGCCCACAGTCTTGTTTCAGTGCCTCCTTAAGACTTCTCAGTATGGACACTGAAGGCCCTGCAGCAGTCACCTGCAACACTTGTGGGATGTTTGTCTTCTTGCCTACAGAGGTGGCGAACTACACCTGCCACAAGTGCAAGTTGGTAGCCCTCTTGGAAGAGAAAGTACAGCAGCTAGAGGAGCAGATATCTGCACTCCAGCATCATAGAGAGCAGGAGAATCTCCTGAACAGATCAGACCAGAATGTCTTGGGTGGGAAACAGAGAGAGGAAGTTGTTGGGGTGGAGGAGGTCACTCCACATACAACAGAGGTAGATGCTTGGAGGAACGTCACACACAGAAGTAAGGAAACCAGGGAACGTTCTGTGAGCTGCTTGCAGCTGCAGAATCGCTTTGAATCTCTCTCTGTTGTCAGAGATGATGAGGAAAAGCAGCAGGGACAGACATCAGGGACAGAGCAGGGGAGCCTGAGAGTATCACGAAAAGGAACAGCCACTGCTAAGCCTCGGAGGAGGCGCGTGGTCGTGGTGGGGGACTCCTTGCTGAGGGGTACAGAAGCAGTGGTTTGTGGGCCTGACAAGATGTCTCGGGAGGTGTGTTGTCTCCCTGGGGCAAAGATCCATCATGTGACGGAGAGGCTGACAAGACTTGTCAAGCCTACTGACCGTTATCCCCTTCTTTTGGTTCATGTGGGAACCAATGATACTGCAAGGCACAGCCTTCAGAATATCAAAAGGGATTATGAGGCTCTGGGAAGGAAGCTGAAAGAGATGGATGCACAGGTTGTCATCTCATCTCTACTCCCGGTAGAAGGGCATGGTCCAGGAAGGGAGAGGAAAATAGCAGAGGTGAATAACTGGCTCCGTAGATGGTGCCGCCAAGAACAGTTTGGATTCTTGGATCATGGGCTGCGGTTCCATGAGGAGGGACTTCTGGCAAGGGATGGACTGCATCTCACGCCAGTTGGCAAAAACGTTTTTGCCAACAGTCTGAAGAATCTGATCAGGAGGGCTTTAAACTGAGTTATGTGGGGGAGGGAGACATTATACTGGAAGACAAAAGGGATGGAGAGAATAGTCCAAGTGGCATAGAGGGAACAAGGCAAACAGTGCAAGGACCCAACAGTAGGAGGCAAAAAAATGTGCAAAAGCAGCAAGTAAAGAGGACACATGGTCTTAAATGTCTCTACACTAATGCACAGAGTATGGGAAATAAGCAGGATGAACTTGAACTCCTAGCACAACAAGGGAAATATGATATAATAGGCATCACTGAAACCTGGTGGGATGAGTCTCATGATTGGAATGTAGAAATAGAGGGGTATAACCTTTTTAAGAGAAACAGGCCAAGCAGGAAAGGAGGAGGAATAGCATTATATGTCAGGGATATATACACCAGTGAAGAGATCCAGGAAGTCAATACTGGAAGCCAGGTGGAGAGCATCTGGATAAAAATTAAAGGAGAGGGAAATAACAGGGATGTTACTGTGGGAGTCTACTACAGACCCCCAACTCAGGCAGAGGAATTGGATGATGCCTTTCTAGAACAGATAATCACATACTCAGAAAAGAGAGATGTAGTAGTGATGGGGTGACTTCAACTATCCTGATATTTGCTGGAAGTCAAACTCAGCCAAATCCTCAAAGTCTAGCAAATTTCTCACTTGCCTGGAAGACAACTTCATTGTCCAAAAGGTGGAAGAGGCAACAAGGGGATCAGCCATTTTAGATCTGATCTTAACCAACAGGGAAGACCTAGTTGATGGGGTGCAAGTGGTTGGATCCTTAGGTGGAAGTGACCATGTTCTCCTGGAGTTTGTTATGCAGTGGAAGGGAGAAGCTAGGCATAGTCAGACACGCACTCTAGACTTTAGGAGAGCTAATTTCAATAAACTTAGAGAAATACTGGGAGTGATCCCATGGTCAGGAATACTAAAAGAAAAGGGAGTTCAAGACGGATGGGAGTTTCTCAAAAGGGAGATATTGAAGGCACAATTTCAAACAGTTCCAATGAGGAAGAAAAATGGAAGATGTCTCAAGAAGCCAGGATGGATGACTAAGGAACTTTCAAATGAGCTAAGTTTTAAACGGAACATGTATAAGAAATGGAAAAATGGAGAAATCACGAAAGAGGAATTTAAACAAATAGCCAGCACATGTAGGGGTAAAGTCAGAAAAGCTAAAGCGCAGAATGAACTCAGGCTTGCTAGAGAGGTTAAGAACAATAAAAAGGGCTTTTTTGGATATGTCCGCAGCAAAAGGAAGAAGAAGGAAACAGTAGGGCCACTGCGTGCAGAAGATGGCAAAATGCTCACAGGAGACAGAGAAAAGGCAGAATTACTCAACACCTTCTTTGCTTCAGTCTTCTCAGAAAAGGCAAAGGGTGCTCAACCTAAGGATAATGGAACAGGAGACAGAATAGAGGAAATTCAGCACAGAATAAGTAAAGAGGTAGTACAGGAATACCTGGTTAACCTAAATGAATATAAATCTCCAGGACCAGATGAACTACATCCTAGAGTATTAAAAGAACTAGCAAATGTAATATCAGAGCCATTGGCAATAATCTTTGAGAACTCCTGGAGAACAGGAGAAGTCCCAGAAGACTGGAGGAGGGCAAACGTTGTCCCCATCTTCAAAAAGGGAAAAAAAGAGGATCCCAACAATTATCGTCCAGTTAGTCTGACATCAATTCCAGGAAAGGTGCTAGAGCAGATCATTAAGCAGAGAGTCTGCGAACATTTAGAAGCCAATGCCATAATCACAAAAAGCCAACATGGGTTTCAGAAAAAGAAGTCATGCCAAACGAACCTGATCTCTTTTTTTGATAAAATTACCAGCTTGGTAGATGAAGGGAATGCTGTGGATATAGTATACCTCGATTTCAGTAAGGCCTTTGACAAGGTTCCCCATGACATTCTTGCAAACAAGCTTGAAGAATGTGGGCTAGACAAGTTAACTGTTACATGGATTTGTAATTGGTTGACTGGCCGCACCCAAAGGGTGCTCAACAATGGCTCCTTTTCATCCTGGAGAGAAGTGACCAGTGGGGTCCCACAGGGTTCTGTCCTGGGCCCAGTGCTATTCAACATCTTTATTAATGATTTGGATGACAGAATTGGTGGCATACTTATCAAATTTGCAGATGACACTAAACTGGGAGGAGTAGCTAATACCCCAGAGGACAGGATCAAAATTCAAAATGACCTGAATAGACTAGAAAGCTGGGCCAGTGCTAATAAAATGAAATTCAATACGGAGAAATGTAAGGTTCTGCACTTAGGGCGGAAAAATGAAATGCACAGATATAGGATGGGGGACACCTGGCTGAACGAGACCACATGTGAAAGGGATCTAGGAGTCCAAGTAGACCATAAGCTGAACATGAGTCAAGAGTGTGATGCGGCAGCTAAAAAAGCCAATGCAATTTTAGGCTGCATCAATAGAAGTATAGTTTCTAGATCAAGGGAAGTTATAGTGCCACTCTATTCTGCTTTGGTCAGGCCCCACCTGGAATACTGTGTCCAGTTCTGGGCACCACAATTCAAAAAAGATGTGGAGAAACTGGAGCATGTCCAAAGGAGGGCAACTAAGATGGTGAAGGGTCTGGAAACCTTGCCCTATGAAGAACGCCTTAGGGAGCTGGGGATGTTTAGCCTGGAGAAGAGAAGGTTAAGAGGTGATATGATAGCCCTGTTTAAATATTTGAAGGGATGTCATATTGAGGAGGGAGCAAGCTTGTTTTCTGCTGCTGCAGAGACTAGAACGCGGAACAATGGATGCAAACTGCAGGAAAAGAGATTCCACCTCAACATTAGGAGGAACTTCCTGACAGTAAGGGCTGTTCGACAGTGGAACACACTCCCTCGGAGTGTAGTGGAGTCTCCTTCCTTAGGGGTCTTTAAGCAGAGGCTGGATGGCCATCTGTCAGGGATGCTTTGACTTGGAGTTCCTGCATGGCAGGGGGTTGGACTGGATGGCCCTTGTGGTCTCTTCCAACTCTATGATTCTATGATTCTATGATTCTATCTGCTGTACCATGCATTTTCTATGCCTGTTCTGGATTATCTGCACTGGGAGAATGATATCTGGTGTGTTTTTCTGTTTCATATTCCTGGACCTCTGTCTGTGTCTTATACAACAGTTGTGGTATCCTGTATTGGACAGGTGTTGGAGGCACCATTGTTTATAATTTTAGAAAAAGTTATTCTGCCTCTAGTTGGCAGGCAATTCTAAAAGATATTTCTAGAAGGCTGTAGTTCATTTAACATTTTATTTTTAAAAAACTGACTTAACACCATTTAAGATCTACATGAAACATCTTGGAGTTGTGGAACTGGTTTCCATCAAGATATGGAGGATGCTCCTTTTCATCACAGCAGTGGGCTAGAGGAGAGACAACTCCCCCCCCCCCCCAAAAAAAAGTAGTCTGTATAAGCTCACACCTTTTTTGATTGGTAAAGTACTTCTCAAAGTAGTATTTGAGCTGTTCTAAAGGGTGCACATTTTTCTAAAAAAGTTTAGGGTTAGGGTTAGGGACTTTAATAATTTATAGTGACTTCCACAACTTCAGTTGCTGTGTCAGTTGAGTCCTTTTTTTTAAAGAGAAATGGTCTGGCCATAGTTACGGTATCTTTGCTCTGACAACATCCTAGCTAGATATCTATTATATGTTGTATAGTAAACTGCCTCTGAAAACAATACAGAAACTTCAACTGTGTAGAAGGTGGTGACCACATTATTACAGCTATTTGGAACTGACAGCTCTTATGATCGCATCATGACACAGTTTTAAAAATCTGTACTGTATATTCAAAAGGCTACATTTTTGGGGGGTCTTTTAACTGCTAAACAGATTAAGACTGAAATATTTAATGCACCACCTAAACTCATGTGAATCTGCCCATTAATTAAGATCACCAGTTAGATGGACCATGGAAGCCAATATCCTGAACCTTAACTTTTTCATTCTTTACTAATGGTAACAGAGTTGGCAAGGGGAGGGGAAGAAAGAGCAAGGGATAGAATATATCTCAATATTAAGTCACATATTTTGCCTGCAGTAGGTCCCAAAATCAGTTCTTTCTGTATCCAGTGAAAAGGATTAGGCAGCAGGTGACAGGGAAGATCCTTTGCCTGGAAACTGAAGCCTTTTATAGTGAAACTAGATGAAACTGGGCAAGATGGACAAATGTCTTGACCTGTATATCTTTCTATTGGTGGTGGCGTCCAAGTTAGTGGAAGGGAAAATCTGCTCTGGTTTTAATCCAGACTGCAAAATAGCTGAACCATATCCCTAAAACAGGTTTAGCATTTTGGATAACTCCTTTATCATGTGGACTAAAGTCTACAGAAGATTCATTGCATCATCGATTCATTGCACCAGATGGCACTGCAGGGTTGGCCCAAGATAGTTTGCTGCCTGAGACTGAGCAACAAAAGGCCAGTCAAGCTGCTTTTGGGCTTGAAGCAGAAAAATCCAAAAAATACTCCCTTTGCCTAATAATGGTAAATTTAAAAAATTGACCACAAATTGCATTTTCATAACACTCCAATTAATTACATGGCTGCCTTACTGCCTGAAGGTAGGGACAGTCCTATTCCTCTATTCCAGCAGTGCTATTGGGGGCATAGATCACACTGGGTGACACCATCCGAAGAGGTAATACCAGGCAGCAGGGAAGTGTTCCAGGGCTCCTAACCTGGAAAGAAAGGGGGGACTTCTTGATGTGCGGGCTACCTTTTTCGGGGGGGTTAAGGATGGGGTAAAGCTATGGACCTTTCACTCTGCTCCCTCCTGCTGCATCCTCCCCTTCTGATCTGTTTGGCTCATTTTTGCCATTATCCTCATGTGAGGGGCTCTTTGCTGTGATTATGGAGATTATTGCACAAAGTTTCACTCCCGATATAGTTGCAGCTTTTTAAACAACTGAAACAGCAATGCTTCAATTGCTAACTGATAATAGGTCAGCAACAAATTTTATCGAACACTGTTCAACCATTTCATTTGGGATTTACTTGTCAGGTATCTGAAATTAAACTCATTTGCATATGTGTGGTTTTGCTCAATAGGAAACCAGTCTAGCAAACTGTTTTTTTTTTTTTAAATAGCACTCCATTTTCCCCATGGAAAGAAAGCTTCCCCTGGTGAGATAAATTATTTTTTTAAATGAAGATTTATTTTTCACTTCCTTAGATGGTCTGAATATTTTTCACATCATGGAAATCCACTTTGCTAGCTCATTAACATTAAACAATTACGGCTTTTAAAGAAAAAAAAAAGGAGACTTAGGAAAGGCTACCTGTTTGGAGAAACAAACGAAATATTTCTCTTCTCAGCATTGGAAGTATAATGGCTATGGATGTTTAGGGACAGGGAGAGAAAGGAGTAATGCTTACTCACACCACTTGGGATCATCAATCACGAATTACCCCAAGATGACCTATTGCACACATCTTCATGGGTCAACTGTGCAACTGACAGCCATTCGTGGGATTTTCCATTCATTAAAAGTTGTGGCAGAAGCACTGATTGGCTACAGGATAGCTACTGCTACACGGCTGTGTAGTAGGATCTCACCATTAGAGTGAATATCACTCTTCTATCCCACTATTAAAGAGCAGTGCGATAACCTCCTCCTTGTTTACTTGAAGCTGGGAGATCTTTTGCAATTTTAAAAAACCCTGTTCTTGTTCAGGGGGTGTCCCATCACTGCATCTTAGCTAGGGACAGGGACAGTGGTGGCAGGATCCTGAGTTCCCCAAGATGAGACCCTCCTCCCCATCTGCACCCTCATTGCAGGAGGTTGGTGACACCATGAGCTACTACACTGGGTGACAACTCTAGTGATGCCACTGCTCTGTTTTATTACTGAAAATAAGTACAGTAGCACTTTATCCGATGAGCAATCTGTAAGTAATACCACTGGGAGCCTCATGTAAGGTTAAGATATGCATATTATCTGCATTTAAAAGTTGAGCGCCTAAAAGGATGTCCATAGGAAGTACATCTGTATCCAATATATGTTATAAATCAGAACACAAGCAAATGGGAGACAGTGTGGTATAGTGGTCTGAATATTGGTGTGGGGCTCTGAGAGAGCAGGGTTCCAATCCTTGGTTAGAGATGGAAACCCATAGGTTGCTCTCTGTCAGCCTTGCAGGAAGGCAATGGCAAACATCCTCCAAAAAACTCTTGCCAAGAAAACCCTATGATAGGGTTGCCATAAATTGGAATCAGCTTGAAGTCACATAATAACAATATGTTATCAAACAGAACACCAACAAAGTTAGAGTCCCTTCCATCATGTAATTAAACAGCACATTGTGTGAAGAGTGGGCATTTTCTGTATTGCTTACCCTGGGCTTAACAACAGAATTTGGGGGAAACATACTTGTGTGGACAAAAGCCAACGTAGTATAAACAGGTAACTTTTCCAAGAGCTGGTCATTGGTAAGAGAAGGGAGTTCCTCATTACTCAGCAGAGATTAAGGACACTGAAATGGTGAGCTAGCCCATAGCATTTGTGATTAATTATCTGTGGATTATTATTGGGTGGGTGAGTGCATTCAAAGTAAAAACTGCTCATGCTTTGCAAATCAGAACATGGAGACTGGTTGTTGCAAAACAGGCAAATTCACATGTTACTATTTATGGAGATGTATAAAAATAGTTGCACTGTTTCTGAGATGAAGAAAATATTAGTCTCTCCATGTGTACAGGGCCAGGTTTCAGAGATGTGATCAATAACTGTACCTATACAGTTCCAGTTAGGCTTTAGACCACATTGGGAACAATGAATTAAATTTCCTCTCCTCCTACAACATGGTCCAAATATTGAAACTGGAGTGTGTCCAAAGGAGAGAGACTAAAATGGTGAAGGATCTGGAAGCCATGTCTTATGAGGAAAGACTTAGGGAGCTATGGATGTTTAGTCTGGAGAGGAGAAGGTTAAGAGGTGATATGATAGCTCTGTTTAAATATTTAAAGGGATGTCATATTGAGGAGGGAGCAAGCTGGGTTTCTGCTGCTCCAGAGATTAGGACGCAGAACAATGGATACAAATTGCAGGAAAAGAGATTCCACCTCAACATTAGGAGGAACTTCCTGACAGTAAGGGCTGTTCGACAGTGAAACACACTCCTTCCTCAGAGTGTCCTTCCTTAGAGGTCTTTAAGCAGAGGCTGAATGGCCATCGGTCGGGGATGCTTTGATGGAGAGTTCCTGCATGGCAGGGGGTTGGACTGGATGGCCCTTGTGGTCTCTTCCAACTCTATGATTCTATGATTCCTCTTGTCATGGCATTGCTAGTGTTATGATACAAATCATATTGCTAGTCTCAGTTAGAGTAAACCTATTCAATGAATGGAAGTTACATAAGCATTGTTTAATCTTTAAACAGTTGTGTGTATCTGGGAACATCAAAGGCTTACATATAGTTTGCCCTTCATTTGTATCTTTACTATAAGATGTTTGTTCCTTGAATTTTAATATATAAATTGAAATTATTTTTTTCATATTGCTCTTGTTTATCTAATAAATTAGCAGACATGAGCCTCAAGTTGTACAAAAATAATGCACCTGTATAACATATATATGTGGGATGTGGTGGCTTAGTGGTTAAGACACCAATTCTGATTATTGAAAGATCGGAAGGTTGGCAGTTCAAGGCCAGAATGCTGCACGATGGGGTGAGCTCCTGCCACTGTTCTCAGATTTTGCCAACCTAGCAGTCTGAAAGCATGCAAATGCAAGTAGATAAAAAGATGGGAAGGTAACAGCGTTTGGTGCAGTCATGCTGGCCACATGACCACTGGAGTTGTCTTTGGACAACGCTAAGTCAGAAATGACTTGAATGCACACAAAAGCTATGAAGCAATGGTCCAGCCATGAGTATGCCTTTTAAATAATTATTTTTATTATTTAAATTTTAAATATTAAAAGTAATATAGGTACTGTATTCTGTTTTTTTGTACAACCAGGATCTTGTGTTTCTTGTCTCAGATGCCCTAATGAATCCTTTTCCCTCTTGTTTTGAGCTGCTCACAAAAATGCAGGCGTGCAACACAAAGAGAGCAAAATGGCTTACTAATTCCTCAGGTTTGTCTTTCGGAGCTTTGGCCAGGGAAAATGTAGCAGCCCACAATGAGAATATTTTCTACAAGTCACATGACCCCTTTTGTTTGAAAGTAACACTTCCAAGCTGTCAGAACTGAAGTGTTGGAGTACTGATATGCAATGTACTTATGGACAAGAGTCAAACAAACTTATTGAGAGTGCTGGAATCAGTCTCAGGCACTTTGGATTACTATGAAGAATATAAAAACTGAGCTCCATTTTTTCCACTCCTTCCACTCCTTATTGGATCCTGAAGAGCATGAACTTAGTGGCCCCTCATTGCCCAGCTGTCTTGATAAAACAGTACCACATTTTGTTGGTTCATGCTGCTATGGTCTGTTATGGCTTCACTTGTACAAATGAGTTTATAGTTGTAAAGAGATCTTATGATTTTTTGTGTGCAATGTACAGATAAATTACAAATGTAGTTATCAGATTTATGAAAACCTGTAAGTTACAGTTCTTGAGCAACCTCCAGTCCCTTTCTTGAGGGAAAGATGCAGTATAAATAATGTGACTGATTGACAGTTCTGACATCCTGAGGGCCCTTGAAAATCTGTTACAGTTTATATTATGCACCACTGTTTAACCAGGGTTGATCCTGCTTAGCTTTCAAAATCAGACAGGAACGGGTATCTTTTGAACAGAGATGGATCTGATATACTTCACATCTGAAGTATGTTCTTTTCTGTTCAATGGAGCTTATTCCTTAGACAAGGATATCAGAACTACAGTCTCTGGCCCCTACCAAATCTTCTAAGGACCAGAATTCCAAGGTGCTCCCTGAGGAAAAATTAGCTTTGGGGACTATCTCTCCATAACCCCGCAGCCAGCATGATTTTAAAAAAGTAACTTTCCCCAGGTGTGCTCTCAACGTTTTGTTGTACAAGATTAGCTCACATGTGAAACTGCCTTATCTTGTATTAAGCTCTTGGTGTGGCTGGAAACCATTAAGCACTCCCGCAGACGGCATCTTTTTAAGGATTTTTAGTACTTCAACCTGTTTTTTGAAACGTGAATAAGAGCAACGTGAATAATTGAACTTACAGCAAAACATATGCTGTATTACTGTGCTATGGCCCATTCACCTTAAAATCTCAGCTGGCGTAAGCATTGTTTTTAACCTTTCACTAAAGGTTATGAGCCATCATGTTTTAGTTTATATTTAAGGTTGGAAAACACTTGTCTTACCTAAGACCTAGATATGAAGCTTGCCATGTATCACAAGCATTTCTTTCATTCTCCTGACTCTTTCTCCTTAATCCAGTGGATCTGATTCTAAATCCTTTTTTGCTTAACATTCTTTGAAGAGAGACTGAGGCTGAACATACTGAATCTCTGGCATTATTACAAGGTTTCAGCTTTGTTTTCCAATAAATTTCAGATACAAACAGTTCTGTCCAGACTTCCTCCCACATGCATTCTACAGCAACCAGTGGGTGTTATTTGGATCCCACTGACTGATACTTCTTTTGGACTATCCCCAGTCACTGATTATATCTGTAGACAAGGGAGAGGATGTGTGCCTGTATCCCAGAACCTGGAAAACTTACCTTTTTTGGACTTTAACTTTCAGAATCCATCCACCAGCATGGCCATTGTTCTAGCCTCCCAGACTCCAAAATATGGGCCTGGCTATTATTTTCTATTAGCACCAGTATGGTGTAGTGGTTTGAGTGCTATGATTCTGGAGGTCAGGGTTTGAATCCTTGCTCAGCCATGGAAGCCCACTGGATAGCTCTGAGCAAGTCACACTCTCAGCCTCAGAAGGCAAAGGCAAATTCCTACAAACAAATCTTGCAAAGAAATCCCTATGATAGGTTTTCCTTAGGTCACCATAAGTGAGAAATTACTTGAAAGCACACAAGTATTGTTATGTGTTCCTGTATAGGTGTGACAATGAGTGTTAGAGGTGTGTGTGTGTGTGAAATTTTAGCTGAGCAAAAGAAACCAACCCCCTGCATGCAGGAATATACAACTAAAGCACTCATAAAAGATACCCATCCAACCTGTGCTTAAAGACCCCCAAAGAGGGAGAGTCCATCACCCTCTGAGGCAATCTATTCAAGTACTGAACAGCAATTACAGTGAAAAAAAGTTCTGTGTAATATTTAAGTGGAATCTCATTTTTAAAAAATTAAATCCATTGTTTCATGTTCTAGTCTCTGGAACAACAAAAACAAACTGTTTCCATCTTATACATGACATCGCTTTAGATATTTAAAGATAGCTACCATGACACCTCACAGTCCTCTCTTGCCCCAAGCTCAACATCTTCACCTCTCTCAGTTATTCCTCATAAACCTGGTTTTCCAGACCTTTGATCATGTTAGTTACCAGTTTCTGTGTTTCATTCCCTTGTTAGCTAGGTTGTGCCTTACCTGCTAGTTTGCCTTACTTGTTAAGTTATAGATAAAACAAACAAAAACAACCACTTTAGTGGAACTGGAATTAATTGGAAACTGGAATTAATTGGAAAGGAAACATTATCACAGCTATTTAAACTCTGCGTAAGAAGAAAGTATTTATTATTTGGGTTTTTATCATCTTGTGGAAAGTAGCTTCTGGCTCTACACAAGGGCTATGCTATCCCCTCAGAGTTACATCTGGCTATTTATTGGAGTGAAGTGAGATCGGAGGAAAACAAGTGATTTTATTAGCTAGGACCCCCGGGGCTTTGACCTTTGCCCAGCCTCTATTTAAAAATGCAGATGGGGAGAGAAGCTCTTGGATGGAGGGTAGACAACCTATACGCACCCGACTGTGTGATATTGGAAGCTAAGCAAGATCAGCTCTGGTTAATTCTTGGTGGGAGAGTGCCAACAAATACCAAGTGCTGTAGGCTATATTTCAGAGGAAAGAACTGGCAACCTCTGAATATTCCTTGCCTAAGAAAACCCTATGAAATTCATGGGGTCACTCTAAGTTGGCAGACAACTTGAAGGCAGAGAGAGAGAGCGTGCGAGAGAGAGGGGAGAGGGAGGAGACTGTACAGCAAACTAAAACTGCAAATCTGAACACGTGTTGATAGCACAATCCTGCGAATGGGTTCCACTGTGTAAAATGAGACCTTAAACCAGAGTAAGTTTAAATATGACTGTAGATATAAAGTACAGTGGGCTCTTGGTATCTGCTGGAGTTTGGTTCCAGGAGCCCCCATGGATAGCAAAATTCAAGGATGCCCAAGTCCCATTATATACAATGCATAATAAAATAGTGTCCCTCATATAAAAATGACAAAATTAAAGTGTGAGGTTTTTTGGAATTTCTTTTGTTTGTCTGAACATTTTAAAGCTGTGGCTGGTTGAATGGGTGGATGCAAAATCCACAGATACGGAGGAATCACTGTATTTACACTGTACCTAGACTTCCAGCAGAACAGTCAGCTCATGCAGAAGTTAGGGGAGAAAAAAACTCCCAGTTAGCACTGGCCATGTTGGCAAGGGAATTCTAGGAACTGTGGCTCAATAACTAATGTTTCCAAGCTGCAACCTGACTATTTCCCTGTGCCCAAATTCCTCATCAGTTACAGATAAATTGAACTAACACTCCACTTAGCAATATTTGAACTGGCTCTAAGATAATTGCTTTAAGGATACAGTCTATCTCTCGTGCCACATGAGATGTATTTATTGCATACTTTAGGATGAGGAATTTGTGATCATTAATTCTAAACTCATATATTATTATATTTGAGGGAAACAAGGTTCTTATTCAGTGAGCAATGTTATCAGCAGGCAAAAATGCAAACATCAGTCCAAAAAATAGTAATATCCAGATAAGAGTGTAAATGCAACTGAATGTTTTGGTCAGGGATACATGGCTTGTCCTGCAGTGTAGATGGAAATAGAAATGTGATCACCTCTCCACATCCTTTTATTCAAATTGACATTGGATCAGAAATCTTTGCAATTCTGCCTTGCACATATAATATTGATGTTGGATCATACAATTAATTATTCCAGCAGCCACATATGAATTCAGCCTCTAGAACAGCAGTGCTGGAAACAGACAGGAATCTTACTCTCTATTCCTGAAGCATTGTGTATTGCCATCACTAGGAACTAAACCCAAAGCTAAATGTTCCTTTCAGCAAAGCTATATTCCTGAAGTCAAAGGCTGGTTAATAATAAATGCACAGTAAATGCACATTGCTTTTAATACAAGCATAGTTTTAAAAGTGGTTGTATTCCAGCACAGGAACAGACTTTCGTTCTAAGAAATCAAATCCGAAGTCTTAACTAGGTATGTAGAAACCTTTAGGGTGCCACAAATAGCCCAGAAGTTTATGATATCTGCCACTCAAAGCATTATCAAAAATAATTTTGTGCCTCAAAGCATTATCAAAAATAATTTTGTGCCTCTGAGTTTTATTATGTATGTGATCTTAAAATGTGTTCATATAGCTTTTAGATCGTTGAAAGCATCTCTATGAAGCAGCAAAAAACACTGCCAGGTAAACAAGTAAAATGAAGCTCTCTTGGTGACGTTTAGACAAATCATTCAAATGGAATGTTTTCAATACCCATGCCTTGTTTATTACTACTCCAGTCTTAGGGTGGAAAAATCAAGGTTTGAGGGATGCTGTGGAGATCTGGTCAGTCTTCCAGAATTGCAGAAGCACAGGCATGAAATCTTCAAAGTGTATGATTTCAGCTTACAAATATGTGGTCAGAATTTTGCTGCTTCATACTTTACACTGCAAATTTGTCTTGAAAAAATTATGGCTTTAAAATTGTGATAGCGCTGTGCACTATGTAATGTTTAGAGGCTTGATGTTCTTGGAAGTAAGGAAGGATGATGACTCCTCAAGATACTTGCAAGATTTTCTCTTGCTGTCAGAACCATGCCTACTAGTGGCCTACTCCTCTACAGATAGCAAGCCTCCAAAGTCTGTTTCAGCCTACATACAGCCTAAATGTAGGGGAGATGTCAATAAAGTGATGGGTCAATGGATTATCCAATGCTCCCCCCCCCCCCAAGTAAATGTGGTACCACCTGTTTGTTTATGGCTGGTGGGGCAAGGCCCTGTTGTTTTATGAGGATTTAAAATTGTGATCTCAAGTCACTTCTTTGCCTAATTTTAAGAATTTTTCTCTTATGGTGATTAAGTTTTTATTGCCACTTTTATTTTATTTTTTATATATAACATTATTTTTTTCATTTTGCATAGAAATAAGGTGTGTATAAATGTGATCAAATAAAGAAATAAATGAAGAAAATACCTTTTTTAATGGTGACATGAGAAAGTATAAATATATAATAGAAAAGTAAAAATAAAATTGAATTTTTTTTAATAGGATGTGGTCTGAGAATAAATGTGGTAAAAGTCAGTCACACAATCACTGCAAATTTAACATTTCTCATTCCTGTTTCCTCTTCTGCAGCTTCATGCTCAGTGGCCCTTTGGGATGTCTCCTATGGGGAAGTTCCTTTGCAGATGCTTTCCTTTTATTCAGAAGGCATCTGTCGGAATCACTGTCCTTAATCTCTGTGCTCTCAGTGTGGACAGGTAAATAATGTTTTAAATTTTTTCCCTAGAAATACGAGACCAAGATACAGTTTGCAGTTTCAAAAGCTATATACTTAGTAACTATTTTAAGGAGTTTATCACACAATTTTTTTAATTCACTGGACACTGTTTTCTTTTTTATTGTTTTATTATTTTTATGATAACATTATATAGTTTCATTTTGTATTTGAATTATTTTTTAAATATTTGCAATGACTGACCTGGGAATAGGTTGCACCAAAGATTTAGAACATCAATAAAAGAATCAAACAAATTATTTGTGATCTCAATTCCCTTGCCTAGCTTGCGGTACTAGAGCACTGTTGCCACAATATCTAACATGCATCAAATGTCAACCATTATACAATTTCAAGCAACCTTTTCAGCACATATTTGCATAACAATAATATTAACATTGTCATCATGATCTACTTATAATTATCATAGCCTTGTAAACAACTAAGGTTCACATGTTGTAAAGAATCTTGAAATACGTTGATGATATTATGCCTTTAAAACGCTAATAATGATGTGGCAATAAAAAAGCTGTAAATTTAATGTTTCTTTGTTTACTTTAGATACCGTGCAGTAGCTTCCTGGAGTCGTGTTCAGGGAATTGGAATCCCCTTGATCACTGCTATAGAAATTGTTGCCATTTGGATTCTTTCCTTTATCCTGGCTATCCCAGAAGCAATTGGCTTTACTATGGTAGAATTTACTCACATGGGAAAGGACTATGTTACCTGCATGATGGTAGCTAATAGCCCATTTTTGAAAGTAAGTATCATATATTTCTATATTAAAGTGGGAAAAAAACCCTTTTCTTTCCTCTTCTTACATCCTTGGAGATACTGGCATCAGATAGATTGCTCAGAGTGGGGGGTGGGGGGGGGCATTTTTCTTCTAGTTCAGAGAATTAGCTGTGTATTCTGGATTAGCTGTGTATTCAGTCTAACATGCAGTGGTCTCCATCACCAATAACACCAGTTTGCATCACAGAGAATAACTCTGTAAATTAGGGTGGACAACCTGTGAACCTATAACCACATGTAGCCGCATGAGTGATGCTTTCCTCCCTTAGAGGGCAGGGAGAAAGAGGGAGAGAAGGGGAGTGAGGAAGTGTGTGTGTGTGTATAGAAATGACCCCACCACCATCTCCACTGGATTTGGCACCATCATCGTGTGACCTCAGATACAGCAATACCAAGAAAATATGGCTTTTATCAGAAAACAGGTTCCCCCTTGCCCCAGCTAAATTCTAATGAAGTCAAATGTTGTTGTGTGCCTTCATTTGCAACTTATGGTGACTCTGCAGAGAACCTATCATGGGGCACAATTTGTTCAGGGGAGGTTTGCCATTGCTGTCTCCTGAAGCTGAGAGCATGTGATATGCCCAAGGTCACCCAGTGGGTTTCACACCCAAGCAGACAATCAAACCCTGGACTCCAGAGTCATAGGAGTTTATCACACTCACTTTTGCCCCAAGCATGGGCAGGGGACATGCATGACTGAGTGAAAAGCATTTTGTCACATGCTATACTGTCCTCAAGGTGTCCCCATGCCATCGCCTGACCCTAACCCATTCACGATCCAGATTCAGACTCATGATTTTGCTCAGCCGGAAAGCTTCCTTCTGTTCTTCTAAATTCACATGCCTGAGCCCAGCTCGGTGCCAGTTTAGGGTTGGCCAATGGCATGGGGATGCCTTGAGGACAGTATAGCATGCAATGCATTTTCAGTCGGTCACGTGCGTCCCCTGCCCATGCTCAGATTGGGGGCAAAAGTGAGTGCGATAAACTCCATAGTCCAACACTCAAACCACTACACTGATGTCAGGTGCATGCCTTTTATGGTGAAGCAAAGATCATTTTTTGTTTAGGTAAAACATTGTACCAGAAGAAGAACAACTGAATTTGAGTTATTTCTCTCCAAAGTTTGTAGTAAAAAGTTCTTTTTCCTTGACCTTAAAAAAGAATTGGTATACCCTATTTCCTTATATGTTCATTACACGTAAACCAGTTTTTCATTCATCAAAATCAGTGATAATACTTGGAAGTCAATGTACTGCCAGAAATTCTAACACACTAGAATCTAGACTACTTGTAACCCAGCACTCAGAATTTCTCTGTACAAGCTAGACCTGCACAAGAAGCATAAAAGACTCTGGAAGCTTTCACTCAATTAACCTAGTTCTACTGAAATCATTTTAAGAACATCATGCTTTGTTCTGAGCATATTTTTTCAAGTTTGTTATAGATTCCTGAAGAATCTTACACTATGGGAGATGAACGTGCAAAGGCAGGTCTAATGCTGAACATAAAGAAAACAAAAATAATGACCACAAAAGAAATACACAAATTCAATCTGGACAACAAGCAAGTTGAAATAGTTAAGGAATTCCTGTATTCCCATATCCCAAACATTGATCAAACATTAACCAGAATAGAGACTACAGTCAAGAAATAAGAAGAAGACTAGGATCGGGAAGGGCAGCTATGAAAGAACTGGAAAAGATACTGGGCAAAGCAGTGCAGGATAGGGATTCTTGGAGATGTCTCATCCACAGGGTCGCCGTGAGTCGGAGAGCTAACATCAACAATATTTCATTGAGGGAATGAAGTGTTTTCCTTTCTGACCATTGCCATCCTGAGATCTCTCTCTCTCTCATTATTTTCTAAAGGGAACAGGTGTGTTTTCCCCTCCTCCTTCTGTGCAAAAGAAAAAACCGGGGGGTTGGGTGAAAGGTAGAACATGAATGGGAAAGGGTTAAATAACTTTTCCCTCTACCATTCTTCTGCTGATTTTAACAAAATATTGTTTAACAAAATAAATTACTGCAGTAAAGATAAAGACAATAGCTTGAAATAAGCCATTTATTAAACACATCATGAAATTCTCCCACCCATGTCTTGCTAAGAAAAACAGCTTGTTTTTCCAAACAGTATTCCAAACAGACTTTCACTTGACATACACCCTTATTTGCAGAAATGTCCCCCTCCCTCCTGGTGTAGTTTGGAAATGTTTAAATACAAATTTGAGTAAACAAAACAGGAGAATGGGAAGCAGAAGGAAGACACATTGTACAGTAGAAGTTTCAAATAAGTGAATGAAGATTAAATGAAGGAATGCCTTTCCAGATATAATCCTGATACTTATTATAGCAAATGTTACAATAAATCATGTCAGTTAACATTAATAAAACTTCCTCATTATCTCCTTTCCTGTTGTCTTAGAAAACTCTTACTTTTTTTTTCAAGCCCTTCTTTCAAATATTTGTACTAGGATATAAATCCCAAAAGGTCAAGTGCTTTAGGGAACATGTGAAAAGGCACGTTTCCTGTAGAAAACTAGTTCCATGTGGACTTGCACTGGAAACAAAAGGGAGCCTGTGTCACTTACATCAAAGTACAAAATTGGGTTGATGTGAGATCCCTGTAAGCTTTAACAACCATAATTAATTGTTTGCAGACATCTTGCTTTAGCTTGTATGACTTAACAATATCAGTGTGTCACTCTTTTAAATGCTAAATATGCAGGATATAGTTTTTAATATTATTTCTAGCATTTTTTTTTTCACTTTTAGCACAGTGATTTAATGCTAACAGAGGACAGTGGGTAGACTCCAGCTAGAAGTAGGTAGGTTTTAATTGTGTGCTTCTTTATACAAATTAGAGATTCCTTTCTGGTATGTGATTGGCTGAATCTCTTCTCTCTACCTTGTTTCTTTTCTTCAAACTATCCTTTCTCACAGGGGCTGCATCTGCTCTGCAGAAATAATGCAGTCTGATACTGCTTTAACTGTGATGGTTTAATGCTTTGGAATTCTGGGATTTGTATTTTGGTGAGCTATTTAGCCTTCTTTGTCAGAGAATTCTGGTGACACAACAAACTACAAATCCCAGAATTCCGTAGCACTGAATCATGTCAGTTAAGGCAGTGTCAAACTGGATTATTTCTGCAGTGCATATGCAGCCAGCATCTTGGGGGCTTTATCCTGTTTGAATCCTTAGGACATTTTGTTACAGGATAGCATATAAATATAAATAAATTAGAAGGAATAGTCTAGATGACAATTAGAGAACAATTCCTCTCTACTTTTCTAGCTAAATTTGATTTGATACTTTCTCAGTGATTGTTAATATGGTTTTTCATGTATTTTCTGTATTCAGCCTGCCTGTATCTGATAGAAACAAACATATGAAGGAGAATTGATTTTGCTCCAATGTATAGAAAAAATGTCTGTACTTGGATGTGAAAATATATCTAGGGACTTTATCATATGGAGGATGGGACATAATTGTGCCGTCCCTATCCCATGATTCTCCTGTGATTGTGGCAAGTATTTTCATACTAAATCGTGCTTATCTGGACATTATGCCATCCCAACAGCTCGAGTGAAAGTGATCACATGCAAGGCTTTCTCACTACAACATGCTGGTCCCATGAATGAAGTGGAATTGCCCCTTCATTTCCCATCATTTGGTATTATTGCAACATCCCATTAATGCAGTTCCACTTCACTGACAGGACATGAAAGGATCAGCACGATGTAGTGAGAAAACCTTTTGCGTGATCCCTTCACATGCACTTTCTGAATGGGATAAGGACACCCGTCCCCATGTGATAAAGTCCTAGGAAAGCATTCGACTCCACTGTTGCTAGCTTTTGGCTAACTAGTACATTCTGTCTAAAAAAAACAACACAGGTTTGCCACCGAGTTTCTAGAAAACTCTGGAGTGATAAGACAGAAGACCAGATGGCTCCACATGCTCTGTACCAGCCTCCACCATTATGTCTTCTGAGAAGACCCCTGTCGTGGCCTGTGATGTGGGCACCTGGCCACCTAGGTGTATCCAAGTGCCCTGTTTCTGCTGTTACAGGCCATGACGGGGATCATCTCAACAGACAAAATGGTGGAGGCAAGTATGAGACATGCAGTGGAAGCAGATCCATGGTGCAGTGGCAAGCGGCCATGTAAACACCTGTACATTGCTGCGTCTGGGGACTGACCCCGGTCAGGATCTGAGGCAAGAGAGCATAGGGCTTGGCCCATGATCTCCAGCCCTCATTCTGTCTATTTTGGTAGTATATTTTTGTGAGAGACACTTAAGAGAAAGGTTTACATTCAAGGCCCACACATTAAAAGATCTGAATGTATGTTTCTGTCACTGTCTTTCTTGCATAACCAATGTCTGTAATTCTTTTTTTTAAAGGGGGAAGGGACTAAACTATTTTCATTAAGAACAAATTAATTAGTAAAATAATTGGTAAAATTTTAATCTTTACATCCTAAAACTAGCTCTGCCGCTGATATATACCTAAGCAAGATTACTGTACAGCCCTCTGACACTTTTGAACAGTAGCAAAGCACCACCCATAATCCTCATCCATTTGAATCATTATGATATGGGAACCAAGTAGAGTGATATCTGCTAGGAATAAACAGTTAATGAAAAAAAGATGGTGAGGAAAAAAGGTCTTCTTTTATACACAGTCCACCCAGTGACTAACAATCAAAGGCCAGGAGTTGATTCCTTTGACATACATGTGTTTCCCTGGGTGTGTGTGACTGTTTATGTTACTCATCTTTAGAAATGGCTAGAAAAAAATGCATCCCATCATGAGTAGAGCAGTAGATTTCTGCATTGTTTTACTGAAGACATTCATATGCAAGACTTTTTAATATAAATTTGGGGGGAAACAGAGGGATATTAGAAGCATCTCCTGTTTCCTGTCACATAGTACACATACCATTCAAAGGGCTACATTCCAGGCAGAGGGTTAAAACAACCACAGCCTCAAAGTCACTGGAAACAGCAATCTGGACTCCACATTTTTCCAGACTAGTGCTTGCTTAAGTGGCCTCTCTTTCTGCCTGGTACATAAGCAAGGCAGTTAATCTTTCAACTGATAGCAGGGCAGATTATACTTACAAGAGACATTCTTAACCTGGACCTTTTGGAATCAAAGCCATTCACAAAAAGCCTTAAAAGGTAACAGACAAGCATTTTCACTGGGACACAGGCTTTTAGCAAGACATCTATTGCGCTTTGATTTTTAATACAAAGATTACTAGCCTTGTGATCTAAAAGTTGGGACTGGTTCAGTTTAGGCAAGTCAGCTTTCACCTATCCACAAAAAACAGTAACAGAGATAAGAAAGGCCACAACACTTAGACCAAGACAGTTTGAGAAATGTCTTGAGATTTTTGTCATCAAGCTAAATTGAAAAGCCTATTGGATTCCAGAAGGTCTTTCTTATTTTAAAATGCAAGGAAAACCAACAAAATTTCAGAGGAAAGTGACCAGTCAGAATTTGAAATGTTCCCAGAATCCCCAGGCAGCAAGGGAGCTATAGTCCAATCTCCAGGCAGCAAAATGCTATGAGCCAGCCCTTCAAGAAGCCACTGCCTTTATTCATGGCTAGTGGAATGGAGTGAAATCTCTCAATCAGTTCTAATTTGGCTAATTTTAATTTGTCTAAATTCTAGCCTGGTTATTTCCAGGTAGAATACTACTTTGAAATTTCTCTGTTGGAGAATGGCAAAATTTAGATTAGCAACAGGGTGTCCAGGGATACTGAAATGTTCTATGTTTTATGTGTCACCATTTCTGATACCAGATTAATGTCTGCTTAGTCTTTTGTGTAGAGACTGAGAGGTGCATCTACACTATAGGAATAATACAGTTTGACACTACTTTTAAATGCTATATAGCTCTGTCTCATAGAATCCTGGGATTTGTGGTTTTATAAGGGCTTTAGCCTTCTCAGCCAAAGTGCTGATGCCTCACAAAACTGCAAATCCCTGGATTCTGTAAGATGGAGCCATGGCAGTTAAAGTGGCATTAAATGCCATTGTTTCTACATTGTAGATGCACCCTTATTTGTTCTATGTAAAATTCAGGAAGAGTAACGAAACAGTATAAATTTGATAATAATTTGTCACATTTTGTCTTGCTGCAGTTTTATGTCAGTGTAAAGGACTGGTGGCTCTTTGGCTTCTATTTCATGATGCCACTTCTGTGCACAGCATTCTTTTACACCCTGATGACCTGTGAAATGTTAAACAGGAGGAAGAGTAATTTGAGGATAGCTCTCAGTGAACATCTTAAGCAGGTAAGGAAGAAAAGGCAATACTTGGATGACATTTCCATGTGTATTTCCTCTCTTGTCTGTAAAAGCTTTTACTGCAGGCTTTAATAAAATGCACTCCAAAAATAGAAAGCATGACTAAATGTGAGTTTTGACCCAAAGGTATTCTGGCAAGCTCAGAGCCATAAGGGTACTTTAAAGTAGAAGGAGATAATGCAGACAAAGTGTTTTAGAGGCTAGACAGTGTTATTTCCTTTTCAAAACAAGTGTGGCAGTTTTACTCCCTCACTATCTAACCTTTCTGAATTCCTTGGACTACAGCTTCAAGGATGTGCCAAAGATTTATTCTTATTTTCTTATTTCTCAGTATGTTATGCTTTTGAGTTCTTTTTTCTTGAGCCAGATTCAAGCAACTATATATTTCCTCCTGTGATAGGGAAAGATGATTAATGTCATTATGAACATTTTATGACTGTTATATGAAAAGTCTTTTGAAGATAGCTACTTGATCAGGAATTGATTCAGCTTCACTCCGTAAAATTTACTACAGATAGAAGACTTTCAGGATTTGGAAATGGTAATTTCAATCCTAAAATTCATGTACATCAGATGATGATGATGATGATTTATATTTAAGTTCCATCATTACTTCAGAAAGCTCAAAGTGGCATCTGTGACAATTTTCCTCACCACTTTTATCCTCACAACAGCCTTGTGAAGACAAGGGGGGGGGGGGGGACTGGTCCAGAGTCACCCAATTGCATGGCTTAGTGGGGACAGGGATCTGGATCTCCCATGTTCCAGTCCAGCACGCTAACTAGTGTGCAGTACTGTCCATAGACTATTCTGTTGAACAGCTGATAAGAAGGCTAAATTATTGTGGTAGCATCCTAGTTATTAAAAATTCCCATGGATTTACTAGTTTTCCTTGCATAAACAAGGCATCATCAGTCATTGGCTGTATGTCTAATAATTGTACTATGTAAGACTGTTTTCCTTATATCTGACAGCTTCAGTTTTATTCTTTTTAGCTTTATGCTTATTTTGGCCCACATTTCAAGCATTCTTATTTGTCCTTTCATGTTCCAGCGACGAGAAGTTGCAAAGACGGTTTTCTGCTTAGTTGTGATTTTTACCCTTTGCTGGATTCCTCTCCATTTGAGCCGGATTTTGAAGTTAACGTTATACGATCCACGTGACCCCAACAGATGTGAATTACTTAGGTATACCTTTAATTTGGTACTTGATTTCATTTCATTTGGCAAGAGATGGATGGATTAAGAGGAGTGCAAGTTATGGATGGAGAAATGAGGAGGAACATGAGAAGTACTGACACAAGCTAAACAATGAATGTTCATATTTGAAATCTACTTCTGATGTTCTGAAACTGTAGACTATTTCCCTATCTCTATGGCCTGTCAGTAAGATGCTTGCTGAAGTGTTATGGCACCCATTTTGCACATCTATTCCAACTTGTTTTTACTTTCTTGTTCCTTATATTTGAGCAATTGAATCAATTCCTCCTAGAGTGTGAAAATAACAAATATAGCACTTAATTACTCGTACAGTAATTAATTTTTGTCTCAGTAACAAAGATACAGCTTTATAATGATTTTAGTTAACAAATTATAACATTCCTCATTCTGGTTGTAACTGTAACTTTTAGTTAGTGGTTGTAACTATAATTTTTATAATGGAATTTTTATTTATGGACTATTTTATTTATGGACTATTAATCCCAGATTTCACTTACAGTCCAAAAAATGACTTTTCTAAAATCCATTCTGGCCCCTTAAGTGGCTTTTGAGTTCAGCACATCTCTTTTAATATTAAATCCAGAATGGATCTACTGCCCCATTGGTATTAGAACCAACAATCACCAATGTATAGGGTGCAACATGAACAGCAACTGCCTGAAGATTGCACTTGCCCAAGAGGTTGGTATAGCAGAAGATGTCACTACTACTAATTTTTGCCTGAGAAGAGGTGAATGTTGAATAGAACACAACTGAGAGTTTCATATTCTGTAGGATCAATTACTCTGCTATGCAGACAACCAAGGAGAAATTTTCTGAAATGATAGGTGGCTGAGTAATATCTTTCCAACACAAAAAGGATTATAATTGTTTTGTTTCTCTCTCTCTTTTTCAACTCCTAGCTTTTTGTTGACATTGGATTATATCGGCTTGAATCTAGCCACCATAAATTCCTGCATAAATCCTATAGCACTCTATTTTGTGAGCAAGAAGTTCAAAAACTGCTTCCAGGTAAGGACGGTGTCATTTTAATGAAAGCACATGCATGTAAAGCATACTTTGAAGGAATAATCATTTTTCTCTACTTTGTCTTGTACTTTGCAGTGTCAGGGGGAGAACCATAAGAATAAAAAAATGTGAAACTGACTGTAAACATTCGGTATTATCCTGAGCTTATCATAGTGTCTGTCTGTCTGGATTAAAACCTTGTATATTACTGAAGATCATGTAGAATGCAGTCCCACAGATCAATGTGTCTCAAGCTTTCTGATGTGAGGGACTGGCAGAGTTTTTCTTACCATTGTGTTGGGGACAAGCACCTGATTTGTGCCCATTGATCAAAGCTGTTTCTTTCTTTCCTGAAAATCTGCCAGACAGTAGCACTCAATAGTTTAGGATCAGCATTGGTCCACAGACCACAGTCTGCCACTTTCAGTAGCTCTGCTATAGTTGTCACCTCTGAGTAGACATTACCTCTAAGCCCCATTGTTTCAGACTTAATCCAAAACAACTGCATTCAAAATAGCAGTATTTTGGAGGGAGAATTTGCTAGAGGACAAAGGGCTAGAGATTAAGGTTTGAATTCACTGACTTCTTATTGACTTTACAATAAGAAAGAAACCAGTAAACACTATCATACTTAACCGCATGTTATTTAATGCTACTGGTATGCATTTCACAGAGTGTGTAGTTTAACTCTGAGATATTTTTGACCTTGACAGTGTTTAAACCAACAGTGGAGAGCTCCAGATTCCTCCATATCAGTATCTTTGAAATATATAGAATCTCACAGGGGAAGCTCATTCCAGTATTTGTTTGTAAAATGCCAAACTGGATGAGACTCCAGGGATCTTGCATTGTTCTATCCAGTGCCTGGTGTAATCAACTAGGGCCTTTGATTGCTTCTCCCACCGTTTAGTCCACTTGACTTGTTTGCCTGATTCCATCTGCTCTCAGATTTCATAACAAAGAGGTTAATCCTCTTCTCATCAATGGCTTATTTCTATTCAGTTAAGCCAATTTCATGTCTGTCTTGGGAGACCTCTTTAGTTATTAGGAGAGAGGGATAACTGAAATGCAAATCACATTTTGTACATCACAGTGTCATCCTATTGCTGTTTGTAACAATACACTGTGCATTCTGACTGTCAACAGGAGTTGTATTTTCAAGTGAGCAAGGCCAAAGCATTTCAGTTCAATTTTTAAAACCAATGTTTAACAAAATTGGCATATGTCTTCATATTCAGGATTAGAAAGAAGTAGAGATTTTTTTAAAAAAAAGTGGGGGGAGGGAAAAAAGAAAATATGAATGTTGAAGAAACATAAACTGACAGGTTCATACATCCAGGGGTAGGGGTTTTGAGTGCATGAAATATGAAATGGCTTCCCCCTCTTGGGTGAAATTACAAGAAGTTTTGCACCTTGTCCAATTATTTCTACCCAATCCCACCACACGCATATATCAGGATTTACTTCTATAATTTACAGAAAGGGAGGGGGGGGTTCTACACAAACATGTGTTTGTGCATATAATTTCATCATCTTTGGCACGAAATTCAAAGTTTTGTTTTCACAAAACCAGTCTTTGTAAAAGAAAATGGAAGCTCCAAACCATGGTTTTTCTTCTGTAAATTATGGAGCTCCAGCTCTGCTATAGTTCTGGAAGCTACAATTGTGATTTCAATTCTCACATAAAGCTATCCCAACCAAATCATGGTTTAACATTACCTGACACTATACTTGGTATCATTCAAAAATATTTCAATTTTTTTAAAAAATCTGATTCATCCCACTCCTTCATGCTTTAGTCTGGAAGCTTCTTCCTTCCATTGAAATTCACATGGGATGATCATTTTTACAAAGGAATGGACAAATAATAATATTTGGCATTTTTTCTCTTTTCAGTCATGCTTCTGGTGTATCTGCTACCAGACAGGAAGCCAGGTATCATCTGTTCCTATGAATGGAACAAGCATCCAGTGGAAAAACAATGAACTCAACAATCACAACACAGAACGAAGTATCCACAAGGACAGCTTAAATTGAGATTCAACAAAAACTGCACTTCAGTGTTCATGAAGGGAAAGGACACATGAAGCCTATCTAGTATTCAATGAACCTCTTTCATTTGGAAGTTCTGTGCCCTATAGCACTTAATTCCAAGGATCAGATTGACTGAGTGTACATACATGAAGCTCCACAAAAATGTCCCCATGATGGCATGGACGTTTTCTTTTGCTACAGTTGGCAAAAACAAGAAGAACCAGCAAAAGAGTCTGCAGTCCTTGTAGATTCGAGATGGATCTACACAGTGCATGTTGTATATGTTGTCACGTTTTTAATGCACAGTAATGCATAAGTCAATTTGAGTCATATTGGACTTTTAAATTTAATTTTTTTTAAAAATTGTGGGGAAAAAAACCAGGACCTGTATCTTCTATATGTTGCCATTCCTTTGACAGAAAATATTTTAGTAAGTGTATACCACATTTAAGAACATGTTCATCATGAAGTGCACACCTTGCAAATGAGGCGCTGGATGCTTCCAGACAAAGTGCTCTTACTGATATCAATGAAATTATGCCACTGTTTCATCTTTTCTTCCTTAATTGGACTAAACCCCAACTACCAGCATAATTGAATGTTCTTCCCCACTCCTCCTGCTGCCTCTTGAGGCTTCTGGACCACCCAAAGAACAACCCAGGGGACCAGTCTTTCGGTGTAGATAGGGAATTGCAGCAGAAGAGGAATGATCTCTCCCACAATTTCACCTATGGAAGAAGTTCAATCTGCAGAAGTGCCTAGCTAGATGCTGACCACCATGTGTGTGTGTGTGTTTTAAAGGAAAGAAAAAAGATGGAAGAAAAAGCAGCCCAAAACAGGAGGATTACAGATAAAAGCTAGTAATGTCTGAATCCCTTATACAATTTTGTGAATAAAGCAGTTCAATTGCACAATAGAAGATATGTCTGGAAGCATCGATTAACTGAACAAATCTTGCTTGTGATTTTTTTTAGTTTGTCATACTTTTCTATTTACTTATTTATAGGCACAGGCCAGAAATAGCAACAACATAAGGTACTTAGGATATAAGCTGATACCCAAAAGGTACTTCAGTGTAATGGCTATGCAGACTTTTTAAAAAATAATAATAATACAGAAATTATATTTGTATAAATCAACCTAAATTTGATCCTCCATGAAAAGACATTTCTAGACCCTTTGATATTTTACTAGACTAGACTGTGAATGTAATACTCTCTTCTGACTGAATCTGTTGTAGCTGCAAGATGAAATGGGCATTCAACAATAAGAAATACCACATTCTTACTAAAAAAATGTATAAATATATAAAATATATTCCATAAAAATGCATTTGCAGTAAAATAGTGGTGTATATACTAGACCCTGCACTTGGATCGTGTGCTTTATATTTCAAGAAAATAGAGAAACAGACACCCTATGAACTATAAATTTAGCATGCATCGACTGGGAATTGGTATAATAGAAAGAAGCATAAATGCTTGTATTTATGTGCATTTATGGAAATCATTAATTAACAAGGATGTCACAAATATAGGATCAAGAGAAGGCACTGGCTCTGATCAAGCTGCAGTTGCAAGTAGTTGGAAAGAAATCACTGCTGGGCTCAATCCACATCAAGAAATGCATCAGAAGCCTCAAGAGTCCATTAAACATGTCAGGAATTCCATAATTTAGGATCTTTATCTTCTTATAAAGTTCAAAATAGCTAGGGTAAAGAGAACCAAGCAGGGCTATGATATTAGAAGTACTTAATTTTTGCATCCAGATTGGATTAATTCCCTCTATGAAGGATTGCCTTTAACAGTTTGGAAACCAGTTGATATAAACTGCCAGGAGCTAACGGGGGGGGGGGGGGGGGGGGGGGGGAGGGGGGGACCATATCAAGCCTACAGTAAATATGCTGGTCATCAATTCATTTTGGAGTTAAGTTTCAGGTCTGTGACATTTAAAGATGCAAACCAAGGGTAAGCATCTTGTTTTGATCTATACTTCACAACAGCCCCAGCCCACATGCCTCCTGTGGTTTTTAACAATCTTTCCAGGTCCTACTCCAAGGGCTCAATTAAATCAGATCTACTCAGTGAGTACTCAGTAAGTACTTCCATGGAAAATCTGACAGACCTTTTTTCTTTATGCTTTTAAGTGTGCTTTGAAAACGTCTTTCTTTAAAATGAGAAGGTGTTATGATTATCAGTGTTTATGTATATTTACCTGTTTGCTTGTTTTAAAATGTACTTTTTCATATGTGAATTTTACTATTGAATTTAATGTTTCTACTGCTTTTATTTGTAATTATGTGCTTGTACTTATGAGCTGCCTTGTTTAAAAATAAACTAAAAGACGAAGTATCAATATATAGATAAATATATATATATAAATAAAATTACCCCACTTGGTTTTTCTTATTTAAATTTCCCATTAAAGTTGTCCTTTGTTCCTTTCATCTCATTGCCCAAAGCTGAAAGAATGGTTTCAAGGAAGACAATTTGGACCCCCCCCCCCCCCCACAACCATGTATGTAGTATTTAAAATAAAGTGGGAAAATCTGGTCATAAATCTCCCATATCCAGAGGTTGGGTGGCTTCTCTTTTTTTGGACTAAAGCATGCTAATCCCCCAGCCAAGCCTCTCTGAGGAAGAAAATCAATGCATTTGAGATGTGGTGCTGGAGAAGAGTGCTGAGGATCCCATGGATGGCCAAAAAGACAAATAAATGGATTCTAGAGCAGATAAAGCCGGAAATCTGTCTGGAAGCCAAGATAACAAAACTTAGGCTGTCGTACTTCAGACACATCATGAGAAGACATGAATCATTGGGAAAAACAATAATGCTAGGAAAGGAAGGCCACATGGATGGACTCTGTTAAGAAGGTCAAGGGTATGAATATATAGAACTAAGCAGAATAGTGGAGGACAGGGGGTCCTGCAGATTTCTCATCCACAGGCTCACCACAGGTCAAGATTGACTCGAGGGCAGTTAACAACAATAATATCCTTTAACATTCCACACACAGTAGATGCCTCATAGGTAAAATTCAAGGTATTCTGCAGGATGCATGCATTATGGGCAGAATCTTTGCTGGAATTGGTATAGTTTGCCATCTCCCAATCACAGAGTTTCTCTGAGAGAATCTTGATAGTATGAAAGTTTCCCCTTAAGCAACATTAAGTAACAACTATTACTCTAGATCAGTGACTAATGTTCCTTCAGATGTACTTTTTAATACCCTGTACTGATTTTGACCCCTTTCCACAGCACTGAAAATAATGCCATGATCCTAAAGGGACAGTCCCCTATCCAATCTCCCCCTCAAACTGATTCTTTCTCTGGGGCACCCTCTGGACCCAGCCATTTCCTGGTCGCTGGAGAAGTGTCCAGCTGCCTTCCGATAGCTAGAAGCCCAGTGGCAAATGTCTGCAGGGACATCTGGGATTCCTCCAGAGATCTCTGTGGATGATGTCATTGCTCTGCATCCAGCTGTAGGAAGGTATCTAGACACTTAGCTGCTCCTTTAGAACTGAGAAAAGATGGATTTGGGGGAAACTTTTGTACAATCCATAGAGAATTCCAACTCTGCAAGTGAGTTGGGATGGTGTACGTCCTTGAAGAGATAGACACACACACACGACTTAGTAGGGAATATCGTAAAGTTTTAATGATCACCTTTTTAAAAATTTGACAAAAAGTTTGTTTTGATTTGTAGTTGTTAACTTATCTCTATGTAGTCATTATCTAAATGTATACATTTTCCCAGTGTATCTTGACCCTCCAAATACCTGATATTGTAGAAATCTGAAGAATGGGCACCTTACGAGGGGGTATTGTAAAATAATAATTATCACCCGGAAGTTATTATGGCATATTGATGAAATTTTGTCATTGGTCCCTAAGTGCAGGTTGCTGAGAAAATCAACTCATTGCGTCCTTTATTTTTGTGACTGGCTCTACCAGAAGTGACAGAAGTGTAAAATCCTTGACAGGTGCAATCTGCAGACTTCTACAATAAAGGTATTTGAAGGGTCAAGAAACGCTGGGGAAAATGTGTAAATCTGGATGGTGACTACCTAGAGATAAGTTAACAACTACAAATCAAAACAAACTTTTTGTCAAATTTTTAAAAAGGTGATCATTAAAACTTTATGATACACCCTTGTATATAACTGTAATTTACCAACAGATTGCTAGTCAATATTTGAAAGGATGCAATGGCTATTTATACTGAGGTAGGACAGATCACTATGGTCTGAATCCTTTTGGTAGCCCCAAACAGATTAAATCCATTGGATCAAATAAATGGTGATTTATCATTCAATAACTAATTGAATGGGCACACTCTAGTTGAAAGTACCAACAGGATGCAGGCCTTCATCTTCAGATCTTTTTGTACTTTAAGGGAGGATATTTTCTATTAGCTTTAATTCAAATTAAAAACAACCAATGAGGGTTACATACAATGTTCATAATGTTTACATGCTGAAATCATTCCCAACCATTATTTCTTCCACTTCTGGAACCTTGGCCTATGCCAGCCATATTTCAGTCTTTAGACTCCTTCTGCAGTAATTATAAAGCTGGCAGACTATGGCATTTTAAAGTTTTTTTTAATTATTGATATTAGCTTGTTTGTCCTTTGAATTGGTGTATGTTGCCTCAAGCATTTACTGGAGTAAATGTCACCTCTAAAATCAATAAAAAATGTGAAATTTGAATCTTTACAACAATCCATTAACTTTCTCATCTTGGCCATACTCTCTGTTGTGTGGCCCTTTTGGGGAGCATTTTATTAGCCAGAAAAAATGAATTACAAGAGTGAAGTATGCAATATGCATGCCATAGAAAACTACAAAGTGATTTATAGCATCTGCTGTACCTAGCTGAGGAAAATAGCCATATGGAATTGAACATTCAGATGTAGTTCAAATCGAAGATTCAGTTCTGTGCATAATTTACAAGGTCAAATACAGTGTTCCTGTTTTTTTTTTTATTAGCTGAACAATTTCCATTTACAGAGGGGCAAAAGATGATATTGTAACCTGTATATATACAAACTCTTCTATGTAGACGACTGTAAGTATGTTGGTGAGTTCCCCTTTATGGCTTCCTTCTATCTATATGCATAAGGATGGGCTCATGGTTTCAAGCAAAATATGTGTTGACATTGTTCTGGAATAATATGCAAGAGAATGGTTCAATTTTCTTTTAAATTGATTCTAACAAGCTAAACATGGCACAATAGGACTATAAAATTTGCCTAGCTAGCAATAGTAAAAACCTTTTCTGGTTTTTAGTCAGCTTCAGCATCACTATCCAGCTATAGTGGCATGATTCCCCTTTAATTGCCATGGTCCCGCCCTATGGAATATTGGGATTTGTAGGTTGTTGTGATGTCAGAACTCTCTGAGAAGGCTAATTATTTCACAAAACTACAAATCCCAAAATTCCATAGCATGGAGCCATGGCAGTTCGAGCAGTGTCAAACTGCATTAATTCTGCAGTGTAGTTGCAGCCCCCGTTCCACACATTTTTTTTAAACAAAGAGTAGTCAGTGTTTGCCTTGAAGGAGTTTGCAAACTAAAATCTGACACAAAGAAAGCAATGAGGAATATGGATATAAGATTTTTCTAAGGGACAAATTTGAAAGAAAAAGAGTTTGCCACATTGCACATTTTCTCATACAAGTCAAGAACAAAATCATGACAGGTCTGGCCCTACCATAGGTCAGAATGAAGTGGCCACCTCAAGCAGCAGACTTTTTGCTGCTAATTAAATCAATAAAATAAGTATGTAAATAATTGTCTAACTCTAAGCCGGGCTTGGAAATTTTTAACATTAAAGTTTTTAGATTGCAGCTCCCCGAATCCAGCAGTGCACTGGTTGTGCAGGGTGGGAAATTCTGGGAACTGTAGTCCAAAAGTAACTCTTCCAAGCTCTAACCATACCTTGCCTCTTCTTACTGCTAAGCAGCAATAACTATTACATAGTAAGATGTGACTGAAACAAATGTAGAGGTAGTTTCTGTGCAATAATCAAATGTAGAAATTCTTTCTCAATTGCTCTGGTACTGTCTCCTTTTCACCCAGACTGTTCTGCTCTATACACTATGATGCAGGGTCTAAAATGAGTAAGGTGTTTGTTCTAGTCTCCCAAGATTTCTATGTTTCCAGATGGTCAGTTTTACTAGCATGTACAGACTCACTCAAATTAGACATTACATTATTCATACCACTCAGCCTGACGTGGTTGTAAATGTTAACAAATAAGTCAGCAAGAGGTAGGGAGACTTAACAAACTGGTATCTCTTCTTGTTAAAACGTGTGTTGAGAAACTCTTGAAATTGCCACACACGGATAGCTAGATATCCTGCCAATAAAAATCAAGTTCTCTCAGAAACACATTTAACTGTTTTGCAAAAGCCCTCCCTTCTCTTTTGTGGTTAACTTAGGGCCTCAACAGACAGACGGTCTGCAGCCACTCCTTTTCACCCCGGATCGTAGACTAGATAGCTGGGCCGATGCTAACAAGATGAAATTCAATGCAGAGAAATGTAAGGTTCTGCACTTAGGGAGGAAAAATGAAATGCACAGATATAGGATGGGGGACACCTGGCTGAATGAGACCACATGTGAAAGGGATCTAGGAGTCCAAGTAGACCATAAGCTGAACATGAGTCAACAGTGTGATGCAGCAGCTAAAAAAGCCAATGCTATTTTAGGCTGCATCAATAGAAGTATAGTTTCTAGATCGAGGGAAGTAATAGTGCCACTCTATTCTGCTTTGGTCAGGCCTCACCTGGAATACTGTGTCCAGTTCTGGGCACCACAATTCAAAAAAGATGTGGAGAAACTGGAGCATGTCCAAAGGAGGGCAACTACGATGGTGAAGGGTCTGGAAACCATGCCCTATGAGGAACGCCTTAGGGAACTGGGGATGTTTAGCCTCGAGAAGAGAAGGTTAAGAGGTGATATGATAGCCCTGTTTAAATATTTGAAGGGATGTCATATTGAGGAGGGAGCAAGCTTGTTTTCTGCTGCTGCAGAGACTAGAACGCGGAACAATGGATGCAAACTGCAGGAAAAGAGATTCCACCTCAACATTAGGAGGAACTTCCTGACAGTAAGGGCTATTCGACTGTGGAACACACTCCCTTAGAGTGTGGTGGAGTCTCCTTCCTTAGGGGTCTTTAAGCAGAGGCTGGATGACCATCTGTCAGGGATGCTTTGATTTGGAGTTCCTGCACGGCAGGGGGTTGGACTGGATGGCCCTTGTGGTCTCTTCCAACTCTATGATTTTATGATTCTATGATTCTATTATCGTTACTGCGGCAACCAGACACCACAGCAACGATCCGTTCCGAAAGCAGCTTCCTGAAAGGGGTGCCATTATGGTGCCCGTGAGCCATGATGATACCCTTTCTGCAGAGTGCAATTTGGTTGCCCTGATGCCCGTGTGTCATCATGATGCACCCTGTGTAAATGGGGATGCACCATGATGGTGCAGAGGCGGCAAAAGTAGGGCTGGGTGTGTATCAACGCCCAGCCCTACTTAGCCCTAGTTTCAGCCCCAGGCCGGCACAAAGTGCCAGTCTATTATGGTCATAGGTACCCAATAATGGTATATAGGAACATCATTTTTAGAAATGAGATCAAGCAGAAAAATTATAGACAAGATAAAAGAACAGGATTTAAAAAAAAAACAAAAAATTTCCACACACAATGAAATACCCCCTTCCTTCTCCTCTAATTCATAAAAACAGTTTTGTACAGTTGGCTCTCTCTATCCATGGATTAATGCACTCACAGCTTCAAAATATTAAAAAAATATATAAATTCCAAAAAGCAAACCTTGATTTTGCCATTTTCTATAAGTAACACCACTTTACTAAGCCATTGTATTGAATGGGACTTGAGCAGCCAAGGTTTTTGCTATCCACAGGGGTCCTAGAACCAAACTCCAGCGAAAACCAAGGGCCCACCGTACAGCAATTTCTTCCCTTGAATTTAGTTTAAAAACCTAACTTTCCTCAAGACATCTCTTTTTTTATTTACATGAAACAATGAATATTATTTATAAGAGATCTCAGCATGCACAGCCATGCCTTGAATTGACTCACTCTGGAGTCTTAGGTCCGGTACAGATGGACCAAAAGGGCCGTCCCCACGGCGTGAATAGGGATGGGGAGTGTGCAGCATCTGCATGCTCCCCAGCCCTAGCGCGTATGGTCAGTGCCATTTTTAAAGCACGCCGTCCATATGTGCGTGTGCCGATGACATCATGGAGGCCAAAACAGAGCTCCTCCTCAGCGTTTTTTTCCTTGGCGCGGCCTTCACACTTCAGCTGCTTCCCAAATGACAGGGGAATAAATCTCCATTGACCACAGCAGCTGTAAATGGGAATGGGGAACTTTGTATTCCCTAAACCAGGAACTACGTAGGGACTCTGAATACAAAACAGTTATGAATACATAATTTTAAATCTTTGTAACTGTCCAAAGGATTCCAGCGAATGTCTTCGCACTTGAAAAAAGGAGGAGGCAGCGGTGGTGGAAGGAGAAGGCTGTTTTCTAAATGCCTAGTTTTAGTGGGGTCCATAGAGCCAAAGCTGCATGAAAGTGAAGCTTTGGACAATTGCTTACCTTACCTTCCTCAACACTTTCACCATTGCTTTAATTTCTGCCAGTGCAGACACACTGTCAGTGAAACCAATGGACTCTCTAGGCCAAAATAAATTATATAAAACGTAGTGTAAAATCTGTATCAATGAAGCCTGTGGACTTAAAATGCTGACACAGGCTCTGCGAGAAACTAATGGTCCATCTAGCCCAGTACTGTTACACTGATGAGCAGGAGCTTTCCAAGGATTCACTCAGGGCCCTTTCTAGGAGATGCCAGGAACCTTCAAAACATGAGCTCTGTCACTAACCTATATAGACCTATCCATGGACCCTATCACATGGGGTTAAAAGACTGGCTTACCTTTCCCAAATTCAGTGTTAACTTGGCAGTCAGTCAGTTCCTATTACACCTAAATTGCTGCCAAATCACCACCTGGGTCTGTCCCGGATGCAGCCAGGGTTATGTAAGCTGCTTCCGTGGCCATTTTTAGAAGTTGGAAGCTCCGACGATTCAGCGGTGGTTTAAGTGTAATAAGAACCGGCTGCCTCCTGAATTAATGTTGAATTCAGGAAAGGTACGCTGCCATGTCATGGGGTCCCATGTCACAACATTTCCTTTTGCGTCAGAAGTACCATATGTTTGTGCAGTATTGCTTTCTGTCTTCATGAAACACTGGTTCTCAGTCTTTGATCTTCCAGATATTTTGGGCTTCAGCCTCCAGAACCCATGACCATTTGTCATGCTGGCTGGGGCTGCTGGAGTTGAAATCCAAAGAACCAAAGTGCTGACATCACACTACCTCCAGTAAGGGCACGATAGTAAGAATTAGAAGAGTTAAGACCATGGAAATACAGCTATAATCAGGAAATGCTGATTAATGGTGTGTATTTTTTCAGACTACTGAGTAAATTTGAAAACTATTTCAAAATGATGGCAATCATGTAGGAGCATCACTAGGGGTGTGTTGGCCGCACCAGGTGACAGTCTAAGGGGCTGTGACACCAATGCTCCCCAAACACCTGCCTTTTGGCAGAAAAGGGCAGGAATGGGCTGTGGCGTTCACCTGCATCCCTTGAAAATGCTGAAGATGGAGTGAGTGGTGTGAAGCTCAGTGGGAAATTTTTAAAAATATTTTAAAACATCACATCTTACCAACTTTTGACTTTAACCACATGAAACATTATTATTATTATTATTATTATTACAATAATAATAGGAACCTACTGCAGCCAAAGAAAACCAGGCTGGTGGTGACCTCCCAGAGGACTTTTTCAGCTGCCGCTCCAAAAATATGGAGTAAGCTGCCGGAGGAGATCCGCCATATTACATTTAAAAAGGCAATAAAGACGGATCTCTTCTGGCAGGCCTTCCCTGGCTGATCTCCTTGTATTTGAGCTCTCCTATTGTCTTGCTGCTGTTGTCTAGTTGTCCCCAATGGCTATGATGGATTGTATTGGGAATTTCACTGGGAATTGTTATTTTAATGCTGTTATATGGTGGGAGGGAGATGTGGAATCGGAAACTATTACATTTTGCTATGTTTTAATGTTTTACTATGTCGTATTTTTACTGTTTTTAACTGTTGTTACCCGCCTCGATCCAATATAGGGAGAGGTGGGATACAAATAAATATTATTATTATTATTATTATTATTATTCACTGATATTATGATTTATGAGTTACATCAGTACAAAATATATAACTAAGAATTCTGTTTGGTGTGGAACGGGAGGAGGTCAGTGTGTGTGGGGAGGGTGACACCATAAATTAGTACACTGGGTGACATCAACCCGAGGGATGTCATGTGGGGAGAGAATGCCTCCAAATGGTTTTAACTGTACAAGATATATGTTTGTTGCTCCATTACATTTGCCTAAGAATCTAAAGTAATAAGCACAACAAAACAGCAAAATGAAATAACTGTATTAACATCTCACTGGTGATATATTTACAGACTTTTGATGTTTTGTGTATTTTAGCTTTTAGAATAAATCTGGTGTTCTTGTTTATTTGGTTTGGAGATGATACTGATTAATGGTGTGTGTTTTTTCAGACTGCTGAGTAAAATTGAAACCTATTTCAATTCTGTTGAAATAGCTCAACCTCTGGAACTGCTGTTTTTTCATCCTTCGTATTAAACACAAACTATCTGGGAGGTTCCTTCCTGTTGTCAATTAGCTATTTTGCACTTTCGGGGGAAAAAAAGTATCCTGAAGGCTTTGGGAAATTGCAGTTTACATTAACAAACCATTGCACGGAAACCAAACTGCTACATCATTTCTGCTCTGTCAAGAAAGATTGCCCAATGTCTTCTGCCCAAAAGATAAAGATAGAAAGTAATGTTATTTTAAAAATAACAGTCTAAATCCAATTAGTCCCAGCTAGAATCAACCCTCTGAATCAATAGAATGTATATATGTTTTGGTTTATCGTTCAGGAATCAGTGGGTTTGCTCTAGATGGGACTAGCAATTGGATCAAGGCCACTGTATGTGGATTGAAAAAAAATGTGCATTCTTTTGAAAAATAAGATCAGCCTCTCAGAAGTCTTGCTGTATTTATCTGAATTACTGTTGATTGGTAATACCCTTATTTAAAAAGGCCCTGAACAGAATGCCCGCAAAAACCCTCTAGGGAGCATTGGGCATTTTCATCACTGTTTTGAGTTCCCCTGTGGCCGGGAGAGACCTTTTTAATAGAAAGAAGTTATTTCCTGTTCACTTCCTTTAAAAAAGGCCTCTCCTTTTGAATAAGTTTCAAAATTCGTATTGGACTATGAATGAACTGTTGGTAGGCTTCAGATCAGAGGTGGGGGTGCATTTGAATATCCTTCCACAAAAGCTCTTTCTTTGTGAAAATAAAACCTTTGAGCCAAAGTAGGGAAGGAGAGAAAGGGCAAGCCAACAAATTCTGCTTGCAATAATATATCAATGCCCCCCCCTCCCGAGTCTTATAGTCCACTATAAACAAAACTTCCAAGGCCTTTTCTTCACATGAGCTTAAAACCTATATAAGCCAAGCTTTGGTGCCACAACAAACTATAATTCCCAGAATTCCATAACACCAAACCATGGCAGTTAAAGTGGTGTCAAACTAGATTATTTCTGCAGTATGGACACAGCCCATGAACAGAGGATGCTCCTCGCTTCATACGTTTGCCTTTCAACTTATGGAGAGCTATCACTGTGAGAGGAAATGGTGTCCCAGTGGGAGCAGAAATGCCTCTGTGTTCTTGTTGTCCTTCATGTAATTTTGCCCATGTAAAGAGACTGCACAAAAAGATGTCTTCCCCTTCACAAGCTAGTTTTCCTATGTATAGGAACCTTTTTTGTATGGAGGAATATTCACCCACAGATAGGAGCCCCCACCTGCAATCTGAAACCATTTATAGCCCAGACACGGTTTATCACCTCAGGGTTAACAAGGTCACTATTTCTTCTGGGAAATCCATGACCAGAGTCCAGTTTTCACTCAAACATTTATTAAGGTTTTGTGGGAAAAGAGCTATTTGGCAGCATCCCAGTCGTTCAGGGTCTGAGAATGATGTGTCAGAAAGACTCAAGAGACCCGACAAGCCAGTTTACAATATAAAGACTTTTTTAAAAAATAGAGGCTCCGTTTGAGTGTCTTTTATAGATGTCTTTAGTCTTCAGTATAAAAGCAAATAAGCCACAAACTCCCACAAATACAATAATACATTAATCAGAGCTGTTATTCTATAAAGGCTTTTAAAATTCCTGTTCAAAAATGTTTTTTTCAACCACTAAATAATCTGAGAAAAAGAAAGGATGGATTTAGTAAAAAGTATATCATCAGTCACTGTGTTGTTTCTACAGTTAGGATAAAAGTTGATTTTCAGTACTGGATAGCTTTATATTTGCCTCTATGCTTTTGTTGACAAAAATGCATACTTTAGTATTTTATTCCATATGGATAAAGGAATGCACAGATTCTTGTTGTAATTGCATTGAAACACATCTTTGCAAAGCTAAAAGAAAATATATTCACATCTGCATTTCTCTTTCTGTAGTTCACTCATTCTGTAGAACAATTATAAAGAAGTTTCAAATCAAAATGCTTAAAAATTTACATTTAGAACAGGGGTAGGTAAGGTAGAATGTTTGAGGCGTAATGTGTCCCTCTCAATCTGCTACATATCCCCAAAAGTATGTATACAATTTTTATTTTAAATTTCTGAAAAAGCTCACTCTCCAAACTAAAGAGTAGCCCCCAGTCCCATTGTAGCCCCCCTTGGATTTAATGGTTGTGTTTTTACATGGAAATATCATATAGGTTCATCCTTAATGCAATGAAATTCAAGTATCAAATACTTCCTAAGTGAACTTAATATAATATAATAAATATTATAAATATAATTGTTATAATTATATTATATTATATGAACTTGAATTTGTTTTTATTTAACAAAGTGACTTACCAAAAGCTCCCGAGTAAACTTTGGAGTCACAGGATGGAAGGATAAGGCCTCTTATGGATTGGTAACTGGTTAAAAACAAACAAAAATGGACAGTTGAGGAAAGTAAGCAATGGTGTCCCCCAAGAATCTGGTTGGGCTGGTGCTATTTGTATTTGCATTCATGTCTTGCTTTCGGGCTCCCTGTGTAGGCAACTGTTTGGCCACAGTCTGAATAGAATTCTGGATTAGATGTGGCTTTTGACTCATCTGAGATAGTCCTTATATTCAAGTATTTTGTTTTAAGCTGTAACTCCAAGCCTTCTCTACTGAATTACCAATGCAGTGGTTAAACTGTATTCCTCAAAAGTGACACCTGGGCTGCAGCACACCCAGCCCATCACCTGTTTAAGTCAGCAGACCCAAAGAAATTATCCAGGTCTGTCTAGCAAACCTTACAAAATGCAACATCCAAGTGTGTCTGTGTAATGATTCCAAGGTCCTGATCCACTCAGTTCTCGGGCTACCTCAGGCTCAAGGAGGTGTCAAAATGAACCTTGTCCACAGCTGCGTCAGAAGTATTGTGTATTGATTACATGCAGATATCAAACAAGAAGCAGCAAGAAGACCCAAGGCAGAATAAGCTCACATGCTCAGCTGATCAAAGCAGTCCTTTGACATAGCCACTGTCCACTATTTAGGGTCCCAACAATGAATGGAATGCTGCCACAAATAGATTGCTTTCTTGGGCTGGGTTATGCCAATGCACTCCTGCCCAAGATGAGACCAATTATCTGATCTCTCCTAATCTTTAAATGCCCTTCTCTTGTTCTAGAACAGTGATTCCCAAACTTTGGTCCTCCGGGTATTTTGGACTTCAATTTCAACCCACTAAAAGCCCCAGCCAGTATGACCAACAGACAGGAATTCTGGGTGTTGAAATCCAAAACATCTGAAAGACCAAAGTTTGAGAACTACTGTTCTATAAGGTGTGTGGGAGGCTCACTCCATCCTAACAAAGGAACAGTTTCCCAGGCATTCTGTGATGGAAATATTCTCCAGCATGAGCTGACCCTGCACATCCTGCTAGAGAGGATGCAACTACTTAACAGTGCATCACCATAATTGTTGTTATTTGCAACAACAGTGGTTACCATGTTAAGTAACTATATTAATCATCTCCTAAGCACATAAAACACAGGCATAGGGTAAATGTGAGAGCTAATTATCATTCTCTGCCAATTCCTCTGAAAATTCCAAAGCCCTACAATTTGTTGTTTTGAGCCATTTTTCTTAATATGAAAGGATCGTGCTCTTCTTCTACACTTATTATGAAATGATCTTGCTCTTCTTCTGCTAATAATTACATGCTACTGGATGGTCTGACTTTCAGATTCCACTTTTGGACCTTGCAAAGACCTACATATTCATCTATGTACATGGGGGACTTGTGGCTCCAATGCCAATGAGGTGATTAATCTGCTTTAGGTTTTGGTCCAGAAAATTACTTGAGATACTAAACCTTTTTTTGAGTATTGCATCGAGAACCTTGGATAACTCCTTTACTAAAGCTCAGAGCTGATCCGCTATTCAATTCACATGCATGTCATTAGCTCCCACTGACTATGTACCAAGGGAATATTTAAGAAGGCAAAAATTCAAGCAGATTGTGAAGTTCTCCATAAGGATCTCTCTCAATAGAATGAATGGGAAGCGATAATGGCAATAGAGTTTCAGTGTAATCAAGTGCAAAGTGGTGTGCATTTGGGTGGGGAGGGATTTTAACTTCACAGATACAAAAGTGGTGACGGGTCTTTCTGAAATTGTTGTGACTTTCCAAGAAAGCAGTCTTGGAGCATACTAAATGGCTCAGTGTCACCTCTGTTCCAATGAAAAACAAAGACAAAATATATTCTACCATGAAATTGCTAAGGATTATCTGGAAACGAACTGATTATAACTGTATCTATATCTACAGATATGATGCACCCATATTTTGAGTGCTGTGTGTCATTCTGACTTCCCTTTCTCAGGATGGATAGTAAAGAGTTGGAACAGATGCAAATGCTCAAAAGGTTGGAGTGCCTTCCCTACAAAGAAAGGCTAAATGGGCTTCTTATAGAAGACGGAGATGATAATTGAATACTATTAAAATGGAATTTGTTGCCTTTAATTATGATGATGATAATAATTCTCCAGCATATATTGAGCATAAAAGATACACCACATGGCTGAATATAGTAAAAGACAGAGAAGGCTATCTAATTGTACTAACACTTTCAGTGTCCACTGTCTTTAGCATAAAAGCAGATATACACAATCAACAAGAAAAACAACTATGTTAGTCCCTCCTGATTCGAGGTCTTGCTGTTTTCATCCCTCAGTCTTTCTCAGACAGCAGGCTGGGAGGGACATAATGGTGTGTGTGTGTCCGAGTCATGCACACAGCACTGTGCATGGGAGTGCGCTCCCATTGTAATCAATGGGGGTCCAATATTGGCAATTTTCCTGATTCGCGGGGGGGGGGGTCCGGAATGGATCCCCCACAAATCGAAAGTAACAACTGTATATATAATCAGCAACCAAAAAAAGTCCAAGTGTATCCCATGTTTGAAGCACTATTTTTTAAAAAAATCACTAATCAAACAACTTATATAATTTAGCCTTCCTGATTGTTGAAACGAAAAAATAACCCCTTAATTCAGCAGTTCTTTTAAAGACAAGCAATGAAGTAACATTAAGTATATTCTTTGCTAATGCAAAGAATTGTTTCAGTTTTAGAACTATAGCACTCCCTAGTGGTAACAGCTAATTTAATATATGTAGGATGGATAGTTGTCAGAGCCTGCAAATACTCACTAAACTCTTTTTACCTGCTTTTTTAAAAGTTCAGAATCATACACATATAATAACTGGAGTTAAATATCTTAGAACAAATTCTTTAGATCAGTGGAGAACCTCATTTAGAGTAAAAAGAGCTGGAGGCGTTTGAGGAGGTCTATGCAACTATATTAGACCATATTTTTCCTTGAGAATGTGCATTTCTCTTCTTCCCATGTGGAATTAAGTCATGATGGTGATACATAATAGAGGAAAAACATGGGAAAGTTACTGTTAGCCACTGTGGGCAAAGAATACTGGAACAAATAATCCTGACTTTGGATCCAGCAGGATACTTCTTATGTTCAAAAAGAATTGCATATGAAGTTCTGGGTATTGCAAGAAATCCAGATGTCTTCATTTGGTATCGTCTTATTTTCTGGGCTCTGAATGTTGAGAATTTTTTTTTAGCTACTGTGATTTTTGTATGTGACATGTTCCAGCAGAAGTCATGGCTATTTGTGCATGTTTTGTGTGACATTATTAGTGATGAACAATAGAAATCTTAACCCTCTCTGATACCCATGGAATCTGGTGTGTGTTTGTGGATGGAATGATGCATTTGTTTATTTAAAATATTATATATTATCCATGTTTCTCTGGGTACAGTACAGATTAATTCTGAAACAGAATTTTTGAGAGTCTTTAGGGCTAAAGAGCAGGGTATAAGTACAGAATATAGATAGATAAATAAATTTTAAATAAAGGAAGAGCCTAGAAACAAGACCAAAAGGGGACACCATTAATGCTACTTCTTTAAAGTCCTACGACTGTAATCATTCGGTCCCTGGGAAGAAATCATAGGGACTGTAGTGTAGTTTGGATTTCTTCTAAAAAAGTGAAAATGAGATCTTCTGTATGGAGATGAGGTGTCTGACTTAAATGCTTTCCTTCCAACTCCTATAGAAATTTCCATAGCCCTCTCCTATCTGAGGCCAGAGATTGGTATTCCTTGAAGTATCCACCATGTGAAGATGACAGAGTCCCTAATCCAAAAAACAAATGGAGTAAAAACAACAGCAGCACCAATAATACCATCTCCAGTTTCCCACAGATGTCAAGAAGCTATAACAGCTTTACTGAATACAGGTTGTTCAGAAATGGGTCTTGAAAGTAAGTTTTCCACTTCCCTTCTCAGGGAGAAAGAGACATACACAGAAACAGGATGGGTGTATGCATGAACACATACAAACCTGACATGGACCACTAACAGAGTGTTTCATTCTATTGTTCACCTACTGCAGATACTTACTGATAGATGACCAGAAACCAACCTAATAGTAGGAATGTGAGGAAAGTATAGAAGGGTGGAATTGAGGAAGGAATTAAATACTCACATTTGTGACATCATCCCTATGCCATAGGAAACAACAAACCAACTGGGGAAATGCACAGAGAAAAGAAACCAAATCCAGTCATTTTAATATTATGTTTTTGGACTTTGGCTGAATGAAAATAACCCTGCTGATGCTAGAAATATAGCCTTGAGTGGCTGCAACAAGGTGTGTATCATGTGAGTTCTAAATAAGAAAGATCAAAACCCAGGCATGAACAACACCGTGAAATACAACTATTCATCCACCTGTTTTGCTTTTCTGATTTTGATTTAGGTGAGTACCGTGAGAAGAATTAAATGGATCTTTGACTTTAATTTAAATGTAAATATAGAGCTTTCAGAATGTGCCTTTCTTTTTGTGATCTAAGGGCATAATAACCACCTAGGTGACATTAAACATTTTCTTGTGTCACCACAGGCAGGATTTTATGTCTTTATATTATTTTAAAACTGTGCCAGACAGTTTTTTTCTTAGCTTGTGCCCATGCAAACATGCACAAGGCATCCAATGTGCCGTGAAACAATTTGTGTCTCTCTTTTTCCTATATTTTTAAAGAGAGGTACATGGCTCTTGAGATTGTAGTTGAAATTTATCACATTTTGGCAAAGAGTTGGTGCATCATTTATCTTATGCTGCCAGGCATATATGATGAAAATTTGGAGAGCCTTGCGTTATTGTACTCTACAGAAGTGGGCCAATGCTTCTTCAGAGCACCTTGTGGCCAGACTTCAAAATAAGCTCATTGAACACTGCAACATTTATACTCATTCTCCGAACATTTTAACAAGTCAGAGTAATGACAGATGAGCCCTTTAAACAAGTTATTGAATGTGAGTTATTTATATTTGATTGTTTTATGGCCAGCATTTCCGTGTAACACAGCCTCTGGACTTCTGACCGCATAATACAATTTGTGTCCCCTGTACTTCAAATAAATAAACAAAATGGAACTAGTGCCATATCGAGAGAATAGAGACAATAATTTACTATGTCAGGAATTCATGATTAAAAGGGCAGTCACTTTTGTAACGGCAAGAGCAGAATGTCCCCGGTTTCCCCCAAGTGACAGTTAACAGAGATCAGAGTAACTCTGTATAAAGGAGACATATTTCTGGAACAGGGAAAAAGCCATTACTACTCACTAAAGAACCATGGAATATACACAGACTTGAATGGCAGCCCAGAAACATGTCAGATCAAAATCTAAGCTTTTCAAAAATGGTATCTCTTACTCATACCTTCAAATGTGACAGGAATCAATATTAAGAAAACAAGTTGTCAAGAACCTGGCAAAGAGGAAACCTATGCTCCACAAGAGGTAACCTTGATTTTGATGTCAAAATTAACTTTCAAATGGTGCAAGTGGAGATTAGAATTTATGAACATTGCTGCTAAATCTCAGTGGATGGAACCAAATGTCACCTGGCTAAACACCCAGATCAAATCGATGAAGTTGTCTCATTCATAGCAGAGAGGAGTAACTACACATTATGTGCCTACTCTTATATCAGGATCCTCCAAGCTATGTCCCAATATAGGAAGGTGACAACTGCTTTGAAAGCAATACAAGTGAAAAGGATCTTGGTGTCTTAGTAGTCCAAAAGCTAAACATGAGTCAACAGCATGATGCAGTTGTCAAAAAAGCGAATGCAATTCTAGGTTACATCAACAAATGTATAGTATCCACATCAGGGGAAGCAATATACTGCCACTCAGTTCTACTTAGATCAGATCTCGTCTAGAATACCCTCACCAGTTCTGGGCACCATATTTCAAGAAGATAATGGCAAGCTGGAACATATCCAAAGGAGGGTTACCAAGATTATTAAATATCTGGAAACCAAGTCTAATGAGGAATGGTTTGGGACCTGGATATGTTTAACTTGGCTAGAACGCATTTGTAGTCCTTGCAATGCATAATTTCATGATTATATCTCTGGACTTACTTGCAGCCTCCTCAACCATTTTTTTAAACCTACATAGCACTGTCAGCCTTGGATACATGTACACAGTGTATTTTAGCCTTGTAGGAATATTTGGTATCTATGTTAAGCAGGAGAGCCAGCGCGGTATAGTGGTTTTGAGCGTTGGACTATGACTTTGGAGATCAGAGTTTGATTCCCCACTTAGTCATGTAAACCCACTGGATTACCTTAGGTGAGACACACGCTCTCAGCCCCAGAAAACCCCATGATAGGGTCACCGCAATTTGGAAATAACTTGAAGGCACACAACAACAATACATTAAGCAGAGTGCAGTGAAGCTAGAGCACCATATTTTTGTGGCAGATACAAGAGAAATGGCTTTGGATATTCTTGTCTGGTAAATATATATATATATATATATATATATGTTTATTGTCTTAGAAAATCCACCTTGGGATAGTAGAGGAGATGGACCAAAGAAGTTGGCCTATACTCAGCTAAAAGAGCTCCTAAAAGCTGGTTCTTCTGTATGGATGTAAGCTAGCATCTAGTATTGGGGTTGGAGCCTCATGGATGTTCTTTCCCAGACAAAGAAAAGCAAAGAGACTAAGTATTTGACAGAAGGTGAAAGTGACAACTACAATTTAGCAGGAAGCAAAAGGCTTGAGTACACAGACCATAAAAAGATACAGGGAGCTTAAAACAAAGGACAGACATTATCTAGATTCCATTCTCTCACTAATCACTTTCTATAAGTGTTGATGCCTCTTCGCCTTTAACAAGCCTTTTAAAGGTGGAGAACCTGAATAAGTCATGAAGATTGCAGGGGGAGACAGAGGACATCTTCCCACTCCTGGTCTCTAGCAGACACTGCAAAGGTGCCCTGGGAAAAAAGAACTGAGGACGTGAAGCAACTAATAGCAATCTAGCTCACGGAAATGGAGCAATTCCCTATGCTTTTTCCATGAGATGATGTGATTGTAGAACCAGTGTGGTGTAGTAGTTTGAGTGTTGGACTATGACTTTGGAGACCAACTCTGCCATGAAACCAACCGGGTGAGTTTAGCCAGGTCACACTCTCTCAGCCTCAGGAGAAGTCAATGGCAAACCTCTTCTGAACAAACCTTGCCAAGAAAACCCCACGACAGGGTTGCCTTAGGATTGCCAGAAGTCAGAAATGAATTGAAGGCACACTACAAGATGTGATTGTGCCTGATCGCAGACATATAATAAAAAAGTCATACTATCTCTAGTGTTAAAACATCTGTTTGGGTACATCTATGTCAAGGGAATTGACACAAAAATGAGAAAGGATTATGCCAAGTTCATTTAATGCTAGAATCAGAAAAATCTCATCTGGGAAGGGTTGTTATAGGTAAACATGAACTTAAATGGAAAATGGAGCTAGAATATTCTGCTCCATTTGAGCAAAGAGCAGGACAAGACACGGGGGTGGCACTTAACTGGCAGTTGGCAACAGAAGTGACAGCTGGTTGTTGGGGTAGGCAGCAGCTGGAATTGTATACATGGGAATTGCAGGCTCAATAAATGTAACTGCTGTCAGATCCTCTTTGGGACTTTAACTATTCATAATTGTGTTAGTTTTCCTTACAAAAAGAACGAGGCCCATGACCTGAGTATATGAATATGAATAATGTATATTATGTACCATTAATGTTGCAAATGCAAGTTTTGATCCTGCAAACACTTAAGTGCATGCTGGAATTTACTTCTGTAAGCAGCACAACATGTGGGAAAGGGAGTTCTTCTAGGCAAATTATCAATTTTTCAATACATAACATCCTGACATTTACAAATTCATGAATCCATGTTAGGTGTGATTTTGTTATATATACAGTACTGTATATATCTTAGACAGGTTTTGTTCTTCTGAAACAAATACAAGAATATTTATTAATTCATGAGCTTAGTAGTCCCGCTCTGGGGGCAGAGTCCCTTCCTTGGTTCACTCCGCAGCATTAAAACCTCAGCATCACCTCTGCAGGATACAGTGAACAAGTTTTTTACTTCTGCACTTTAAGAAGTATATCACACAGGGGAAAATTGGTAGTTGAACCATGATTAACCTATTCAAATCGTGCAATCAAGATTAAAATGTGATTAAAATGCTATTAACATTTACACACACAGGAGCCATTATCCTGGGAATAACCACGGAGTAACCAAGTGGTTAAGATGCTGACTGTTAATTGCAAGATTGGCAGGTTGGCAGTTCAAGGCCCAAGTACCGTGTGATGGAGTTTGCTCTCATCACTAGTCCCAAGTTCTGCCAATCTAGCAGTTCCAAAGCATGTAAACATGCAAGTAGATAAATAGGTACCACTTTGGTGGGAAGGTAAACAGCGTTCTGTGCAATCATGCACAGATCACATGATCACAGAGTAGTCTCTGACAATGCTGGCTCTTTGGCTTAATAACAGAGACTAGCACTGCCCCCTGTGATCAGACACAACTTGACAACCTTGTCAACAATTTGACAACCTTTACCTTTAACCAGGCAATAAACAGCAAAACATCATTCACAGGAAAATCCCATGACTGATTTGTTGCTGTTTATTGCTTGGTTATTCATGGGATAATGGCACTTTAACCGCTTTTCACCGTGATGTCGTGTGAAAACCATTAGTGCAATTGCACGATTATCACAAGATATTCCAATTCCTACTTCCAATTATCCCTGTAATAAACTCCTAAGAAAGATGACTCTGTCCCACTAGTGCATTCATGCTTTAGGAGACTATAATCTGACCTTGGTTTGCAGTGTCTCCTCAGCTGAATTGCTGGCCTTCTTCTGGGGACCTGCATTTTAGTTTCAACCACCTATATGGCTTAGTTCCAGACTATCTGAAAGCCCGTATCTCCCCACAGAAGCCTGACCAAGTCTTACATTCATTGTGAGCACTTTATCTTACCACCTTCCCAGTTTAGCTGGTAACAATGTGGAAGAAAAGCCTTCCTGGTGGCTGCTCCCAAGCTTTAAAACTCCCTCCAGAGGTTCAGTCTGCTCCCCCTCTGCTGTCTTTTCATTGGCAAGCAAAGTGTTTCTTGTTTAAATAGGCAATCAGCCTTGGCTGACCAAGATAGAGTGATGTACAATTGGGCGTGCTGTTTTTTTGGTGAGGCAGAAGGCAGTAAGAAAAGGGAAGACCACATTACAGATGGATAGATTTAATCAAGAAAGCCATGGTCCTGAATCTGCAAGACCTGAGCAGGGCTGTTGATGAGACAGTGACTTGGAAGTCTCTCATTCATATCACTCTTTCAAACGGGAGGAATTTCTCCCAACTTTGAATGGAGCCATTGTGGATTCATGTAAATTCGCTAGTTTAGCGAATTTACATGAACCCCTGCTCCGTTTGGAAGAACCCCTGCTCCGTTCGGAATTACTTCCCATTACCCGAAAATAACCCCCTCCTGCCCGAATTTGCTTGCGAAGCTTTAATTCGCAATAACGTAAAACCCATGATTGCATTCGAATTGGCTTCCCTCTTGCCCGAATTTGCGTGCGAAGAGTTAATTCGCAATAACGTAAAACCCATGATTGCATTCGAATTGACCTTAAATTATACTTCCAATTTAGCCTTGTATGAAAGAGTCCATAGTCTCTCATTTACAGGGTTTCCCTGAGTCAAAGTTGTCCCGATGACAGTTAACAATGACCAACAACGTGTATTTTAAGAGTTTTAGTTATATATTTTTTAATGTTTTAAAAGTGGAATTTTAAAGTAGTGCAGGATTTAATGCTTTTTAAACTTTTGTACTCCATACATTTGAGTTGTTCTGTTTTAATGTATTGTATGCCCCTTCAAGTCCCATTTGGGAGAAGAGCAAGATACAAACCTTGCAAGATGTAAAGGAAATAAATAGAAAATATACATTTCCTTTTGCTCATAACTGCTGTTACAATCCAGGTAAATTTTAGCTAGAAATTCCTCAGTCTGTGTCCATACTATTAAAAAGGGTTTATAGCCTGGCAAAACCTATAGATCATAGAATATAGAGCCTAAAATTCATGACAGTGCCTGCTCATTTTCTGTCTTGTAATAAAAGAAAAGGAAATGTTTGATTACATTTCAAGTCTGGAAAGAATGCCACATGTACCTTTAAAGAATATAAACAAAAACCACAGGTCACCCTGTTGACAGTTGACTATGATGGCCCATTCCTGGTAATCCTTGATATGCCACCCTAAAAGTCTGATTTTGGTAAGGCTAGAAGATATAGGCTTACATTGCTTTAGGTTTAGCCCTTTATGTAACAAATGAGGTTGTATTCGTGTCATGGATAATTGTTTGAATATTAAGATGAAAGCACATATGAACATGACAGCTATATGACTTTATATAAAATGCCTTACATATAATGTTATGAAATATAACAAAGCTGAAGTACTCAGATATTGCTTCGCCTGTGTTGCTCCCTGAGGGGAATGTCTATGTGTATGTACAGGCTTCCCCTGCTTTTTGGTGACTCACTCTTTTGAGGCTTGCAAATTACAGAAAAGTTCCATTAATTCAACAGGGGGTCTGCTTTTTTGTCAGTTCTTGTCTATGAGGCTTGCTTGGGATAGCTCTTACACACATGCACACATAGTCCCAAGGCTTGCCTATGGAAAAAGCAGACCCTCCTTGAATTAATGGAATTTGTGCAATTTGCAAGCATTGAAAGAGCAGGCTTGAGTACTTCTTCCTATGGAGGTTTGCTTTGGACTGCTCACTTGCATGTACACTGCTTGCAAAGTGAGCTGAGAGGGAAATAAAGTTTGCCAAACTAACTACAGAGGCTTGGCACCTTTTTGCTTCTTTCAGCTTGCTTTTCATGCAGTTCATGCACACCTGCAAGCACTCCAAAGTGAGCCTCCATAGCAGTGTACAGTATACAGTTATACAGTGAGAGCAAGACATTAGAAGTAAGCTTTTAAAAAATTTATTTTGCTTGTGTTTGCATGCGTATAGCATGTTATTTATTTCATTCAGATGTGGTGTATAGTGTTATTTATGGGTTTTTTTGGCAACCAAAATACATTTGCAAGGGTAAAAAAAACAACAACCCTGTGTTCCACTTTTCAAGAGACTCCATTTTCTGACAGTGCTCTGATCCTTAACACATCAGATAAGCAGGGGCTCCCTGTATATCTATATGAATATTTATAATAAATATTTATAATACATAATATAGTACCAAAGGAGTGTGTTCCTTCCCATATAAATATCCTGAAACTCCAAAACATGAAAATAAGTGGACTGTTAATGTCAGTCTGACCTGTATGGTTTAACTGTTATCATTCACTGAGTGGCCAGAATCTGATAGAAATGACTCCAGGCAGAACCCAGAAATAGTTGACAAATGGCAAGGACTTTCAATCCTTGCTTCAGTATTTAGCAGATGAACTGGAAAGCTAAATGCCATATAGATTCGACTATAAGTCGACCTCCTGTATAAGTCGAGGGCAAGTTTTGGGACCAAAATTATGGATTTTGCTATGACCTGTGGATAAGTCGAGGGTAAAATTTAGGGGCCTATAGGAAAGGATCTAAAGGATGAAGGAAAGCAAAACAATGTCAAATAACTTCCAAAAGTCCATCAGATATAACTCTTTGTGCTTATTCTTAAATCTGGATGGATGAGAGAGTAAAGGGGGGGTCAGTACTTCCAGGACAGATTATACTCTTGCTTTTCACCAGGGGATGGTTCCTTCTTTTAAATAAGAGTTAAGATACAATACTTACATTGATCCATGGATAAGTCAACTCAGGGTTTTTGTGTCAATTTTTTGACCTAAATTTCTAGACTTATACATGAGTATATACAGTAAGCTACAGACAGCATGAATAACTGTTGCATGAAAAAAAAATGGTAGGACAGTTTCTCATGCCCTGGCTACAGACCACTATTAGACCACTGTGATACACTATCCAGGGATACAGATTGCCATTGCCTAATCTCTAGATTAGACTTTTGTAATGCACTCTTTATGGGGGTAGGTTATATTACTGTTTAATATTCAGATTAATGTTCTTCTTATCAGTGCCTTTGAAAAAGAAAACTGAACATTTAGTCTGGAATGTGGCGAGAAGACTATTAATTGGGTACATCCTGTGGTACATGTTTTTATTAAGGTGACTGGCTTCCAGTTTGCTTAAGGGAACCCTCTCACTTACTCTGAAAATTAGCTGATCTTTCCAAACTGAATGCTAAAAAAATTACAATTTAAAAAAGTGTTTCAGTTTTTGTACGTAATGTCAGCCTGGTGTAACAGTTTGAGTGTTGGATTAGGATCTAGGAGACCCAGGTTTGAATTCTCACTTGCCATGGAAACCTACTGGGTGACAAAATAGAGTTCCTGAATGTGTGGTGATTTATTCATTTGGATGCAAGCAGAATAACCGTTTAGACATGCAATAAGTTGGAAAATGAATTGGTGTATGTAAGTGAACACTGTCCCATCGCTATCCCTGTATTTAGCATTCATGTGCAATATAAAATGCCAAACAAGGATTAATCCCATCTAAAGGGAAATCATTTTTTCTGCGGCAGTTTCCCCAAACATTAATTGTACTTTTCATTTACTAGACTTGCGAGTTTGTTGTCGTGTGCCTTCAAGTCATATCTGACTTGTGGCATATATATATATATATATAATATTATATAATTATTATTATTAATTATTATTATTATATATATCATTATGTATTATATATATAATATATATATATAGTATTACATATATATATATACATAATATGTATTTTTAAAAGATATGTTGCACTTTTTACTCTCCCCCCGCCCTTTTCTCCCATTATTCTCCATTGTTACCTTTTGCTCTACCCGGTCTCCGCTTGAAAATTTATTTCATTTTAATTGTTACTGTATACCAATGTTTTTAACCTCTTTTCCTGTTTAATCTCTTTTTAGCGTTTAATTACGTTTTTATGACGGCGGATGGGAGGGATGGGGATCTTGGAACTTTTAATGCTGTTCTCTTTTGAACTGTATATTGTTTTACTGCCGTAATCCGCTTGGATTCCTTGAGATTAAGTGGAATATAAATAATAATAATTACAGTATTATTACAGTTTAGTCACTAGGTGGCATTGAACTTTGCTTTAGCTAATTGGAGACAGATGTTTCCAGTGTCTATTCTGTCCTTGCTTAAGAGAAACAATAAAGTTGCTTTCTAGTCCATTGATTGCTATGTCCTCTAAGCTTTAAGTAATAAAACTGAACACTCGGTTTCTCATTCCTGACAACAGAGTTTTGATTTGGTTTTCTTTTGCAGCGATGTGATTATCTCCGTGTCAGAATAACGGGATTTGAATAGATATGTTTCCCCTAAAATAAGAAATCCTCTGAAAATAAGACCTAGGAGAGGTTTTGCTGAATTGCTAAATATAAGACCTTCTCTGAAAGTAAGACTTAGCAAAGTTTTTGTATATAAATATATATACAGTATATGATAAATGTTCTTTTTGTTGTTCTTGTTGTTGTTCGACGATAAATGTGAATTCTTCTTCATGGAAAAAAAAAAATAAGACATCCCCTGAAAAATAAGACCTAGCGCATCTTTGGGAGCAAAAATTAATATAAGACACTGTCTTGTTTTTGGGAGAAAGGCGGTATTGGTATATGTATGTGTGTATATATAATATATATATGTAGACAGTACTGTGAAATAAAAGAACCATTTGCTACAAATGTGTATTAGAAACTAAAGAGTTGAACCTTTCTACAACAACAAGGCAGCCTCTACACTGGAGAAATAACCAGGTTTGGCACCGCTTTAACTCTTTCTTGGGCTCCTTTGCTATGGAATTCTGGGAGTTGGAGTTTGTTGTGGGGCCCATGCTCCGCTCTGGGCCCACAACAAACTCCAACTCCCAGAATTCCATAGCAAAGGAGCCCAAGAAAGAGTTAAAGTGCAACCAAACATGGTTTTATATATATATATATATATATATTTCTCAGGTAGACCAACCCAACCCATGTTTTCGATTGACATCCCTATCGACCAATAGGAAAAGAGAGAAAAGCCCCGCCCTCCTCATCGCCCAATCAGATTTCATTTCCGGTTAAAGAAGGGCGGAAGTGCTCTTCAAGGGCCGGAAGTGCTCCTGCCCTTAAGCTTCTGGAGGAGGGAGGGGGCGGAGCTTATTGGGCTGGGAAAGGGCGGGGCTTTTAGGGGAGGAGAGAAACTAGGGGCGGAGTTTATAGGGGCGGGGCTTCTGGGGCTGAGGAGAAGTGAAGGGGCGGGGCTTCTGGAGCTGGGAAAAGGCAGAAAGGCGGGGCTTCCAGGGTTGGGGAGAAGCGAGGGGGCGGGGTTTCTGCGATGTGGGAGGAGTGGAGGGGCGGGGCTTCTTGGGCTGAAGAAAGCGAGGGGGCGGGGCTTTTGGGCTGAGGTAAACTGAGGGGGCGGGGCTTCTTGGGCTGAGGGAAACTGAGGGGCGTGGCTTTGGGCTGAGGGAAACTGAGGGCGGGGCTTCTTGGGCTGAGGTAAACAGAGGGCGTGGCTTCTTGAGCTGTGGGCAACTGAGGGGGCGGGGCTTTGGGACTGAGGGCAACTGAGGGGGCGGAGCTTTTGACGTTGTAGAGAAGGGAGGAGTAAAGCTTATGAAACTGGGGGAAAGGAAGGGGCGTGGCTACTGGGTCGGGGAAAGGCGAGGGGGCGGGGCTTATAGTGCTGGCGGAAAAGAGGGGCGGGGCTTCTTAAGGTGAGGGGAAATAGAAGGGGCGTGGCTTCACGACTCGGCCTCACTCTGCCACCGCGTTGGCTGACGTCACTTCCGTCCTTCGGCGGAAGTCAGTTTGTTTTGGGGCCGGAGGCTGAGGAGGCAGATGGCGGAGGGCCGCGGCGGGGAGGATGGCTCTTCCTCCTCCTCCTCCTCCTCAGCGGGGCATTTATTGCGGGAGAGGGTCAACGGCGGCGGGGCCCTGACGGGGCGGCGGCGGAGGGTCCCGTCGGAGCCGAAGCGTCCCTGAGGCGGAGGAGTCGGAGCCATGCCTTGCACCTGCGGCAACTGGCGGCGCTGGATCCGTCCCCTGGTGGCCACGGTTTACGCCGTAGGGCTCCTGGTGGCCGTGCCCCTCTGCATCTGGGAGCTCCAGAAGCTGGAGGTGGGTGGCGTCCGCACTGGGGGGGAATAAACCCGGTTTGAAACCGCTTTAACTCTGTTTGGGCTCATTGGCTATGGAATTCTGGGAGTTGGAGTATGTTGTGGGCCCAGAGCGGAGCGGAGCTCCGCTCTGGGCCCCACAACATACTCCAACTCCCAGAATTCCATAGCCAATGAGCCCAAACAGAGTTAAAGCGGTTTCAAACCGGGTTTATTCCACAAATCTGGATACAACCCCATATTGAGACATATTGATACAACCCCATATTGAGGTCTCATCCCCAGTTGGAGGCCCGGTCATCTTTTAACAGGCCCGTCTGGAAGGGCTTGTCCTGTAATCCGGTTGGGCTGCGTGCGGCACTCATAAATGTGCAAGCTTGGCCTCAGTTAACCTAAAGTTAGTTCAGGTGCTGTTTACCATATTGAGATGGTGGCTTAGTGGTGAGGCACATGCGTTGTATACAAAAAGATCCTAACTTATGTCCTGGCTGTTTCTTCGTAGTCTGGGGAAGGATTCCAGTCTGATCGGCTAGATCACCTCCAACCTGGTGCCCTTCAACAACTTTGGCTACAAGCTCCATGAACGACCATCCTGGCTGGGGGTTATGGAAAACGTAGTCTAGCATTTGTGGAAGGTACCAAGTTGCATAAGGTTATATTTGGTTAGCTAGACAGAGAACTGATCCATCACAGTACCTGTATATAAAAGCAGCTTCCTGTAAGGAAGTGAGCAGGCCTCTTGGAAATAAGGCTTTCTTAAAACATTACTCATTTGGAAGGTAGCACCATTAAGTCGAGGCTATAAGAAATTGGAAGTTGAGCCTATAAGAAATTATTATGTGTGGTATAAAGTTTGCCTGTAGGTTGTGGGAACATAGAAATGGGGGAAGGTGATATGGGTCCGAAGCACACTACAGAAATAATCCATTTTGAGACTGCTTTAACTACCTTGGCTCAGTGCTTGCGAATCCTGGGAATTGTGGTTTGTTGTGGCACCAGAGCCCTCTGACAGAGAAGGCTAAATGTCTCACAAAACTACAGTTCCTACAATTCCCTAGTATTGAGCCAGGGCAGTTAAAGTGGTCTCAAACTGGATTATTTCTGCAGTGTGGATGACCTTCAACTCCACCTATCCCTGACAGTTTATTTATGACATTTATAGTCCAATCATGATGGAGAGCCAAAAGTACTCTATATTTGTGATTTCAGCTGTTGAGGACATTATTAGATTCATTCTGGGAAGATGTGAGTCCCTAAAATCATTAAGATTTAAAAATACCATGTACACAAGCTACAAACAGAATCTTTAAAATGATGATCATAGCTAAGAAACGAAAAGCAAAGCATTGAATACATTATCTTTGTTTCTGGCTTGCAGCTGATCAAGGAACCATGCTTTGAAATGCTATCTTTTTCTGCCATCTATTTCTATTTTCTCACAAGGCTGTTGTGTCAGGGCAAGGTTTGGTTAACCAATATTGATATTACCCACCCTCCCTAAATACTAGGTATTTGTGCCGCTGAATTTTCCAGGTGGAGCAGTTTTTGTGAAAAAAAGACAACTGGAAACACTTCTCATTCTTATGAAAAGCTTGTAACTTATAAGGCTTATATACTTGATATTAAATGGTGAATTATCACAAGTGTTTACAGTTTTAAAGTCAGTGCTACTTAAAGTTGTGGTCTGTGGACTGGTACTAGTCAGTGAGCCATTGGTTTTTAGAGATCAGGGCAGTGAAAAACTGAGCTATGTTTTATATGTCAGAAAGCAAGGGGCTTACTTCTGAGGAGTCATGTATAACATTGAGCTAGCCTCTGTATGACTGGAGTGAAAATGTCCTCAATGATAACAATATGTGTGTATACACACACACATGTGAGTCAGCATGCAGGTGTGTCTTCCAGCATGCCAGGATAACTAAATTGTGACTTTAAGGGCTAAAGTTGTTGATGTGTTGATTCTTCCCATGTTCTGCTATACTAGAGTTCAGTGTGCAAAGGAGTGTCCTGTGTTGTTCACATTCTGCTAGTTTTTCTTTTAAGTATTGCTTGCTGAATTTTTCATTAAGTGATCTGTTTCGTTCAAAAGGCAGCTGGTGCATCTTTAATACTTGATTGGACAACAGTGCGACTTGCCGTCTGCATGTGGCCCCTGAGACACTTTTCTCATCTCTCTTTAAAACTGGTTATTTTTGTGGCCTAAAAATAGCAAATAACCCAAACCATTGCAAATAAATAAATAAATAAATATGACATTTTAGGCACTCTTTGTTCCCCGCTACCTCCCACAATCCACAGCACATGGAAGCCAGCTACTTCTAGGGCAAAGTCTAGAATCAGAAGTGACATGATTTTACTTCTATTTGAGCTGGTTTGTGCTGGACCTGTCATTCCCCCATCATCTCTGTACTTTCTTATTCCTAGTGTATACTTGCCCTTGTTAAGTGTACATAATATAGTTGCAAGAAAGCAGTTTTTAAAATCTGTACTGTATGTGGCATTCGTGGAACAGGAGATGCATGGATATTTGTGGATTGTAGTTTTTTGAACTGTTCAATCAGCCTACTGCCACTGTTTCTCAAACACCCTGGTATAATTTCTTGTGTCTTATGTTTTCTTTTTGTGTATTCTTCAAGGTTGGAATCCATACCAAAGCATGGTTTATAGCTGGAATCTTTTTATTGATGACAATACCAATATCTCTCTGGGGAATATTACAGCATTTAGTTCATTATACTCAGCCTGAATTACAGAAACCAATAATAAGGTGAGACTTCATAAGCATTTCTGCTTATTTCGTATATCAATGCAAACAATTTGATTAACTGCGAATGTGTTTTGTTCTTACAGGATTCTATGGATGGTGCCAATTTACAGTTTAGACAGTGTAAGTGTCTATTTTTCATTGTTTGTTAGTTATTTCTTTTTGGTCCATAAAAATCATTTGAATAATCTTGTTACTGATTGTTACAAAATATAACCTTTTTGTAAATCAGTTTATGTTTTCAATAGTGAAATCATTTCTGTTGAAATAAACTGGAAGAAGCCAAAGGCCTGGATGGCCCTTGTGATCTCTTTCAACTCGTATGATTCTATGAGGTGTGAAAGAGAGGTGTTTGAAAATTGCTTCTTTCTGAGCATTCCAATACTTTGGTTTTATGCAGCTGAAAATAGATAGACGTACTTGTATATAACATGTATAAGCTTGTATACAATAACTGTCTGGCATCTTCATTTGACACAATATTTTGAACATAACTGGGACTATTTATGTTCAAGTAGGAGCCAGGACATTTCGTGGAATAACTACCATTGAGATTACTTGGGTTTACGTCTGGTAAAAATGCTTAGGACTGAGTGTAAGTTTTTCTTAGCAATAAATGTTTAACTGCACTTAATGGGTGTTTGCTATGGAATTAAGAGAGCCAGTTTGGTATAGTGGTTTGAGTGTTGGACTGAGACTCTGGAGACCAGGGTTTAAATTGCTGTTCAACATGGAAACCATTGGGTGATCTTGTGCAAGTCCCTCTGTCAGGCTCAGAGGAATGCAATGGCAAACCACCTCTGAATAAAACTTGTCAGGAAAACCCCATGATAGAGTTGCCTTAGGGTTGACTTAAGTCAGAAACTTCTTGAAGGCACATAGCAACAAACGATGGGATTTCAGCATTTCATAGTTTATTCTAACTATTTTTCTTTTTTCTTTCACAGTGGATAGCATTGAAGTATCCCAACATTGCAATATATGTGGATACCTGTAGAGAATGCTATGAAGCATATGTCATCTATAATTTCATGGTATTTCTTTCAAACTATCTGATCAATCGGTATCCAAATCTGGTGTTAATCATAGAGGCCAAGGATCAGCAGAAACATCTGCCGCCATTGTGTTGTTGTCCACCATGGGCTATGGGAGAGTGAGTGCATTATATTTTAAAAAGGAAATTGTGTTGACATGCTTATAAGGAGTATTGCCTCTTTGATTAGTATAATGTATTAGCTTTTTCTCCTGTTGTGTATTAAAAAATACTCTTCACTGAAACAAATAATAAATGAGGAGTTTCTTCACTTTCCATCACCGTGTGTTTCTGTTGATACCAATCCCTCTTGCCACCAAAAGTGTCTTTCCTATGAAGAGCCTAATTGAAATGCATTAATTGAGAGGATGCAGCAGGATATCAGAAAGGACTGAAATCTTTGAATAATATTGCCAACATTTATACTCCAATAACACCTCCAATTAAAATTCTTTTGTGAAAATCCAATAAGATAGGATATAACACATTTTTGAAGTTATAAATACAATATAACTGTGTACTTCAAAAGTAAAGGTGTCTGTAGCAGTTAGTGAGATAGAGTTTCAAATCTTTGTTAATAGTTACTGCCTAAAAGTATAATTACTGGATTTGGCTGCAACAGCGGAATAGTGATAAACCCAACACTGATAGTGATTGTGGTAATGTCTCTGTCTGGCATACACTGTAGAGGATTTTAGCAGTAATAATGTAAGCTTTCACCAGACTTCTGTGATAAAGATATTAAAGGATTCAGAAAGGGATGCTGGAAAGATAACGTGGCAAGCTTGTTATTGACATATAAAGTGTTGGTAAACTTCTGGAAAAACAGCTTGTTTCCAGTTTTCACAAATGGCTGAGAAATGTGGCAGATGGCCTTCCTAAAGTAATATCTAAGACATTTGTGGGTTGGCAAAATTTTCTCTTCTTTCTTTCTTTCTTTTTTTTCCCCTTTTTTTTCTTTTTTTCTTTTTTTCTTTTTTCTTTTTGGCAACTTGCTCTTCCTTTTCATTAACAGCTGGAATATTAATTAAACCTGAAGAAAATATGAACAAGGTGACCTAGTACTTGGGATGTGTTTTGATTTAATATATTTTGTCTTCCTGTTATTTATGTTAAACTATTATCTAATTTAGTTTCTGAGTCATTAAATAAATACTGTCAGCTCTGTAATCGGTTATAATTTGTGTATTTTTTTTTTTTGAGTAATAGTTACATTACTGAATAGAGTGGTTATATTGCTGAATTTATTCTGAATTTATTTATTTTTTCTCTAGGGTGTTGTTGTTCAGGTGCAAGCTTGGTGTTCTTCAGTATACAGTTGTTAGACCATTCACCACTATAATTGCTTTGTAAGTATAAAGAAAATGATGTTTGTTTCAGAATGCAATGTATTGATCTGTTTTGCTCCTCTTCTTGACACTCTGCACCATCTTCTAGGTCTAATAGCAATAAAGTCATGTTATTTTCCAGCCTAAAAGGCATTTTGACTCACAAGGCAGCATTATAAAGTTACCACTCAACTTATTTCTTGTAGTCTTAAAGATCTAGCAGATGCTTCTTTAGGGGCTGACATGAACATACTGTGTAGATGGAACAATGTAGAGTTAACACACCAGTAAAATTTAGGTGTGTTTGCTTGGGGGCAATTTCTACTCATCCCAGGTAATGGGTAAACTTTGTATTTAGTTCTGGAGGATATTGCATTGGATATTGTCTAGCAAAAACAAGAGTCTCTCCACAATGACAGATCCAACAGCTCTCTGTGTGTGTTCATAAAGAATTATATATATGAAGTAAAGCTTACAAGGGTTTATTGTCATTGAAATAGTAGTGAAAATGCTTGCTAGGTATCTGTACAGACAGCTATGAAGATACATACCCCCACATTTTTTTATGAAACTACACACTCACGTAAACAAAACAGCTTCATTTATATACCGCTTCATACCGCCTAAGCAGTGTCTAAGCAGTTTACAACTGTAAGCTACTTGCCCCCAACAGTCTGGGTACTCATTTTAGTGACCTCGGAAGGATGCAAGCCTGAGTCGAGCTTGAGCCCTTTTGCTGGTATTGAACTTGCCACCTTATGGTTTTGAGTGTGTGGCTGTAGGTGACCTTGTTCACAGGCATTTAACTATTACGCCACCAAGGCTCTTAAGTTTTATATTACTGTAGTAGAGAATTCTATTATGACTCTGTGTATGAAAAATTGTCTAGAAAGCATACAGACATGCTGTGCAAGTATCCCCTTGCGCAGCCTTCCTTCTGCAGCATACATTTCCATTTCATTTCTACTTTTGGTATCACCACAAGAGGCATGTTTGTTAAGGAAATGAATAAAGATCTTCTTGGTGGCTTCTCCATGCTGTTCCAATTCTCACTGGAAGCTAGGTTGTCCACTTCTCTGCTCTTCTTCTGTGAGCTAGCAAAGGCTATTACTTTTTAAAATAGCTTTAAGCTATTAACTCATTGTGGCAGAAGGTTTTTTTTTTTAAAAAATCCAGCTATATGATCTACTTTCTGTCATTTTACATGCTTTAAAAAACTTTTTTTAAAAAAAATTAGTATTGTTTTAATATCACCCATTTAGTTGTCTTTATTATGCTTTTTAACTAACTCTGCTTTAATTTATGTTTAATATAATCACTTATTTGTCTTTATTATGATTTTTAGTGAACTCTTATAATTTGTGTTGTAAGTAGTAACAAGCCCGTTATTATAAATTAATTGATTAAACTCTGAGTCAATAAAATTTATTTCTACTGACTTTATAGTGCTGCTTTTTCTGAGCAATAGTTTATGTTAAACTTTTTCAGAATTTGTGAATTAGTTGGTGTATATGATGAAGGAAACTTCAGTTTTAAAAATGCTTGGACCTACTTGGTTATTTTCAACAACATATCCCAGTTGGTGAGTAACAGAAAGTTTAATCTTTTGTCTGTATTGGAGAAAGGTTAATAAGTCTTTCTTATTTTCTTCAGAAATCAAGATCTTAACTATAAGCTTTTTAATCATGATAGGGCACAGAAAACCAAATCTCAAAAGATGAGGAGCTTTTACCACTTTATAGCCTAAATCCAATTTTTTGTCCCAACTAGATCACTAAATCAGTGGGAGCCTGGTAAGGTAGTGCTTCAATTCCATTTATTCAGTTAGTCTACTTTAGTTGGTGCTTCCTATTTAGAAAATTCCTGTAGAAAAATAAGAATTAGAAAATTAGTTGAGGACTAATGTTTAGTCTTCTGGTTTTTAAATTCTTCGTTTTTTTGTGTGTGGCTGATTTTTTTTTAGTAAATATTTCAGTCCATGTTGTTCTGGTTGTAGTCTCTTGCTAGCTGAAAAGATGATGTACATTTAAATTAAAGATAGCTATATAAGTGCAATATCAGTGTTAACGGAGGAATATTTTATTTACTTATTTAAAGCATTTATGTGTTATTTCTCAGCCCACTGGGGCCCAGAGGCAATCTACAGTGGAACAAAACTGCAAAATATCTTAATTTTTACCCCCCAAAACAGAATTTAAAGCAAACAATCCTTAAAATTAATTTAAAATGAGACAATTTCTTGTTTATTCATAATCTGACTGTATACCTAATAATTTCATTTGATAGTTGTGTGTTTAATTAGCTGTCCAAATGAATGGGACTTGTTTAGTACAGGTACTATAAAATGGGATTGTGCATATCTAGAAATGGGATGTTTTAACTCAGTTTTACATATCTTGGAATATGGAAGTTCATGGAAGATGAAGCATCAGTCTTACTCTCTCTTTTTTGGGGTCAAGAAATCAGGGTTTCAATATTTGAACTAAGAACTGAATAGGCATAAATCATTTTGGAGACTTATGACTATCCAGAAATAATTATAAGATCTGGTGTACTTATTAAAAAGTCACTAAAGATTGTTATTTCTATTTCAGTTTGCTATGTACTGCCTTGTATTATTCTATAAAGTACTACGGGATGAACTGAACCCAATCAGACCTGTGGGGAAATTTCTCTGTGTGAAGATGGTGGTTTTTGTTTCTTTCTGGCAAGTATCTTATAAGCAACTTCTTCAAGGCCTTTGATACAAAAGTCGACATTGCTGTATTTGTCTCAAACCAAGTACTGGTATGAGAAGTCTTGCATGCTTTTTTAAAAATTGTACCTGACAGTACAACCCTATACATGCTTATTCTGAAGTAAATTCTGTTGTTTAAAAAGATATACCTACAGACAGAAATACAGTATGGAAGAACCTTACCAGCATGCATGTTTGAACTTGCCTGTTGTTTTAATTGTGTTAACTAAAATGTCCATATGAGTTTGAAATAAGCAAAGGTACCATTATCCCATCTTTAAGCCCTCTTATTCATTAAGTTCCAAAGAGAGAAGTGTAGTATATACTTGCACATTAAAGCCTTGGGGACTGAAAAATACCTGTTCGGAATCATTTTGCCTTAAAATTTGGTATTGCCTTCAAAACAACAAGAACATTATTATTTTCTCTAGGTTTCACATGGGGGAAGACCTCCTGGTAATCTTCTCTGCTTCCTTTATTCTGACTGATGGACCTTCAAGTGTTCTCTTGTGAAAATAGTGGCCACAGGATTTGTAGATTTCATATTAATTTTAGCACTCTACTGATGTGCTTTATAATCTCAATAGTTTTCACATCTTAACCCTAGTTTTCCTTTTTTGATTAACAGTATGCTTACTGATAGTTCATGCCAAAATTATGGATTATGTGCCTTTGGGTGTGATGCTATCCTAAACTTATATATCATAATGTGATTTTTTTTTATTAGGCAAGCAGTACTTATTGCATTACTGGTGAAAGTTGGTGTTATCTCTGAAAAACGCACATGGGAATGGCAAAGTGTTGAAGCTGTGGCGACTGGTCTACAGGCAAGTAGGACTAGCTGTAATAAACAGAAATCCCCATTTCCCCCACACCTTCTGCAGCCCTACAGTAGAAGGAGGAACCTGCTGATTGGTTTTCAGTCTGTCTTGCTTCACTCACTGGAATTGAGCAACAGCTATTATTAATTATTAGCCTGCCACAGTTCCATTGCTCAGGCTGCTCTACAAATCTTAATTATCAGCACAGAACTAAATGTTTGCACATGTAATTTTAAACTCACATTCCAGTAATGTGACTAACCTACCTAGTGATATTAAAGTAAGTTACGCTCATAGGTTAACTGTTGACTTTGTGTGACCTGCTAAGCTCAGTCATTAAAGAACAGAAATTACAGCATTTGTTAACTGTACTGAATAAGTGACAAAGTTTAGTTTGTAATGAAAGATTTACAGTTCTAATTTTTCAACACTATGCATATACTTACTTAACTTAGTTATGTTAAGTGCTACTATGTGTAAGAATATATTTCAGATACTAATAGTTCGTAAAAAAATGGATTGTGTTCTGATTAAACTGGACACTAGAGATGGATGTGATTGTAGTGTAATGTTCATTTTTTCCTTTTTCAGGATTTTATTATTTGTGTGGAAATGTTCTTTGCAGCAATTGCTCACCACTACAGCTTTTCTTACAAGCCTTATGTACAAGAAGCTGAAGAAGGCTCATGTTTTGATTCTTTCCTTGCAATGTGGGATATTTCTGATCTTAGGGCAGATGTAACTGAACAAGTTCGCAATGTTGGTAAGTTAGAAATGTATACATATATAGGTGTATCCAGAAATGGATACACCTGTAGCAAATGTCAAAAATAGTATTTTGGTGTTTTGTTTTTTTCAAATTTCACATGAGCATCATGGTAAAGTTATTTTTACAGCTGTACACTTTACTGCAGTATCTGAATTTTGAAAAAAGTAATTTCTCTTAACTTGTTCTCTTTAGGAAGGACAGTTTTTGGTCCCCCAAGGAAAATGTTTTTTGGTGAAGATCTTGATCAGAATGAACATACAAGTTTGCTCTCATCATCCACTCAGGACCCAATTTCTGCTGCATCTTCCATTCCATCATCGCCCGTGGGCCATTATCAAGGGTTTGGACATACTGTGACTCCAACAATGCCTACTGGACCAATATCTGATGACTTCTGTAACTCTGCAGAAGAGAATGGAAATTCCCCTGTTCAAGGAGAGAAGCCTATGGACAAAAGTTAAATCACTTTCCTCAAGCATGTTGTGGGATTTGCTCAGGCATTATTTCCTTATGTTTGTTTTCTGCCCCTGGAAATGCCATTCGTGAACAACCAAGGAGTATGTGAAACAAACAGGACAGGTGGTTTCAGTTTTAATCTCTGAAATGCAAAGAGTGCATATTGTACTATTTTGAAAAGATACATGTATACAAAACACAGCTCACATTTTTACAGCTATATAATACCGTATTGAAATCATCATTGAATTAAACTGGTATAATAACTCACTTAAAATATGACGTGTATGATGTATAGATCTGAAAAATTGATCCAAGGTATATGGTAATAGCTACAATAGATTGAGTAGTTCAAAAAACTGCCTGTCCACAGTAGTACTGTAGGGGCAAAGCAGAAGGCTTCAGATTCTGATTTCCCTTTCAGACTAATTATTCTTTTAAAGGGATTCTTCTCCCATGCCAGAATATTATCTAATGTGCCAGAATCTTTACAGAACTAATAGTTAAACAATTTGGTTGGGATAATGACCTGGAATGAACTGTGTAAGAATAGTGACACAAAGGCTGTACAATTCTTTTAAGCCAGAGTTAGAACTTTTGCTCCTCCGACGTTACTGGACTCTTGTGGGTTTACCCAATACAGTGGCTGTATCTGCACTGCGGAAATAATCCAGTTTGACAGCACTTTAACTGCCATGGCTCAATGCTATGGAGTTCTGGGAACTGCAGTTCGTTCCCAGAATTCCATAGCATTGAGCCATGGCAGTTAAAGTGGTGTCAAACCGGATTATTTCTGCAGTGCAGATGCAGCCAGTGAATAAGATGAGAGATCCAACAACTTGAGGGCCTAGCCCTGAGTGATGTAAACGTCATGTATACTTTTGGCTTAAAATTTTACTGTTACACTTTTAAGTGTATTCTGGCCTGTTGCTCTAGAGTGGGGGTAATAATTAATGTTATAAAATTGAATACACACTTTGTTGAAAAACTGAACACTATTCAGTTACATACACCTTGTGTAGGGTATTGGTCAAAGAGTATGTACTCCATAATGTGGATGCTATTTTAATGCCTCTTTGGGTTCATAATATACTTGCCTTCTGAAAGATTTGTCTTAACTAGAATCAAGTAATCTATGTAATTCCAGTGTAAGATACAGGAATGTAACACATTAGTATTGCTCTAAGGACTTAATACTATATAGTGAACAAATGGGATTTCTGACCCATTATCATATTTGTATCTGCACTATGTACTTGCTGTCTTACCTTCATATTAAAAGCTGAAGCAAGGTTTGTATTTTAAACTAGCATCTTCAGAAAACTGATTAAAATACTCTTTACAAGACTTGGGTTTTAACTGAACTTATGGCTGCTACAGTGAACTCATCTTGCAAGTGCTTTTGCAGTACTAGTGTGTTTTGTAAATACTTGGCCTTATTCACTAGGCTGCATATTTTATGGCTAAATTTAATGTGTCCTTAAGTGAATCTTGTTAAAGGTGCAAATCATGTTTATCCATTATGTATGTTGTACATAAACAAATAAAACTTTATTTAAACTCTTAAATTGCATTTCTGTTGTGCTAAGATGCAAGAATAATACTCTGGGCCTGTCTTTCAGAGCAAATAGCTATAACTATGTATTAAGAAGCCGTGCCCTCCTTCCAGTCCATCTGCCTTGGTCCAGTCCCCAGAGGGAGAGAAGAACCACTGGACCTCATCTCTTTCCCACCACCTTCCCCTTTTCCTTTTGTGTTGTCTCTCTTAGACTGTAAGCCTGAGGGCAGGGATCCGTCTAATTGTATGTACAGCACTGTGCAAATTTACAGTGCTATATAAATAAAACTAATAATAACTTTTAAAATTAGGTATCTCTACCTTGGATACCACAATCTTTTATGAGCCTGAGAAACAGGAGGAAAAAAAGGTCATTCTCATAAGTGGTTTAATTTGACCAATATATATAAGCCTAGCCCAGGGAAATATTATCACTTTGTCAGAATAGAAACTTTCTTAGCAACTTCCCAGTTTTGCTTTTTAACAGGGTTTAAGTTTTATTTTAAGTCATACGCCTGACCTGGGCATTGACCCCAGGCTCCAGTCCAAGGATGCTGGAGAAAATATAAATCATCCCTAGCTCTTGCAGTCCCAGCAACAGTAGGAGCAACAGTGGGGCTTTCTAGATTGGCAAAAAGAAGTGTGTTCATGGCTGCATGAAACTCTAGCCTTTAGATGAGAAAAAGGGAAAATGTGCCATGAAAACGCGTTTTTTTCTTTTTTTCTTTTTTTTTGCGTTTTAGGGGAGAAGCACCTTTAAAAAGGTGCTGGTTTTCCCAGCTTCTTTTTTAAAAACTGCAGAACAGTGCAGCTCCATCTAAAGGCTGTGGTGCAGCTGCTAAGCATTAAGGAAAAGGCAACTTCATGTCACACTTTCCTGCCAATCTAGAAAGCCCCAGTGTCCCTCAACCTGAAATGTACACGAAGTACTGAAATCTCTATGTCCTCTGAATCTTCAGTTTCCAGTTAACTGGTTGTGGCTCCTGCAATTGGAAACTGCTTAAGGTGGTGATAGGTTGGTGTCTTCCCTAGCTGTTTCCTCCCCACAAGGACTTCATTTGTTCTTTCCTGGCCTTTTCTCATTGCGTATTCCCAGAATTCTGTACTTTCTCCCCTCCAGCCCCTTGTGAACATTTATGTGGCTGCCTGTCAGTAGGATTGATCCTGAACAAACACTGCTCATGTTGAAAGTGATGCTGTTGCAAGCCAGCCCTGTTAACAAGGAGGGATTTTTCTTTTGGTCAGAATTCCTTCCAGCTGCAAAAATTTGCTTACCTGACTAGGATATTCTACATGTATGTGCAAAACCTGTTTCTATTATTTATAGTCCCATGATATTCAGAAGTGATTTAGGAAGTCCATCAGACAGTGCATTAGGTACCATTCATTCCTGGATTTTTTTTCCAGCTGCTATATTTCCAAGGTCTCATATAAAATTAGGTGATAAGTACAGTGGTCCCCCGGTTTACGAATCCCCCGGGGAACGAAATCCCCGGGATCCGAAACCGGCAGGACCGCTAAAATTCCCCTGGGATCCAAAGGATCCCCCGGGATACGAAAAAAAAAACCGCGCGGCCCCTTTAAATCGGCCGCGCGGTCCGTTGGAAATAGCGGTCCCCCGGGAAACGAATACTTCCGGGGTAAGAAAGGTAATCCGGAACTATTACCTTCATAACCCGGGGGACCACTGTAATTTGAAGGTCTCAGGGGTCCATGACAAGAACTGAGTGCTTCTGCAGGCAGTACTCCCACTTGGCAGCCCACATTTCTGACATGAAATGGATTTCTAATTGAGGTTGTGTACAGTATGGCAAAAAATGGCTAATGAATTAGGTCCAAACCCATTATATATTTTTTCCTTTGTTCTCTTAAATCATCGCTGGATATTGTTGAAGCAGAATTATTATTTTTCTGTCTATATGATTCTGAAATTAAGATTTCTTTTATCTTCTATAAAACTAATTAATCAGTATATTCTATTTTCCATGCCCTCCCCCCCCCCCCCAAAAAAACCCATTTAAGACTAGAAACATCTTAGTACAGATCAGCAAAGACATCACCTTTGGGTTTTGTTTTTGAATATAAGGTTTACTGATAGACCTTAAATATTTTAGAAGGCAAGTATCTTGCTTTCTTCATGGAATGTAGAATCATGAAATAAATAGGATATACAGTATTACATCATTACTTTGCTGACTTTCAAAGAATGAGATTTTATAAACATGTATGCTGTAGAATCCCTTTCTTAATTTCCCTTTTTAAAAAAGCATAAAGAATAGAGGGTTTTTTCAACACTCGTTAATTTATATACATAACTTATTGTCAGCCTTCCAAGAAAATAAATGAGTCTCCATTTGTTGTGTTCCATTATTTTAATAAAATTATACAATTTATGACACAGGGTATAGTTCTTGTGAAATAAGTTGTGCTGATTTGCATAATAGCTCAAAATAGACTAAACACTGTGGCTGTAGGCTATGATTAACAAACATGTATAAATATCTGAATTGGGCTTCTATTTACACTTTTAACATATTAAAAACTGACTGATGGGAGTTAATTATTTCACTGTTATGCTGATGTTGCTGTTGTGATAATGAATGCTGAGTACAAGCTCATCTCCCACTTGAACTTGAATAGGCTTGTCTAACACAACAGCAGCTTGTTTCCAGTGAGAAGACTCACTTGATGTATCCAAAACATTGTTTTCATCCAGACACACATGATACCAGAAAGGAATACCAGTCACTTGACCTGGTTTACAAATGGTTACCTACAGAAGTAAGATTTTTGGTGTCAATATACAGAATTTCAACATTTCCTTAACAAAAAAAGTGCAGTTCAATCTTCTAGCTAACATTTTTCACAGGGATGTGATTCTGTTGAACAAAACCACCAAAAAGCATGGTATTTTGAGAATGTTCCTTTAAGGCATTTGAGGCAACACCTATGTACCATCTAACGGGTTTAACAGTTAACCAAGCCCTCACCATAACTACTGCAGGGTTATGTTTACTGCTAAACTGTTCATTCCAGCCCACTCAGTCTTATTGCAAGTTTGCTACAGATAGAAAGTGTTTTATCACAATTTCACTTAAAACTAACCAAAGAAAAGCCAGCATCAAGAAATTTAGGAGGAAAAATGGAAAAGAGGCAACATGCACAGAGCCTATTCCCTAAATTCTATTAATTCCAAATAGAGTGGAAGCACTGTGTCCGTGGCTTCAATTTGCATGTTGACCCCATGAATTTCATAGGGTTTTCTAAGGCAAGGAATACTCAGAGGTAGTTTTGCCAGTTCCTTCCTCTGAAATATAGCCTATAGCACCTAGTATTCTTTGGCAGTCTCCCATCTAAGTACTAACCAGGGCTGACCTTGCTCAGCTTCTACGATCAGAACTTTATGTTTTATTTACAGTATTTCTATACTGCTCCATATTGTAAGATCAGCTGAACAATTTAAAATGTAGAACAATCATGTAAAACAACAAACAATAAATCCCAGTGGTTCAAGTAATTCAGTGTAGTTGAGACCTAACAATTCCAGTTAATATGTTGCTGGGTTTGAAAAATGGCACATCTGCATCGTGAATGTCTTCAGTGTGTAAGTTCATGTATTATCTCAGCCACTGTGACAAGATTGACGGTACTCATGAAATTCAGTACTCAAGTTAGAACTGAGCAAGTTAACAGTGCAAAGTAATAAAAATAAAAATGGCTGTTTTCCCCCCACCTAATACAGCTTTCTACTTGGAGAAGGGGGCAGTTTAAAAGAAGCAGAGCATAACCAATAATATAAAACCTAGTAAATCGCACTGTACGTTACCTGCTGTTTTCTGGACTTACCTTAACTTCTCTACTGGGGCTATTCAAATATGGGTTCATGAGATCCACTCGCAGAAGTTCCACTGACTCGCTTAAAGGCACATATGGTAGCGTAGATAGATCCAAAAATACACGGATGGGCACCTAAAATAGGATGTATTACGTGTTATGACTGTTTATTTCATTGTGATGTCTTCTTTCCAAAGACTGCACAAGAATCTTAGAAGAGTCCTACTCTGCTCCTTCCTGATCTGGGCTTTCAAAATTTATAGTTTTATCCTATAATGTGGACAAAAGCACAGCGTTTCTCTAACGGGTGGGGAAAGTGTGGCCTGCAGGCTGCCTGTGCCCCCCCTTCCATTTTTTAAAACTAAAAACACTCCCACTGAGTGTACTCCACTCAGTGAGTGAGAACACCATTTCACCATTTGGCCCCACATCATTTGTTTTATGACCAACAGAGGCCTTTATTTAACAAAGCAACCAGCACTTAAGTTCCAGTTTATTTCTTGTTAAGTAATGGCTTTTCCTGGGCTTAGCACAACAGGGTGGCGGGGTGGCTAACAAAATTACCGCCTTCGCTGCTTGGTGTGGCATTGGAGGTGTTGAGCTTTTAAAAAATGATTTTTAAAAACGTCCGAGTGGGCTGGGTTGCAACCTGCAGAAGTCCCATAGAAGCCAACTTGCCTCCCCAACCCCTAATAGTTGGCCACCACTATCGTCCTGATAGACCTTGTGTGTTGTGCTGTTAATTTTAAAAATAATTTTTTTAAATTACCCTCTTTATGGCCATGAGAAGAAAGAAGTTTGTTAGTGTTGCTCTGGCATAAACTAGTGGCAGTGGAAGAACTTATCCTGCCTCCCATATGAAACTTTTGCTATCCTTGATTAAGGTGCTCTTACTACCACAAAACAGTAGCACATTATTTGTAAAATAATACATGAAAAAATGATTGGAGTTTGATACATTACCAATGGGAAAAATAATGTTGATCACCAGTCACATATCCTACACTGCAAACTGCATCCGAGTATCTCCATACACATAGGGGTCTGTAGACAGATCTTGTAACACCTTTGAGACTTAATAAAGAAGTTGGTAGAATGAGCTTTCATAAGCTTCAGTCTACTTCCTCAGATGTATATTGAAGTCTACAAAAGTTCATGTTGTGAACTTCTTTATTTCAGTTAGTCTCTAAGGGGCTACAAGGTCTCTATATACTGATTCAACAGACTAACACAACTATATATTTAAATTCTACCACATAGGGGTCTGTGATTCATTTTAATTACAAATGTTATATTGGGAAAATTGAACTAAACTGCTGTCCTCTGCACTGTGGCCTTAATAACACAACATATTTATTTCTATTACCATCTCTAGAGTGGGAATTATAACTGTGCAGGCTTAAGTATATTCTCCCACGGCATCCTACAAATGCTACAGACCCAGTGACCATGTGGAATGGAGGGGAATGTGTGTGGGATAAACCCTAAAGGGTAATGAAGTTAATTTCATGCCTTGAACTGGTTGATAAAAGGTGCAATGTTGAAACCAAGTGTGGGATCGGTCCCTTGAACTGCAGTTTCAAGTACTAGTGACCTTGATTCCACAAGCATTCCATACATCTTGACATGCTGTGGGAATATCTTGCCTCCAGAGTGAAGCAAACACCTGCATGTGAAAAATATTAAAAAGTTAATTGTTGATGCTATTTCTTTCTGATTTCTATGAAAAAATCACTGAATTTAGGACAGCGGTTCCCCATCTGTGCTCCAAGGAGCCTTTAGGACTCCGTGTGCATGACCACCTAAGCCTAACCTTAACCTTAACCCTCCCGCCATAACACTACTAAACACCATTAACTTGTAAGACATAGGGTAAACCTCTTAGGTGCTCTGCCATAGAAACTGATTCTGAAAAAGACTTGCCAAAAAGCTTGGGAACCCCTGATTTAGGACATGGTGGGAAGATTGAAGATTGGAATTTATTTTTGGATAATATGGTCTAGATCAGCAAGAATGTTTAACTCTGGTTTACCACCTCTCTAAACTAGGTTGCTGAAATGAAGAAAACATGGAGGAAAAATCAGGAATGGATTTCTGTGAGAAAAAATCCTGCAAAGCTCAGTCTTGATACAGAAAACAAATTCTTCTTGTGAGCCTTTCTGTTTTGTTTTTTTAAAAACTTTACCTGTTTCTTAATTCTGCTGTGAGCTGCTATTTCCACCTGAGGTTCTGCAGAGTAGATCCTGGGAGCCTGGAATATGTCTATCTCTAACCGAGTCTTTCAATTAAAAATGTTTTGTTTAAAATACTTTAAATAAGAAGCTTAATTGGATATTAAGTGTGGCTTATTGGATATTAACGTGACTATTAAGAATGACTTTGACTTATTTTACGATCTGAAAATCCAGACAATATGCACAATCCTATTGGTCTTTTTTTAAAGTGCATATTGCACATTGATTCACAAGTAATTAATACTTGTGTGGCCAGCTTTTACTTCAAATTAAGTTACACCAGTCATGCAAGAAAGATTTCACAGATGCATTGAAGAAATTTGTAAAAGTCCAGGAAACTTCATCATAGATTACCTGGATATTGCTGCCTTTTCCATTACATCCTGCTGAATTAGACCAGATGTCTCTATAACATCTAAAATTATAATACTCCATAATTTGTCAGATCTAGGCCTCTGTAAAACCACATTGTCATCCTGTACATGGTTGAGCCAAAACTCTAATGTTTCTTTAGGAAATCTGTTGGCTTCTGAAATCAGATAGAGAGCTATTTGGTGCTGTTCTTTTTCAACAGAGCTGTATGCCTTAACTGGCCCAAATTTGCCTGCAATTACTGGCAAGACTGAAAATCCTTCTGATACATCCAATACATACAGAGGGTCAAGAGTCTTTTTGTTTTGATCGTTTGTTTTTACTTTTCCAAGATTCATTTCATCATTTTGACTATCCACATCCATAGAGGTAAACTGTTCAGAGAGACTTAATGATGACAGCACTTTGCATATTGCAGCTTTAAAACATTCATGATATGATAGATTGTTTAGTAAAGCAATCTCAGTGGATTCTAGCATGCATTCCTGCCATGCACGTTCCATTGTGCTTGCTGTCTGAAGGCTGGCCAAGGCACTGCAGAGCTCAGCCTCACTGTTTTTTTCCTTCATATTTCTTTCAACATCCATCCCGTAATTGGAAGTCACAAGAGAAATCTTTTGGATCCTTAGATAGAAGTCTTGGCAGGATACTTCCATTGTAACAGAATCTCCACATTTCACAGAGTAATCTTGAAATCACAAAACAATGAAAAATGAAACATATTATTTATTTTGCTTTCAACTGGGTTTTCAAGTCTTCTGTAATACTACTTTAAAAGTGACTTTGCCTGTAAAACAAAACATATCCCTTGCACAGCATTTAGTACTGCTTCTGCAACATCTGCCAAGCAACTGTCTGTGAATATAAACAAAACAGGCCTAGGTGTTTTCTGACTGCAGTGACTAGCTGATTCCAGGCTTTACAAAGACAACCTTGTAGTGTAGCTGTTTCTATAACAACCCTGAAACTTTATGGCAAAAAACTAAAAGTTACTTTGAAACTGCATTTCAAAGATGCATCATCACAATAAAGAAGAAAACATAAGATGTAGGGTAAGGATAGATGTCAACGAATACACTAATTAACTGTAAAGCCACATTTGTCCCATAAAACTGAAGAATGAAAAGCGTTACCAGATGCTTCCAAACCATAGTTTCCACAAACCGATTCATGCCAACCCAAAACCCAACCATGCTTTACTCAGTGTTCTCCACCACCGAATGCTATTCATGAATGTGTGGTAATGCTTCATTTTCTGTTTCTACTAAGCTAACTTTATGTTTACAAATATTGATTAAACCATACAATCAAATGCTATTTCCACAACAAGCAAGCTGTGCTGTGGACCTTCACAGTAAGAATGTTAACTGGGAATAATGAGATTTTGCATACTGATTCTCTCTCAAACCCATAAAACAGAGTAGCCACACTCTTAAAGGAAAATATATTTCAACTGAATTTGAAAAAATAATTCCCAAAGACATACCTAGAAGACCTTGTACTGGGTAGACAGCCTGTTCCCAACAGGTGTCATCCCTTGGACTTGTAGAAAGCATATGTTCATCATCAAGTTGCAATGTAAACCAGACCACAATGGCATCTAAGATTCCTCTTTCAATAACAGGCACATTGATCTTGGATGGCTTCCTAACTGCAAAGCTTTTCAACTCCTGCTCAAGAATTAAAGATAAAACTATGATCATTTCTATTCAACAACCCCCCCTCCCCCAATGACTTGCTAAGCAACTACAATTCCAGGTTGACTTTATATGAATTAAGTTCATGGTTGCTTTATGGTCTGCTTCTCTCTCCAGAACTCTGCCAGGCAGCTGAACCCTGACACATATCACCAGGCAAGCATGATATATGAGGAAACTGCCTGGTTTAGTTACTGAATGACAACTTCTAACAGAAGATGCAAGACTGTATTACCTTTGCTAGCTTCAAGATATTGTCACAGACAGAAACAGCTGTAGTAGCCTCGGTAACAGCTGTATGGTTATTAGAATATGTAGTTATCTGAAATCATAATATCTGGGCCAGATTATATTGGCTCTGCCAGCTTAATTACACTAATGGCAGAGACAAGAAGAAAAAGCTGAGAAAAAGAAACAGCCAGCAACAAATGGCAACAGGTAATTCCAAGCCACTTGTTCCTCCAGCAACTGCCTTCCAAGTGGCAGGAAGGGTCCTTGGGTCAGGTGATCTGAACAACTTCCTGTCCAGTCCACCTCTCTTTAACTGCCTTTGCTCTGTGGCCTCATCCTTCAAGTCAGGCACCTGTGGGGTAGGCATTTTTTTAAGCCACAGATCATGTTGCCTTTTCCACTTCTGCCTTTTCCCTGTTCTTCCTGTGCAAGTTCAGAAATAGGGGAGCTCAGATATGAGTGTATATCTATAGGATCCCAGGTCACATATGCTCAGTATATAGTGAAGCTCAACTATCCACCTTACTGGCTGGGAAGGAAGTAAATATAATGGGACTTCTGGACTGCATCCATAGATGCCTAAGTATTTCTCAGAAAGTCAATAGTGAGGAGGCAAGAAAATAAAATTAAAAAAAAAAAGTTATGCTGTCTTAAATTTAAGTGCTAGTCCCAATTTGAGTACAGTTATTGAATTGATTGCTCAATGATAACTCAATATTTACGTAAATATGAATGATTCTATAAATCTAATCTAGTTGGGACTACTAATAGGGTTAAGGTTATGTTCCAACATCTCTGACTTTCTATATCAACATTGCTAGTTTTCTCTCTTTTAAAAAGCTCTATATTCTCAAAACACTGGGATCATCAAATTTGTACCAATGCATAGCTTAATGATTCACAGATGTCACACACAAAATATTAATGAAATGGTTGTGTTTTCCTGTTTTTCTTTCCTGTATTTTCCAAGCTATCTTTTTTACTCCCTGTCTGCTTCTCACTGGTAAGACATCCTTTCAGAATCCAATGACAAGCTCAAAACTATTGCAGAAGAGCTTTGCAATGAAGTATGAAAAATTCTGCATCTAATATTAACTATCATATATACTTGACTATAAATCAACCTCATGTAGGAGGGCATGTTTTGGGGCCAAAATTATGGATTTTGATATGGCCAGTGGATAAGTCAAGGGGGATGTAACAAATTTAGGGGGATGTAACAAATGATTTAAAAGATGAAGCACAGGAACAACAATGCCAAAGAACTTACAAAATTCCAGCAGGCATAACTGTGATCATCTTAAAGGCTAGATTGATGAGACAGCAGAGGGAGGCAAATGCTTCCAGGACAGGTTACAGTCTTGCCTATCACAAAGGGAAGGTTCTTTTTTAATACGAGTTAAAATTCAGTACTTATATTGACCCATGGATAAGTCAACTCAGTTTTTGAATGTCAAGTTTTTGATTAAAATTGTTAGACTTACATACGAGCAGAGGGAGTGTGGATCACACAGGGTGACACCCTAGAGGGAAGTCAGTGTTGGATGGGGCGCTATACCCAGAGGGAATGTCATGGCTACTGGGTGAGTGAGAAAGGACATCACCTTTTCTATATTGATTAACCTTGTCTCAGTCAATGTGGCAAAACAGCATGTATGCACAAGTAACAACAAAAAACTTCCTATTTTGATAAATTCTCTTTTGTCTCTGCATTATTTTCTTAAAAACCAGATTTGCTCAAATGTTCCCTGCACTTAATGAACAAAGACCTACCTGCAGGTCGTTAAAGTTGATGGTCAAAACTTGGAAATGTTTTGTGAGGGCCTTATAGCCACCAGGAACTCTGCCAAGTTTTTCAGTGGTGTAAGGTTCAAGAGTTTCATCTGAGACTGCAGAGGTATATGTTGGACTGTGGAACACTAATGTTTCTGGCAAGCAGACACCAGCAATTTCTTTTATGCCCACCCTGGAAAATAAAGCAACAGACAGAAATCAGGTTTGATAAGACAAAAGTTATCCAGTGCATCTTTGCATGATAAACTGATTCATTTTCCAACTAATTACAAGTTATTGGTAAAGAGATATTTTGAGACTTAATTATTCTCCAAATCTGTCTAGTTGTAATATTTCATTATAAAAAGTACATCACTTTTCAGTCATAAACAGGGCACTTTACAAGAGAAATACTTTACACTATAACAGTGCATTCAACAAATTAATAATTAATAATTGTAAGCCGCTCTGATAGCCTTTAGGGCTGAAGAGTGGGGTATAAATAAATAAATAATAAATATAAATATCTCAGTATAAGGCGCCAGATCTTGTCTGATATTGGAAGCTAAGCAGGGTGTGCTGTGGTTAGTACTTGGAAGGGAGACCAACAACAAATACCAAGTGCTATAGGCTATATTTCAGAGAAGGGAACTGGCTAAACCATCTCTTGAGTATTCCTTGCCTATAAAAACTCTATGAAATTCATGGGGTCACCGTAAGTTGACAGGTGACTTGAAGGCACACACGCTGCATTTTACTATCATTCTACATATTTTTGTAAAATAAAACTATATTTTTGCTCTTTGATGTAAAGCAATGGCCTTTTCAGGCTTCAATGGGAAGATAATTCGATAGCAACCAACTAGATATGGAGCACAGAACTGAAGGTCTTCGAATACCATAGGTTCATATTCGACTGAAAAACTGGTGAGCAATCCACAGGAGATATTCTGTAAATTAGGGAGGCACATTAACTGATTTAGCTGTGTTGACAGTACTGTTACAGTATCCCTCCTCCATATCTTATTTAAATGAAAGCCAAAAAAAAAAAAAAAAAGACATTTGGAAAAGAAATTTCAAAATTTTATTTTATTAAGCATAAGTAAGTGGGTGCTGTGACAAAATGTTGCAGTTAATCCTAACAGGATTGCCTTTACTAATGTCTTTAATCAACTCATCACCGAAGCTTTGGAATACTGTTTTGGTCCTGCAGATGGACATCGGGGGGAAAGGGGTACACTCTTCTCCTTCAACAAATCCTCAACCCCAATCTCCAACCCCCGGCTCCTATAAAGCACTGAAGAACTCATAATTGGAATTGGCTTTATTGTCATATATCTTGGTAAGAAAATTTCTGGAAAGTTGGCAAAGGTATTGTTTTGCCTTTCATCCCCCTTGAAATTTTCCCCAATAGAAGGGACATGAGGTTTTTAATCTCAATCTGAATCACTGAATTACTATTTTCAGAGTCCTGTATGACTGAGGGCTGAATTGATTCTGGGCAAATCCACTGGCAACTATATCCCACCAATGAAGCAAGCCATGTCCATTGCTGGCACAATCCCACTTTCCATGACTCCCCCAGGTCCCATTCACAGCTAGTTCACATTCATTGACATATATACGAAGGAGTTAATCCCATTAACAATTAAGCCATTTTACCTCTTCTGGCTTGAATTCAGGATCCAGGATGCCCCCGGATGTTATCATACCTAAACTGGCGCCTATCTAGCCTGGATGCTGCCACCCGGATACATTCCAGGTTGAAGCCTTGCTCAGCCAACACTTTTTTGAATTCGGGAAGATTTCGACTTCAAAAACTGGCTGGCTGAGCGAGGCTTTGACCCAGGATGCATCTGGGCGGCAGCACCCCGGCTAGATAAGCGATGACTTTTTTTTTAAAATGAGATCCACTCTCTTCCCTTATAGAGATAAAATAACTTTACCCAACATATATAAATAGCAGTTCAGGTATACCTATGATGTCTCCGTATCTCTTTGCATTCCACTGCCATGCCCCATATAGTAGCTCCTGCTGGTATAACTTTACCATAGTTTTCAGAATCAATGCTGAAATCATTAGGCTGTAAAATAAACAAAGATATAAAACTGTTCAACAAAACTATGGTACGTTTACTGTTCATACACTGAGGAACATTCAGATTAAACTAACAAAATGCCAAAATACGAAAAGTCTTAATTCAACTGTTTTTTAATCTGCTTTGCTAAGGTGCACAAAACAAGAGTCTGTTGCCCAGTCAATCCTAGGCTTAGAATTTATTTTGATTTGCATTAAAAAAAAAGATTCTGCAGTGTAATTTCAAAACATGTTATATAGGATGCCATGAATGGAAATTGGAAATTTGGGGGTGGGGGGAGATCATCATTTATTGAAAAGAAAGCTTCTTCAATTGTTGTATTTGTTTTCCAATTATTGCTACCCACTATAACATGTCAGAAATTCTTACAACAGTGGGCAATTAAGAGGTTCTGGAAATCTCTTTAACAGGACAAATTACTTTGTCCTTAAAGCATTAGAAGTGGGGGAGAGGAGGGGAATGTGTGATTTAAAATTGTGAACATTTTTCACAAATATTTTACATCTTTTGTGCACGCTTTAAAAAATTACCTTATCTTGGCAAGTGTTACATTCAAAAATATATACTTTAAAGTAATATACTGTATACACAGAATAGTTATGATTATGAAAAAAGAGCCTTTTTTATGCACTATTGTATTATCTCTAGGTCTGCTGAAGAGTGCATGTTGCTACTGCAACTGTTTGTCCTAACTTTAAATAACAGAAGACGTCACATTAATAGTTCTATGGCACTTTCTTATGTCTGTAAAAGGGGACTGCAAAATCTGGGGGAATCATAGAATCATAGAGTTGGAAGAGACCACAAGGGCCATCCAGTCCAACCCCCTGCCTGCAGAAACTCCCAATCAAAGCATACCCAACAAATGGCCATCCAGCCTCTGCTTAAAAACCTCCAAGGAAGGCGACTCCACCTTCAGATGTTTAAGACTTCAATGTGAGTGAAATGCAGATCCAAATACAGTAGGTTCTTCTTATCTGCAGGCTTGCCACCCACAGATTTTAGCTTCCGCAGATGGCAAACCCTATTGTTTTAAATGGACACGTGTGCATGTAGCCAAAGCAACCATAGAAAATCATGGGACTTGAGGTCGCACATTTTTTGTTATCTGCGTGGGGGGAGGGAGTGGGGTCTGGAACAGATTCCCTGTGGACAAGAAGGAATGACTGTAATGAAGACTAAAATTGCAACCAAAACTTTCAGTCAACAGTAGGATTGCAGTCAAAACTTTACCACTGCCAAAGATTACAGCTACGTATATGGTTTGGGCTTAATTTAACTAGGGACTCTTAAATGCTCTTTCCTATGTAAATCTGTTGGACTGTATGGAACAATCCTATTCTAATGCCATCTGATCATGTGATCTGGAAAGCTTGTATCTGTGCACATGTATGTGTGTGTCACAACACAAAATAACTTTGAGATCACAAACTCAGGCACTCAGAGATATTTACCTTTGGTGGTAAAAGCAAGTTCTCCCAAGCATGGATCAAGCTTTCCACAATCCCTTCTCCAAATAATCCAGAATCTACTGTTTCAGTGACAACCAGAGAAACTCTATTAAAATATATATATAAAGTAGTTATATAAATAAAACAATAATTCAGGATATCAGTCAAACTACTTTGTTCAATGACAAATGGAAGCAAGTCAGAAATTTGAAATTAACGGTCTTCTGTCAGGCAGCATAAGTAAACCCTGTGCTACCAAGCAACCTCTTCTAAACCAGATCTCAGCACTTTAATTTAGTACTCTAATTTTCCAGAAAAGTTTAAAATCAATCCTTTAGGGGATAGAATGAGTGTGTGTGTGGGGGGGGGGGAGGGGGGATGAGATTGTAACAACAGTCCTTGGCTCTTGCACTAGTGACCACTGAAGGGTCTCTTATCTATTAAGCCTTAGTCATGAGGAAATCACCTGCAGACATTTCCAGTTGCAGAACTGCTTCCAGTGCTAGAGCAAAGAGATAATCATTATGATGGTCTTGGAGTTACTACACATGGTCTTATACTCTGCCACTACTGCTATCCATTTTAGACACTACATGATTTATTTAAAAAGGTAATTCTAGAGGAGCTTTTATTCTTTTAAAATATATTTTGAACAGATGATCTAGGTTCTGCAGGAAACATACAACACAGCTTATAAATGAGTGTATATAAAGATTCTTCCTCCTCACCCAGATAACTGGTAAATTAGTCAAAGTAAATAAAGAAACAGTGAAATTATTCATTTTAAAAGTTTGGAATAATACATAAGAATTTACCTTTCAGGCATATGCTTTGGAACTTCAATATCCATGGATTTCATATGAAGAAGTTTGATTTCTCCATTTAAACCATTTGCAGCTAGCACTTCACAAGCCAATTCATACATGGTCTTTGACAACTCACAAGCATAGACTGAAGATGCTCCAGCTTTTTTAGCAAACATGCTGAAAAATCAGAAGATAATCAATAAAAATAATTAGGAAAAAATCTGCCATAATTTTAATAAAGTCATTTTATATGTAATTAATTAATAAGACCTCTCTTTTACTTGTGGTTTTTTTCTGGGCCAGATCCTGCCTGTCCAGATATGGATCTGGAGGATCTGGTCAGACCCTGCAGTAAAGGGCCTTTACCCCAGCGTAAAATACCTCTGATTTTGCACTGAGTTTCTAAGAAACTCTGCAGCCAAACTGGCTCTTCACACAGCACCCCCTCCCTCTGTGTTCCATACCTTGCTGGCTGTCAATCCAAATGAGACACCCCTCACCCCCAGTTGAGGTCGGATGTGGAAACGAATTGCTGGCCATGTGGGTTCTGAGTTGGACTCATACCGGAAGACTTCTCAGTTGGATCAATGGCCAGCAAGAGCAGCATGCTGGTCCCCCGTCAGCATGGGGATAGGTGTGTGTACACCCGCCCATCCTTGCTCTGATCCAGGGACCAAATCCAAGTGAGCACTGGGGTCAGGAAAGTACAGGCTTGGCCCATGCTTTCCTGGTCTTTCTGCTCAGGCCCTTTCTTTAATACCGAAAGCTGGTGCATATCACTGCTGCAGAATAAGGTTTATCTGCTGATAAATCAGTGCAACAGCTGGTTTGCAACAGGGGAAAGTGTCACAGCCCTTTAGCTGATGGGTTCCAGCATCTCTTAACAGCAAGTGGTGTAATAAGACCCTTAAGCAAGGCCAACAATTATAGAGAGTAGAACCAAGGGAAACTGAACTGTGTACATGTGACACATCTCTCATCCCAAGGCATATAAGAACAGTCCAAGCAAGAAGGAAAGATTAAAATATTTGGAGTTGTTTAGGTTAGAAAAAAGATGCATAAGGAGAAGTGTTTATACACATAATAGAAGTGTATAAAATTAGTCATAGTGAGGAGAAAGTAGCTGGAGATAATTTTTCCCCTCTCTTTTATGACACTAGAATCCAAAATCATCCAGTGAAGCTGGATGGTGGAAGATTCATGACAGCCCACTTTTTCACACAACACATAGCTGAACTATTGAACATACTGCTGCAAGATATGTAGTGATGACTACCAACTTGGATAGTTTTAAAAGATGTCTGGATAAATTCTTTTCCAGACAGCACATAGCTGAACTGTGGAACTTACTGCTACAAGAGGTTGCCAACCTGGATAGCTTTAAAAGATGTTAGGATAAATGAAGGATTGGCCATCAATGTCTATTACTCAGGATGGCCGTGTCACTTTCAGTGTTAAAAGTAGTGTGCCTCAGTGTATCACTTATTGGGGAGTCCAACATAAAGAGTTTAGTTGAACTCACATCCTACAAGCTTCCCATGGATAATTGATCAGTCACTGTGTGAACAGATTGTTCAATTAGATAGACTTTTGGTCTGGTCCAACTTGACTCTTCTTATATTTGTAAAGTAGAAATAAGCCAACCATTTATTAAATTTTTCTGACTTATCAAATGAATAAGTATCAAATGAATAAGTGCAGTTCATTTTACAACAAAATGAATGAAGACTAGCAAATACAGATGAACAAATTAAAGTTAACTGAAGTTGCTACAAACCTGAGGATTCCTGTTCCTGTTCCAATATCAAGAACACTTCTGCACCCAGAATGAACTGCTTTTTGGATTGCTTTTTGATATAGCAAATTCCTGTTGGAGTCATTGAGCATGACAAAGTGCCATCGTTCTACCACCCAGTTGGCAACACGGTAAAAATTCTCCTTTGCATCTGGAAAGTCAGGGTTTAGCTTCACAGCTTTATGGAAATATGCAGCTGCTTCATCTCTAAAACCCATTCTAATAGGAAAAAAGGGAAATAATCAGTACTGTATAAAGCAGAAAGTTAAAAATTAAATATCTGATCTTAAAATATCAGCAAAAATCTATATCCAGTGGAGACATGATATTTAGAACTGAATAAAAGGATAACTTTGCTCATAATGTTGAACATGGGCTTCTTAAAATCATGTCCAAGCCTGACTTTCACTGTGTAAATGACCGAAGTTTATTATGAGTGCATCGTGGAATATAGGTGGAATATGGGTCAAGAAAAAACAGTAGCAGCTTACACAAAGAATAATCATGTGGCCAAACTTTAAGGGCAAGTGAATGTACATGGTAAACAGAATTGAAAAAATAAATAATACTACAAAAAACATTATTATTAATAAAACTGGTGGATATCTGAACATTTACAACCAATTCTGGCAAGTTTAAATGGACTAAAAAAAGACAAGACACACTGTTTGGATTAATTACACAAAATATTTCATTTCTGAGCTTTACTGAAGAGGAATTACAATGTAGGTATCTATGTATTTAAATGTATAAATGTAAGAATACATATTCATTTATAAACTTTGCAAAATATACAACTTAATATATGTAATTCAAAGGATGTGGAAGACCTGTGTTGGAAAACCTACTCAAAATACAACATAATAAGGTTAACTACAAACCTGAAGAGATGCTCTCCCATGCTGTTACATATGACTTCATCATTAGGAAACAGTTCCAGGGCATGCTCATAGCAACCAAATAAATCCTGAACTCGTGCCAAAGAATCCAGTTCTTCTGCCCATTTAAAAAGGGCAAACTGAAATGTTTCCTAAAGCAAATTAACAACTATACATAAGTTGAGAGAATTTGTTTATTCACAAACAAACAAACATGTTTTACTAGTTAACAGTTATAATACCCACAATCAACTATATGTGCATGATTTTTGGTATGTTTTATAGATTCCATGGCCGTGTAACCATATATTACCTATCTGAGAAGGAGGAAATTTTAAAAGATACAGTTCCTTACCTTAACATCATTTTTAAGCTCAGGAGCTAGATTTAATACCAAGAGATAGTGTGCATATGCAGTTCCAAAGTCTTGATTCTCCAGACAATGCTGAGCACTTTGCAAGGACCTGGAGACTAATTCACGTCTTCCAGTTTCTTGACCAACTTTGCGTCTATGACGAGATTTCCTTTTAGAGTTGGGCATTTTGAATTGCAATAAATTTCACTTTATCCTACTAAAACAAAAATATCGCATTATGAGAAACCTATGTATAAAATTATTACATTAGCACTTAATGTTGCTACAAAATAAACTTTAAAAAATATATACAAGTGACATTTCTTACAAAATGACTTATTACTCTTTTTAATTCTTCAGTTCGAGCAAAGCAATTCTAGCAGCAGAATCTAGGGATTAATTTTCATTGCTTTGGATACATGTTGATTTTTAAAAAATGCAAATTAAGTCAATTGTAAAACTTTTCTGGATTACATGCTCTGGATATGAATTTTATATCATATCTCAGATTTATTACAGGGCTTTAAAAAAAGGACTTGTATAACACTGAGCTGAAACTCATACAAATTTTCAAGGCACATTTGAAAGAGTGCTGTATAGAGGTCTTGGTTGATCCAAAAGGAGGGTCTTCTAGACCAGCAACAAGAAATCATGTTTCTAATTTCTATCAACCCATAGATCTTATTGTCACAGACAATGGGCCTTCATAGTAGACCTTTAAAATGTGTAGAAACCTACAAAAGCAAATGGTCATTCAAATATATACTGTACCAATGACAGGTTCGCTTTAGGGTCATCATAACTCAGAAATGAATATATATATAAAATTATTATATAAAAGATCACATACCAAAGATAAAATAAAATGTTGTTGCTGTGTGCCTTCAAGGCATTTCCCAGTATGTATATGTGTGTGTGTGTATATATATATATATCATATATATAAACCACTAACAGGTTAGGGTCAACGTAAATCAAACTTGAAGGCACAACAACATTTTATTTTATCTTTGGTGCATGTGTTCTTTTATGTAATAATACACACACACACTGACAGGTTTGCTTTAGGGTTGCCTTGAATTGGACTTGAAGGCAAACAACAACAATATTTTATTTAATCTTTGGTGTACGTGTTCTTTTATCTAATATGAATATATACACATAATATAATATATATATATATGTGTATATATGTGTGTGTATGTATATGTGTGTGTATATATATATATATATATATCTCACTGGCAGCTTTGTTTTAGGATAGCCAAAAATCGGACTTGAAGGCACACAACAACATCATTACATTTTATCTTTGGTATGTGTCTCTTTATCTAATAAGAATATATATATATATATATATACACACACACACACACACTTATAGTATACTATAGATAGATAGATAAATATGTATACCATTTACAAGATCGCTATAGGGTCGCCATAAACCGGACTTGAAGGCACACAATAACAACATTTCATTTTATCTTTGGTATGTGTTCCTTTACCTAATAAGTATATATATATAAATATATATATACACACACACACAACATATATATATATATACACACACACACACACATACTATATATACACACACACACACACACACACATATATAACTGACAGGTTTGCTTTAGGGTCGCCATAAATCTTTTATCTAATAAGATATATATATATATATATATACACACACACACAAACACTATATATATATATATATATACACACACACACACATATATATACTAAGATAGATAGATAGATATGTATAAACACTGACAAACAACAACGTTTTACTTTATCTTTGGTGAATGTGTTCTTTTATGTAATAAGAATACAAAGGCACACAAGAGAGACCCCCCATCAAAAGAAGAAGAAGAACAACAATAGGAGGAGGAGAGGCAGAGCCAGGCCACCAGGCTCCTCTGTGGCAGGCAGTCAGTAGCTTTAAGGAAGGAAGAAGGAAGGAGGGACGCCTTGCCTTGCCTGGCCTAAGCCTTTCAGTGAGGCAGAGGCCGCCTGAGAGAAAGAGGGAGCCTCTTCTTAGCTGGGCTGAGGCCTTTCTTTCTTCCACCGCCTCCTTCCTTACCTTCTTCTTAGGGACCAAGAGTCTGTTGACATTAAGGAGGAGGAGGCATGATGGCAGCCATGATGATGATGATGATGATGACAAGGGGAAAAAGGGGTGAGGCCAGGCCTTGTTAACGCCCCTTTCCCTCCATCGTCATCATCATTATCAGACCAAGGCCCAAAACACACTGGAGAAATGGCTTTCTGAGGCTGAGAGTGTGTGACTTGTCCATGGCCGAGCAAGGGATTGAACCCTGGGCTCCAGGGTGATAGTTTGATGCTCAACACCACCTTGGTTTTCTCATTTAAATAATAATTGGTTCTTTTTTATAAAAAAAAAAAGCAAGTTATTTTAATTGAGCTTCTGTTAATTGAAGGATTTGTTTCTGAATGGCATTTCTTACACAATAAAAATGATAGTGATTTAAAAGAAGCAACCAGTACTGGATACTGGTCTAACAATTAACAACTGCCAACACACTGTTAAAGTTACAAATGTTTAAATTCAAATATAGTCTCTGTTCCAGTAAGAGGATTGGAAAATAGTTAACAACAGCCAGATTTGTATGTGTATATATATATATATATATATATGAATTATCAAATAAATCAGGAATGTGTTGTTTTTTAAGGTTACTTGGTTTAAACCAGTTTTTTTAAAAAAAATCTTGTATTTAATATACATTTTTTGTGATGTCTTGACCTTCTTTGTGGTTAACAAGACATATCTGGTCACCCTCAGCCTGACTAATAAGGTCCAAAACACACTGCAGAAATAATCCAGTTTGGGACCACTTTAACTGCCCTATCTCAGTGCTAGGGAATCCTGGGAATTGTCATTTTGTGAGACATTTTGCCTTCTTTGCTCCAAATGTTTGGACCAAAGCACATTGTAGAAACAATCCACATTGACACTGCTTTAGCTGCCCTGGCCCAATGCTAGGGAATCCTGGGAATTGTAGTTTTGTGATACAATTAGCCTTCTTTGGTCCAACAGTGCAGAAACAATCCAGTTTGGGACCACTTTAACTGTCTTGGCTCAGTGCTAGGGAATCCTGGGAACTGTAATTTTGTGAGACATTTTTATTTCTTTGGTCCAAAACACTGTAGAAGCAATCCACTTTGAGACCTCTTCTGGCTCAATGCTGGGGAACCCTGGGAACTGTAGGCGCCTGAGAGACATTCAGCCTTCTCTATCAGAGAACTCTAGTGCCACAATAAACTACAGTTCCCAGGATTCCCTAGCACTGAGCCTAGGGGCAGTTAAAGTGGTCTCAAACTGGATTATTCTGCAGTGTGTTTTGGACCTTACAAAGAGGCCCAAGGTTCCTTCCTTGCAAGCTGAATGATGGACTGTAATATAGTCCATATTAATACATGTCCATATTAATATAGTCCATGTTAATATATTATTAATATAATTAATTATATAGTCCATATTAATACTATGCTTATTATAATAGTCCATCCTAAGGTATTTCTGCTTTCAGAGAAGGAACCTTGTTGGGACTCTTTCAAATTCCAAAACACACTGCAGAAATAACCAGAGGCCCTCCTTTTCCAGGGCACTAGTAATATAATTAATATATAGCTCTTATTAATACTATGATATGCTTATTATATAATAGTCCATTCCTAAGACATTTCTGCTGTCAGGGAAGGAAATTTGGGACTAATGGTCCCTCAGATGCTGTAAATTTTCATGTAACAAATGACCTGGGTTTTGTTTTGTTTTTTTAACTACTACAGCCATAAATTTTTATTTAAAATTATTTTGTTTCTAGAAACAAATTGACTGCGTAGTAGATCCATATGAGTAAATTATTCGCCCAATCTAGAAGGGCAACTATCCTATAACCTCCTCAGAGTTATTTCGATAGTAGATAATCAATTATTTCTGTTAAAAGCCATATTCCTAAATCTTCCCAGGAACATGGCTCAAAGTTTTATCCTTGACATTTGTATGTACTCACACATCTATATGATATCCTTGAATAATATGTTTATATCTTATGCTCATGCATCTATACGATATGCATGAATGTTTATATCTTATGCTCATGCATCTACATAATATGCTTGAATATAATGTTTATATCTTATGCTCATGTATCTATATGATATGCTTGAATAATATGTTTATATCTTATGCTCATGCATCTATATAATATACTTTATAATGTTAATATCTTATGCTCATGCATCTATATAATATGCTTGAATAATGTTTATATCTTATGCTCATGCATCTATATATTTGAATATGTCTATATCTTATGCTCATGCATCTACATAATGAATATGTTTATATCTTATGCTCATGCATCTATATACTTGAATATAATGTTTATATCTTATGCTCATGCATCTATATAATATACTTGAATAATATGTTGCATCTATATAGTATACTTGAATAATATAATGTTTATATCTTATGCTCATGCATCTATATGATATGCTTGAATATGATGATGTTTATATCTTATGCTGGGATATAAACGTTTCTAAATTGGATGTGTAAGGTAAAATTTTGGAACCATTTTAGTGTTTTATCCTGGCTATATAACAACTTCTTTCATTCACTAAAGGTCCTTCCTTCCACCTCTGACCAGGAGGGTGCCCTCCATATGAGTGTTTATGGTTTATATTTGGTGGGGGGTTTTTTGCCCTCCATTTTGGTGGTGCCTTGTCCTTGGCGGTCAGGGAGGAGGCTATCCTCCTGGGCTGGTCAGCCTAGGAAAGGCCGAGGCTCCTCATAAGAAAGAAGGCCAGAGGAGGAGGAGGCCTACTAGGCGGGATTTATTTCTTATCATCTTATTATTATTCTGAGGGGGAGGCGGGCCTGGGCCTGTGGCTGGGCCTGGCCTAGTTGTGTGGGGCGGAGACCAGCTTAAGAGAATCACACACAGGAGGAGAAAAAAAGCACTAAACACAGCTGAGCTGAGAATAATAATAATCTTTATTTTTTTATTTCAAGAACTGCCTCCTCCTCCTCCTCTCTGAGGCTTTGTAAATCTTCTTCTCCCTTTCTTTCCCCCATTTAGGAAGCTTTATATGAGGAGGAGGAAGAGGAGGAGGACGCCTTGCTCCAGGAGGATTTGACTTCTGCTGCTCCCTGTTTGTTCTCCTCCTTCCTTGCTTCTTTCCTTGCTTCCTTCCTCTCCTCTCCCTCCAGCCATGGGGCTGCAGCCCTTGGAGTTCAGCGACTGCTACCTGGACAGCCCCTGGTTCCGGGAGAGCGTCCGAGCCCACGAAGCCGAGCTGGAGAAGACCAACAAGTTCATCAAGGAGCTCCTCAAGGACGGCAAGAACCTCATCGCCGCCACCAAGAGTGAGTAGCAGCAGGAGGAAGACTAAGAGGAGCAGGAGCAGCAGGAGTCCTCTTTTTGCCAGGCTCCTCTCCAGGAGGGATTCCAAAATGCCCTCCTTTTCCAGGACCTGTTCCTCCATTTCAGGCTCCTCTCCAGGAGGAATTCCACAGTGTCCTCCATTTGCAGAGGTTTCCTCCATTTGCAGGACTTGCCCTTCATTTCAGGCTCCTCTCCATGAGGGATTCTAAAATGCCCTCCTTTCCCAGGACCTGCTCCTCCATTTCAGGCTCTTCTCCAGGAGGAATTCCAAGTATCCTCTGTTTTCAGGGTGAACAGGAGCCCTCCTTTTTTCAGGACCTGCTCCTCCATTTCAGGCTCCTCTCCAGGAGGAATTCCACAATGTCCTCCATTTGCAGAAGGTCCCACCATTTGCAGGACTTGCCCTCCATTTCAGGCTCCTCTCCCTAAGGAATTCTAAAATGTCCCCCATTTTCAGGGTGGGAGTCCTCCTTTTTGCAGGACCTGCCCTCCATTTCAGGCTCTTCTCCAGGAGGAATGCCAAAATAATCTCAACTTTCAGGGTGAGCAGGAGTCCTCCTTTTCCAGGAGCTGCCCTCCATTTCCGCTTTCTCTCCAGGAGGAATTCCAAAATGTCCTCCATTTGCAGAGGTTTCCTCCATTTGCAGGACCTGCCCTCCATTTCAGGAGGAATTCCAAAAGTATTCCTCATTTTCAGGGTGAGCAGCAGGAATCCTCCTTTTTCAGGATCTGCCCTCCATTTCAGGCTCCTCTCCAGGAGGAATCCCAAAATATTCTCCATATTCAGGGTGACCAACCAGGCATCCTCCTTTTCCAGGACATATACTCCAGTTTACATTCTTGTCTAGGAGGAATTCCAAAATGTCCTCCATTTTTAGGTTGACCAGGAATCCTCCTTTTCCAGGACCTGCCCTCTATTTCAGACTTCTGTCCAAGAGGAATTCCAAAATATTTCTCCATTTTCAGGGTGACCAGGAGTCCTCATTTTTCAGGACCTGCCCTCCATTTCAGCCTTCTCTCAAGAAGGAATTGCAAAACATTCTCCATTCTGAGCATAATCTGGTCACCCTGCCTTGGTCAAGTCTCATACTCTCAGCCTCAGGGAAAAACAATGGCACACCACTGAACCAGGATAACTAGATGTCCTCTTTTTCCAGGACCTGCCCTCCCTTTCAGCCTGTCCAGCAAGAATTCCAAAATCCCCTCCATTTTGACCAGGACCCAGGAGCATGAATTTATATTTACATGAATATTTTAAAAGTTTTTATTCGGTTATGTCCTCCGTTTTGCAGTGCCTTGCCCTCCTTGGTGGTGAGGACATCTGTTCACCCTGTGTTGGGCAAGTCACATTCTCTCAGCCTCAGGGGAAGGCAATGGCAAACCTCCTCAGAACCAAAACAAAGAAAACCTTAGTAATATAACTATATTGAGACTTAACTCCCAAGAACCAAAAAATCTGTAGTAGTGTAACTAGATCGAGACATTGGCTGTGTTCACACTGGAGAAATAAACCGGTTTAAGTGCCTCAATGCTGTGAAATTCTGGAAATTGTAGTTTGTTGTGGGCCCAGAGCTCTGCTCCGCTCTGGGCCCACAACAAACTACAATTCCCAGAATTTCACAGCATTGAGCCATGGCACTTAAACTGGTTTATTTCTCTAGTGTGAATGCAGCCTAGAGTCCCAAGCTTCCTTCCTGAAGGGCTTAGGATGAACTATTAATAAGCATGTTGACAAGTGATCCTCCTTTTCCAGGACATATCCTCCCTTTCAAATTCCAGTCCAGGAGGAATTCCAAAATGTCCTCTATTTGTAGCACAACTAAGAAGTTTGGATTTGGAATTAATTATAATTATTGATTGTATTTATGCCATGCTCTTTAGAAACTCTCTAAGAGTGTTTATATGAATGTCTGCAGCTTTGGTTTTGTAATGTCCTGCATTTTTCTCTTGCATGCCCTCCATTTTGCAGTGTCTTCTCTTCATCTGCGATTAGGACATCTGGCCACCTTGGAGTCGTGATGGTGTTTGCAGTTGTGATGGTTGTTGTGTGTGTGAGAGAGAGGCAGATGGATGGCTGAGCTTAACACATACCAGGAGAGGCTTGGACTCCTTGTCCCTACAAGGTCTGCAACTTGTTGGGCTCCTGCTCCTTGCAAAGGAAGGGAAGGGCGTCTTGCAAACCGTTTAGGGTTTCCAGGCTGGGGCCGCTGCCGAGGTGCAAAATCTGCCAGAGCTTCTCACGCACTTTCCTTTGACGAAAAGTCGTTTCCTCAAACTTATTCAGTATTTAGAAAAATCTTGTAACACCCTCGAGACTAAGGTCCAAAATGTACTGCAGAAATAATCCAGTTTGAGACCACTTTTTCTGGCAAGTGTAGTTTTGTGAGACTTCGCTGCCTCTTTCAGACAGCTCTGGGACCACAATATACTACCATTCTCAGGATTCCCTAGCCAGGGCAGTTAAAGCAATCTCAAACTGGATTATTTCTGCAGTATGTTTTGGACTTCACTGAAAGAAAGATGTAGGCAGCATGAGCTTTCTTAGACTGTAGGTCCAAAACACACTGCAGAAATAATCCCGTTTGAGACCGCTTTAACTGCCCTGGCTCAGTGCTAGGGAATCCTGGGAATTGCAGTTTATTGTGGCACCAGAGCTCTCTGACAGAAAGCTAAATGTCACACAAAACTACAGTTCTTCAGAGGTCCGTAGCGTTGAGCCAGGGTAGTTAAAGCAGTCTCAAAGAGGATTATTTCTGCAGTGTGTTTTGGATCTCAAAGAAAGAAATTGGCAGCATGAGCTTTCATAGATTTACCATATGCACTCAACTATACGTCTTAATTGTTTTATATTTTACAGTCGGCCCTCCTTATACACTGATTTTTATCCATGGATTCAAGCATACATGGCTTGAAAATATTCTCAAAAAGTATAAATTTGAAATAGCAAACCTTGATTTTCCATTTTATATAAGAGACACCATTTTGCTCTGACATTATATTTAATGGGACTTGAGCATCCATGGATTTTGTTATCCATGGGGGGTTCTGAACCAAACACCAATGGATAATAAGGTCCCACTGTATTTTATTTTTACAGGTCGACCTCACGTAAAAGTTGAGGCAGGTTTTGGGGCCAAAATTATGGATTTAGATATGACTCGTGGATAAGTTGAGGGTAAAACCTCTGGGCATCTAACAAAGGATGCAAAGGATGAAGCAAAGGAAAACAGGGCCAAAATTCTTACAAAATTCCATCAGGCATAACTGTTTGTGCTCATACTAAAGGCTTAATGGATGAGAGAATATAAAGAGGGTGTGAGTGCTTCCAGAACAGATGACACTCTTGCCTTTCACCAGGGGATAGTTCCTTTTTTAAATAATAATTAAAGTACCGTACAGTACTTACACTGACCTTTGGATAAGTCTATTCAGGTTTTTGGAGTCAATTTTTTTTACTAAAATTTCTAGACTTATACATGAGTATATACAGTACGTTACTTCCTCAGATGCATTTGGCATTCAGACTTCAGTAATAGTAGTAGTAGTAACAACAACAAAACAATAACAATAGCAATAATTTTTATTTCTTTCCAGCCTCTGCCCAAGGCTTGACACAGGATGTGTGTTTTTTCTGTGCCTACAAATCCCTCCTGACTTATGTTTGTAAACCCTATCACAAGGTTTTCTTGGCAAGATTTGTTCAGAGGGGGTTGCTATTGCTTTCCTCTGAGGCTGAGAGCATGTGACTTGCCCAAAGGCGCCCGGTGGATTTCAGTCCAAAACACAATTAAAAACACACAAATGCAGCAGACATATTGTAGTAATAACCTTTATTAGGATAATAATAAATGGCGTTAACATTTTGTGAGAATTTACTTACTTTATGGTGTTGTGGTGGTGGTGTTTGTCTTCTAGGATGCACCCCACTGCAGCAATAATACAGTTTGAGACTCCTTTAACTGCCATGGCCCAATGCTGTGGAATTCTGAGAACTGTTTGTTGCTGTGGCACTGGAGCTCTTTGACAGAGAAGGCTAAATGTCTCACTATGACTCCCAGAATGCCATAGCACAATCATGGCAGTTAGAGTGATATAAAACTGAATTATTCTGCAGTGTGGATACAACTGTAGTCGTTTCCGACTTATGGCGACCCCTAAGCAAAACTCACAGAGCTTTCTTGACCAGTTTTTGCAGAGGGGGTTTGACATTGCTATCTTTTGAGGCTGAGAAAGTGTGATTTGCCCATGGTCACCCAGTGGATTTCATTCACATTTGAGCTGGGAATTGAACTCTGCTCTTCAGAGTCATAGTCCAACGCCCCAACCACCACGCTGGCTCTTCCTTTATATTGGCGATCAAACAGTTCAGCATTTCTTTGTCACTCCCACACACCCTAAGCTCAGTAACAAGTCTGCTTTCAGTTGTGAAAGAGTAAGTAACCTCTCCTCCATCTAAGAAGTTTCCATAACTTGCAAAGTGAAATTGCATTCACTCGTGCGATATAAATAAAATGTTCCCGTGCACAAATGCTACTCTTAGTTTGGAACGCAAGCTTTAGAAAGACTGAAAAGAATTCCCATAAAAAGGAATGAGTTCCTGCTGACAACATGATTTTGCATACCAAGCTTTTTTATGGCATCAATTTTGGCTGGGGAATCTTTTTAACAGGTGACATTTCAAGCGACCTTCTTTTGGAAAATGTGAAAAAATAATCCATTAAACCTGTGGTTAGCTGTATTTCAGCTGCTAGCTTTCTAGTATCAAATCCTTTCCTGTTTCATTAAACAGACTCAGAATTGTCCCAGCAATAGTTCCCTGTCATTCTGGTGTGTGTTAAGCAATGTTTATGAGGCTGATATGTATGCAAAATGTGGTTCATTTAATAGGCTTTATGGCTTTTTAAAAATCTTTAAAATATTTCTGTCATGTCACCAGTGGACATGAAACACTGTTGATATAAACAGAGTTTTAGGAATGTGCACATAACATAACTTTTTGGAATTTAGTTTGCATTGTCCACAAATCCATTGAGTTTGCGTACACATATTTTAATATGCTCTTAAACTAGGAAGATGTGGAGAAATTCAACCGTTGATATAAACTGCAATAAATCAGTAGGGAAGAGAAGAGTTCTGGTTTTTAATTGCCTTCTATCTTTTAATCAGTATTGACCAGATGGGAGGAACAGATACTGTGCCCCTCAAGATTACTTCTGTTCATATTTGGTGTCTTCCAGACATACGATGTCCCATCCTAAGTGCATGCTTTTAACTGTCTTCAAGTAAACTTTGATTTATGTCAACCCTATGAATGAGAGTCTCCCAAGTCATCTAGTTCTCTACAACCCTGTTCAGATCTTGCAGACCTAGGGCCTTGGCATCCTTGATTGAGTCTATCCATCTGGAACAGAATTTTCCTCTTTTTCTGCTGCCTTCTACCTTTGTTGTTGTGTAGTTTCAAATTGTTTCCGACTTATGGCAACTCTAAGTCGAACCTATCATGGGGTTTTCTTGGCAAGTGTCTTCAGACCTTCCATTGCCATACTCTGAAGGTGAGAGAGTGTGACTTGCCCAGAGTCACCCAGTGGGTTTCATGTCCGAGCTGGGATTCAAATCCTGGTCTCCAGAGACCTAGTCCCAGTGCTCAAACCACAAAACCATGCTGGCTCTGGCCTTCTATGTTACCAAGCATTATTGTCTTTTCTAGTGTGTCATGTTTTCACATGACATGGCCAAAGGCTCATCTTCATAATCTAGGCTTCTAGGGAGAGTTCCGGCTTGATTTTCTCTAGGACTCATTTATTTGTATTTTAGCAGTCCACAGAATCCATAGAACTCTTTTCAAGCACCACATTTCAAATGAGTTGATTTTAAAAGTTATGCCAAATCATCTATGGTCATTATTTTTGATTTCTTAACTTTCAGCTCTAAACCTGCGTTTGCACTTTCCTCTTTGGCTTTCTTCAGTAATCATCTTTGATATTTTCTGCTAGCACATGCTTACATTCATAATAAGCCTTGGGGAATGCAATGTAACATTCAGTGGACAATAAAAGTAGGTCTTCCATGACTTTATAGTGGTGTGATATTTTCATGATCTTCTTGCTGAGGCTTCTTAAAGTGGCTGTGTGTTTATGAACCACTGGAGTGGCACGGCTCAAGTATAACACGTGTTGTGGGATGAAGTGACTGGATTCAGACATCAGAACAAACCAGGGTCCTCTGGGGACTCTGGTTTACCTTGGATGAGCAACATGTTACTGCATGCTGCTTGAAAGCTCCTGTTTGCAGCACCTAAGCAAACTGTTAGCTCTGGTTATAATAGACTAAATAATGCAGTGAGGGGGCTACAGCCAAAAATAGGTAAAGAAGTGCTACAAGAACATCTGTCTGCCTTAAATGAAATCACATATTTAGAACCAGATGAATTGCATTCAAACCTACTAATGGAACTTACAGATGTAATCTGGGGCATTTTGTGATCTCAGGCCACTTAGGATGTTTAAGAATTCTTGGAGATCAAATGAGGCAGTTGTTGTCCCTATCATTAGAAGGGGGGAGGAGAGAACTTGCACAATTATTAATCTGTCAGCTTGCTATGTTTTATTATTTAATGTTAATATGTGTTAATATGTATTATGTTAAATTAATTTTGTAGAATGTACACCTTAGGCAGGATTATTTTATTTTTAACTTATTGTATGTACAGCTCTGTGTGAATTTACAGTGCTCTATAAATAAAGCTTAATAATAATAATAATAATAATATTACTTGATGGTGATGCCAAGAAAGATTCTAGAAGGGATAATTAAACAGCATATCTGTGATAAAAGAATACTGTGAGTACTAAGCATCAGCATGGTCTTATCAAAAATAAGTCATGCTAGGGTAATCTTACCTTCTTGTGATTGAGTTACAAGCCTGATAGATGAGGGGAATGCTGTGCTGTAGAATATCTTTTGATTTCAGTAAGGCGTTTGACAAGGTCCCCCTTAATACTGTAGACAATTAATAAAATATAGATTAGTAAATCTAAAATATAGACTAGATGATTTTACTCCAATTGATTTGTAGCTGGGTTATGGATGGAAACTAACAAATTATTATTATTAATGGTCCCTTGTGATCCTGAAGAGAATTGACATGGGATACCTCAAGGTTCTGTGCTGGGCCTGGTGTTGTTCAACATCTTTATAAATGGTTTGCATAATACAAAAGGGGGCATTCTTATTACATTTGCAGATGACGCCGAACTAGTAGAGGTAGCTAATACTTCAGTAGACAGACTCAGGATTCAGAATGAACAAAATTGTAGCTTACTGTGGCACCAAAGCTCTCTGACACAGAAGGCTAAATGTCTCACAAAACTACAGTTCCCAGAATTCCCTAGCATTGAGCCAGGGCAATTAAAGTGGTCTCAAAAAGGATTATATCTGCAGTGTGTTTTGGACCATAGTCGTCCAGATGAGGACTAACCAAAGCAGAAAAGTGCTGGAGTGTTAATTCCCTTGATCTGGACATTACATTCCTGTTGATGCAGCCTAAAATTGCACTGGCTTTTTTTGCTACTGAATCACACTGTTGACTTATTGTAAGTTAAACATACGATCTAACAAGACACCAAGATCCTTTTTACATAATGTAAAGCCAGGTATTCTGTATATTTATGCATCTCTTTTTTCCTGCTCAAATACAAAATACCTTACACTTATCCTTATTTATGCTGATTCCCAGCCTGCCCCAGCATTGAGCCAGGGCAGTTAAAGTGGTCTCAAACTGGATTATTTTTACAGAGTGTTTTGGACTTATGTCTAGTTCCAGCTAGGCAGTGTGACCCACGTGGAAGGGTAAGTTTAGTGTGGAGAAAAGAAAATTGAGAGGTGGCATGGTAGTTACCTATAAATATCTGAATGGCTGTCATATAGAAGATGGTGCAAGCTTGTTTTCTGCTGCTCCAGAGAAGAAGCCCCAAACTAATGGAATCATACTACAAGAGAAGAGATTCTGACTAAACATTAGGAAGACACTTTCTGACACTTGGAGCTGTTTGTCAGTGGAATAGATTACCTTAAAAGGTGAGGGATTGTCCTTCATTGGAGATTTTTAAATGGAGATATTGGGGCGAAACAGATGGGCAGGAAAAAGTGTCTTGAAGCTGCCTTTTCTGAAGCCACATTGAAACTGCACCACCGACTTCCAAGGCAGCTGGAGTGCGCATGTCGTGACCACAAGACATGGCTTCAAGCCAGGAAGAAGCGGAAAAAAGCTGCTTCTTTTTGAAACAGCTTATCCTTGCAGAAGGACACTTTTCTTCTAGCTTCAAGGTATGTGTCATCTAAACACCACACCTTCAAGCCAGCCTGAAAGCACTTCTTTTTGCCTGTCTGTTTAGCCCCAAAATGACCACTTCCCAGGGATACTTTAGCAGTGAGTTCTTGTACTAGATGGGCCATGTGATACTTTCCAGTTCTTTGATTGCATATAAGCCAGAAACTTACTTCCTGCTGAGTTTGTAGGTCATGATAAACAAACAAATAATCAAAGGTTTGAAGTTGGAACAATTAGCCAGTTGAAGGTAGGAGTGAATAGTAAGCTTGCAGCAGCCTACTGACTCATCCTCAACAATCCAGAATTCCCATGAATTCTGTTTGTAAATTCTGGATGTATTGTGTGTGTCAGAATAAACAACCAGAACTGCATTTTGAGTATGCTTGGCTTCCAAAGAATGGGTCCCTCTCATATGGGGAAAGTATCCTTGGTATTTGTTGTCATTGTTTCAGTATAAACTGATGTACGTAGTTAAATTGCTAGTCTTCAACCTGATTTGATGCGGATGGTGATTTTTTTTTGTGGTTGGATTACAGTAAACCCAAGAAAATACTAGCCAGAATGAAGGAGAAATGCATGGGGGAAAAAAAGAGAGAAAATATAGCCATATAAAACTTGTGTGATTAGTAAGTTCTCGTTTTATGTTTGGGTCAGTTGTTGAAAAGACAATGTTTAGGATCATTCATCAGACACTGACGTGAGGGTTTTGTGTTTTGCTGTCTGGTTCATCTGTGGTTAAACAACATGTCTATCAGAAGAGTGGAGCCATGTACTGTATTTTGGCTTTTTAAGGCTGTTACTTTTTAAAGTAGTAAAGGATGTTATTTATTCATAGCACATTTTCCATAGAATTGTTTTGCAAAAGGCTCTTATATGAAATGTGCTTGAATCTACAAAGAATGTCTGTAAGTAAGTCCTTCTGTATTTAATAAGGTTTTGCTCCCGAGTTGAATGTGTTTGTAACTGAAAGAAACTTGAATTCAGAAAAAGGCAACATACAGTTTTATGAGCCAGTGTGGTGTAGTAGTTTGAACATTGGACTATAACTCTGGAGTCCAAGGTTCAAATCCCAGTTTGATTATGTAAACGAACTGGTTGATACTGAGTAAGTCACACTCTCTCAGCCTCAGAGGATGGCAGTGGCAAATCTCTTTTGAACAAATCTTGCCAAGAAAATCCCATGATAGGTTCATCCTAACGTTGCCATAAGTCAAGAATGACTTGGACGCAGACAGCAACAACAAGTTTTATGTAGAAATATATACAGAAGTACATGTTCAGTTTCAAAGTTATTCATAGTGTTAACATAACAAATCCAATTCTGACAAGGAAAAGCAAACAAGATCTTTTAAAAATAAATACAAGTTTTAAAAACATTTAGTCTATTCTGTTTATATTCTGTAAATTGAACTTGTGTATATATAGTGTAGCATTTATTAGTACATGAGGAGGATAGAAACCGAAGTTTTCACTCTACTTTCAGTCCTTCAGGATACAAAATTGCCTTTTTTTTCACCCTTGTCTTAAAACTTCCTCAGTGATTCATATAGAACTTTTAACCTTTTCTTATTCTTGATAATAGTTGCTAAAACAAATACTCATGAGAGAGAATCAAACTGACATGAGAGGACTACTGTAGTATACAGTAGTACAGGTATCATTTTTTCACAAGCAGCATTTTGCTGTTTAAAATACCCTTTCCCATTTTTAATAGTATCATATCAACCACTATATATCTTGTTTATGAATAATTTTATCTGGATTTGAACCATTATAAAGCCCTTTATTTTCAGAGCAACTTAAGGATGCATCTGCACTGTAGAAATAATGCAGTTTTACACCACTTTAAATGTTGTAGCTCCATTCTGTGGAAACCTGGGATTTGTAGTTGAACAAGGTCTTTAGCCTTCTCTGTCCCAGAGTGCGGGTGCCTCACAAAACTACAAATCCCAGGATTCTGTAAGATGGATCCATGGCAGTTAAAATGGTGTGAAATGGCATTATTTCTACAGTGTAGATGCACTGATGCAGATTTTCCTGCCTTTATTTTCATTGAAGTTTTTTATACTTCTGTTTCTTTCTGGAAAATGGTCCACAATTCCTATATATTAGGGAATACAGTCTGTTTCAGTTGTGTTTGTTCTTCCAGAGAGATGTGGGAATATTTCAGGGTCACAAATGTAATAAGCTTAATATTATCCACTAATTGAATATTTATAAGTAAAAAATAATCTTGTACAACTTTTGGTATTGCCCTGCTATTGTTTTCTGCTTTCTGCATTCTTCTTGAAAAAATTAAATGTCAAGAAATGATTAACAAATAAAATGCAATATGTGGAAGCTCAGTTTTCCATTGCTTTCTCCATTTTAAGAAGATGTGGCCTATCTAATAAAAAAAAATAATATGTGTAGGAGTTTGGAAACTGGCTGTCCTTGGTAGCCAACCAAAATTTTATGAATGCCTGCAGCTTTGCCCAGTTGAGGAAGGAGAAGGATTTTGTCCCTGTTACACTGAGCTTTAAAATTTGGCAAGAAGTCTGGATGATCCCAGCCTCTTCCCATTTGTAAACTCATAATCTAGTCTTTGATTCTGCAGAATATCTTAAGCAATGCTCTTTAATCTATGGTATATGATGTGAGAAATTGGTACTGGTACCACATGTGCCATTTCTCTACAGTTGTTTCTTTTTCTTCTTCTTGGAAACTCTCCATAGACTGGCAGCTGATGATTGAGGGAACATCTACTCCATGAACCACCACTTTGAGTAGCACTGCTCTAAAGTACTCCAAATACATTATGGATAAGCTCCTGTCCTGCTTGCAGACTTAAAACTGTAAAGTTGGGATTAGATGTCACAATAGAGTTGTTTTGGAGGTGCTCCAAGTGGCTCTGAAATTCATATTGATTCAGATTAATTCTGCTCTTTTACCTGTTCTAAAAGATGAGGACGGTGACAGAAATGAGGGTTCCACTTTCAAACTGTGTAGAGCATACATGCATCACACTCTGGGATTATTGCCTTTCTGTAGTTTTAAGACTGCTTAGGCTCATCATGCATGTTGCATTGTAACTTTGGCTCTTCAGACATTTACTTACAGCTGAGTGTAACTCTCATTAATTCTAATCAGTAGTTGTCCAACCCAAAGGCCATAGTTGTCCATCCCAGTATGGAGGAATAAATGACGCTTCAGTTCAACAACAGCTGGAAGGTTACAGAAAACAGGGCATTAATAAAGAAAATAAACACTTGTGGATCCATGGAGATGTTACGTTAATAAATACTCATCCAGAAGTAAATCTCGGTTCCAGGACTGTTAATTTTTATGTTGTCAAAAGGATTTACAACTGAAGAATAGCTTTCTTCAAGAGATAAGAAAAACTGAAGTGTTTGCTTAATATTTAAATTGCTTTAACTTTTGTATAGATATTTTGGAAAGATAAATTTAAGAGGTAGGTAGATGTGAATTTGGTCCGTGGCTTGAACCATGACTATGACTCTGGAGAGCAGGATTCAAATCCCTGTTCAGCCATGGAAACCCATTGGGTGACCTTGAGCAAGTCATTCTCCGCCAGCCTCAGACAGCAAAAAGCAAAGGTAAACTCTCTATGAAAAAATCTTGTCAAGAAAATCACATGATAACTTCATATTAGGGTTACCATAATGCAGAAGATACTTGAATTCACACAACAACTGAATTAATCTATTCTTTAAAAGGAAGAGTCAAGTAAAAAAGCAAATAGGAAATCATTGCAGATAGGAATTCAGTGTGGTCCAAGTCTTTGTAGAAACTTTGAGTAATCTCTGCAGAGACTTGGAGTACATTTAATATTTGCTATTTAATTTGTTGTTTAAATGAGCAACAACACCTGAAGCCATTTCCTTACAATTTTCCATGAAGGAAAATAAATATCTGGACTTACTGCTACTTGGACTGTGGAATGCAGTTTGTCCTCAGGGAACAGCAAATGTTTTAAAATATTGCTGCTCATTATTTGTTTATTTATTTTGTTTGTTACTTTTATGTCCTATCTTTCATCCACAGAAATAAAAGTGGCAAATATATCCCCCTCCCATTTTTATCACAAAGTATTCAGGATTTTTTTGTAGCCATATCTTAATGTTCATAATTTGGTAAGAGTAAAGTTCTTGTTTGATTTGAGTGAGAAGAAAATAATAGCATAAAACAGCTATATTATGCGGGGTTGTAAATAGTTTGCATTTGAGGATGCACCTGCCACATGCAGAAGCTAACGTCAGTTTCTGGGTTTTCTTTCTTTCTTTGAAAAAGAAAAAAAGTATTTTCTGGTAAAAGTTCACAAACTAGAAAAGAATCAAGTCTGTTGTTATAAAATATTGCTCTGTCCCCATCCTTTATAGTAGTTGAGGGAAACTGATTCTGGAATGAAGGAGGTGGGTTTTTGGGATGTTTTTTTTTAATTAAGTTTTACTGGTGGAGAATCCAAAGAATGCCAGTAATGAGGAAAGGCCCTGATTACCTGGAATATGTAATGGAGGTTTTACTGTGTATATATTTACTTAGGAGATAGAGAAAACTCTTTTCCTAAGAATTTTACAATTATCTACCACTAACTTTTAGTTAGGGACTTATCTACTGGAGTTTATCTTACTCTGCTTCAGAAGTGGGCAGCTGTAGTGGAACCATACGTATCGGTGCCACAGACTGTTATGGGCTGTCCACACCCTTCTGCAGTTTTGGTTACTAACAGATGGCAAGCGGGGAGGGAACAAAATGGCTCACGTGCCTGCGGGAATGTGTGGCCATTGAAATAACTGGGATCCCAGTATTGGCGATTTTCCCACTTCTTGGGGAGGTGGGTCCAGAACAGATCCCCTGCAAATCAGAAGGGACAACTGTATTCTCATCTTGGCCATCTTTCTTAAGATAGAAGCCATCACAGTTCATGATGTTATGTATAGGAACATAGGAGTCATCAAACCTTGGACAATTAGTTCTCCTTTTTAGTATTCTGCCTTTGTGCTTGATTTATTCTTGGCCCTGCCTGATCCACTGAGAAAAAGGCAGCAAAAACCATTAATAACTGAAAGATCAAAGGAAGGTCTGATAGCTATTTGGCAGTTTAAAGTCGTTTATTTTCATCAGGTGAAAATGAAATGCCTGTGTTAATATTTGTGTACAGTGGTCCCTCCACATTTGCTGGGGTTAGGGATGAAGGACCCCCGTGCATGTGGAAAACTGCAAATAATAAATCAGTATTTTTACCTAAGTGAACACCTCTCCAGGAATCTCCAGGTCCTCCAATGCAACTCTGTGGTCAACATCTGCCGGAAGTTGATAATTGAATCATGCTCATAGAATTACAAATACCTAGAGAAGTGTTTTCTACAGGAACTTTTAGGTTCATTAGCACAACTCTGAGGTCAACATCTGGCACAGTTGTGCGAGAGGAACTAGACATTCCTAGAGAGAACATACTAATCAAAATGCAAATAATCAAATTCGCAAAATCCAAAGCTGCAAATGTGGAGGGACAACTGTTGTCATCGTTGAGAAGTAAACCTCATGGTTCTTAATTTACATAGTGAAGCCTCTTTTAAATCATTGGCTCTGCTTTGACATCATAGGAAGACATAGTTTTCCTATGAGAATGAGATGCAGTGAACTTTGAGTTTTTTAGTCTTACTTCTGCACTGGCAATATGGCCATGAAATTAATAGTTTACACTTGACCACAGTTTCTTGCATTGACGTGATCTAAATCTGTGGTTAATGTTCATATTACAAGCTTGTTTAAATGAAGCAGCCTTGTAACTATGGTTAATTTGAAATGAGGCAACATCATAGTTTAATATTAATCACATTTTGTTGGTTTGGATGATACAAGAAACTATTGACTTCCAAAAATGATAGTGACTCAAGGCCATGTCAGAGACCAGATTCATTTCTGTCACAATAATCTATGGCAGTTTAAGTTTGAATCCATGCAGTTATATATGGTAGAAAGAAATGATTCTATTTAGAGGTTAACTGAAAAAGCTAAAATGTTTATATTAGATTTACATGATATTAACCATGGAGAACCACTGTGGTATAGTGGTTTGCGCATTGGGCTACAACTCTGGAGACCAGGGTTTGAATCTCCACGTGGTCATGGAAACCCACTGGGTGACTATGGACAAGTCACACTCTCTCAGCCTCAGAGGAAGGCAAGGGCAAACCCATTCTGCACAAATTATACTAAGGAAACCTGTGATAGGTTCTCCTTAGGGTGGCTATAAATCAGAAATTATTTGAAGGTAGACAACAAAAACAACAAATATTAACCAAATTAAGAGGAACACAGTATTTACAATATTTCTAAAAACATATTCAGTTAAAATGTAAAAAATATTTTTAAAATTCTGATATCCTTTGACCCATGCAGCCAATGAAAGAGTGACTTAACACACAGAGAGAAAATCTGGATAAGGTTGCAGATAGTTGGCAGAGCTTTCTGATTTTCTTTGAGGAGTCAGCATATTTGTGGAATCTTTGTTTATTGCAGACAACTGATGAAGAATTCTGATTTCTTTTCTCTTTTAATCTACTGGTTACTTTAGTTAAGCGTGTCTCATTTAATCTAGAAACATATTCAGGAGTAGCCATGTTGGCCGTGCAGTAAAATACAACAAAATCCACAAAATATATCTTTATTGGGCAACTAAAATGCACAAAATATTTTATGCAAAGTTTTTTTGTGCATTTTGGTTGGCCAGTAAACCTACCACTCATTTGATCTGGGTATCCAGAGGCTGGGGTGTGGGAGAATGCAAATACATACAAAGAGATGAATACATCTGCGAGAGAAATTTGGGTAAGTTGGATAAGGGAAAAATTTAATTTGTTATGGACAAAATAAATTTGTTATGGACAAAATAATCTGGAATATAAAATCTTTTCTCATACTACTACATACAGTGCTGTTAAATTAAAAAAAGTTTAAAAATCAGATTATTTTTAATCAGTTGTTATTCACCCTGAAGCAGAGTGATGTATGCTTGTCAGGTGATGATTCATAGTCTCATTGTGCAGAGTCTTCTGGCCTGCAGTCATTTCACCTCCAGTTCTCTGGGTCCCAAATCTATAATATGAGAGTTGGTTTGCAAAGTAGTTCTGGTATCTGTCCCTCTCACACACTAACCAAAGTGACCTGTGACATTTGCCATATTCAAGAGGCTAGCTCAGAAGTCAGATTTTTTTCTTTCTTTTTTTCTTTTTTGTTGGAAATCAAGTTTTAATATATTAGTCATAATTGTTACTTTTGATAGGTTAAGTACAAACTTGGGAACAGATGGGCAAAATTAAAGCCGTTTTGAACCTCTTTGAATGCAGGGTGTTTAGATGATGCATGCCTCCAAAGTGGGCGGAAACTGGATTGCAGCCACACTCCAGTGGCAAAAAATGGAGCAAAAGAACTCGGAATAGTTCATCTTAGCGTGGAAGATGCGTATCTTCACACCTGCATATAAACACTGTGACGTGAGTGCAGGGCTGCGGGAAAGCAAAGAAATGAATGTACGACAACTCCAATGGATGTACATAATTACCACATATATAAACCAAACAGTCTAACAGAGGGGCGTGGGGTGAAAGGGCCATATGGGGACCCTCCATGACCATGTTTTGCTAGTGTATCACTCACACACCAATGCACCAATGCCCTATATAGGTGGAGCACCGCCTGTGTGTGGCACATTGGATGGCATCTGGGCAGATGTGGGAGGTACTTGGGGGTTGCCAGCAGTGTGTTCATGTGAAGGTGCGCATGTATAGTAGTGAGACAACCAAAAAAACAACAATTTACCCAGCTTGTGGGCCGTGTTCATTAGGCCTGCCTTGGGAGTGGGCTGTGCAGGCAGCAGAGGTTCAACTCACTTTGAGAAAAAGCAGGATTGCGCAGCTTTTTCCTGCCTTTTTGCTCTGGGCCTTGGACATGTTAGCTTTCATCATTTCAGATTTCACTTTAAAATTAAGAATACAGCATCTACTGTGAAAAGATTTGTTATCAAATGACTACGATAGTTTTGTATATTTTTACATGTTTTTTTCTTTTTTCTTTGTTTATTTTTGTAAGCTTGTAATTTTAATATGCAATTAAATTTATTTTTAAAAAATAAAATTAGATATAATTGGCCTTCGTATCCATGAGGGATCTGTTCTGGATTCCCCTGTAAATAAGAAAAAAGGCAGAACCTAAAGTCTCATTGTCCCCAACGGTGGTATGATGTGCACACGCCTTCATTGAGAACAAGTGGGTTTGCTGTCTGGATGCTCAGATCCGCGGATGGCGAGAGCCCACTATACTTTTAAAATTATAAATAAATAAAAACTTTTATTTCTATCCCGCTTTTTGTATGCACAATCAATGTGACGTACAACAGTTAAAAATACAAATATATACATATACAGAATCCCCCCTTAAAACAGGATTAAACAATTATAATATTAAAGCTTCCACATTAATTAAAACTCCTATTAACACAGTTAAAATTAACAATATACAAAGTCGTCACAACCAGTGCTACAGTAACGTACAACCTGGGATCAGTATCTGGTTTCACTTACCTGAGTCCACAAAAATTGATAAAACTACTATGCTTTGTGGGTTAGTAATATTTAGCCTTATTTATAAGGCTGACTACTTGAATTTAAAAGTGAAGACAAATTAATCTTCTTGTTATATCCACCCTGATTTGTACTCAACTATGTATTTTTCATGGAAGCAATTTTTCTCATGTTGTTTGTGCTTTTCCATAGCATCTCAAGCAAGCATTTTCCCCACCCCAAGATGCAAAAGTTCTATTCATTTCAGTATGTATTTATTTTATCCCACTCTATGCAGTCATGGCTCAGTAGCATAGATTATAATTTCAAACTACAATAGGTACAGATTTAATAGGGAGCTCTGTCAGTTGGAGGCAATAGAAGGGGCTGGCAGACCACAAATACCGTTATGTCATCTAGAGGGTTGGAAGCTAGCTGGCAACAAATACACCAGCCTAAAGAAACAGCTGCTTCAATAACTACAATGATCTTTTGGACCATGAGATGCTCTATTGAAGCACAAAAAAGACACAAAGAGTTCTTATTTTCTCCTACATCTTGAAGCATCTGAAGCCGCTCTGAAGGCTTATTTCAAGTTACTCGGAAATCACTCATATTGTGTTAACTGGGACATGTGTGCCCAAGCAAGTACACATTGAATTTCAGCCAGAGGAAACCAGAAGGGGTGGAGAAGCATATATACTAGAATATATACAAGATATATATACAAGAAGAATAGACTCTTACTGGAAATTAGAAACACTCTCTGAAAGTATGTCCCTCACCCCTTTTCCTTTGTAGGTGAGAAGTGCTTTGGAGTTATTTTTAGGAACACCAGCCCTATTTTAAAAATATGGGGGAAAATGCTTTAAATAAAAAGGGGAAGAAACCATTGCATCTAGACCAGTTTGGATTGTTCCTGTATTCCATAAACTTCTTGCATGAAGTTTCATGTTTTATGACCAGAGGATTTACTCCAGATGTAAGATAACTTCTCTCCCTTCATCCTTTGCTTCTTTCTTATTTTTTCTCTTTCCCGATCAATAATTTTCTACTTCAAAGCATAAAGGAAAATCTGGGACCTTTTATAAAGCATCACTTTAAGGAAAATTATAGAACCGGGCAGATTGCCATACTTCTTTAGAAACATTAGTTTTAGTTTGTTTTTTTAATATGGAAAGAAAACTGTGCTTTATTACTCTTTTGGTGCTCTGATAATTGACCTCTCGTGTCACAGGGTTATTAATCATTGCTCTCATTGGAATGCTGCTTCCTGAAAACTATTATTAGTGTCATGATTGAGAAAGATGTGAACAGCTGCTGAACTTTCAGACTGAGTCACTGGATGGATGGATGGGTGGGTTTGCTTGGAATGTCAGAAGTGGTAAGTGTAGGACCTTAGGTGGAACCATTCTGTAATTTTCTTGTACAATAGCTGATGGCAGCTGTCAGAGCCACACTTCTGTATAGAATGCCTTCATTTCCTCTCTGTTATACTTATTTCATCCTATGTATAGTCCATTCTTCCTTTCTTTTGGTGAAAAGGGTGTTATAAATGTTGTTGTTATTGGTGCTAGTATTATCATTCCTGTTAGTGTGTTTTATTTTATCTTGAAGCCATGTTCATTAGATAGTATATCAGATGAGTAAGATATTTAAACATCATTGTCACTGGACAAAGAACAGGCAGTAGATATAGAGTGAGAGGTCTTAATCAGAAATGTTTTGAGCATACTATTTTTTATGAGCAACTGAAATTGTGAATCCTCTTTGCCTCCCCATTGCTATCCAATAATTGTGAAGTTCTGTGACCCAGTCGCAGAATATATGTTTTATGTGAAGGAGCTTAGGGATCCCAAGTTCATTCTGTGACTTTTCAGGTTCAAAAGAGTATAGATCTAACACATTTCTCTGCAATCATCTTACCTTAATACACTTTGTTTAAATCTCTTAACATTAAGTCTCTTAACTAATGGACAGACTCACTAATTTTGTTGTCTGTGTTTCACATAATCTATATGAAATTTTTCAAGCAAAGGGTCAGGGAAGCTCTGAAGTAGCCCAGAGATGGATTTGTATTTGGTTGACTGGCCGCACCCAAAGGGTGCTCAACAATGGGTCCTTTTCATCCTGGAAAGAAGTGACCAGTGGGGTGCCACAGGGTTCTGTCCTGGGCCCAGTGCTATTCAATATCTTTATTAATGACTTGGATGACAGTATTAGTGGCCTAGTTATCAAATTTGCAGATGACACCAAATTAGGAGGAGTAGCTAATACTCCAGAGGACAGGATCAAAATTCAAAATGACCTGAATAGACTAGAAAGCTGGGCCAAAGCTAACAAAATGAAATTTAACATGGAGAAATGTAAGGTTCTGCACTTAGGACGGAAAAATGAAATGCACAGATATATGATGGGGACACCTGGCTGAATGAGACTACATGTCAAAGGGTTCTAGGATTCCAAGTAGATCACATGTTGAACATGAGTCAGCAGTGTGATACAGCAGCTAAAAAGGCCAATGCAATTTTAGGCTGCATCAATAGAAGTACAGTGTCTAGATCAAGGGACGTAATAGTGCGACTTTGTACTGCTTTGGTCAGGCCCCACCTGGAATATTGTGTCCGGTTCTGGTTACCACAATTCAAAAAGGATGTTGAGAATTTGGAGTGTGTCCAAAGGAAGGCGACTAAGATGGTGAAGGGTCTGGAAACCATGCCCTACGAGGAACGACTGAGGGAGCTGGGGATGTTTAGCCTGGAGAAGAGAAGGTTAAGAGGTGATATGATAGCCCTGTTTAACTATTTGAAGGGATGTCATATTGAGGAAGGAGCAAGCTAGTTTTCTGCTGCTCCAGAGACTAGGACCTGGAACAATGGATGCAAACTGCAGGAGAAGAGATTCCACCTTGACATTAGGAGGAACTTCCTGACAGTAAGGGCTGTTCGGCAGTGGAACACACTCCCTCGGAGGGTGGTGGAGTCTCCTTCCTTGGAGGTCTTTAAGCAGAGGCTGGATGGCCATCTGTCGGGGATGCTTTGATGGAGAGTTCTTGCATGGCAGGGGGTAGGGCTTGATAGCTCTTGTGGTTTTTCCCAACTCTATGATTCTCTGATTCTATGTACAGTATGTGTGTGGTGTGTATGGGCCTTCAAGTCATGAGTTGAATTTCATAGAGGTTAGACAAGGAATATTCAGAAGTAGTTTTGCCAGTTCTTTCTTTTGAAATATAGCCTACAGCACCAGATATTTGTTGTGTCTCCCATCCAAGCACTGAATCAGCTTAGTTTCCAAGAACAGACAGGATCTAGTGCCTTTAGGAGATTTATATACGATTGTTAAAATGGCCCCATACAGTGAGACTTTTATGGTTTTCTGAGAGTGAGCATTATTATTATTATTATTATTATTATTATTATTAATCAGTATCCCACTCTTCCCAGGAGTGGAAGGAATGAGGTATATCTGTTTTCTGCTTTGTGTACTATCAGTAGTTCCTCTAAAACCATGTTTGGTTTGGCATAGTCATGTGAACATCCACCCATATTTACCTCAGAATTGCCTGCTATATAAATACAGGTTACTGTACAGTTAAATTGGGTCAAAGTAATCAAGTGTACTTTAGTGTATTAGCATTCTAGAGTACTATATAATGCTATACAACTCTTTACTGTTCTGTACTCTTTAGATCTGTTTATGGTAAAGGTACATAGCAAACAATAGAATGGTAAAGTGATGTCTAACTATTATTAGCTTTATTTATGGTACCACACAGAATCCCTTTTCATAGTCAGTCTATTGTACCCAAGTAGTTCGTATTTAATCCTGTTTTTACAAAAGTTCTAATGATGGCAATTACATTTGATGACATGTTGTAGTGTTTTAAGATTAAGGTGAAATGTATACTGATTTTTATTTGCTTACTTTGGCTATTCATAAAGTGGCAAGAACATTCCATTTGCTGAGAAAGTAGTAATAACATGGGTTGTGACATGCTATTCTGAGCCCAAGCCTTTCTAAGACTTTGTTTAGATGCTAGTTCAGATATAGCAGATCACATTGGCTGTTTGGGTAACATTTCTGCATTTGCCTTTGGGGAAGAAGGAAACTATGAAACTAGTTTGTTAACTTTCTGTGTGGGATGTGAACTTGGCTCAAGGGAAATAAATATGGGTATCATGGTGCTTCTTTTTCTTTGGTTCTGATGTCAATGTCGATATTACGCTTCTCTCCCTTTTGCAACAATACATTAGTTATTATGGAGGCACCCATAAATCCTCAATACTATCTCCTCAAAATGTCTCAAGAAGTGTTCTGTGAAATTCACTATGCTCAGAAAAGGGCAGCAGTACAGAACAAATTAACAATATGTAACATTTTTTTACTCACTCTGTTTCAATCATTATCAGGGCCAAAAGGAACCTAGTAATCTAGTAATAAATCTAGTAATAAAAAAGAAAGATCATGGGCAAATGCATTGAAAATAAATCCTGAGCAACCATATTGTAATGTTAGGGCTTTTTTTTTTTTAGGTTTGGTCATTTTTTAGCCACTATGAAGAAAATAATGTAAATAATGTAAATAATAACCAGTTTCTCCTGAGCATATGTTGCGATTTCTGAACAGCAGCACTCTGGATCATACTGAAATTGTAGTAAAAATACTGTTCAATCTTCACAAGATTATTTCTGGCATATTAATTTAAACATGTTAACACTTCTGACTTTTAACATAAATGAATTACAAAATTAAAATAAAATGTTCGTTAAATGAGCCAAGTTGGGACTTGCAGAGATAATTTCCACATGGCAGGTATTGTACTTGTATATGCAAAATACAGAACATCTTGCCAAATATATTCTTCACACTGAAAGGGATGTTCCCTGGAATGCTCAGGCAATGCTGCTGGGCATTCCTTGCTGGGACTGTTTCAAGGTTTGTTTACCTTTTCACCTCTCTGTGCCAGTTGAACTACCAAGGATATTAAATTAGCCACAACAGGAGAATCCCAGACAAGAAGAAAATAAGGACTGGGACTCAACTCTTGGAGGTTTCTACCTTCAACAAATGTGAACTTTTTTTTTTTTTTGGCACTATAGTTGGCTGAGTTTTACCCATATAGCGCCTGAAAGTTTTTCCAGATGTAGCAGTATGGAGACTTTTTGAAAAGAATAAATGTTCTTTGCCTAAGAATGGTGTCTGTGGCTTCACAAAAGACAGTGACACCCTGGATCCCAAGAGGAAGTACCAGTTTACTTCAGCTACTGCTATGTCTGCAGAAGTACAACAAAATCTTATTGGAAAAACAGTCTAAAGGTGGGGGAAGCCCACACCGAAACAGCTCCATAATTCTCACTTGCCACTTTCCCTGTTAAGGAAAGCAGGGAAGACAACAAATGGAATTTAAATCCATAAATGAGTGATACCATTACTGGCCAACCAAAATGCACAAAACACATCATGCACACCTTTGAAGCCCCACTTGCTTCTACATTAGGGAAAGAATGTTAAAAAAAATCATATAGGGAGGGAAAAGTTGAGGGTGTTGGAGCTTCAGGCCTACATTCATCAGATGTTGTTCCAAACACACTGCAAAAATAATCCACTTTCAGACAACTTTAACTGCCCTTGCTCAGTGCTAGGGAATCTTGGGAACTGCAGTTTATTGTGGCACCAGAGCTCTTCGACAGACAAGGCTAAAAATCTTACAAAACTACAGTATCCAGAATTCCCTAGCACTGAGCTAGGGCAGTTAAAGCGGTCTCAAACTGGATTACTTTTGTAGTGTGTTTTGGATTATTGTAACTGTTGTAGAGTTTAGTTGGGTTTGACAGGATCTCAATGCAGCCACTCATCTCTTGGCCCTGTGGGGATCAGGCCAAAAGAGGAAGGAATTGGCATAAACACCCCCGAGTGTGCCTTGTCTAAAAATAATTCCCTCTTTATTTCTTAATGATAGAGTTTTCAACACAGTCCATGTTTCAGGATTCTCTCCATGCATACCCTTTGTAAAATACTCCTGCTTACTCCTAAAATGTCATTTCTAAGTCAGTCATTGTGTATGTGTGTGTGTGTGGGGTGAGTGGAAAGCTTTTTTTCTATGAAAAGAAAAGAAGAAATAAAATACAGTAAAGTATTTCCTTTGGGGAATGACACAAAGCTCCAATAATAATAATAATAATAATAATAATAATAATAATGTAATACCAATTTTTCCCCCTCTTCGTTTTTCTCAGACTGCACAGTTTGATACACACAGTGCTGAACATAAATGGATGTGGAAGATAAAATAATAATTTCTTATGTGTGTTTGCATAGTGGCAGTGAAGGCCTGGAGAAAAACCCAGAAAAATTTGGAAAAACATCCCCCCCCCCAATCATGCTAAAATAAAACATTCCATAATTTATTTTCTTCCTTTTTTCATTTTTTCCCTGTTTTTCTCCAGGCCTTCACATCTCTGCTCTGACAGTAATTCTGTAGCATTCACCCCATCTTTAGGTTGATGGTACCATTGTAGTCTGAATGAGTGTTTGCATAGTTATGGCCTGTTTCTACAATCCATGTGTTTCCATTGTCTTTTTCTTTCATGCTTGAGAACCAGAAGTAGTACATGTTCAGCTGCTTCTTAACCTGTTTTCGAAAGTTACATGTAAGGAATTGAAAGCAGTAAAACAGCACTATCTGCTGTCAGTTGTTAAAGAGTTTGTTTTTTCTCTGACTCATTGTGTGAGGCTGGGCTAGTTTGTTGTTTGGGCAAAACTCTTGCAAAAGTAATCCAGATATTGCCTGACAGCATATGACTGGATTTGTGCCTACATGTTTAACAGGAAATATTATTGCAGGAGACATTTCAGTCTTATGTTCTAACTTATCTAGCAATTCATGCCTGTGCTGGCAACCTTTATAATTGATAATAATAATAATAATATATGAAATTGTTATGGTCGTAGATTTCCCTTACTTGTTGCTATGGAGCTGTGTCATAATTTCATTTAGTTGAGTAGTAATTCCTGACTGTAGGTGGTTGATATGTCTGAATGACAGGGCAGTGTCACATTCAGACAACTGTACTATGTGTCATGAATCATGTGTACCGGTATTTAAAATTCAATAGGAAGTAGGTTTAACTTGTGGATACCCACACCTAATTTGTGGCTGTTGGAGATAGGGACTGCTGTGCTGCAGAGCTCTATCTTAAATGTAATTCCTCATCATGTGTGAAGTGGTGGTTACGTATTTGGCAGATCTCAAGTGGATAATGGTGAATAACTGCAAATTCACATTCTGTAGTACATGAACCAGATACAGGCTGATTGCAGCAAATGTAAGATTTTAAAAAACAAGATGGCAAGGGACTGAAAGGATGGTGGAAACTAATGTAATTATGTATGTTTCTAACCCTAAATAAGGAGTTGGAGGCTTTCATGGCCGACATACATAGTTTTTTGTGGAGCTTTCGGGCTATGTGGCCATGTTCTGGAAGAGTTCCTTTCTGACGTTTCACCAGCTTCTGTGGCTGCCAGCCACAGATGCTGGCGATACGTCAGAAAGGAACTCTTCTAGAACATGGCCACATAGCCCGAAAGCTCCACAAAAAACTATAAACCTAAATAATTTTATGCGGGATAAAAATTCAGCAACCAAAATGACAACAAAAATAATAGTAACATTCCAATGCAATATGGAAATCGTGTCTTTTTTTTTTACATGTAGGATTGTGCCTAAGGGTAAAAAAAAGGGCCTGCTAGAAAACAAATGTGTCCTTTTCCAAATAGTTAAATAGGAGGTTTTTTTAAATTCCAAAAACATGATGATGATATTTGTTTATATCATGCCTGTCTCTTGAAATTGGGACTTAAGTCAGTTTACAGTATAAAAAAATACAGCTAAAACATACAAAAAATAAACATTAAAATTGTTTTAAATTATTGATAATATTAAAATGATTTAAAATACATTTTTAAAAAATAAGATACCATTAAAAGATAAAGAGCAATCAAAACAGTTCCATCTAAAACAGTACAGCACCCTCAACCCATTCTTTAAAAGCTTTCAATTCTAAAAGCCTACTGGAATAAAAAGGTCTTTGCCTGGTGATGGAAGGACAGCAGCTATTCTGGCCTCCCAGGGATGGGAGTTCCAGAGTCTAGGGGCAACCATTGAGAAGGCTTTGTGTCTCTACCAACTGTGCTTGGGATGACGGTAGGATTGGGAGAAAGGCTGCTCTCAATGATCTCAGGCCTGGACAAGTTTATGTAGGGTGATGCATCTGCCAAAGTCCCTGGACTTGAGTGTAGATCAGGTTTCCAGAGATGGTTAAATAGATACTGTGTATTAACACAAAACAAAGATACAGTGGTCCCCCGGGTTACGAAATTAATTCGTTCCGGCTACGTTTTCGTAAGCCGAAAATTTCGTAACCCGGGGCCTATTTCCGATAGGAAATAGGCAATCCGTTCCCCGGGCCTGGCGGGGGCCTCCTGGCTGAGGAAAGGAAGGTCCGATCCGGCGGATCGGGCCTTCCTTTCGTCAGCCGCGGGGGCCTCCTGGCTGGGGAAGGGAAGGTTCCCTTCCCCAGCCAGGCTGGGCCTCCGGGCCTGACGCGGAAGGAGGCCCGATCCCGCCGGGTCGGGCCTCCTTTCGATGGGCGCGAAGGCCCAGGCTGGCTTCCGAAGCCGGCCTGGGCCTCCGCGCCTGACACGGAAGGAGGCCCGATCCCGCCGGGTCGGGCCTCCTTTCGATGGGCGTGAAGGCCCAGGCCGGCTTCCGAAGCCGGCCTGGGCCTCCGCGCCCAACGAAAGGAAGCCCGACCCGGCGGGATCGGGCCTCCTTCCGCGTCAGGCCTAGCCTCGGAGAAAAAGGGACGCCGTTTCGTCCCTTTTCCTCCGAGGCCAGGCTTCGGAGGAAAAGGGACGAAACGGCGTCCCTTTTTCTCCGAGGCTAGGCCTCGGAGGAAAAGGGACAAAACGGCGTCCCTTTTTCTCCGAGGCTAGGCCTCGGAGGAAAAGGAACGAAACGGCCTTTCGTCCCTTTCTCTCCGAGGCTAGGCCTCGGAGGAAAAGGAACGAAACGGCGTCCCTTTTTCTCCGAGGCTAGGCTTCGGAGGAAAAGGGACGAAACGGGACGTCCCTTTTTTCGGATCCCGGGGGATCCTTCGGATCCCGGGGGATACTGAAGCGGTCCCGCCGGTTTCGGATCCCGGGGTTTTCTTAACCCGGGGGATTCGTATCCCGGGGGACCACTGTAATTATTCTTATAGGCAACATAACTGTAGATGTATCTCTATGTGGGTTGCAGTTTCAGTGGTAAGGGAGGGAGGAGTTATTATTGTATTATTGTAGAATAAATCAATAGTAAATTATGTTTTCATGAATGAGAACTGCAGAAGGTGAATGTATAAGGGCTGCAGATGGATGGAGTTAAGTTTGTTTTCAAAATGTTAATATGAAACCCTTGAAAATTAAACAGTGGCAGGGAGTACTGTATGTCCTTGCATGTGTCAATTTTTAAATTCTCTTCTGTGGCAATTACTCCCAGGTAAGAGACCATAGGTGAAATTTTGTAGCCGTGTTCCTAGTTTCTTCATTTCATGAAAGGAAACTATAAAATCTATTTTTGATGTTAACGTCTTCCCCATCCATTTGAATTAGGAGTAGGATGTGAGTCTTACAAACTTCGTCTCAATTTCATTAGTAAATGTTGTGTGTGGTTAGATGGTAGGAGTAGGGCAGGATAAGATGTAGATGGGTCATGATGGTCTTGTGGCAGTGGTGATGGTGTGCCTTCAAGCTGATTCCAACTTACAGCAGCCATATCATAGGGTTTTCCTGGCAGGATTTGTTCAGAGAAGGTCTGCCATTGCCTTCCTTTTAGGCTGAAAGAATGTAGCTTGTCCAAATTTTTAGATCCTTTTAAAATCCAAATTTTAAAACCATCCTGTGGTTTTCACAGTTGAGTGGGTGATTCAAGCTCTGCTCACTAGAGATCTAGTCCAACTTTCAGATCAGTGCACCATGCTAGCTGTCATTTAGGGTTATATCTGATCTCATTTCCTATGAAGGTAATGATAGTGGGGAAGCATATATCAGTCATTGCACTTGTAAGATTATACACTCCTCCCCAATATAGAGATGGCAATATTGTTTTAACCATGTGCTGCATACTTAAGGGATAAATTGCAGTAGATTGGTTTTCAGATTGTAAATCAGTGGTGGTGGCAATCTTGTAGACCTCAGATGTTGGACTTCAGATACCAGTACTCTTCACCTTGGTTTTTCCTGGCTAGAGTTGATGGGATTTGCAGTCTAACAATATTTAGAACACTGCACATTTCTCATCCCTGCTGTAAACAATGGAGCCTTCTAAAACGATTTGCTTTTTAAAATCTTAGAGAACTGAAAAATTAAGCAAATTACTGCCTTTGAAAAGGTGCCTCTTTATAACATGCAAATAAAAGCAATGTTATCAGATCAGTTAAATAGGCTGGACCGCAATAATATTTTGCTTTAACTTGCAGTCTGTGCAATTTGGGTAAAATGTGGTTAACCACACTTAAGAATTGGTCAGCTGTAGTGAACTGCATGATAACCCCCTACACTTTACTTTTTGTTCTGTTTTTTGCTTTAGTGTAGAATGTGCTTTATTTAGCTTCTACCACAATTTTTGAATAGAATTTCCTTCTCTGTCAAGTAAAATGTGCTGAGAGAAGACAAAGATGTTAACTAGTTACACTGCCAAGAAAAAGTTTCCGAACCCTAATGACAGTTATAGAAATTCCATAGTTTCACCATCGTAGCCTTTATGAATCAGATGCAGTCCTTTTCTGAATACAGTAGGGTTTGTGTTAACCAGTTTGATGTCTTGTAGCAGAAACTGATGTAAAAAATTGGACAAATTGTAAGTATGTAAGAATCAGGATAGGTCCAACAGTAAGTGAATTTCTGGTTGGACCAAAGGGACAACTAGAATTGGGTTCTTAAGTTAGGTAGGTCTGCAAGAGGTGAGTTTGGGAGGCATCATCCTATAAAATGATCAGAAATATTTTGGGTTTAATCTTTACCACATGGCTGTGTAGAAACAACATCATGCCACAAACAATATTTCAATGTTTTCCAGTAGTTCAGCATTATTTACCCGCAGTACAGGTTTTCCTGGATTTTAGATGGATATTTCTCAACTTTGCATGGTAAAACTGGGCCTGGAATCTGAGACCTTTGTGTGCAAAAGCAAATGCTCAGTTGTTGTGTATGTATGAATGCCATCAAGTCACCTACCAGCTCATGGCTACCCCATGGATTTCATAGTGTTTTCTTAGGCAAGGAATACTCAGAGGTTGTTTTTTCAGTTCCTTTCTCTGAGATATAGTCTACATTTATTTTTTTGGTAGTCTCCCATCCAAATATTAACCACAGTTGACCCTATTTAGTTTGCAAGATCAGATGGGATCTGCTACCTTTCAGGTTTATGGTTGAGGTATGGCCTTTTTCTCTCTGGATAAAAACTAATAGAAGATTGCTTATTTGATTTTATACGATATTTTTGGAAATATGTTGTGTTTGGATTTACAGAATTTGTTAGTAGCTAGAAGCAGCATTCTTCTTCAGTTCTTTCAGAGATGCATCTGTTCATTTTCCAGATGGGTTTGGTGATGAAGTTTCCTGGGCTTGTGCTTGATTGAGAACAGGTTCCGTATTAACCTATCCAACCAAAGTGAAAAGTCATTCTGGGGTCTCTCCTTGTCAAGGGAAGCATTTGTAATCACAGATTGTAACCTCTTCAAAGTCTCTACACTGTGCAGCTACAAATTAGCTTTATGCAGCCTTGGTTAAGGTTTGCTGTGTAGATGATGCTTCTGGCTGTGCAAAGCTATGTAAATGTAACCAGAGATCGCGATGTATTCAGAGGATACCTTCATGAAACATATGCTGGCATTTAGGAAGTCTTGCAAACTTCCATAAATCTTAGCTGTCTGCAGATTCCAGACTTAATCCACACTTGCCCTGTATATTTGGTTTGTGTAAGTGCACACAACTAACACACAATGTTGTGCAGTGTCAAGAAACAAAAACAGTGACAAATAATAGATTTTGGTTCCTTTTAGAAAGGATATTTCCTTGTGAGAAAATGCTCTACTTCAATTGTTTCATAGAATCAAAGAGTTGGAAGAGACCCCAAAGGCCACCCAGTCCAACCCCCCTGCCATGAAGGAAATCTCAATCAAAGCATGCCCAATAGATGGCCATCCAGTGTCTGTTCGAAGACCTCCAAGGAGGGAGACTCCACCACACTCTGAGGGAGTGTCTTCCACTGTCAAACAGCCCATACAATTTCAAGCTTTCTATATGCAGATAAACAGAGCACTGTGTGGAAACTAGTGCCACTTTAGTGTAATAAACGTTTATGAACTGAAATTCCAAAACAAAGCCTTAATCAGGGACATCACCCTGGAAAGAAGCATTACTGCAAGGTAATTGCTGTAGGTCAGGATGAGGAGTGTCAGTGGGCCTGGGGCCAGTTTCCCTGAAACCTACAGAGGACATTGGATGGGAGACCGCCAATGACTGCCAGATGTTGTAGGCTCTATTTCAGTGGAAGAAACTGGAAAAACCACCTCTTAGTCTCCCTTGCTTAAAGGAAAACCTATGAAATTCATGGGGTTGCCATATGTCAAGAAGTGACTTGAAGCCACATACACACACACGACAGGAAAAAGTTTTTAAAAATAAATAGCAAGGATAGTAAATAGCAAAGAGAATCTCGTGCAGCTCAGTTGCCATCTCCCAAATTGTGGCAGCACTGAGTCCTGTTACTTTAAAGCAGGACTTTAACACCCCACAGTCACCTCATATTCAAAGCCTTCTGGAAGTGTTGTTGTGATCAGAAGCAAGGCTTATGTGGGCAACATGGTTCATGTGCAAGATAAGTAGCATTACTAGGAGTGATGTAAATTTGGAATACGTACGCCACACAGATTCTGTTGATTTATAGACAAGAAAAACACCCAGAAAAAAGGGATTATTTTTGGCACTGCAATGATTTCAGGAATCATTGGCAGGAATCACAGGGGCAATGAGGCTGGGGAGGGGGGCACATCATTGAGTTGGAAGATTGTGTGTGTGTTGTCCACAAGCCACTGTTGTTCACAATTGTTGTGGCTGAATTATAATCACACATTTCACTATTAAAATCTGCTAGACGTAGCAGTGGTGTTTGTGGAGTCTGTATTGTACTCGGTTTGTTACTTTGCTATACTTTGTTTTAAGGAAGAACTATTTTAAAGAAGTACAGTTGCATTTAGACTGCCCAGCAAATTGCCTATTTCACCACACTGTTTCATTATCTATCATAGTTTTCAGAAATAATCATGCAGCTTTGCTCATCTATCTCATGTTTGCCCATTCAGCTCAACATCTTATTTTGTTTACAGATTTCTTTAAGCAGAAGCTTAAAACAGGCTACTTAGTAATCCTAGAAATGTTACACTCCGATATTGCTTAATATTCTACTTTACCATTTCCTCTCTTTTTTTGTTTTTTGCAAACTTGGCAACATACATCAAATTTTTCAAAGTGTTTTTGGTACAGTTGTGTATGTTTTTCCTTTAATGACAGGAACTAATTAGAAACCAGACTTGCAGTTCTAAAATTAAACATGTATACATAGGAGAAGCATGAAGATTAGCAGTTAACAGCACAGGTCAAAATGAAGTGAAATTTGACAGTTGCTTGTTCAGATGCTGACAGTATTTAGCATTACAGTATATAAAAGAACATATGAATAAACTTCATATGAATAAACAATTGAACTCTACACAGGTAAAATAAAGAATTTGTCATAGACAGCTGGCTAAAATGTGGCTCAACAAGATATGTTTACACTGACCTGTTGTTGACAGCAGATTCTTAACTTGTGGTTGAAACTAATCATGGCTTTTGTATTGTCTGTCAATTTTGAAAAAACAAAACAAAACAAACAAAAAACAAAAAAACCCAAACACTTAATTTGTGGGTGTGTGTACATTTTGTGTGATGGCAATTTCTGAAAGGATTATTGCATTCCTCTGTAGATCACCTATGTGAATAATAAACAGAATACAAGGGGGTATCCAAAAGTTTTAATTATCACCTTTAAAAAAAAACCAGAAAGTTTGTTTTGATTTGCAGTTGTTATCTTATCTCTGTGTAGTCACTATCTAGATTTATACATTTTTCCCAGCGTATCTTGACCCTCCAAATCCCTGATATCGTAGAAGTCTGCAGATTGCACCTTACGAGGAGATATCATAAAGTAATAATTATCTCCCAGAAGTTATTATGGCATATTGACGAAATTTTATCAGTGTCATCATTGGTCCCTAAGTGCATGTAGCTGAGAAAATAAACTCATTGCATCCTTGTGAATGGCTCTGCCAGAAGTGACTATTATTATTATTTATTATTTATATAGTGCTGTAAGTTTACACAGTGCTGTACGTACAATCTTATAGTTAGACAGATCCCTCCCTCAGGCTTACAGTATAAAAAGAGACAACATAAAAGGAAAAGGGGAAGGTGGTGGGAAGGGGATGAGGTCCAGTGGTTCTTCTCTCCCTCTGGGGCCTGGACCAAGGCAGATGGACTGGAGGGAGGGCACAAGTTCTTAATAGTTAAGAGGAGGGATCCTGGGGCAGATGGCACAATCCTGGGAACGCTTCCTTAAACAATATAGTCTTTAACTTACTTTTGAACCTGGTTAGAGAAGTGATGAGGTGTATATGTGGGGGAAGAAGGTTGCAGGAGTGAGGGGCAGCAAGTGAGAAGGGACGAATTCAGGACAGAGCAGTGGAAATCCTCGGCTGGGACAGGAGACCTTGTCTACCAGAACGGAGGGTACGAGAAGGAGTGTGAGGGGAAAGTAAGTCGGACAAGTAAGGAGGGGCCAGTCCGTGGAGGGTTTTGAAAGTCAACAACAAAAGCTTGTACTGGATGCGGAAGGGGAAGGGGAGCCAGTGAAGGGAGGATAAGAGAGGAGAAACACGGTCAAAGCGGCGAGCGGATGTGATAATACGTGCAGCTGAGTTCTGGACAGAGATTAAAGGATGGAGGTGAGAGAGAGGAAGCCCTGTCAAAAGAAGGTTACTGTAATATAGTCATGAAACTACTAGGGCATGGACCAGAGTCTTGGCAGTGGAGGCTGAGAGGAATGGACGGATTTTAGCAATGTTGTAAAGAGAGAATCTACAGGTCTTGGCGGTGGCCTGAATCTGGGGAGTAAATGACAGAGAGGAATAAAAAATGAAACCAAGACTGCGGGCTTGCTGAACCGGATGAATAGAAGTGCCGTCAACAGAAACAGAAAAGGAGTATTGAAGACTGGGCTTAGGTGGACAGATGAGAAGCTCTGTCTTAGACATGTTGAGCTTCAAGCGCCGATGTTGCATCCACTGAGAGAATGTAGCCAGACAAGAGGAGACTTGCTGTTCAAGCCCCAGCGAAAGATCAAGGGTGGAAAGATATAGCTGAGTGTCATCGGCATGCAGATGATAGGAGAAGCCAAAAGAACTGATGAGTTTACCAAGGGCCAATATGTATAAAGAGAACAAAAGGGCGCCCAGGACAGAGCACTGAGGAACTCCTACAGATAAGGGAACAGAGGAGGAAGTCTGACCACTTGTGAACACTGCAAAAGATCTGTCTGACAAGTAAGATTTAAACCAGTTGAGAACAGAGCCGGGGAACCCGAGTTCAGAAAGTAAGTCAAGCAAGAGACAGTGATCCACGGTGTCAAAGGCCGCAGACAAATCTAGAAGAATGAGAATAGAGGCCATTCGCCTTGGCCTGCAAGAGATCATTTGAGATCTTGGTGAGGGCCATGCCTGTAGAGTGCCATGTGCGGAAACCAGACTGAAAAGGGTCCAGGATGGAGTTGGCTTCGAGAAACTCAAGACAGCGAGAATAAACTACCCGTATCAGAACCTTAGAGAGGGAAGGCAGAAGAGAGATCGGATGATAGCTAGACAAAGAAGAGGGGTTGAGAGAGGGTTTCTTCAGAATTGGGGAAACGAGAGCATGTTTGAAGTCCGAGGGAAGGAACCTGAAGAGAGAGATTAAAGATATGGAGGAGTGAGGGCAGAAAAGAAGGGGTTATAGAGATTAGAAGATGGGAGGGGATAGGATCAAGAGAACAAGTTGTAGGTTTGGAAGAATTTAGCAGCGTAGAGAGTTCCTCCAGAGAAACAGGTGGAAACACAGAGAGTTTATTAGTAGAAGGGACCAGGAGATTACTGGTGGTAGGGTGCAAATCAGGAGGAACAATTTCAGATCGAATAGTAGTGACTTTTGTGAGGAAGTAATTGGTGAAGTCAGTTGGGGAAAATCATGAGAAGACAGGGGGAGAGGAAGGTTTTATCAGTGAATTGAAGCAGGAGAACAGACGCTGTGGGCACCTCTCGTTGGTGCAGATCAAGGATGTATAGTAATTCTGTTTTGCCAGAGACAAGGCGCGTGAGAAGGATAAAAAAGAACAAATTTGTAATGAATAAAATCAGCCCACTCCTTGGACTTTTTCCAAAGACGTTCTGCTGCTCAAGAGCAGGACCGAAGAAACCTAATTGTGGGAGAGAGCAAGGGCTGAGGCCTAGACATAGAGGAGGACATGCGAACAGATAGAGGGGCAAAGCTGTCAAAGGTTGAAGAGAGGGTGGAGTTGAATAATGGATTGTGGAAATAGGTGCTGATGGGCAGGCACACATAACTGCAATAGGATCAACTGGACTAGGATCACATTCTTTCCCAGCTCATGCTTTATTGCACTGTTTATTGATGGACTGTTGGAACCTGGCACCAAAACTCAGTATGTCTCTAACCCTCCTCCTCCTCCTCCTCCTCCTCCTCCTCCTCCTCCTCCATCATCATCCCAGTCCTTGCTGCTGGGAAAATTCCAGCTAGACAGAAGACAAAGACAAAAATGGGAGATGGGCAGGCACAAAAAGATTTGTTAAAAAGAAGATTCTTTGTCAGATGCTTTGTTAACAGAAACATGTATATATTTTTTTCATAGATGCTTTCTTGTTACGGGTGGAGATTGACGTAACGCTGTGTGTAAACTGTTTCACACTGTCAGTGAGCTCTGTAAATGACTACCTAGGAAACTGTGGTTCCACTTTGTCATGAGGTGTTATTCACAAGCTGGTATGACCATTTCTGAATCTTCTCTCCATATTCTTTTGAAGCATATGTTTTATACTGTTTTTGTGAGTGGAAGCATGAGTCTATGTTGCTTTAATAAGATGTTAGGTACAAATCTTTCCAAGAAAACCCTATGATATGTTCGCCTTAGGGTCTCCGTAAGTCGGAAAAGACTTGAAGGCATACAACAACAAAAAACAAACCCAGGTGTTTATATGGAGATTGATTTAATTGATTTGTTTAGCAAAAGTGACTTGATCTATTCCTGCTAAGCAAAAGACTGTCCTAGTTGGACCAGTGTGGATTTTGACAATTACCTGGCTCAGAGTGTTGAAGAATAAAGTAACCCAGCTTGTGGAGAAATTGTATAATGGATGGTGGGCATTTTGGAAACTCTCTAAGATGGTATTGAATTTGGCATTTTTTAAAAGAATGTTGCCTACACTGTTCAGGTTCAAACACAGTTTGTTTTATCTATGTTTAATGTCAGTGCACATGTAATGAATCGTGTTTAAGGATAAGGGAGGGAAGGACCATTTATGTATGTGAAAGAGAAAGGGTTGTAAGATGTACATGGTTTTGTCACCTTCTCTTGATCAGCTCTGAGAAAAATCCTATGGAAGATGTGGCTGTCAAATCACTTCATGTGATATATTTCTGTCAGCATTTATATCCACATATTATCTTCTATTTTTAAAATTTGTACTTGAAAATTGGTTTCGGGGGGGGGGGCTCTGAATCTGGTTGAATCACCTGCAGTACTGCACACTTGATTCTTTTCTCAGTCTCCCTTTCTTGATCTCACTTCTCTCTTGTAAAAATAATTTGTTATTGTTGTTATGTGCAACTTGTGAGTGGAAGACTTTGGATGGAGGACAATTACATAGGGACTAGACTCAAATATACTCTGTTCAATTGTCAGTGCTTTTATTAAATTTAGATTTGCATTATCGGGAAAAAATTTAAGTGTTTGGAATGTGAAAAACCTTTGAGCCTCTATTTTTAGACTTCTTATGTTAATCTTGTTTAATGTTTGTATGCTGTGCTGTGCTGTGCTTGAAACAGCTTCCTTCCCCTTGTTTCCCTCATTAATTCAAGTGTTGAATATCCCAAATATTTTTCTTTTAAAGTTGTCCCTCCATATCCCCAGATTCCTCATCCACACATTCAACCATTCATGGCTTAAAATATTAAAAAATACAGTATATAAATTCCACAAAACAAATGTTTATTTTGACATTTTATATAGGGGACAGCATTTTACTATGCCATTGTATTTATTGAGACTTGAACGTCCCTGAATTTTATTATCCACAGGGATACCATTACTTCCATTATAGTAGTAGCTTTTAGGAAGCACTGTTCTTTGCAGTGGTTTCCATTCTTACCGGACAAATCACCATGTGAATAAAATGATTAAATTACAGTTTTCCTTTTTTTTTTTTTTTTTGGCTGCTCAAAACTTTCTTCACTTCTATTCCACACTTTTCCTATTATTACTTGCATGCATATCTCCCAACAGTAGTAAAACTCCCATTGTAAAGAAGTATATAAATGTTTATACATGCTATGTTCATGTGGTGTTATTTGCATTGCAGAATTTGTTTTTCCCTGTTCTTGGCCTTGGAATTTTTCTGTGGTGAATTCATGAGCATCAGTTATGAATAAATATTTGTTGTTGTAAGTGGCCAAGAAATCTGTATGTGTGTAATAGCCATGACAACATGAAATCTGACCTTGTACTATGGAATATGATGGTCTTGTAGAATCTTAGAAAACTTGAGTTTCATTGATCCTGTTTGTTGGGACACTTATGTTGCACATCGATAAGTTCTTGAAACTTTAAAAACATATTAAACCATATAGAATAACAGCTTATTCTACATTGCTATAAATTCATATGTGATTATCCGTTGATAATTTTGTTAACGTTACAGCAGTTATAGTGTAAAAGGAATACAGTAATTTCTGTTTCCTTCTAACTTCCAAGCAGGACTAAAATGTCTTTATCTGCATAACTGTAAAGCATCTCAATTTCACCCATTCCCCATTGGACTATAAATATCTCTACAGTATGAGGTTCTGGGAACCTATTCTTTATTTGGGATTGAGTTTTGTGTGCATTATTCCAGGGATAGTAACTTCCCTCAAATCTATAGGATTTTAATTTTTACATCTAGATTTCTCCCCTCCCCTCCCCCATTTTTCAGAACAGCATTAAGAATAGGCTCTCTTCCGTTGATGACATAGTTATCAACTTCTTTTGGACAATACTCCAGTGGGGGGAAAAACAGGAAAATAATAATTAAAGATTGCTTTAATTATATGTACTGCAGCATGTTTTTTTTTACATTCTTGTTTTTAAAAAAACACATTAATTTTATTATATTGCTTTTGTGTTTTAGGTCTTTCAGCTGCCCAAAGGAAGTTTGCTCATTCACTGAGAGACTTCAGATTTGAATTTATTGGTGATGCAGAAACAGATGATGAAAGATGTATAGGTATGTAATCTTAGTAGCAGTGAACATGCAACATCCAATATCTGATTTAACTTTGCATCCCCCATTTATTATAGTATCAATTGAGATTATGCTTATTCCTGTTATAGATGCAGCTCTCCATGAATTCTCTAATTTTCTGAAAAATTTAGAAGAACAAAGAGAAATAATGGTAAGTATGAAAATATTTTTCTTTTAAATGCCAGGTGATTTTTAAAGGAATACATCAATAGTCCCTCTCTATTTCATTTAATAGGTCATTTGAGCTATGTTAATGTAATGAGAATAATGGTGTTTTGAACTGATAAAGTGTAAGAGAACATAATGTGTATTTTGTTCTGATTTCTGTGCACTTCCCTTTTAGTATTCAGGGCTCCAAAATGTTCTGTTCTTCCAGCTGAGCCTCTTGCAAGGCCTCTTTTAATTTCATCTCTCCTGCTTTTTTCTGAAATACATGAACAGTTTGATAGCACTGAAATCTATTATAACCATTTGCAGCCTAACTGTTCTTCTGAAAGCCAAGCCATAACCAGAATCTACTTGTTCGGTGTTTTGGTTGAAACATTAATGATCATCTGGCACTATTCAGGAGTGGCTGTGTTGCCCATGTAGCACAATGCAACAAAATCCACAGAACACTGATGCCTTTATTGGGCCAACCAAAAACCACAAAATACCTCATGCAAGGGTTTGAAGCTACATAGGCTTCTTTAACAGGCAATCATGTTAAAAACCATGCAGGAGAAGAAAAGTGAGGATGTTAGAATCACAGGACCACATTTTGTCACAGAGCTTACTTCTGTTATCAGTTAAGATGGTCTAGAGAGATATTAATGCAGTCAGAGGCCACTTCCCTTCTTGGCTATGTGGTGACTAGGGACAAAAAAGCTTGCATTTTGGTTGGCCCAATAAATGATAAACAGTAAATGTATCACTGTTATGTGAATTTTGATTTTTGATGTATTTGCTGTATGGCCAACATTGCTACCCCTGAATATGTTTCTTGGACTTGAAAATTTTGAATGTATCTGCAACAGAGAAACATTTAACAAGAGGACTGGAAGTTCACTCTTTGAGGTTTCTACCTCCAACTAAGGGAAAACTCTTTCATATGGACTACAATTGGCAAATTATATATATATATTTCTTCTTCGTGGTCTCTGCGAATCATACAAATGGGTTCTCTGCGCCTGCGCAGTCGAATTCGGAACTTTCTGGAATCACTGGGCAGAAAAGCGGCTTGCAACTTTTTGCAACTTTTTGGCGGTAGCCCCTCCCCTCCTCTATATAAGCCCTGTTCCCGCTCTTTTCCTCAGTTCCTTTTTTTCCGCCGCGTAGGCTACTCGAAAGGAACAGTGTGGAATCGCTTGGCTTGTCTCTCTTGGTTTTCTCGATCTTCGGCTTGCTTCTCGACTACTCTCCCTCGTCTGTGACTCGGCTATTGTTTGACCTCTCGGCTTGATTGACTTCGATTTTGGATCCCGATTTGGACTTGATGTCTCCGGCTCCATTTAAACACTGCACTGTTTGTGGGGCCAAGGTCCCTCACACGGACCCCCACTCCAAGTGCTTGATCTGCCTGGGCGAGGCCCACGACACCCAGAGCTGTGCCCTCTGCAGATCATTGACTTCGCAGGCGAGGAAGAACCGTGCCTCTCGGCTGAAATCCTACCTTCTCGATCGGGCTTTGGCCCCTCAGGAGATCCTGCCTTCGGCTTCGGTTCCGGCTTCGGTTTCTAAAGCACCCGTTCCGGCCTCCAAGATGTCTCAGGAGAAGGTGACTGTTGTTTCCCCTGTTGGTCCCTCCAAGTCCTCCCGGGACGCGGAGACTCACCCCGCCGAGAAATCGGCTAAGAAGACGGGTGAGAAGTCTAAGTCCTCCAAGAAGGACAAGCCCAGGCAAGGCAAGGACCACAGGGATGAGAATCGGAGAAAGAAGGTGAAAACTCCTTCTCAGGGCGTGGCAGATGGCTCTTCCTCTCTGAAGGAATCCACTTCTAAAGCCTCTGCCAAGAGGAAGCATTCTACCGAAGGGGAATCCCTCCGGAAAAAGCGCTCCTCTGAGGGTGAGACCCTCCAGAAGAAGGCCCGCTCCGATTCCGACGTGGGAACCGAGCTGCCACGTGCGTCGACACCGAGGGATGTTCCCGCCACGGAAATTCCCGCTGTCGAAAGGCCCGCCTCCGTACCGACCGCCTCCGTACCGACAGAGGTGTCGCCTCACTCCCAGGCCGCCCGTCGCGAGACATCGGTGCCGCGCAGCCTGACGCCCGCCCAGCGCTCCCCACAGCTGAGCCAGAGGTCTCGTAGGTCGCCGACTCCTATGGCCGAGTCCGAGGACGAGCCGGAATACTATTATGATAGCGAGTCCGGCAAGTATTTTGTGGCGGTCGACCCTTCTACTCTAGACAGACCACGAGGCAAGCGCTGGCGCCCGCTGGATGTGTCTGCCAGAGTGGGTGAGGAGGTCCAGGTTTCGGCACCGTCGAAGGTCGTTGAGGAGGACACCGTTCGCGGAGAGGCAGCAACCCAGACGGCCTACTCCCCTTCCAGTGCGGTACTCTGTGGAGGGCCCAGCTCCGACTCGGACGTGGAGTTCGACACCGAAGGTTCAGTCCCATCTCCGATCGATACCGACACCGAGGAAAAGGGGGCGGTTCGGCAGGCCTTTTACCAACCAGGTCCAGTGTCTCCTACTGATAACGTGCACACCTTTGGGGAGCACGTTATCAAGATGGCGAATGCTTTGGAGCTCCAGGTGTCTCGTTCCGAGGAGGAGGCCCTCGACCCGGTCGAGAAACGAGTTCAGGGCTCGGCACCAACGTTGGCAGCCATCCCGTTTCTGCCGTCATTGGAGAAGATCGCCAAGAGGTCGTGGCAGAATCCAGCATCCACCCCGTCGACCTCGAGGAAGATCGACTCCATTTACAAGATCTCTCCATCATCGGCAGAGTGGCTCCATTCGCACCCGCCTCAGAATTCTGCAATTGTCGAGGGGTCACAGAAGGTCTTCACCCCAAAGACCTCCCCGTCTCCTTCGGACCGCGAGGGCAAGAAGATAGACGGGATTTCTAAGAAGATCTTCGAGGCCTCAGCTCTGGGACTGCGGGTGTCGAACTATAATGCCTGCATGGGGGCCTACATCCAATACCTGACGGAGAGGATGTCCCCCCTGCTGGCTGACCTCCCTCAGGAGAAGGCTCCAGCTGCAAACCAGCTCCGGGAGGAGGTGCATTCGGTTGCCGGCCTTCTGATTACCTCGGCGCGACACACGGCGGATTGTTCGGCCAAGTCCATGGCTTCCAGTGTGGCCCTCCGGAGACACGCCTGGCTTCGGGCTTCAGATCTAACCCCGCAGGCGAAGGCCGCTATAGAGGACATGCCGTTCGATGGCGAAGGGCTCTTTGCCAAGGACACCGACAAGCGGCTGAACTTCAAGTACCGCATGAAGTCAGCCGCAAAGAAGCACGGCATGTCCGCTCCCCAGCAGGCCTTCCCCAGGAGGCGCTTCGGGTCCAGACCATCCTTCGGACAGGCACAGAGGCCATTTGAGCAGGAGAGGCAGTACCGTCGCCAGGACACCAGGCAGAGGTTCTCCTCTCCCTCCTCATCTTCATCGGGAAGACGTCTTCAGTCCCGATACCGAAGACCGCTTCCGAGGAAGCCCGGATCTGATTCGGGTAAGAAGGGACAATGAAGGTCTCCAGCGTACTCCGTTGTCTCCCTTTCTCGTCCCTTCTTTTTGGATTTATTGAGGCCTTTCTATAACATCTGGGCCCAAATCACCACCGACTCCTGGGCGCTGACTATTATATCCAAAGGATATGCCCTCGAGTTCGAAGAACTCCCGCCTACGGGAGCCCTCCTTTCTACGGATCCCTCACCTTCCCTCCTCGATGAAGTACGCACTCTGTTGGACAAGGGGGCCATCTCCCCCCTGGATCTGGACCTGGCCCACCGGGCGTTCTTTTCTAGATACTTTACGGTACCGAAACCGGATGGAGGCCTCCGTCCCATACTGGACCTTCGGGACCTTAACAGTTTTTTGGTTTACAAGAAGTTCCGGATGGTAACTCTTGCTTCCATTTTGCCATTGTTGTCACAGGGACTTTGGTTTGCGACGCTGGACCTCAAGGATGCCTACTTCCAGGTCGCCATTCGAGAGGGACACAGACGGTTCCTTTCCTTTGCCATCGGGACGGAGATGTACCACTACAACGTCCTGCCCTTCGGACTCGCCACGGCGCCGAGAGTCTTCACCAAGTGCATGGCTCCGGTAGTCGCCTATCTGCACCAGCGAGGGTCAAGAGTCTTCCCCTACCTAGACGATTGGCTCTTCGCGGCAGACTCCAAAGAGGCCCTTTGCCAGGACATCTCCTTCGCCGTCTCCCTGCTCCAGTCTCTCGGCCTGGTACTGAACCTCGAGAAGTCCCACTTGACCCCCGTCACCAGGATCAAGTTCATCGGGGCTATCCTCGACTCAGAAAGTTGCATCGCATCCCTCCCCGAGGACCGTTTCCTGTCCCTTTCCAAGGCAGTCCGGCATTGCTGTGCCAACAGACGGGTGCGGGCTCGAGAAGTCCAGGTAGCGCTGGGCCATATGGCCTCGACCACCTTCGTCACCCCGTGGTCCAGGCTCCGGTTTCGGCCCCTACAGTCGTGGTTCCTCTCCGTCTTCGACCCGTTGGCCGACCCTGCAAGCAAGTGGCTCACGGTACCGAGGCCCGTCGCTTGTTCCCTGTCCTGGTGGCTAGACTCCCAGAACGTCTGCGCCGGCATGCCGTTCGTCTCTCCGGACCCGCAGGTGGTCCTCACCACAGACGCATCCATGGACGGTTGGGGAGCCCACACTATGGGTCTCACCATAAGGGGCAAGTGGCAAGCGCGTCACCAAGATCTCCACATCAACGCCCTGGAGATGCTAGCTGTCGAGAAGGCCTTGAAGGCTTTCGAATCCGAGCTTCGCGGACGGGTAGTGCAGCTCCTGACGGACAACACCACTGTCATGTACTACCTGAACAAGCAGGGCGGAACCAGATCTCCAACTTTACTGGAGATAACTCTTCGCATCTGGCACTGGTGCATCCCGAGAAACATCTTCCTGCAAGCAGTGCATCTTCCCGGGGAGGAGAACGTCTTGGCGGACCAGCTCAGCAGGTCAGATTCGCAGTGCCACGAGTGGACTCTCCACCCCGACGTGGTCGCGAACCTGTTCTCCAGATGGGGCACCCCGCAGATAGACCTCTTCGCGTCGGAGACCAACGCACACTGCAGCCGGTTTTGCTCCCGGGATCGGTCTCGACGCTCGCTCGGGGATGCCTTTCTACACAGCTGGACGGGGGAACTTCTGTATGCCTTCCCTCCGTTCCCGCTCATCACGAGGGTCGTCTCCAAGATGTCGAGAGACCGGACGGACGCCATCCTGATCACCCCTTGGTGGCCCAGGCAGCCGTGGTTTCCGTCCCTTCTTCACCTGTCGCGGAACCGGTTCTTCAGGATCGAGCCCAGACCAGACCTGCTCACTCTACAGGAGGGTCGAGTTCGTCATCCGGACATCGAGGACCTTCCTCTCGTGGCGTGGCGACTCCGGCCTTAGCGGACCTCCTGGCGGCGGTGAGGCATGTGATCCTGGCGGCCCACAAACCTGCAACCAAGAGGTCCTACTCCTGCAAGTGGCAGAGATTCCTCCGCTTCCTGGATTCGAGAGGCCTGTCTCCGTCCAGGGTATCGACACCGACGGTGCTGGAGTTCCTGATGACGCTGGTGGAGTCGGGGCTGTGCCTTAACTCCATCAAGTGTTATTTGTCTGCTATTTGTTCCCATTTCCAGTTTGATGGGAAACCTTCCTTTTTCAAGGACCCCTTGGTGAAGGGGTTTTTGAAGGGCTTTAACAACCTCCATCCGCCGGCCTCGGTACCGGCACCGGCGTGGAGCCTTGAGGTTGTTTTGTCTCGTCTTGGTACCAAGCCCTTCGAACCCATGGCTACCACTGACCTGAGGCTGCTGACTTGAAAAACAGCCTTTCTGGTAGCCATTACCTCTGCCCGCCGTGCTGGCGAGCTCTGTGCCTTACGGAGGGACCAACCTTTCCTTCGGTTCCACAAGGATAAGGTGGTCCTCCGTACCGACATTACCTTTTTGCCTAAGGTAGTGTCTGCTTTCCACATGTGCCAAGACATTGTGCTCCCGACCCTGGCCCCGAACCCGACCACCGACACCGAACGCCGTTTGCACCTGTTGGACGTTCGGAGGGCTTTGGCCTTCTATCTGGACAGAACTTCGGGTTCGAGCCGCTCTGACAGACTGTTCCAGTGCTACTCAGAGCCCAAGAAGGGACTACCTGTGACTGCTCAGAGGTTTTCTAAATGGGTGGCTGGTACCATCCACCTCTGTTATGAACTGTCGGGTAGAACTCTTCCGGCCAGGGTCAGGGCACATGCAACTAGGGCGGTAGCGACATCCTCTGCTTTTTTGACTGGGATTCCGCTGGAGGATGTCTGTAAGGCTGCTGTCTGGTCCCAACCTATGACTTTTATAAAACATTACCGGTTGGACACCAGGGCAAGGACAGATGCAGCCTTTGGCAGAGCAGTGCTACTGTCTGGTTTACACTAATGTCAAGTTCTGTACTATGCCATGTTGTGTACTATGCCATGTTGGTTTTACATTGCATTGTTGTTGCATATGACACATTGCACTAACTGTTGCACTGTTTGCCTTATTACTTGATTTCCTTTGCATCCAGGATTGGGTGTTCTGGTGTCTTTCTGATTGCATTTATACACCATATACATAGTTTACTCTTTGAGTATTTGGTTTATGTTCTGCTCTATGAGCAGCATTTCACTATTGTTGTTATGTTCTATAATTCATGCAAGAATCACACAAGGGTTAGTTCAATTTGACAATTTTTATTGTGAATCAATAAATGTTTTTTGGTTCACTTCACAACTGTTGTCATGACACTCCCTCTGCCGCTTACCTAAGCTTGCTAGTCTAACCCATTTGTATGATTCGCAGAGACCACGAAGAAGAAGGACAGGTTGCTTACCTGTAACAGTATTTCTTCGAGTGGTCATCTGCGAATACATACAAATCCCACCCTTCCTCCCCTCAGTGTCCTGCTCAACATTGTTCTGCTCCTCCGTCGCTTGCGGCGGAAAAATTTCGGAACTGAGGAAAAGAGCGGGAACAGGGCTTATATAGAGGAGGGGAGGGGCTACCGCCAAAAAGTTGCAAAAAGTTGCAAGCCGCTTTTCTGCCCAGTGATTCCAGAAAGTTCCGAATTCGACTGCGCAGGCGCAGAGAACCCATTTGTATGTATTCGCAGATGACCACTCGAAGAAATACTGTTACAGGTAAGCAACCTGTCCATATATATATATATAGCACCTAAATATTTTTATGACTGTAACATACAGAGACTTCTTGAGAAAATCAAAGTTCTGTGCCTAAGAAAGAAAGGGGCAGTTAGCTTGTGCAGGAAAGAGATTGCCTGGATCTTAATGGAAGTTATTTTGCTGCTACTAATAGATTACAAATTTTATTGCCTCTGTTTTACTACCCTTTGTCCCGAGACTGTGGATCCTCTTTATTGATGGATCCATGCCAATGTGGTGCCGATGAAATAATGCAGGGAGCACTGTAGAAGTCAAATCCTGGAAACTTCAACCTGAACAAAATGCTGCCCCTCTACTCTAGTCAAATACTCTATTTGATGATCTCTTGATGGGTCGGATTGTAACCCACATTGTCACCAGCATGAAGAGAGTACCCAATTGGGGATGCCTGCTGAACTCTATAGGGTAGACTTTCCTTTCATGCTGGTCAGTTTAATGTTCGGTAGAACATGAGCCAGAGATGTAGGCTGCTTGAATAAACAAATCCTCCAGGGATCTGAGCACTTGCAGAGTGCTGTTGATAGTACTCAAAAACTGATTGGTTCATGTGTGTTTCCCAGGGCTTTTGTCTGCCTAGCATTATTATTATTTTTTCCTTTTGTTAAGATCTACATGACAGGATAGGATGTTGTTTGTAATCACTTGCTCATCAAGAAGGGAGAGGATTGTGGGTTATATTTCCCCCAAAGAGAAATGTTGAAAGGAATAACTATCCATAGAGTCAGCAAAAGGGTGTAGGATGGTCAGAAGATTGCAGATTAACAAGTTGAAATGTGGTTGAAGCAACAGAAGGAGCATTCATTTGTTATTAGAAGACAAAAAAACTTCCTGTTTTCTTCATAGTTTTAAAAAAAAATGCTGCTGGCCAAATCATTTTTCAGGGTGAGTCAATGACCAGAGGTAACAGATCTGGAGGCAAGAAGCATTGACAAGTTGCTGAAGGCCAGAGCTCTGCGTGCCATTTGAGACATCTTAGCTAGCTTTATGCCACCAGGTGTAGTAGAGGATGCTGTCTTATCTGTTCCCAGAGTTGAAGTAATATCCATCTATAAGTCTGGTCAACCCCTTTTACATAGAGTAAGAGAAAGATGTCATCTGTTGTCCCAGGTAGCGAAAAGGTTTGGACCAGCCCTGTTAAGAGTAGACTTGCTTCTTTCTCATATGGTGTGTAACAATAATTAGTTAATTTTCCATTTCCATTTTCACATTTTTTTCACTTCAAAAGTAGGAAGAATGAATATTGAAAATATAATTCTGGATTTCTTTTTCTTATGTGCTTTCATGTTCTTTAAGTACTTTAAGAAAATATTTCAAATTATTCCCCCCCCCCATCTTATTGCTGCCAAATCGGATAAAACGAGTCTTGTATATGTCCTCAAATCAGTGTACATTGTAGTAGTCCCAGCATATCACAGATGTTCTACTGAATGGAGTATCAGGATATACAGTACTCCTGACGTTTTGATTCAGAACAAAACTGTAAAAGTCCCACCATGATTCTAAGTTCATAGGTCCACATTTCAAGGTGTTCTCAGATTAAACCCTCCCAGCCCATTCTTTCCTCATGCTTAAAGCAAAGGTGATGGAGATAGGGTGTTGAGGTTACCTATTTAGCTCTGCTTTTCTTTTTAAATCCAATGAAGTAATTATAGGGATATGACATTCTGTGACATGATACCTTTCTGTATACAAAAACATCCTCAGTTAGTATGACATTAGCAGCCAAAAACAATGTGTAAACTAACTATTTTTTGTGACTTTAAATGTTTGACTGTCATAGTATTATAGTGAAAAACTGAAGTATTATGTTATGTTTTAGAATACATCTGTAGTAGTTAGCAAAGTAAATTAAAAAACACAGAACAATTCAGGAGTATTTGCATTTTTATATTTTCTCTCTCTTTTGCAACATCTTCTACTTTCTGCTGTCCATTGGCATTGACTGGCCTATTCAAATGAGTTTCTTCAAGTGCATGTATGATTACCTATCCAGTGGTTTATTTAGGTTGAGTAATAAAAATATACATGTAGTTTTGTCATCCTGCTCTATTAGTTTAATGAAGGTGCAGTATTTTATCAGTAGCTAAGTTACTTTCTTTGCTGATGCTGCTGTTGATTCTTCCATTGAGGTACATTTTTTTTTATTATTTTATTAACAAACAATTAAAAAAACGAAGAACAAACAGCTAACAGAAAATACATTTCTGTACATTACATCAAACTAAAGAGACAATAAACAGATAAACAAAAAAGAACATAAAAGAAGGAGAAGAAAAAAAGAGAAAACCCCCCCCCCAAAAAAAACCATATATATAAAATAAAGAAATAATAAGATTCGCGATCTTGTAGTTCTTTAAATATTCTTAATATGGCTTCTGCAAGTTATTGTTATTTTTGCGTATCTACCATGGAAAAAATAACTATCCCACAACTAATAAGTTAACTTAATTAATAATGCTAAATGATCTTCTAAATTTTTTCAAACATTCCCAGTCACTCTCTGTTTCCTCCCTATTTCCGTCTTTAAGTGAAGATGACAAGATATCCATTTCCATAGCTTCATTCAAGTTAGTTAACCATTCATTTCCAGATGAGGTACATTTTAAAAAGAAAAACTGAGACTTAACATAGAAATTCCCACAAATTATTATTGTATGACTTCAGTAAAATAAACAACATTCTTTCAGCAAATCCTCCAGGAACATATCAGGAAACAATCTTTTTTTGCCCCTTGGGGACATTTTAAAGTGGAATCCAAAAAGTCAAGTTCAGCTGGTTAGACGTTACAAAACATATTCTTACATTCCTTATGAGAAATGTAGCAATTGAACTACAGTGGAAATTTGGGAACCTTTTCCCGCTATGACTTTGTTTGTGCAAAAAATGGTTTTGAATATGGTTTTCCATTAGATAAGCGGAGAATGCTTATTTTGCACTACAAAGAAGTAGCCCATTTGGAACAGAATTCAACTATATCCTACGCAGCTGTAAAAATTTTGCACTCTTCACCCACAGAATACTGTCATGTGGGCAATTGTCTTTAAGACCAGTGTACAGTATTTAATTTTTAAATATTGTTTCAAAACAATATTTTATGTATTTTTATCTGCTGTACATCTCAGGTGCCACAGTGGGTAAGAAATATTAAATGCAGTCACCCCTCCCAACTTGTGGGGGGATCCGTTTTGCCCTCCCACAAAAATGGCAACTCACACATATGTCCCATAGAGAATAATGGTGTGTACGCCTAGGAGACCACAGACCTCAAGTCCGCACATATGGAAGGATGACTGTAAATGCAACAATATCAACAATAATAATCATAATGTAAATATTTGCACTTTCTTAATAGCTCTTATTCAGTCATAATGCTAAATCATGGTTTAACATTATGAGAATTAGCTTAGTGAGCTTTGGGTCAGCATTGTCTCCCTTCTAGAGAGATATTGTGTTGTATTTTTCGGACTGGGACTAGCAGACTAGGAGATCAGGGTTTAAATCCCCAGTCTGCTATGGAAAACAGCTTGGTGACCTTGGATAAGTTACACTCTCTCAGCCTCAGAGGAAGGCAAGGGCAAAGCCTCTCCGAACAAATTCTGCCAAGGAAACCCTGTGACAAGTTTGCCTTAGGGTTGCCATAGGTCAGAAATGGCTTGAAGATAGAACAACAACCCACTTCTTTTGCTCCCAGGAGGAGGAATTTGGAAGGATTCATTTCCATTTTAGAATGTCCCCAGGTGGATATTATTAGAAAATGTTTCATATTCTATATAAACTAAATGTGGGTTATCTCAGGACTGCAGAGTTCCCTGGAACCCTAAAGGAACATTTGAGAGATTTTATACAGTTCTTTTTGAATTTGTTTTAATATCTAAGATTTGAATTTTAAAAAAATATGAGAATTTAAGGAGGTAAATGAAGCTTTTAAAGTCTGTTTTGACAACAGCAAAAATTAAACAATTATATTCAGTTCCTCTCTACAAAGATCCTGATTTTTATATGTGCACAAATACCTTCATGTCTCTGTTCTCTTTAAATAAATAAATACACAAATAAATAAAATCAGCTTCAAGAGAGGAAGGTTGTGTGTTGTGTTAGAGTAAATTACACATACTAAGTTTTGCTTGCATGTTTTCCATTTTTGTAAAGAAAATTTCTAGCTAAAGGTCATTTGTTCCTTTGCCAGTAAAATGAGCGCAAAATGTTCTTTCAGACTGGAACACAGAGTAGTATGTGGGTCGTGGGAGACATTTCAAAGAATGTCTGGGATAAAAACTATGATCGTGTTCCTAATGTCTAATTTGAAATGAGCCCAGAGAGTATGCATTCTCATATATGGGCAAATGGTGAAAGCGTTAATAAACAAGCCAGAAAATTCAGTATCGTCCTCTCATTGCAGCATAGAGTTCATTGTTGACTGATCTGTGTAGATTATGTGCGCTATCTTACATGATGATAAACTTTATTACAATCAGGATTTACCATAATTTTCTGAACATGCCACATGCAGACATTAATGTTCCTTCATTTTGGCAGGTATAGAGATTTATGTGCAGACTGACAGTGTAAATACAGTGGGCAGAAACTTTTCAGACTGCCAGTTGTTGTTGGACAACAACTCTTAGCATACTTTATCACTTATTGTTCAGGCTTTTCCATTGGCTATCCAGGCTATGCATGCTGTGAGAAGACATGACTCACTAGAAAAGACAATAATGCTTTGTTAGTAGAAGGCAGTAGAAAAAGAGGATGACCACAGTCCGGGTGGATAGACTAGATCAAAGGAGCCATGGCCCTGAGTCTGCAAGACCTGAGCAGGGCTGTTGATAGTAGGGTGACTTGGAAGGTTCTCATTCATAGGGTCACTATAAGTCAAATTTGATGGCAGTTAACAATAACATTCACACTGGGGCTAATGGGATTTGTGATCCAACAATATATGGAGAGCTGTAGGATTTTCTCCCACACGGTGCATGAAACCTGTACTTAGGCCTTTTTCTTCTTATTATATAGTAGTTTAGACTTTGTTGAGTTCAGCAGATATTTACTGGTGGCATAATTTAATATCTGTTCTTTTTTACCCATGTTAATAAGCTCACTAATGCCATTAGCCTACATTTAAAAAAAATCAAAAGCCTCTTGTTCCTATGCTGGGTACAAGTTGAGCAGCTTGATCCTTCTGTTAGTTGCAGAGGAGAGACTATGCCATCCTGCTTACTTACATGGGTAAGATTTCATTCACTTACCTACATGTACTTTCTTTTCACCTATGGCTAGCAAGCTGGTGCTAAAATGTAATGCTGCACTGCCTTCAGTTTATAAAGTGTGGCTGCATGCAGGAAGTTCTGTGTGAATCATGCGTGAGTTTGTAAAACTAGTTGAATGAAGTCATGGTGTTTGACATTTCATTATTTTGTAGCTGAGAAGGCATGTAGATGTGCTTGCCTTTACCGCATCTACTATCCAGTCAAATTGGAAATGAATGTAGCTTGAGCAAAAGTGGCTTGGAGGCATTCATAAGTACACAAGACGGGGAGATACACAACACACACACCACTTTGATTGTGGATCTCCTTGAGAAGGAAAGTGAAAGCAGCTCTGTCCTTCCTGCAGGCTGTCACCTTTGTTCTTCAAAATGGGCTTTAAAATGTTTCTTTAAATCCCCTTAAAAACACCTGTTTTACATACTTTTTTGTACTTTACTTTTGGGGTACCTGATGAATAGAGAAACAATTGATAAACACTATTACTAATGCTTACAACAGTCTGAGCATCTGACACTTCCTTGGCCCTTCTGGCAGTTTTTAGAAGACAAAGCAGTGATAGCAAGGATGGCTCAGCAGAAACTCAAGGGAGAGTTGACAGAGCTGCGAGGAGGCTCTCTAGGACATCTTGAGGAGTTTACAAAACAAAGGTTGTTTTATTGTCTGCTGATCCAAGAGCCAGCAGCAAGCCAGGCTTGGGAAGAGGGGAAAATGGCCATACAGGCTGATACTTAAAAGAGGGGAAAATGGAGAATATCAAAGCAGCTGAGAAGAGGGGAGGCTAGGACTAGGAGATGGAGTTGATTTATTATTTATTTCCACGACTTGGAGTTAATCAGAACTGTTTTAAAGAAATACGTTAAATTTACATTTACTTTATACTTCTTTAGTCAACCCTCTTCATCCTGCTGCCTCCCCCAAAAAACTTGCTGTGCAAGTCAAGTAAATATGGATAAGGTTTTTGCCCATTGAGACGGTTGCAGAAAGAAAGTGCTGAAAATCCCAGTGCTACCTTGACATCATATTGGATGTAGCCTACTGAAATATTTTGTCAGTGTGTGCTTTTGAGTCATCTGTTGACTTATGATGACCCTGTGAATTTCATAGAGTTTTCGTAGGCAAGAACACTCAGAGGTAGTTTTACCCGTTCCTTCCTCTGAAATGGCAGCAGGTATTCGCTGACGGTCTCCCATCTACTTAGGTTCCAAGATCAGATAGGATCTGGTGCCTTTGTCAAAAGAATGTTTTTATTTATTTACTTACGACATTCTGCTCTGCTTATGTTGCTCAAAGCAGCTAAAATTTTATAGAAAAGCAACACACTGACAAGCTAAAACTAGCAGTAGACAAAAAAAAAATAGTAAGAGCCTAATACTTTGTATTTTCTTTGAGGAAAAACAAATGAAATTATCATGGACTATCCAGTAACTTATCTAGATATGTGCACAGGCTTTTGTAAATGCATTTTAAGAATCTTCCTGTTTCGAATATAAATTAATGTTCAAAAACTCCCCCAGATTTAAGTACCATATTGTGGTTAGGCAAAGAGAATAGAATTAAGCCTGTATGTGCCTATGACTGAAGTCTATTGCAAGTTTCTGTGCCCACTAATCTTGTCACATAGATGGAGGGTATGTTCTTGGAAGGCTCTATTACAGTGATGCAACAGGTATGTCTCTGTATAAAAATGAGTATATGCATACTTGAAAGCTTTCCAGTGTGAGTGGAGAGCACAATTTGTCTGAGGAAATGGATGTGTACTTCAGAAATAATTATAAAATACCATAATACTACCTGGCCTTGTAAGCTTGTAAGACTAATATTTGTTTATCTTATTTTTGGCAGGCCCTTAGTGTTACGGAAACTCTGATCAAGCCACTGGAAAGGTTCAGAAAAGAGCATCTTGGAGCTGTAAAGGTATGTTAATGTTTCCCCTCCCCATGTATGCTTTGAGTAAAGAAGCAGGGTGGAGATTTATTATAGATTAAGGGTGGGTCCTTAGCCAAAGTCATAAAGAGAGGGACCATTCCCTAATGGATTGTACTGTAGATATTATATTGGATATTTCTCACAATATCAATGGATCATTCTTCCCTGTGCTTACTTAATTGAAAATAGTAATTAAGTAAGGCTTCAATGGTTTTGTCCTTGTTCTCCTTCCATCAGCAAGTGAAAATTTTTCTGTTCCAACAGGCTTGTGGGAATTGACTGCAAGCGCTTTTAAAATGTTTTTATCTGTGAGCCTCCTTGGGTCACCTTGGGAGAAAGGCAGCATACATATTAAATAAATAAATAAATAAATAAATATAATAATATGCTGTCTTGCTGACTTTTATTGTTTATATTTTTATTGATTTGTTTTAAATGGTTTAAATTCTGTGGATAGTTTAATTATATTTCAAGAGTAACTTCTGTATGTTTTACCTGTGTCTTTTCAAGTACTTTTAACTGTATTTCTTGTAACTTTTGTAAGATGCTTTATTTCCCAGTATAGGGGGGAAAAGTGGAACATAGATGAGGGGTGATCATGAAGATGATGTCATGATGTTGCTATGCTAAATATACTTAATAAAGATTGAGCCATAAAGTAGGACTTACTTCTGAGTAAACATACATAAGATGGTGCAGTAACTTGTTGATTTGATTTTAAATAGTTTGGTAACATTGCAGATTAAGATGGTCTGCCCCAGGAGGCTTATGGATCCAGAATGATTCCTGATGGCTCTTGGGGAATTTCCTGTTGCCTTGGCAGGTTATCTTGTCAAAGCCTTGGCTGATCTCTGGAATAGGGAAATGGCCAGGCTGTGGACACAGTGTCCCCTCCCATGGAATGGAACCAAGTGAGCATCCTGGTTTACCCTGCTGATGAAACAAGTGGGACGGAGACTAGAGCAACTATGGTGGAAGACTCGGAGCGAGTCTGACTGAACGTGGGCTAGAGCTCATTGGAAAGTCTATGTGGTGGCAGTGAAGAAGTCCCAGTGGTCAGGGGTCTTCTGCATTCTGCCCTGCAAGAGCAGTATATAAACCACTTGGTAGCCTCTGTGAAGAGTTTGCACAGCACTTTGTGGATAAAATTACTTGTATCTGCTCCAACTTGGATGCTGTAGTTGATACAGGTTTGGTGGGTGTAACCTTGGCATCTGCTTGCCTAATGTTATTGGATATGTTTCAATTTGTACATCTTGAGAATGTGGGCAGAATCTTTGGAGAGGTGAGAGCCACCATATGCATTCTGGATCCATGCCCATCTTGGCTGTTGAAAGCAGTCATAGGGGACAGGCTGACTGGGTAAGGGAAGTAGTGAATGTCTCACTACAGCAAAGCAGGTTCCCAGCTTGCCTAAAGAAGCTGTAATGAGCCCACTACTGAAAAAAAATATTTCCTAGATCCCACCAGATTGGAGAACTATCGGCCAGTCTCAAATATCCCCTTTTTGGGCAAGATCTTGGAATGTGTGGTGTTTCAGGGGTTCTTGGATGAAACAGATTATCTACATCCATTTTAATTTGGCTTCAGACTTGGCTATGGAACACTGACAGCTTTGTTCACCTTGGTAGATAACCTACACAGGGAGCTAGACAGGGGGAGTGTGTATCTTTTGGTCCTGCTGGATCTCTCAGTGGCTTTCGATACCATCAACCCTGGTATTCTTCTGGGTCACCTCTCTGGGATGGGACTTGCGGGCACTGTCTTACAGTGGCTTCAGTCCTTCTTGGAGGGGCGATCTCTGAAGGTGGTATTGGGGGACTCCTGGTTGACCCCCCCCCCAGGTTATTGGCCTGTGGGATCCCTCAGTGTTCTGGTCTACCCCCATGTTATTTAATATCTATATGAAACCTCTGGGAGGGGTCATCCAGAGTTTTGGGGTGCAGTGTCCCTAATATGCTGATGACACCCAACTCTTATCTCTCATTTCTCTCTGACTCCAAGGCAGCTGTCTCTGTACTGAAACAGTGTCTGCTGTCAGTAATGGACTGGATGAGGGTCAACAAATTGAAACTTAATCCAGGCAAGACAGAGGTGCTCCTGGTCAGCTGGAAGGCAGGTCAGGGAATAGGTATTCAGCTTGTGATGGATGAGGTTACACTTCCTCTGAAATCTAGGCTTGCAGATTGAATGTGGTCCTGGATTCAGATTTGATCCTGGATGCCCAGCTTTTGACTGGGCGCAGGAATGCGTTTGCACAGTTAAAACTAGTGCACCATCTGTGCCCATTCCTTGAAAAGTTGGATCTGGCTATGGTGACACATGTCTTGATTACATCCCGTTTGAACTATTGTAATGTGCTGTACGTGGGGCTGCCCTTGGAAACTGTTTGGAAATTGCAATGGGTGCAAAATGCAGCAGCCAGGCTGTTGTTGACTGGAGCTGGGGTCATGTCACTCCCCTTCTAAAACAGCTACACTGACTACCAGTCCATTTCTGGGCAGAATTCAAGGTACTGCATGAAGATACTTTTTTAAAATAAGTTAAATTATTTTAGCATGTATTAATACTTCCATGAGAGTCTTTACAAGAGGCATTCCTTTTACCTTGCATAGGAAGAAATGCCTCTTCTGAACTGTTGTGAACCAATTTTTTTCCTTAGAGTTATTCGTTTTTATTCATTTGCATATTTATGTAAATGTAATATATTAAATTAATTGATTTAAATGTATAGTTTAAACTCATGCTACTATTGTTAGTTTTTTAATTTAAATGACAAATAGGAAATATAGTGTGCATAATCTTAACTCGGTGTTCATCTGTGTATATTTTTTCCTTACATTGTAATGAAAAACTTTTTTTAATAGATAAATTTATTAATTGTGTGGTCATTAATTCTCAAGTTATGTTAGGTTTTATATTTTTGCTTTTCTTATTTTCATAAAACAAAACATTGGACAGATTTCCACTTTACAGATATTGGATTTTCCACCAAAAGCGACTGAGGAAGTAGACTAAAGTCTTTGAAAGCTCATGCTGCCAACTGTGTACTTTCTTTCAGTTAGTTTCTAAGGTGTTATAAAATCTTTTTAATACCAATATTAGTGTGCACACCATTTTTTAAAGCATACATGTAATTATCCATTCAATTGTAACACTACTGTTTTTGCTGTAGGTTTACATTTTTGAAAGAGTAAGTTATTTAAAAAGATGTTTTGCTTTAAAGCATTAAATGGTTAAATAACACAGTAAGAGCAGATGTGATGTTTTCACAGTTTAAATGTTCTTGCAATTTAAATTATTTATAGGATGAAAAGAAGAAGTTTGATAAAGAAACAGAAAAGAACTACAGTTTATTAGACAAGCATTTAAATATGTCTGCTAAGAAGAAAGAAACTCAGCTATTGGAGGTATTGATTTTATTATTTTGTCAAAGATAATCTTACTGGAGAAAAAGCAATTTGAGCAGCACTGATTCTCATAAAATTAAATTACTAGCCTCTAATTTTATTTCTTTTAAAGTCGTACTAGGCAGACAAAACTGTCTAAAACTGGAAGTAACTGGACAATCATCTTTGATGTTGAAAAATAGGCCTCTAAAAGATTTGTTCTCCCAAATATTCGTAAAATAGAAAATTATATCCCCTCGAGTATTTCAGGGTAACACTCTATTTGGGGGCCACATTCTTTTTTCATGTGAGGGGGGGCTTAAGAAGGTTTAAAAGTAAGGGCAGGAATCACTGCTAATGTGTTTGCTATTTTATTTGCTTTATCCTTTACAGCCTTTGTAAATTCATGTCCCTGCATTTTGCCTTTGACTTATCTAGGGGTCCTTGCAAATTTGGGCTTAAATCTGCCCTTAAATTATCCATGAGATTGACTTACAGTCAAGTATATACAGTATAAACCATAAGCATATTGAACCTGCAGTCAAGAGTATATCAGTACTAACTACATGTGTAGTTATGATTAATGTTAATTGTATGAATTTGTGTATATAGTGTAAACATTGAGCTATTTGTGTGTATGATTGGGAAGAATTTGTGCGAATTAGGTGCTTTTTTACAATGTTTACTAAATGTATTTACTTTATCTGCTAGTTGTGGAAATTACAAACCATTGAAACTTAAAAGTATCTCATATCATTAGGTCACAGAAAAATTTTGTTTGACTACAGTGTACTGTATTTATTACATGCTTCAGAATCTTAATGAAAAGGATAATACATTGGAATGTATCTTGTGCCGCAATTATCTCATGTTAAAATTACTGTATATACTAATGTACAACTCTAAAAATTTGAGTCAAAAATTAACCCAAAAAACCTGGGTCAACTTATTCATGGGTCAATGCATGTGCTGTACTTTAACTCAAAATAGAAACCATCTCCTGCTCTGCGATGAGTGGCAAAAGGTAACAGCTTAGTCCATCCTGGGGGAACCTCAGAGAAGCACCAAATTCCTCTGTTCTCTCCACTGTGGTTGCCACTTCTGCCTTTTTGAATGTTTGGAAAGGAATATTGCAGCATTCATTGGCATCATTTTCCTGTCCTTCATTCTTTACATCCTTTGTTGCATGCCCTGAAATTTTACTCTCGACTTCTGCATGGGGTTATATAAAAATTCATAATTTTGGCCCCAAAACCTGCCCTAGACTTATATATGAGATCAACTTATAGTCGAGTATATATGGTATAATATTTTCAAATGGAGTCTTTGGGCCCTTTGAATTACGTGCAATTAAACAATTTCACATTTATTTCCAATTCTTTATTGGATTGTGGCATCTGCACTGGATATATTTCTGTACCTGTCTTGCAAAGGATATGGAAATCTTAAAACAATGTTTTCTTTATGCAGGCAGACATCTTAGTGGAGCAAAACCGAAAACACTTCTATGAGCTATCACTTGAATATGTATGTAAGCTACAAGAAATACAAGAACGGAAGAAATTTGAATTTGTAGAACCTGTAAGTAGTGAATAATACAATCTTTGAAAGAAACTTTTTAGGATGAAAGACTAGTAAAAGTAAAATTTTCATGTGGCAAAGTGCATCCCAAAATTCTGGATAAGCATACTTCATCCGAAGGCCTTGTTAATGCATGCTTAGTTAAGCTAGTTTTCTAAGTGCATGTCTTTTTATTTTGAAGGTGAAGAGATGTGCAGTTTATGCCTAAGCCATCTTTATGCATACACACAGCCATGAGGAAGTTACTTATATGTAGTGTTCCCACACTTTTGAGATATAAGCATATCACAGCCATGTGGGTAATGTGCTAGTTGTGTCAGCATTACTGTAGCAAAATAACTAATGTGATTTAGTATTTATCTGAAATACCATACATGTATAAGTCAAAAAAGTTTGGTAAAAAGTTTGATTCCAAAGCCTGGGTCGATTTACACTTGGGTCAATATGGTATCAAACATCCTTCCAAGCCTGGTTGTCTCCCAAGGAGATAGCCGGGGTGGAGGGGAGGATGGCCAGCACTGGCTCCCCGAGGCTTGTCCCCACCATGGCTTCCTCTTGGGAAACAGCCAGGGGGGAGGATGGAGGGGCAGACCTGGCTCCCTGAGCCTTGCCCCTAGCCTGGCTTTCTCCCTAAGGAGGGAGGGAAGGAAGGGCAGGTGTTTGTCCCTCAAGCTTCCTCCCTAGTTTGGCTGTCTTCCGAGGGCATAGTCAGGTGCAGAGGAGAGGAAGGAAGAGTACTGCTCAACTTATCCACGGGTCATCTCAAAATCCCTAATTTGGGCCCCGAAAGCGGTACCCAATTTATACATGAGGTTTACTTATAGTCTGGTATATATGGTAGATCTAATGTTTGGAGAAACCAAGCTTAAGCATAGGGGTGGCTTTCTTACATTTTTGCATTTTTGAATGTTCCTTTTAGTTATTTCTATTGTATTAATTCTATAAAGAGTTTATCAGACGGGAGAAATTAATCTCTATTTCAAATGGAGCCAATTCGAATTCACGTAAATTTGCTAGTTTAGTGAATTTATGTGAATTCTAATTGCGTTTGGAATGCGTTCTGAATGACTTCCCATTGCCCGAAAATGACTTCTCATTGCCTGAAATTGCGTGAGATACTCTAATACGCAATAACGTAAAACCCATTATTGCGTTCGGAATGACTTCCCTTTTGCCCGAAATTGCATGAGATACACTTATACGCAATAAAGTGAAACCCCATGATTGCGTTCGGATTGCCATTGGATTATACTTTCAATTTCTGTTGTCTGATAAACTCCCTTGTTTGTTATTTTCTGCATTATGAGTATTAAGTATTTATATGAATATTCTGGGCACTACCATGAATTGACTTTGTTGTATTATACAGGGTTTACTTGTAGCAAAATGGGCTTAAGCTTACCTGTTATTAAAAGAAAGAATTTCCTTATGATCTGGGCTAATTTTTGTTTATTATTATTATGTTCTAGGTCTTGTCTTTTTTTCAGGGTATGTTTACTTTCTACCATCAGGGATATGAGCTTGCCAAAGATTTTAACCACTACAAAATGGCTCTGCAGATCAATATCCAGAATGTAAGTGAAAGATACTCGTTTTAATTTAAACAAACAAACAAACAAACAACCCAACAACAGTTAAAATATGTTTCTGTGCATCTTGTTTATGCTTATTTTAGTTTTGGGAGGGAGGATTTCTGCAATGTGAAGCAATAATCTAGAAAAGTTCTAGGTGATGTAATGCCATCTTCAGGCTAGTGAGTAGTATGACTTGTTAATTCTGTATGCAGTACTTTTTATGCCACCTATTATTGTAAGTTTGGGAGACGTTTAGCCTTCTCTGTCAGACAGTTTTGGTGCCACAACAGTCTACAAATCCTAGGTTTCCATAGTATTAAGCCATAGCAGTTAAAATGATGTCAAACTGGATTATTTTCTGCAGAATGAATTCAGCCAAAGTCATGAAAAAATGAAAAGGATGTAACTTTTCCTAATGTACATATTGTAAGGGCTGCAGTAGTCATACTCTCTCATCCTCAGAAGAAGACAAAGGCAACCCTTCTCTGAATAAATCTGGCCAGGAAAACCCATGATAAGTTTGCCCTAGGATTGCCACAAGTCAGAAATGATTTGAAGACACATAGAAAGGTCATACTATATCAGCATATCAGAAGCAGTTTCTGAAAGAGCTATAGATCAATGTGTCATCTCTTTTTATCTCTCTCAAAAACTGCATAGAGACATCTTACTTTGCATAATTTTCTTCTATGGTCTAGTGTTCGTTCAGTTTCAAATCTCAATTCCATAAAATGACAAAATCCTCCAATTTTTTTTCTTAGAAATGTCAGACACCTAGAGGAGTTCTAAAAATTCCATTGTTTTCTTTTTTAATAGATATACTGTGTTAACTGTTTTAAATTATAAAATAATTGCTAAAATCTTTTCTTATGTAGACAAGAAATCGTTTTGAGGGAACAAGGTCGGAAGTAGAAGAGCTCATGAATAAAATCAAGCTAAATCCTCAGGAACATAAAAGAGCTAATCAATTTACAATGGAAGGCTACCTTTATGTGCAGGAGAAAAGTAAGAGACTGTATTTTTAAAAACTTGTTGAATATAAGTGTCGAGAATACTCATGGCGTCTCAGTCCCATCTCTGTTTTAGTTACATTTGGTGGGGAAAAGGCAAGATATGAATAAAGTTTATAGTTAAAACAACAACAACAACAATGCATATCATGATAAAAAGGGGGCAGTGAGCAGAATATTGATGATATTGCTAATCAATTTTCCCTGAGGGAATAATGTGGAGAGCTCACAAAATAACTGTTTCTTCACACCCATGGCAGCCATTTTCCAAGCCCCCAGCAGCCATTTTCCTCCTCTCCCAGTACACTCCTAAAACCATGAAAAGAATGTCTGCTAATTGAAAAGTACAGCCCCAGAGGTCCATGGGGAAGTGTGATTCACCATTTAAATAAAATTTTGCTCCCAAATCTTGTTTTATAAATAGAGAGACTTATATATCTGCATGTGGTCCATGAGCCACACTTTGCCCTTATCCTCAATTGTTTTACAGAGGGGCGGGTAAGAAATGAATATTATTATTATTATTATTATTATTATTATCCTGCACAGTGCATCTTTTGAAATTTTCTGTAGTGTTACATAAGCATTTTGGCAGCCTTATATAGCAGCTCAATATAGGGGACCTTCCTGCCAAAACCTCCAGTTCCTTTTTGCTTGCCACTGCAGTAGCATCGAGAAGAACCAAGTTCACTGATCTTTGATTGGTCTCATTATGGTTCTGTGGTCAGTTTAGCCCCAGAGTTAGCCAGGCTCTTTGATATGAATTGTCTAGTGTTTGGCAGTTGAGCTGCACTTGCCCTTTAAATTTCTTTTCAAAGGAGATACTTCCTTTGAAATGTGTATCTCTTGTGGCACTAAATTCAAGCATTTGGTTCTGAGGGTCACACTCTTACCCTCCCCAGCTCGACAAGCAGCTTCCACATTTCTGCTGGCTACAGTGTTGCTACCATGTCAGCATTCACAAAGATCCCACGCCTGTTGCCCTTGATCCTGCTGGGTTTGATGTCAAGTTCAGCTTCTGAGATACATTTGCACTCCTGGTCACATTTTAGGGGCTGTCATTGGTCTTGACACTGAGGCCATCAGCCTTTCTGTCAGTATAGACACCATAGTCTAAGGCACTCAGGGTCAACTGGCTGAATCCTATTATTCTAGGTATAGCAACCCTTCATCTTATGTTAGTCATTATTGGCAGGACTATGCTTACTACTGTGAGAATGAGGCTTGACAACATTATTATCTGTTCAGTAAACATCCTCAGCCTAAGTGTCAGGAAGAGACTTCAGCCACCACTTCCACTGAGCATTCTGTTCAGCTAATGGGACATGCATTGTGGAAGAGACCTTTGTGGGGTATGGGTGGGAACAAGAACCTGCTAGATTCTACTGGTCTAAGAGGTTTCCATGCAGCTGGCAAAGGTGGCTCAACCTTTGACCCCTGCTACTTCAGCTCAGTGTGCGGAGGGCTCTGGCCTTCTCTGTTGACAAGACTGCAACATTTCAAGCCTCACAAAGACTCTTTGTCTGCTACTTCTCAATGAAGAAAAGACTGCCTATTTTACTGCAGTGTTTTGTGAAGTGGGTGGCTTTGACCATCCATCTAGCATACCAACTGGCTTCAAAGAAATCCTCCAGCTTGAGTTCAAGCCTATTTCATGCAGGCTTTTGCTGCATCTCCAGCCTTCGTGACAAGTGTGCTACTTGAAGACATTTGTCATGTGGCTACCTGGTCACAGTCCATGATGTTCATACCCACTATAAAGTGGAGTAGTAGTCTTGGATTGACGCTAACTTTGGGAGACCTGTACTTCATTGTAGTTCATCTTTAATGTATTTTGAAGGTTGACTTCTGTACTTTGTTTAATGTTTCTGGACACTTTCATTCCATGAAACTGTTTCTATACCATTATTTGCATTGTATGAATGAAAGGTATTGTCCTTATCTTTCACACTGATGTCTTACATTTCACTTACTGTTCAGTAAAGTTTTGACTTTTTTTGCAGTGACACTCCCACCTCCTCCTTGTTTAGCTTGCTATTCTCCCATTTTTGTGAGTCACAGAGACCACAAAGAAGGACTGTTGCTCATTGAGTGGTAATCTATGAACTCATACAACTCTGAGCATCCTCCCCTTGTCGTGTCCTGCCTGCGCTTGAAGCAAATGGATTCAGTAGGAAGACCCTATAGAGGGCCATTGGAGGTGAGCAGTGCTACTGCCAAAAAAATTATGTAAGGCTCTAAACTATTTCAAAAGATGCACTGCACAGGCATAGGATAACCCATTTGTTCACCTGTGATCACTTGAAGAACTATGCTTACAGGTATGCAGCCTGTCCTTCACATCCATGGTAGTAATTTTCTAAGTCACTGCAGCCATTTTTGCCCTCTCCCAGTACACTCCCAACACTAAAAAGAATGTCTACCAGTTTTACAGTACAGTCCCAGAAATCATGGGGAGGTGTGAGTCACAGTTTAAACAAAATTTTGCTCCCAAGTCCTGTTTCAGGCTTTAAATATTAAGGAAGTAGAGAGACTCTATACATCCACACGTGGCCCATGGGCCATACTTTGCCCACCCCTTTTTTTTATTTGTACATCTAAAATTCTTCAAAATCTAAAAGAGACATAAGTTGAAATATTTCTGTGCACACATTTCTCATTTAATTCTGTATGTTTTCTATTTTACCTTTCTGTGGTTTTAACAAAAGTAATGGGATTCAAGAATTTGGCGTAAGCATTAACAAAAGTAAGGTTTATTCAGTAAAAAGCAGTAAAAACTGGGCAGAAACAAACAGAAGTCACAGCTTACATGTGAAGTAAGCTTGACATTGGACTCTTTCAAACGGGGAGGAATTTCTCCCAACTCCGAATGGAGCCAATGCGGATTTATGTAAATTCGCTTGTTTAGCAAATTTACATGAACCCCTGCTCCGTTCAGAATTACTTCCCATTACCCGAAAATAACCCCCTCCTGCCCGAATTTGCATGCGAAGCTTTAATTCGCAATAACGTAAAACCCATGATTGCATTCGAATTGGCTTCCCTCTTGCCCGAATTTGCATGCGAAGAGTTAATTCGCAATAACGTAAAACCCATGATTGCATTCAAATTGACCTTAAATTATACTTCCAATTTAGCCTTGTATGAAAGAGTCCATAGCTTACATGTTAAGTACTGTGTGTTATGTGGTTCAGGGCAAAATATTTGAAAATATGAAAAGTACAGTATAACTCATTTCTAAAAAGCAGATACTGTCCTCTCATGTCTTGAGTTGCAAGGATAATATACCAGCATGACAAAACTTTCCACAAGTACTCAGTTTTACCTGAAGCAGTCTCTTAATTGAATTAAAAGCTGCTTTCAGGTGCTACAGTAACCTGTGGTGCAGCATGTAAGGAACAACCATAGACTCCTTCTAGACTTCCTCCTGTTAGAACTCAGAGCAGGAAAAATGAGAAGTTAATATGTACTGTTTAGTTTTAGCAGTTACAGCAGAGTCTCGATTATCCAAACTTCGGTTATTCAACATTCTGGATTATCCAACGTCGTAGGTGCTGTGATTTCTTTAAATTTTTTGTGATTTCTTTAAATTTTCAGAGGACTAAACTGTTATACTGTACATCTGATCAGTGATTTCTTTGCATTTACATTTACTGTTACTGCAATAAAAACTTAAATACATTTGCAATTCATAGTGATTTCAAGGCTTTTCTTAGACCTTCTGGATTAGCCAACATTTTCTGCTGTCCAACTATCAGCCGATCCAGTTTATTTTGGATAATCGAGACTCTACTGTAGTTTCATAAAGATTTCCTGATGTTTGCTTTCTTTAAGGTGGTCAACATAACAATCAGATGGACCACCTGATAGGTTCCCTACCATCTCTGCCTCAGAATTTGCAGAGAGCAGCAAAATAACTGCTGTATACCTTGCTTTTAAGGAGAATTACACACCTAGATGTCTTCTGGAAATGTACTTTAAAAATAAGGTTTATGGCACCAGTGTGGCTTGGTTACATGTTTTTAAAAAGGGTGTGATTTTCTTGCCATCGTCATAATTCCATACCTTTTATTTTCAAGGAAATTTTTACTATCTCAACACTTCCTTAAAATTAAGGTGTGTTGCACTATGTAGCTTGTTTACATATGATTTTATAGCCTCTGTTGCAGCAGTGGCAAAGTTTTCAGTGGGTCTAGTCACTGAGAGCTCCAGGGTCCAGTGTAGACTCCTATCGTAGAAGATGCCCACTCCTTTTAAAGGTAAACATAATTAATATTAACCACAGTTGGTTGCTTCAGCTGACACAAAAACATGATTACGTAAAACCTAAAACCAGAAGGGAACATACAAATCCATATATCACCGTAATTTGTTCAGATAATAATTAACAGGGTTTCAGCACAATGTCTTAATGCAGCTACCAAAGCAGAAAAAAAGAAACATTATCTACTGGTGTCCCATCCCCGATGTGCTCAGTACAGTATATTGAAATTCTTAGACTTTGGTCAGTACAAAACTAAAGTAGTGACTTGTGATAGTAATCTAAATTAAATATTTGATCACAAATCAAATATTTAAATGATAGTTAACAGCTATGAACATTTAAAATGTGCAAATTCATTGTAAATCCCAACAGAAACCAGACAGTGCTACAGTTTGTCCTGTTCCGATACAAAATATATAACAACACTTTTCTGGAAGGGGAAGGTTTTTTTTTTCCATTTGTGAGATAGTACTTATTGGATTTAACCGAAGACTTCAGGCAGCTTTTATCTCCCCCCGGCCATGCCTTGTACAGACTGTCAATTCCCATTTTTCTCACTTATTTCCATGATCCATTACATTTACTGATCTAATTTTTCAAAAGTATCTAGGTACAGCAAAGGAAAAAACCTAGGACTTTACAACATACATACTTAAGCAAACTACAAATTTAATTTTGGCACAACAATGGTGTAGGTCATGTAGTTAATCACATTCCAGGTGATGAAATCATTACTATTTTATTAAAGGACCTGCACCATTTGGCTCCAGCTGGGTGAAACACTACTGTATGTACAAGAAAGAAACGAAGAAATTTACTATGATACCATTTGAGCACAGGTCAGGAGGAAAACTTGTGAGTACATTTCACATTTCTTTCTTTTTCATGCCCTGTATCTAAGTGAGAATATGAAAAACAAAATGTGCTTTATATATTTTTTTCTATGTAATTCACAAATTTTGTTTTAATCACAGCAAGGTAAAATAACAGAATGATAATTCTAAAAGGTTCTGAAGCAGAGTTGTAAAGTGCAGAGTAGACACTGTCCCACATTCCTTTATAGCATTAGTGCCAAAGGGATTTGATGTTTAGTTGAGAATAACTAGCCAGCAAGACCATAAAAATATTTAAATCTGAAACTTTATTTTACTACCCTCATGTTACAGGCTACATGTTTAATGTTCTTGTGTTACCATTCAAATTATTGGCTTTCAAGATCAGCCTTCTCTTCAAGAATTGTTTGAGGATTTCAGGGCAAGCATTTCATTTTCCTAATCATAATTTCCTGCTGTCATCATCACAAAGCTGTTGATAGCTGGTAAAAACTATTGAGAAAGTTGATCCTGTTGCATTTCAGTGGCTTTCTGATGCTATACCTACTGTTTCAGAAGCTTATAGGACTTGTGAGAAACTGTATTTGAGAAAACCAATTTTAACCTTTTTGATATGTTCCATCCATTTTGTGATATTATTATAGCTGCAAACATGCAATATCTGTGTAGTTGGAATTTCATTTAGTGACAGTCAGTACTGTATGTACAAAGCTGGGGTAGACGCAGTGTATTCTTGAGGCCTCATGTATCCAGGGTATTCTTGTGGCCAGCAACTACTTTAGTTTTCCACACGACCCTCTTTTTGACCAAAATCAAAAAGAAGAGAATGATCATGTCTAGAAGCCACCAGCAGTGGCAATTCACCTTTTAAGTAGATTGCAGGACCCTCTACACACTGTTTGACAAAACACATTTTGTCAAAATAAGAAAATGATATCTAGCCACTTGCAGTTGGTGTTTTAAAGGGACAATTTTGGCAGTCTGTGTAGTCCCCAGAGTCAGAAAATTGGTCTATAGACCAACCATGCCTCCCAGACAAAGATTACAGAGCTCTTGGAAAAGTGTTTTACATTAATGGTAGATGATTTTCTGTTGGGCAACTGAGACCCAAAGCAGATGGGCCAAATAAAGCAGCTTCCGTTCGCTTTGGGGGTGTGGTGTTTAGACAATGCATGACCCTGAAGCAGATGGAAACCATGCTGAAGCCACCTAAGGCAGCTTGAAACCATCTGGAAAAATGAGTGGCGAAAAACTGCTCCTGCCAGCGATGGCTTGAAACTGCTGATGGCAGCCTGCTTTAGGAGTGGGCCATCTGTTCACCACGGTTCCAGAGCAATGGCCACAGATCCCTCCATTTCACCTGTCTGCTTTGCTCCTGAGGCTCTGTCTTCACTTGCCAGAATACTCTGGGGTGCCCTGAGAATTCCGCCCTCAAATTCTTCCCCATATGCTCTCTTTTGCAGTGGGTTTTAAGCTCTTGTGGTAAATGGTGTGCAGCTGCCTTACCATATGGTCCCTGTTTGTTGCCCAGCACTGCGCCTGAGGTCAGAACAAGGTGCCCAGCCATGTTATCAATGCTGAGTGCCTCACTCAGATCTCATAACTTCTCATACCCGCAGTGGCGGCAGCAGATGGCTTGCAAGGACTATGAATGAACACAGCTTCCTTGTCACTTCGAAGAGACTTAAAAACCTACAGCACAAGATATGTTATTTAAATACAGATTGGGGGAAGAAGCACCGACTCGGGTGCAGCCGCCATGAATCAGCCCATGCCTGATTTGGGTTTTGGCACTGTTTCATGTAAACAGGACACAACAAACCTGGGGGAAAATTTGGGGTAAATCATCCATGTGGATAAGCCTTGAGTGGCAGAAATAATTACATTTCTGTACATGTCTAAGGGTTTAGAATATTCAAGTTTAAACATGTATTAATGACCATTTCCCCTGAAATAGTTATCTATATTACTGAATAATTAAATAATTGCCTCCACTACTGAAGTTGTTATATAATAAAATCTTTTTCAGGGTGAATTGGAAGTCCTACTCCTTAAGTACTGTACCAAAAGGAATACTGATACTATAGACAGGCGATTCTGTTTTGATATGGAAGCAGTAGACAGGTAGGTAAAGCAAGTATCTATTTTATAACATATAATTCTTTTCACCTCTTAAATTGTTAACATGTACAGAAGTAAAACAGTTGTTAATTCGAAGATGATAATCAGCAATTTAACCTCCTTTTAAAAAACAGGTGGCTGATTTTAACTCATTAAAATGATGAGGGGCATCATTTTCATATGCTGGGCTTATTGTTCCAATTTTATTGTGTTTGGTTTTGTTTGGTTGGGGCATGTGTGTAAAGATTAAGTTGATCCATAATACTTAACCGTATTAAAACATTCCAGTGTTAGAAACTTGTTCATGTCTTTAGCTTGCCAGGAAAATGAAACCTGTAAATTATATGTGAAAGCTTTAGTTTTCTTCTCATAGTTATAGTGGAGGAAGAATAGTAAAGAGGAGGCCCACAACTTAAACATGTAACAATAAATCACTCTTTACTGTTATGTCCAAATTTAGAACAATGTGAGAGCAGCATGTTTTTCATTATATGGCTGAGTGATCCATGTTTTCTACAGAAAGGTGTTTACAATTCTATAGAAACATACAAGTTTTACCTCCATATCAAAACCAATGTATTGGTTTTATTTTGTTTATATTCTGCCTTTCTCTAAGCAAAGGAATAAAGGTGGCAGTGTAGATGGGGCCAGAAATATTTAATCCTTTTTAATATGACTGAAAAAATGGAGTGTATTCTTTATCAACTTAAAATATATTTTGTAGTTTCAAAGATGGTTATGTTATTTGAAGAATACCTGTGATGAGATAATTTGGAAGTGATTTTAATGCTCACTAGGGATTAAAAACCTAATTATTTCCCATCAATTGTGCTTTTATAGACCTGGTATGCCTGTGACATTGCAAGCATTCTCTGAAGAGGACAGAAACCTCTGGTTTGAAGCATTAGATGGAAAAGAATCTGTAAGAGAATTACTCCCCCCCCCCCCTTCTGATAGGAGAACATTGAATTGCTGGTTATTGACGGAATAAATATATAGTCATTCATGTGAGAACATTGATATCACATAAGTCATGCGTTCTGTAACATTTTAGCATCACCACACACACATAGACACATACATTGTCCTACAAGAGATTTGGAAGTGGCTCAGACCCACCAAGTACAAAATGATGCTGCAGGAGTGGAGCCAGTGACAAAGTAGTGACATATGGAGGCAGGTTTTGCATAATAGGTGACAATTACTTTAATTCTGGGGAAACTGCTGCTGTAGTCAACTGCACTAAAATTGTGGCTGTGAAGCAAATAGATACAGCTCTAAGTCCCACCTGAATGTGTTCTGAGATCCACCAGTAGATTCTGGCCCACATTTCAAGTAAAGCTAGCATAGGTCATACATCCTGTTTCTTTCTTCTGTTAGTTTAGCTTTTTGTGGCACAATTGAGATACAGAATACACCTGACATAACAGTGGTCCTTTAAATCTGACATCACCAGTATGAAACATATTACATAAAAGTAATTCTTTGCACTGAAGATTAGCAGTGCTATTTCTTTGTAACTGTCAATAGTAGATGGTTGCCAAAGGGATAGCTATGTCTGTCTGTTGGAGCAAAAATTCCAAACAATCATACTACTTTAGTTAGGGTATAAACTTTCATTGGCCAGAATCTACTTCATCAGATGTGTGGAATGCATGTGTGTTAGTACATGTGCACACACAAAGATGTAGAGTGGAGTGAGCCAAAAGTTCAAAAGCATGTTGGAAGTTTATATGATTTAAAATCTCCAGTACTTGCGCACCATAATTGCTTTACCGGTTATGGTGCAACTTAGCACACAAACAAGTTTTCTTATGGATGAAGATTTAAATCCGTAATTTCTGTTAAAATATAGATCAGATAGTTTCAGTGCATAGGAGAGTACCTCAAGAGAGTACGATTCATATCTGCAGATACTAAGGAGAAACTACAGTTCTTGTTTTGAAATGGTTTACCTCAATGTTGAAACACCAGTATGAATGAAAATAAAATGAAATATATTGATACATAATAGATACTCAGAATATTATACTATGATACTTATATCCCATTTTTCTTACAGGGCATGTTGTAATTTAATAACAGCTTATAATCACAGACAGAGAGAAATAACGATAACGTCATTCTCTGATCCCTCTGTCCAGTCACCCTCCAGGAATGGTCAGATTTTATAGTCTACATATGAAGTAAGAAAGAGGCTAGTGTCAAACCAATAGTTGCATTTTGGTATGAATCAGGTATTATTTCCCCCCATATGGAGACAGCATATGCATTAATACATAAATACTTAGAACTTCACCTATTTCAAAATCACCCTCTCCCTAAAACTAACATGGTAGTGAGAGAGTGAACAGTACCTACCCACTCAATCATGCTGTAAGAACTTTCTGCTGGGGTTGATGAACACAGCAACCAACAAATGCCACAGAACCAACTCAGGCTTACTGTTAAGTAAAATGTGATAAAAGGAACAATCATACCATGTGTATAAGAAAGGAATAACACTACAAGATAAAACAGTAATGAGAACAGGAAAATGAGATTTCTGATTTCTCCTTAATAGCCCACTTTTGATTTTCAACAGTGAAAATATTATTTTTCTGTGGCACTGAGTCTTTTATCTTTCTTTCTTTACTAGGCATTCCTCAGCTTGAACAGGGCTAATAAAAAAAAGGAAGGAAGTAAGTACTTTAATTAAATTGCCATTTTATTTTTAAAAGTGTTGGAAAAATATTCTACCCAGAAGCATTGGTCTGGATTTCAAAATATACTTAATATTTGACTTAAAAATTAAAGAAGCAGCTTACTAGCCTACATGGTTACAGAAATAAGTTTAAATAATTGAAGAAGAAAACTTTCAGTGTTGCTTTGATTCCAAACAACATGTAGGCTCTCAGCAGAAGAATAATGGCTTGGATTGAGAAGTGGCACAAGGAGCTGGCTTTGAAGGGAGAAACTGAAAAATTGGCTTGAGGCAGATTGTGCAAGTGCAAGAGTTTTTGTAAGGGTATGGGAGGAATGAAAGCCTCATGCATGATCAGCTTCTGTGTGTGCAACCTCAGAATCCCAATCTGTTGTAAACAAAGAGCAAAACATTAGAATTCCTTTAGAAGTAATGATAAATTGAGGCTTGATGGTATATGAACAAGTCAGTTTTCCTTCCTGCCACTTCCTCTTGCCCTTGCCTATACTTTCTGTTTTGTAGCTATATGAACATCAGTACAACAGTTTATATCATGGGTTGCAATTCTTTTTGGAGCACAAGTGCAAATCGCAGTTTGTCAATCCAGGTGTACTGGCAAATTTAATAATAATAATAATAATAATAATAATAATAATAAATAACCTGCCCCTCTGAATGAATACTCGGTGCAGGGTACAACATTTTAAAAACAGGTACAGTTAAAATATTACAACCCAATCCCGCCTCCCACCCCTTAAAATAAGATTAAATTATGGGAGAGTGCAGACAGAGAGAGGATGTGGAGGTACGTGCAAGCCTGAAATCTGCTCATGTAATGAACAACACGCTTTGGCATTACATCTGAATTGAAACTTAATATATTATTTTTGAAATATCTTTTCCTGTTCCCTCAGAAAGGGTTCCAACGGAAAAAAATTAAAGCTAAATTTGAATACTTACACATTTGCAGTTTTTGAAGAGTTAATTCCTGTATTTTTGTAAGGAAAGTGTAATATATAATGAGAACTGAAATATTTCCCAATGTTTCTCCTTCTAGGTGCACAGCTAGATAAAACTGGGTTTACAATTATCAGAAAATGCATCAGTGCTGTTGAAACTCGAGGTAATAACAAACTCTAAGTGTTATTTTTCATGAAAATGCATGATTGAGCTGAGAAAAAGGTAGAGAAATGATTCATCATCATAGCTATAGAGGAACTTGCAGTGTTACAGAGAACAAAATGGGAAAAGGATAGCTTTTGTTCAGCTTTACTCTTTTGTATCTATACTACTTAAGGTCTCTTTTTTATTTTTCCTAAAAAAAAAAAGAACATCACAAATACATGAAATAAATATCAAAGCAATAATAGTTATTTTGGAATGTAGTGCCAAAATATAATGAAGGTGATATCAGTAGCCAACGCAAATAACAAATGATAATGAATACAAAAATACAGACCTGAATGAAGGATAACAACATAAAACAAGAAGTAAACATTTGTGGAGTGCTAGCTAAAGTAATTCCACATAACAAGAAACTCAGAATACCCAGAACATTTCTGAAAGGCACAATAAGACAAATGAAGACAGTCAGGATAAATGTCCTCTATAACAATTTGCAGAAATACAAGCACTAACCTATTTCATATAGCAGATTATTTATTTATTTCATTTCATTTCATTTCATGTTGCCTTTCTCCCAGAGTGGGACCTAAGCTGTCTCACAAAAAGAATCAATTAAAAATCTAGCAATAAAATCAAAGAAGCTACTGCACATGCGGTCAGCCATGCAGCTTCCTGGTGGCCTGGGGGCATGCGCTGTCTGAACACCATGCTGCCAGGAAGCTGGCTCTTACTTCTGGTCTGCTTTGCCCCTTAGTCTACTGCCTCATATGCCAGTTATCCTGAGATAAACCTGTAACATGAGATAATTTTTAATTAAGTCAGTTTATGGGAAAAACAGGATTAGAATTTTTAATTTGTACCCTTCAGGCATATGTACTGTACCTGTAAGGATTTGTACTCTTTCAAGCATCTCATTTTGCTCCTTTCTTCTTAGAAATGACAAAATGAGCCAAGGTAAGTACTTAAATATAACTTCCTATGCCATTCACATCTGAAGCTGTAGTTCAGTGTTTGCTGACAAGATGGGATTTTAAATCAACTTTTCATCTCTCTGTTGAATTTTGTTTTATATTGCAACATAATGGTAAAGAATATAATGAAATGTGGTCTCAGCAGATATTTAATTAAGATAATTTACTGTATGACAGTATTCTGTAAGATTATAGCATATGCCCAGGAATGATATTAGGTGATCGGAGATTCTAGCGATGCTGGAAAAGTGTGGAATACATGTTTTTGAAGAAAACCTACAGTGAGACTTCATTTGCCACAGTATGATAGTGTAGACAATCTATTTCTAGGTTTTACGATTCAAATTCCTGCTTTAAATGATGTCATTTTCTATGGCTGATAGGCAAATGAGCTGGTTTGAGCTCAAAGAATTTATTGTAATTCCATTTTTGCACAACTATTGTTACTTATTAATTATTTAAGATATTTCTGTTTTTCCAGCGTTGAGGGCGGAGCCATCCTTCATGAGGGTTGGTTCCCCCTGTTTGCTCCAATCAGGCAGGACTATGACTTTTGGGCGTGTCCACCAGGGGAATCCATCCCCCTTGTTTGCCCAGTCTAGTTCCTGCCTTCGCTCCGTCAGGTCGTGTTTTCCTAACTCTCCTTTACTCACAAAACAAAATCTTCTTTATTCTCCTTTTACTCCTCCTCTTCTCTCTCTGTGAGGGCCGACTAAGGTCCGAAGAGCTAGAGGGCCCAGGCATGTCTGGGGAATCTGGCCATGCTACACAGGCTCTCCACAAGAGGAATGGATCAGCCCTGACCCAGGAGGTGTGGCCTGTAGGCCGCTCGGTGCAGCCGGAGGAGGGATATCCCTTTTCTCCGCGCTTGAAGGCGCCGGACCGCGGGAACCTGTCCCGAAATCGGGAGGGTGCGGTTAGCAAGGAGGACGCCGAGAGACCGCAGGAACCTGTCCCGAAATCGGGAGGGTGCGGTTAGCAAGGAGGATGCCGAGAGACCGCAGGAACCTGTCCCGAAATCGGGAGGGTGCGGTTAGCAAGGAGGATGCCGAGAGACCGCAGGAACCTGTCCCGAAATCGGGAGGGTGCGGTTAGCAAGGAGGACGCGAGAGACCGCAGGAACCTGTCCCGAAATCGGGAGGGTGCGGTTAGCAAGGAGGATGCCGAGAGACCGCAGGAACCTGTCCCGAAATCGGGAGGGTGCGGTTAGCAAGGAGGACGCGAGAGACCGCAGGAACCTGTCCCGAAATCGGGAGGGTGCGGTTAGCAAGGAGGACGCCGAGAGAAATGTGAGTAATGCTGCAGTGAGCAGCTTGGGTACCCTGCAGCCTCTCCCTCCCGAACGTCGGCTCCCTTCTCCTCCTTACTAGCCTTACAGCCGGCGCAATCCTGTATTGCCTCCCAAACGGTCTCCTCTCAGAGAGGGGCCCGTTTTCAGGCTAAGGCCGTGGCAGAGAATTCTTCCCAAGAGTCAGGGTCAGAGGCAGAAAGGACTCGGAGATAAAGGAGGGCCAGGGAATTATCTTCCTCTCCCTCATTCTTCAGATTCTCGAGGGACGCCTTCTCCCCCTTGGAAAGTCATCCCTCCAAGATGGACCCCAAGCTCACTGGAGGGAGCTCAGTGGTCCTTCAGCCCCTGGAGTCGGGCTCACAGAGGGACAGGCTCCTTTACAATTCCAGGAGACCTAGGGAACCCTCTTCTTCTTTCCCCCCCGCCTCCCGCTCTTCCAGGGATGCCATTCCCCTTTGGAGCAGGGCAAATTTGCACCCAAACGTTCCTCCTTGGCGCACAAATTCAAACTCAAAAAAGGCGGGAGCCATGCCAATGCTACTTCAGGTTTATTCCTCCAAGCATAAACATAATGGAGAGCGCCATCTAAGGCTAAGAAGCAAAATGCTTGCAGTTAAAATCCTCAGATGAGGATGTTCTCTCCAAATCTCAGTCCTCTTCTGCCTCTGAGGGAGAATGGTCTGAGGGGGGCCAGAACACCAGCCCCAGGGTGGTGAGATAGAGACCCTGACAGACCTTGGCGCGGCTGGAGGCCCTGTCCCTGGCCAGATTGCGCCCCACTGCGGACATCAAACCCGGCAAGAGGTTTGGACAGTGGGAGAGAGAGAGAGAGAGAGGGCAGATTTTAAGAGGTGAGTGAGGATTCAGTCCTTAATCCTATGTTTGTGGGTTAAGCTTTACCCAAGAGATTTGTTTCTGACTTGCATTGCCAGCTTTGAAGGAGGCTTCAGTTGCTTCAGAGATTCAAATGGAGAGTTTCCCTCCAAAACCAACTGCCTTCTCCTCTCCTTCCTCCAAGATCCACTCAGACTGAAGGGATCAGAGAGGATTAACAAAAGCATTTCCAGGTGCAGGGAGTCTGCTTCTGCCCCATTGTCCCCTGGTCTAAGGTGTCAATCTCTCCTTGGGAGAATTTGGCCAAAAAGACATTTATTTATTGTGCTTGCCTTTTTAAAAATAATAGGCAAAGCTGGAACTGAAGGTGTGGCAGCCATTTTGATTAAGGGCAGCTAGGCAGAAAAGGAAAGGCCTGCTGCTTCTGCTAACTAATATGCCTTTTGTAAAACAAAGGAAAATAATACCTATAGTTCACTCCTCAGAAGAGGAATGTGATCTGAAAAAGAGTTAAAAATAAAAAATAAAGATGAGGGCCTTTCAGTACCTCCTGAAAGCTCCTGAAATCTGTTAGATGTTTGGGGACTGATGATCCTTCATTATTACTGTATTTGTTTATTATTACTATACTTGTTTTATGGTATTATTGTACAAAACAACTTATATATTGGAATTTAATGTCAACTCTGACCAGTTGAATCTAGAGGATGATCCATCCTGATTTCCTCAGGGAAGGATATTCCTCCCTCCTCCAAGCCTGGGCCTTCAACACCAAATACTCCATTTCATGCAGATTTTATGAGGATATTAACAAGGCCTCCATAATTTATTATTGTGATTCTAAATCCAATAGCTGTTTACATATATATGGTTACATCTCAGCCCTCTTTGTCATGAGAATCAACGGATGCCACTTGTGGCTGCCAGAGTTTATGCTCAACTAAGGTGTCTGCTATTTCCTTTTTTTCTGGGGCTAAACATGTGTGGCCTAGCCCACTTGTCAAACAAACAAACACTTAAGGTCAAAATAAAGTACTATCAGGGTATTAACTATGGTTAAAGGTAGTGGCTATGTCTGGAGACACTAGCCTAAATGAGATTGGATGTAATCCAAGACCAGTTCAAGGACAGACTTTGACTAAAGAACTGACACATAAAAATGCCCATTACAAAAAATATCTAAGATTCTCACCACTTAATGGGGACAAATTGTTTGGAATAAAGTCTCTTGGCTGAGACTAGGAATAATAAGAAGACCTCAACATCCTTAAATGTCAGCCCTGGTGGCGCAGTGGTTAAATGCCTGTACTGCAGCCACTCACTCAAAACCATAAGGTGGCGAGTTCAAGACCAGCAAAGGGCTGAAGCTCAACTCAGGCTTGCATCCTTCCGAGGTCGCTAAAATGAGTACCCAGATTGTTGAGGGGCAAATAGCTTACAATTGTAAACCGCTTAGACACTCCTTAAGGGTATGAAGCGGTATATAAATGAAATGAAGCTGTTTGTTAAAATATACTTTGATATATTTTTCTATACCATTCATATGACTTTTCATTGCCTCCTTAAGGTAGAGGAAGGCAAACAAACATAGATTGATATAAAAGTCACAAAATGTCTGTGATATTGAGGCCATAAAAACATCAACAACAACACTATACTATCTATCTAATAACAATTGAGTTATAATAATCACAGGTTCAGATGGGAGATTATCCAGACAATTCTGGAGACACGTCTCCTCCAAGATTTTTGTGTGTTCCTGTTTTTTGGGTAGTGGTCTCCTGCCCACAGCCCAAGCTACCACGTTATCACAAATATCTTACCAACCTTTCCATACAAGGTTCTACCATTCAGTCTGTTGTTTTCTTCTGTGACACGCACTACACAGATAGACACGTCTTGAAAACAGTGGGACCTTCATATAGACCCATAATTTCAAATGTCCTGATAGATCTCATTCTCTCCCATAGGATATATATAAGATGTCGAGTTGTGATTTCTTTCCTATCCAGACATGTTTTTCTGGTAATTTACGAAAAGAACTACCTAGTTCCATTTCAGAACCTGCATCACTTTGGAGTGGTTGTAGACACATCGCTGACCAGTCTACCTGACCAAGCAAAGGGTAAGATCCATGAAGAACACCCTCGAGCAGGTAGGTTGTTCCCAGTTATTGGACCTAGTGTTACTGGTGCATCTACACTGCCTGATCTGTTTCAGTTAATCGTTTGGCATGAACACCATTTCATGCCAGGAGCCTACAGTAGTTCTTCTAGCTGTATCAAAAAACAGATGGTACACATAAATAATCTGTTCTGACATACACTGATTAATCAAACCTCTTTGAATGGTGGTTTTTGCTGCCAGTTGTAGAGGATTGCCTGATTTAGGCCCTGTTGAAGTTCCACATAAGGTTGGATGCCAGCTTAGGGTGACGGGAAGCATGTTTGTGGCTCCCAATAGCCAAACTCCAGATCCCTCATGTAGATGCTCCGGTCTCGTCTCTCGTGACTTCAGAAGGGCAGGGTTTCCAGAGATCTTCCAGATGTCACGAAACCAGTTCGTCTTCCAATCACAAAGATCTCCTAACTCAAGGTCAAATACCATATCCAGGATTAAACCTTCACATGTGGATATTGAAAGGCACCTACTGGACATCAGCTCTTCCAATCATACTGTCCCAGAAACTGTCTAATCATTCATATATATGTGTGTGTGTGTGTGAGAGGGTGTATATATAAAGTTTTGAGAACAGCTTCTCTTATTAAACTTCCCACAGTTCACAGATACCCTAATTGGTACCCTCATGTAGTTCTTCAGGCATTAACCAAACCACAGTTTGAATAACTTGACAGAGTTGATATTAAGTTTCTTACCTGGAAAACAGTATTTTTTTTTTAATGCTATTAGTTCAGCTAGAAGGTTTTCTGAACCAGGAGCACTATCCACAGGAGTGAAATATGCATCTTCTGCGAGGATTCAGTTCTGCTTGACGGGATCTGATGTTCATGACTAAAGTTAACTTCACATTTCATAGAGCACAGGAGATCATTTTCCCTTCATTCGTTCCTGACCCCAAAAAGGAACTTGAAAAGACTTGGCTCACACTAGATGTAGGCAGAGTTCGGTGTATTTACATCAAACGCACTTGTCGATGGCGCAAATCAGACAGTCTATTTGTCTCCTTCGGTCCTACATACCTGGGAAGTTTTTCTTCATCGACCCTGGCTTGATGGATCTGGGCTTGCATCTCTCAGTGTGAGTCGATGATGGGTAATACGCTGCAAGGAAGGGTCAGCGCTCATTCCGCTCACAGTGCTGCCACACCTGCCGCCCTAACCACTAATGTTCTTCTCTCCAATATTTGCAGGGTGGCCGCTTAGTCATCTCCTTCCATATTTATCCGTCGCTGCCGAATCAATGCCTTCCAACTGGCTGGGGCATCATTTGGTAGACGGATCCTTCAATCCATCCTATAATTCCTTACCTCAGTTCCCACCCATCTAGGGAGCTTTGGTATGTCCCTCATGAAGGATGGCTCCGCCCTCAACGCTGGAAAAACGAACATTGGCTTACCTTGTGAGATGTTTGTTTTCAGCGATGAGGGCGGAGTCATCCTGCCCACCCGTAACTGAGGAATTTTTTCTCGGTGTCGGGGGGTGTTGTAAGGTTAATAGGATCCTTGTTCTAGTGTCTAGAATTGTTATAGTTAAATGGTTAAACTTTCTCTATTGTTGTTAGTATTTCTTCATTGTTATAAACTCTCTCTGCTTGGCTATACATTGACTGGGCAAACAAGGGGGATGGATTCCCCTGGTGGACACGCCCAAAAGTCATAGTCCTGCCTGATTGGAGCAAACAGGGGGAACCAACCCTCATGAAGGATGACTCCGCCCTCATCGCTGAAAACAAACATCTCACAAGGTAAGCCAATGTTCGTATTTCCTCCCACCCCACAAATCCTCCAGAGGTGATGGACAGCTATTTAAACAGTTAAAAGATAAAAACATTTTAAAGCACAGTAAAATGTTCTCTAAAAACTTACAGTAGTAAAATACAGTTTTAAAACAGTTAGAATAGATCAATTTCAAGCACTGAAGGCCGTGCAGAACGGTGTTGTTTTGACTGTCTGTCAGAAGTGCAAAAGAGAGCCACTCCTTTTTGCACTGGCAAAAAGCCATCTTTTACACTCTGCCACAGTGGGAAGCTGGCTTTAAGGTTGCTCCAGTGGAGTGCCCAAAAGCCAGCCCCCGTGTAAATGGATGGGCAGCTTGATGCCAGCTACCAGGTATCTTGGAAGTGTGCATCATTTTCATGCCACACCTCCAAGCTGGTTGGAAGCCAGTTTTTCATGCCAGCTTTCTGTGAAAGGATGGAAAGCTGAATGGGCCTTGGAACCTATCTCTAGGATAAAACTTGCAGTGTTGTGATTACAGTACTAGCATTTAACCACTGCACCACCAAGGCTCCCTGAAACAAACAAGTAAAACAACTAAAAGTAGTGGGTTCTGCCAAAGGTGTATAATCTAAAGTACAGTATGTATGTATACACACAGAGTTGAGAAGGAAGGAATAATAAAAATAAAACTATATAATACAATATAATAATAAAAAAATGAAATAAGAGGCCAGTGCACTTGGTTTTTGTTTAAGAAATCAGTGTGGCTTCTGAAAGATACATTAAATGCCTTTTAAAATATCTAATTACACATTGGAAACTTGTTTCCAGAGTTTTGTACTGACAGAGTCTACATTCAAACTTGGTGAACAGTGACAATGGTTTTTCCTGTTCTTTTATGCCAAACAATTGTATGTGAAATGGTAACTGGTATACATTTTCCTTTCTTCCAATGAAAATTAATTGTTTCTCTCTACAAAAGTTCTACATTAAGGATTTGTATACCTGCTTCTTTTGTTGTAATAACTGCTTACTGTGTAGATAGATGGCAGCAGTGAGCTTTCATTCTTAATATATCTACAGTAAGCTTGCATCAGTTTCGTTGGTGTCAACTCAAAAACTTCTTCATAGGAAAAAAAAGGCATATTCAGCAAATACATGCGGTCATTTTTGAAATATAAAAGACACTTTAAAGACAACTGAAGTCTCATGCTTGTCATGTAAGGATTTAAAATATATTGTAAGTGGAAGGAATCTGCAGCTCTCCATGACTGTAACTTTATCATCCCTTAACACTGGCTGTACTGTGGTTGATGGGAGCTGTAGTAGAACACCTGGAAGACCACAGATACACAATACCAGTTTTACTGCGTGTGGTCTACTAACCAATTCATAACAAGAAATTACAGATTGACAATGTTATTAATAGAATGTGCTAAAACTGTCTTCTCCCACCTGTTAACTTTCATATATTTTGAACTTCAGTTCTCATCTCCAATCAGCATAGCCTTTGTCAGGGGTTCTAGCAGTTGTAAGCCAAAACATACCAAGGGTACCAATCCGGGGAAGGCATCCCTTTCAAAAACATATTAGAATATTCATATGTAACCTTGTGTCTTAGAAATTTCAGTGTTGCTGGAATATAAAAGGCAAAAATGGACTTGACGATGAAAACCAATGTGCCTGTTGTTTGTTGTAAAGATAATTTACAAGAGAACTCACCAACTAAGTTGCTATAGCTGCCACATTTTTACCGGTTGTGTACCTCTACTTTGAGAACACTGGACACAGTAAATTTAGCTGGTAGACCTTTCAATGCATTTTAAATGACACAGAAAATGTCACTTGTAAAGTTTCTGGGCCATAGCACCTGTGTATTCCTGCACTTCCCATAGCTAATAACTTTGGGAGGGAAAGTGCATTTTCCATTGGGAATTAATAGTGGAGGAAAATATTTTTAAATTTCCTAGTGACATGTATCCCCACAATTTTTTGGGGTGGGTGGTTTGAGTTCATTGGATTTGTGCCAGGTAGTAGGGTATGCGTGTATGGCCATTTACTGTTTTGCGTCCTGATCCCCCTCTCTCCACCTTTGCTCCCTGACGTGTTGAAATAGTCTTTGTTTCTATGTTATGTTGTATTGTAATTTACGATGGTGCGTATGGTTAGGAAAGTGTATGAGCGATATATGTGGACTGTTCAGTGGAAAGAATTAGCATGTGGATGATTTGCTGAGAGAGTGAGAGATGCTGTTTCATTGATGTGGGTGAAGAAGAGCGTCTGATAGGATTAGAGACTGCATGGCAGGAGAGGGTCAGAGTTCTGAAAAGACAGAGATGATGTGTGATGAAAGTGGTAGTTTGTGTTATATGCTAGGGCCAAATTGTAGTAATGTATTAAAAGAAAATGGAAATTAAGTGCTTATCTTCTGACAGTAAAAGAGTTGAATAACATCCAGTTAACATCTTAATTATTTGATAAAATTGTATTTACCATGTATAATCGTTTTGCATCAAATGGAGTGGCAGCTGGGCAGGAAAAAGGGGTAATTGGTAGTCATAGGCCGTGTGTTGGTGTTATGGTGTGCATGCATGGTGGGGAGGAAAAAAAGCCAGATGAGTGGCTTGAGGTCACGTGGTACGTACTGCTCATGGGTGTTCGGCCTCCTTGATAGTGAGCCGTGTAGACAGTGGGGTTTCTACCTGGTTTGGGAAAAACCAGGTCCTACCTGGTTTTTCTTCTCCATTTGCTCAAGCCCTCAGTCAGTTTATTTTTCTCCTTTTCAGTGATGTGCCAGGAGAAAAAAAAATTCCCCACCCACTGCCATCAGAGCACTGACAGTGGAGCAGTAGCATCAGAGATTTCTACTGCTACAGAAAGGAAAACTCTGGCAGCGGACAGCTTTCTCTGCACGTAGAAGGATATGCTTACTAGTTTATGTCACATGTGACACTTTTCCGAAAGATTTTGGTTTTAGGAATAAATTCCATTTTCAGAGTGGATAAAATTATTTTCCTTCATGGTAGGAGAAAACCCTATTGGTCAATTTTGTTGATTTTTTTTCTATCATTTTTCATGCTTTACAATTACTTATTGTGTTCGTAGATGATAAATTAAGATCTGACCAGTTACTTGATAATTATCTACTATAAATATTGTTTTAGAGTCTTCAGTATAACATACTTTTATATGGTTTTATAGAGGTGCATGTCTTGATCTGAGTTCTTACTAGACTCCTGCAGTTCACTATATGTTACTTTGTTTTTACAGAAAGCATCAGTCTCTTTGAGTCAGCAAAATTTTGTTCATAGTGACTTTAATGTTAGCAGTTGAAAGAATCAATACATAATCAGAGCTGCCATTTTTGGGATGTAAACAAATAATACGATTAATGGATTTTCAACAATATTTTCATCTTTTTGAATCCTATGCAATGCATTTTTAAAACAGGAAAAGACTGCAATGTAGATTGCTCCTTAATTTCTATGTATTTTAAGTTTTTAATCGTCGTTCAGGCAGATGTACATTTTAGTCTTCCAGAGTCATGTTCTGTTGCAGATTTTCCCACTTCAGTAGATCTAGTGAAGTAGGCATTTTTGTATATTTCTCTTCAGAGTTAAATACCTCCAGGTTCCAGTCAAGTGCCATATATAGTAGTTTCAACAAAGGAAAAACAGCCGAGACAAAAATTGTCCCAACTATTTCTATTGCATTTGTGTTGGTTACATTCCCCCCCCCCACCCCAACAGCACAGTTTGAGAGATACTGAAAACAAAAGTTTTACTTCATATGAAAAAGTGTTCTCTGGTTCTGAGTGTTTGGGTATTCTGAAATATTTTTGCATCCACAAACCATCCTGTGGACATGGCACATTTCTATATCCTGCATCATATTGGAATTCTTGATGGGGTTAGAAAATATCCCAGGTTAATGTACTAAATGGAAACATTTTTGTCTGCCTTTATAAGGATTTTGTAGTCCATTCATTTCAAAATTTTATGCACAGGTCAAATATTTTTCCTTGAGATTTTCTAATTTTTATCCCTTTGTTCTATTCATAAATTTGAAATTGTCGATGAGGATGATTTGAATGATAGCATATTTCCTTAGTTGTTTATTCTCTGCATTGTCAGAGCCAGACAAGGACTGTGATGCCATCTTCAGGCTAGTGAGTGGTATGAGTTGTTAATATTATATTCAGTACTTCTTCTGCCACTTACTACCTATCTTGGGCTGCATCCACACTACAGAAATAATACAGTTTTACACCACTTTTATTGCCATGGCTCAGTGCTGTGGGATTGTGGGAATTGTAGTTTTGTGAGACATTTAGCCTTACTTCTAGATAAATGTGTATGGGACTCCAGCCTTACTGTGCAGTGAGGTGTTTTATGGGCTTTATTGTCTTTTCAAAAATTTGTTTAATAAGACTTTTTTCTATTTGGAGGGCAGAGTGTAGCCCTCCAGATATTGCTGGACTATGCTTCCATTATCCCTCACCTTTGGGTGTCATGGGGGTGCCCTACATTCATCTAGTCCCCTCAACACAGGCTAGTCCCATTGCAAGACTGGATCTGCCAGTTCATCTCCATGCGCAAAAACCAGTTTCCTATGTCTTGATGCACTAACAACCATCCATTGTTAAAATTGGACATGCAACTTTATTTCCATACACAAAGGATTTGTAATTTGAATTGACATCTTCACATACCAATGGCATATATATGTCTGTACCCTGCTTCCACTCCATCAAATACATCTGAGGAAGCCGACTGAAGTCTATGAAAGCCCATGCTGCCAATTTCTTTCTTTCAGTTAGTCTCAAAGATGCTACAAGATCTCTCTACTTTGAGTGTGTTAGTTCGGGTTGCTAACAATAACTGGATGATGGTTACACTTCAGCCGCCCAGTTGCTAGTATATTTCCTAGGCATTTTTAAAATATATTTCTCATCTGCAACTAGATTGAAGTCTGTGCTAAGAAGACAGAAAGGCAAATCATATCAAGTGCTTTTCACACAAAGATGTGGGAGCCTAGAAAATCAATGAAATGGCTTTTGGTTTTCCTTTCACATATTTACTATTTTTGAATCAGTGGGTACTTTTCTGATTCCTTGCTTCTAGCAAATTCATCTTCATATTCATCTTGATAGTATGGTGAATGAAATTTCCAACTTGTTGCTGGCAAATCTGGAATTAGTATGAAGCGAAAACTCCATAGCCATTGGAGATGTGTGTGTGTAGCCGTTTTATTGCAAACAGTGGCCATATGGGTAGACAGCAGTTGATGAGTAGCCCTCCAAAGGCTGGACCAGACCTTAAGACTTGTAATTTGTTGACCAGTACCTTATGTTTAAGACCAACCTTTGGGTTGGTAGTAATTTTTCTATGCTGTAGCAGAATACAAACTGTCATTAGTTTACAGCCTGGACCATCCAGGGAGAAAGGCATTGAACATATGGTCATCCTTGGAGTATCCAACTGAGTGTCGTTAATGCATATGCAGAATAATGATGTCTCTCTTTAGGGACTTGAAAACTGCCATAGTCCCTCCAGCTTACCCATGAAATTAAATATCGCAGTCTATATTTGTGGTTTTTGTTCCAGGTAGGGAAAAGAATTCTTGAAACGGTTGCATAAATAAACTAGTAAAATACTATTGTCTCCCCACACTGCTTCTGTTTCCTGAGCCCTCTCTGCCAAACTCCTTTCAATTAATCAATTAAGTGTCTTCCATTCTTTTTATAGGTATCATGAATGCCTCCCTGAAATTATTCAATGGCTGAGAAAATATTAAGCTTATAGTTCTATTATTTTACATTTGATTTTAACCAATAGGTCTGTTATTTATGTTTCTTTTCTCCCAACAAGGTATAGATGACCAAGGACTATACAGAGTTGTGGGGGTGAGTTCAAAGGTCCAGAGACTTCTGAATTTGTTGATAGGTATGCTTCTTATTTTTTACATCCATTTTTATCATTCCATATTTTGCATCCTGCCTCTTGTGTATATTTAAGGTGTTATTTCATATTTAGGCATTTCCCAGTTTAATTCTTTGTACTTGATGAAAATTTCTGGAAAGATTAAAATAAATCACATGTTGTTTCTAGGATTCCTCATCTATCGTGTTAATTGGGATAATGTTTTGGTGAAATTAAAGGCAGTACAGTTAACGACATTTTAAAGTTTATCTAAGGGTCTTGGTGTAGATTTACAGGTGGCCAATTTTATCCATGGATTTTTTTATCCACAGACGCAAGCATCCATGGCTTGAAAATATTTTTAAAAAGTATAAATTCCAAATAGCAAACCTTGATTTTCCATTTTATATAAGGGGCACCATTTTGCTCTGCCATTACTGTATATACTCAACTATAAGGTGAGAAATTATGCCCAAAATTGACCCTAAAATCCAGGGTCGACTTATATACAGGTCAGTAACTAGTACTGCTTAGAAAGGTCCTAAAACAAGCAAGCCAGATGCTTCACATTGGTACCTCGAGGCATGTATTTTTCTGTCTGTGTCCATGTCTGTATGTGTGAAAGAGGTTCCCAGTCCAATTTGCAAGCCTCCTCTTCCCATGGAAGAATCTCCCCATTGAACTCCACTTACTTCCCTCCTCAGTCCAATTTGCAACCCTTTTCTTCCCATGGATAGAAGCACCTCATTTATCACCACTTGCTTCCCTTCCCAGTCTGATTTGCAAGCCTCCTCTTCCCATGAAAGAAATTCTCCATTTAACACCATTTCTTTCCCTTCTCAATCCGATGTTAAAACCTCTCCTCCAGCATCTGGGAATTAGTGTTAGGTTGTCGGGAGAGGTCCAGAGAAGGAGAAGGTGGGATGGAAATGGTATTTTCCCCTTTCCATCCTTCGTTATAGCCCCCTACGTTTTACCCTCGATTTATCCACGGCTCATATCAAAATCCATGATTTTGACCCTGAAACTTTTCCTCAACTTGTACATGCAGTTGACTTGTATACGAGTATATATGGTGTATTTAATGGGAACCAGATCCCAGTGGACAATAAGGTCCCACTGTAGCTTGGCCTAATTTGGATGAGATAGACAAGTCTTTTTCTGACTTGTTAAATAAATTACTTTAGGTTACATTCCTAGTTGAATTTCCCTGCTCATTTGTTTAAGTAAATATGCTTCCCCTAAGAAATTTCTTTTCCCTTTTTTGGTGAAGTTTTAAGTTTCACTTGCTCCCAAAGCACAGTTCTGGCTTTACCTCATCACTCTCCCCAGAGTATGGGTACTTAGTTGAAATTCTTCAACTGCCTGTCATGCAACCCCAGTACAGCAGTCAATAGTGCAACTTTTACAGACTTCATGTCCAGAGCACTTGACAGTACATGCAGTCAGATAAGACCCCTGGGATTACTTCAGCTTTCTGAGTCTCCAAACCTTTCACTTGACAGTAGCACGTGTCTGTTTCTCTCAAGGATTCATTGATATTCAGAGAAGCAAGTTTGCAACAGGCTCCTCTCCAGAACTATGCATGCTCCATCTGTGCTGATAACACAGTGTTCTTTGGCAGAGAAAACTAGAGGAAACCAGCAAGTGAATTCATTTCATTACCCCAGACATTATGTGAATGGCAAAGCACGTTTATATTATATAGTGCTGTCAAATCCTTGCCACCTGTATGACTCTCTTTTAACAGGCTGTCTGTTCAAGATTTATGATAGGACGTCAGGCGTGAGATCTTGTATCCCATGCCATGACAATTTGTCATAATGATCTTGCTAGATACTAATTGCTTAATACCTTTAATCACTGTTACCAATTCTGTGCTGTTCAAAAAATGCATATAAACCTCTCAGAATCATGAAGCATCACATCACTAAGGAAAGCGATTGAGATTAAACATGAGTTTTGTTGTGTGGTATTCAGCATTTCCATGAGAAACTAATTTCTGTTAATTGCTAGATAAAGTATTTGAGAGATTTTAAATCTCAAAGGAAAACAGATGTTGGTTACCTACTTCATTTGTTTTAAAAAAATAAAGTGAATAAATTATAAGAATAAGTATTAAAGACTGGGAGCAGAGCATGCTAATTTTAGTTCAAAGAGATTTGACTACTCAGTCCACTGTTCCTTTTTGTTTGTTTGTTTTAATATTGACACCTACATTAGCAAGATGCAAATAAATCAGCCATGTAAGCCTTATGTAGTTTGTCAGCATGCAATAGAAGAGTGCAGTAACCTCATTCACTCTGCCCTTCAGTTTTGTAGGGAGCCATGATTACAAATAGGAAAGCTCCTGCTCTGTGTTTATGTAAATAAAATAAAAAATAAAATCAAAAATAGTATTGATAAGTGGATTCAAGCTTCCAAGTTTCTTCGGGGGCCATTTACTATTTATATATGATATACATGATAAATATACCTTTGTTCTGTTGTGTCTATATGTAGCTTTTAAAAGTAGCTGTCAGAAACATCAGCTTTATTAAATAACCTTTGATGAAGGCTTGTAAAGATGTGGCACATTCAGTTGATGACATTGTTACTACAGCTACTTCTGTTTATTTAACACAAGAACATATTTCATATAGTAAAACATGGGAATGTATTTAGATTTTGGAACTCTTATTAATCTAACCAAAGTCAGTAAGGTCTAAAGAAAAGAGTATCCAGCTTGGACTGTAGAGACCTATTTTCATGTCTCTGCTCAACATATTTAACTCAGTGGATGGCTTTTGGCAAATCACTTTCTTTCAGCTAAATCACCTTGTTAGGGTTGTTCTGAGGATAACTAAGAAATTCTGTGAATTCTTCAACTGCTTCACACAGATATTACAATATAACTAGTATTTGTTAAAATTATAATAAATCCTTTCTTTATTCAGTGTGTGATAGATTATACTGAGTTTCAACAGCCACTGTATTTAAAAGGCAGAATAGGGTCTGAGGGAAGGATGAATATACATTCCTGCACAATATGATGGGGTCTAGTTAAATGTACAAACTATGCTTACAAGTTATCTGTAATAACAGTACTGCAGAATTCATCAAACACTGGATAAAGATCTCCAGAACTTCAATGATGACCATAGGACATTACAGCTTTGATGTCCAGTCCAGTGAATCCCTTAATAGTTTACAGTTTCCATAGCTCTAGTGCTTGAATATCCAATGTCTAAACTAAGCAATAGTTGCAAGTTGTGGAATTCCCTTACTGAAAGAACTCAGGCTTGGTAAACCTAGAGGTAAACCTAGACTTTGGTAAACCTAGACTTTGCATTTAAGCAGGAAGAAAAAAGAATGTTCTGGTGTCCCTATTTTATCAAGATAACAAAATCCAACTATTTCAGGATTTCTGTCCAGAAACATCATTGCAAAACACCATTTAAAAGACAAATATGTTTCAAGTACATCACCTTGAAATCCTATTATATATGGCAAGGGAGAATTATTTTAATAAATGATGTTGGGGCTTACCTACCAAATTGATAGTTGCTAATGAAGATGATGCCAAAACTCAGAGCCAGATATTTGTCAGATCTAACTTTAGCTCCTGTCAGGAAGCTTTGCTCCATGGCGAGACAAAAAGATCAGTTACTTATTCAGTTTCTGCATGACTGGTCTGTGAATTGAAACAAGGGTGGAAAAAGATAAAAACTGTTCAGCTTGAGTTTTGTTTATAAACTGTGCCATGAAGTAGCAATACTGTTGTTGGGATAGTAACCTAAGCCCATTCTGCGATGTTCTTGTTCATACATATTTGTGTTAACTTCATACTGTTTTATAAAAAAAAACCTATGTTTTTCATGCTTTTCATATGATTTGTGCCATTTAACCTTTATTATAAAACTAGTGTTTTATAAAGAAAAATTATGAATTGAGAATATATATATCCATCACTGTACCTCTCCTACTGTTTCACTCAAACAAGGAAGGTCAGGGACACTGTTATTCTACATCCCTAGATGATAAAATTAGAAGAGAGTTTGGTTCAGTTCATTGATTTTGTCAACATTTCAAAGTATTCTGATAATACTTGCTGAAAAACTGTCTTTTTGAACTACCAGACATTAATAAGGACTCAAGAAGATACTGAATCTTAATTTTTAAAAAAGATTCATGCAAAAATGTTGGCAATTTGCACAACATGTAGTCCAAATGTAAAATACGAGGAATTTGTGGGGTCCTGTGAAGGAATCTAATAACCAAGGACTCCTTAATGCCACTGCTTCTTCTGATTGAGGAAAAAAAAAAACATCCTTAGATATTCAGCTTTCAACAAGCTCAAAAGTATCTTGGTTGAATTTTCCAGCTTTGACAACTGGAGAGATTTATGTCATAGTAAAAGAGACTATAACATCTTATCTATTTGCCGAGACTCACATTCTATAATTGATTATATTCTTTTCCAGAACTGGAACTCCTTACTAAAAGCCTTTGTTGGATAAATTTGGCTTTCTGGATATGGTCCTGTATATTATCAGGTCATCATAAAATATGGAATTTTTAAATAAAGTTAAATCTGATATTATTGAATTGAATAGAAAACAGGGCTAAAAACATTGTGCTTCCTTCAGAGGATGCTATTTCAATGGGTTTTGGTTGCTATTGTATGGTTGCTATTACCACTCTGAAAGTGGTAACCTGAAGTGGGTGCATCAAGGAGCATTGCTGCTTAAGAAAATGTACAAATTTACTTAAAAGGAAACTATAAATGAACTTAAATTGTTAGCATATAAGCATCCAAAAGACTGCAAAAATTAAAATCAGGTTGATTAAAAAGCTGTATATTAGAGATAAACATATTATTCAGAGCCATATGATATATCACTGAAAACTTATGAATGTGGTAATAGAGATTAAAGATGGGTTTACCTACCAAGATACCTTTGATCTGTCAAAAAATATTTATGAAATTTATTAGCAAGTGCAACAGTGATCTGTTCCACTTGCTAATACAGCTACTGGTAGTACAGAGGCCAGGATGTTTACTATAGTGCCTTTCAACTTCAAGAAAGGGTTTATTTTCTAATTCATGGTAGAGATAACATGATAACAATACAACAGAAGATTTTTAGTTCTTTTAAAATAAGTGTATTTTCTTATCTAGAGAGCTCTGCACTAGACATCATGTAAAAATAATACTATCAGTATTTTAAACTACTGTGGACTCCAAGTCCACAAAAAGGGAGGGACAACTATAATACTTAAATTGGATGTTCCTTGGGAAGCAAAATAAACAACCATATACCAAATCAAATTCTTATTTAAATCAAATCTTTATATATTCTAGCAAAATGTTCACCAAATTTATTAGTGGCTGGTGTGGAAGGGAGAGCACTGGCCCTTTCTCCCATCATTTTCATCATTAGCTAAGTCTTTTTTTCTATGTGAGCAATTTTACTGAAACTTTGACTACTTAATGAAAATGTAATGTTAGCACCAACTAGATAATGGAGCTCATATTAACAATCACTTACATAAATGGGTCTGCTGTATTTGGGAATAATTCTAGGCTTAATTCACATGTCCCTACACATTGGTTTTGTTCTCGACACACAGTAGGGTCCAGCTCACCCACATGATCTATGTTGTACTGAAGATTTGTTTATATACAGATTTACAAGTCACACTTTCAGTCTGTATTGGGAGTATTGGCCTGACTGAAAGAGCGTATGAAGTTAGGTCCTGCATGCTTTGCTGTATAAGGATTTTATATTAAAAGTTTAGTTAATGATAATCTTAATCTCTTTTTCTTCCCTGTCTCCTGTTATGTTTGACTTTCTAGATGCAAAAACATGTAATGAAGTTGATCTGGAAAATTCTAAAGAATGGGAAGTGAAGACAATTACAAGTGCAATGAAACAGTACTTGAGGTAAATATAAAACATATTGGTTGTTTTAATTTAATTACAGCTTTGACAGACAGATGAATTATGTTTTATTGTTCAGTTGAAAATACACTTACCTTAATGGATTAGAATTAATATCTTTTAACAATGGTGCTTGTTGAAACATTCATAATAAATTCTTGCTCTTAATCTTTTGTCTGCTCTCCAGAACACACTGATTCAGAGCATTTTCTTGTCCCGTTTCCCCCCATTTCTTCCCATATTCATACACTGAATGTAATTATCTATATAAAGTATACATATAACTTTTGGAATATCTGTACGTAATACAAATCAGTAGCTGAAATTTGGTGTGTTGTTTGCCTTCATTCACCTTAATAACTGTAACTTTTTTGTCTTAACAGAAGCCTTCCAGAACCCTTGATGACATATGAGTTGCACAGAGATTTCATCATGCCTGCTAGTAAATTCTTTTAATTAAATCTTAACCTTATTTAAATCAGTAATGGTGGGGATTATGGATACAGTAGTTTTCAGTAGGTTGCTGGTTTGAGGAAATAGTACCGTGCGTCTGCACCATACGTGGCTTTCAGCTTACACTGAAGCTGCACTGTAATCAAATGAATGGCACGCGTGCTCTGCCATGCCGCAAGCACAAGCGCCATTGTATTCAATGGGGCTCCAGCATAAGTGTTTTTTGCCTTATGGGGTGGGGTCTGGAACAGATCCCCCGCATAAGGTAAGGGCCCACTGTACACAGAATCTTTGACATTAAATACATTTGCAAATTATGTATTTGCCAGCCTTCTTGCTCATATAATTGTTTCTGTAGATGTTAAAAATGTTTAAAAGTACTAGAATGTTCGAGGCATTAATATATTAGCTTAGTCAAAAGTAAATCTCGAATTAGCTTGTTTATTTATTTACTTCATTGACATGCCTCCTTTCTTCCAGAATGAGGGGAATCCATGGCGGCTTCCAAAAAAAATCAGTTAAAATACCTTAGTAAATTTTAAAATACAATTAAAAATACCCCCAACATACACAATAAAATAATTTAAAATCCATACAAAAGATAGATAGATAGATAGAATAGAGATCTCAGTAAAAACCTTCCCTGCTTTTCCATTGAAAGCCTGCTTAAACAGAAATGTCTTTTCATGCCAGCAAAAGGAAAGTAAGGAGGAGACCACCATGGCCTCTCCTGTAGAAGGGCGTTCTAGAGGGTGGGAGCAGCTTTTGGGAAGGCTGTTTGTCATATCCTCACCAAGGAAGCCTATGATGGTGGCGAGACCAAGAGAAAGCTTTTCTCTGTAGAGTTCTGGCTGGTTCATTTGGGGAGATGTAGTCTTTCAGATAGACTGAATGCTAAGACTACCTATAACATGCACTCTTGACTGTAAAACAAGCATTTGCCAAGTGGTACAAGAAGATTTGTGTATCTGTGTTCATTTGGTTTACATGGAACGTGAGTAAAATCATATGTTCTAGGAATGAAAAAGACGCACAAAATTTTGTGTCATCACCAAATTATCTTTTTTGGTAAGATCTTGTGTTTGTAGATATAATGCTGTACTTTAATAGAAGTACTGTACATAGAAATAGAAGAAACAAGGTTTCAGCTGCATAATTTTTATATACAGCTCTTGAAATATTGGAAAAAAGTGTGTTGTGTTAGCTTTTGGAAATAGATATTTTCTGAGAATATAACTACAGTTAGAGCTTCAGATGTACCACTCTTCACACAAACATGCAACACTTTGTAGCAAAAGAATTTCTAAGAATTATTTTTTTTTAGTGTGGTGGTCAATAATTTATTGGAAGATATTTTAGCAAATCAGTATACATTTTCAAAATATTTTTAAAAATTGTCTCTGAGTTTAATTTCTTTAACATAATATCCCATATCTAGCCCCCTTCAGGACTAGATTTTTCTGAGAAGCTTTTCAGATACCTCAGATTATGCATGCCTGTTGGAAGGGGCTATGGCATCAACAAGATACAGTTTAAAATATATGTACAGTGGTCCCCTGGGTTACGAAGGTAATCCGTTCCGGATTACCTTTCGTAACCTGGAAGCTTTTGTTTCCCGGGGGGACCGCTTTCGCGAACGGACCGCGCGGCCGATTTAAAGGGGCCGCGCGGTTTTTTTTTCCGTATCCCGGGGGATCTTTCGGATCCTGGGGGATACATTAGCGGTCCCGCCGGTTTCGGATCCCGGGGTTTTCGTAAGTCGGGGGATTCGTAAGCCGGGGGACCACTGTATTTAAACAGACCTCTAAAACTACAATCCTCTACTCCAGAGCCATTAAACTTATGGCTGGTACAGACGGCCACTAAGTGCCATCCTGTTAGCGATACTAGGGCTAGGGACCGTGCACCAACTACATGATCCCTAACCCTTGTATGTGCTGGCGGTGGTGTCATGGCAGCATCCTGTCCACACGTGCGCTGCCATGATGATGTCATGCACACACTGTGTCCAAACAATGCAGCGCACTTGTGACATCTCTGCGCTGCTGGAGGGTGCTTATCGCATATTTCCAGTGGCGTGGATAGGAGCTCTGAAATGGAACTCCTTTTTGCCACACGTCCCTGCAGCAACTAAATGGCCACACCAACGATGCCGAGGAGAAAGGGGCCGGGCCTCCCCTTTCTCCCCCTTGCTCTGGCTCCAGCTCCCAGAGTGTACAGGGGCATGAAGCCCCAAGGACACCCCTTTTCCAGGCCATAGAGAAGTGGCATTTTGGCGCTTCTCCATGGTCCAGAAAAGCGCAGGATTGGGGCTGCCGGGCTGCCGGTGAGACTGCCCTGGCCCCAATCCAGCACATAAATGGCCACTACAGACCTGCCCCTTTGGGGCCATCTGTACCGGCCCTAAGTCAGCTTATTTCTGAGCAAACATATATAGGATTGTACTGTAACCATTACACTTAATGTTTTTAAAAAAGGACAAATGATGATTGTATCCTAAGGCAGGTCATAAATAGTGTAAGAGAATAAAAAGTTCATCTTCCTGCAGTAATGCAATTCCTGACCTGCAGCTTCTTGGTAAACAAATTAAAGAAGCAGACTAATTAATAATAATGTATAAACACCTAATCTCTGCCTCAAAACACACACACACACACATATATAGGGACAGGGGTTAGGTGTATTTAAAAGATAATTAAAAATACTAGGCCACCAATAGAAAGAGAAAGCTAAGAATAAGGAGAGGCAACAAAAATTAAGTATGTAAGTTGTGACAAGAATTAACTGCTTTGTTTTCTTATGTAGAAAGTGGCAGTCCTGAGTCTCGTGTTAATGCTATCCATGTCTTGATCCATAAACTTCCAGAGAAGAACAAAGAAATGTTGGATATTTTGGTGAAACACTTAGCAAAGTAAGCATTTTGTATCCCTATTTAATGTTCAGGATGCTTTATTCTTTGCACCACACTAGGCTTAATGAATTGCTTTTTCACATGAATTCTACTGTGTAAGCATCTAACTTCCAAAAACAGATGCAAATTTTTCATTGTTCTGTATGTCAGTTAGGACTTTAGCACGCGAGACTATAAAAGTGGAATTTTAACAGAATAAAAGTGTCTTTCACATCGTGTCCATCCTACTGCTGCCATTCATTAACTGTAGTGCACCTTTTCATTGACAGGCATAATCTGTCAATAAACTCATAGTCTTGCTGCTGTTCCATTAGTGCCTTTGTATGATAGGTCCTTTCCATTTCAGATTCATGCACCAGTCACCAAAGACTATCATGGGGGGCGAGGGGGGGGAAATGTGATAAGAAATTATACCAAACTTGTATGCTTCCATTCTTAAACTAGCTTGATTGTGGTGGAACAGCAGGCTGTTGTGGTAAAGTCCTTTGTGGTGAAGTCTGACATGCAATCTGCTAATGAAGGAATATGAGTGTTTATTTAACAGCATTACTGTTTTTGATGCAAGGTGGAAAGAATGTTGTCGGGAGAAAGTTTATAGATTTGTTTGCAAATTTAAATTGGCTTCACACCTGTCTCTTAAAATCTAAATGTGTTGGTATATATTCACATTTTGTTAGTAACATTATAAGGTGAAAATATCAGATGTTATTTATTTCAAGAACTGAAAAGAAAAGTGTAAAAAAGTTCACAAGTTTAGCTTCCATTGCTAGTTTGATTACTAATTTTGGTTGCCTTTTTCTTTCTTTCACTTCTTAATAAGTGTTTCAGACCATGCAAAGAAGAATCTAATGACTGTAGCAAATTTAGGAGTAGTATTTGGACCAACTTTAATGAGACCGCAAGAAGAAACTGTGGCTGCCCTCATGGATCTGAAATTTCAGAATATTGTGGTTGAAATCCTGATTGAAAACCATGATAAGGTAAATAGGGGGAAAGCAATGATGGATTTGCTGTTATTCCACAGATTTTATGAAAGTGACCATTTACTTGTATACTTTTTAAAACTATAGTATTTACTCTATTTTCTTATATTGAGTCCCTGTGTTTTTTGTTGTTGTTGCTTGTGTAGCCAAAATGGTGCACCATCTGAACACACACACAAAAAATCACTTATTGATTTGCAGAAGTATAAAGCATCTTTAAAAACAACCCATAAAGTACTGGTATATCAAAAACAACCCAGGGGTTTCTGAATGGGCTCACTGGCCACATGGTGACTTGGGGGTGGGTGGGTTAGAAAAGCAGGGGGATGAAGTGACTAGAATTCTAGAAGCCAATCTAACCCATAGTGTTTCATTGCAGGTCTTACTTGGATATACTGCTAAGGAACTCAGTTCATTAAGAGCCAGCCCTTCTGTAGTCAAAACAGATTCATTCACATACAGGATGGATGTATCATAAGGATTGTTGAACTCTTAAGACTTGCATATATGGAGAAACACTGAGGGTGTATCTCAGAACAGCCCAGCACATTCTGAATTTATTAAATATGATTGCTGGGGAATATAGAAGCATACCTCAGTTAATAAAGTTTCTGAGGACAAAGCTTGTTTTTATGAAGGCATTTGCGCAGACACAGCTACAACGAGGTTCCTATTATACTAATTTACATTGCTACAGTGATTTAAAAAAGGCAAAGTAGACATCTTTGCATTTTGTAAGAAGCCTTCAAGTGATCCATAGAAGGTTCAAAATGTTTTTGTTTACATATAGCAATAGCATATACATTTCTATACTGCTTATCAGTGAACAAAGCACTCTAAGTGGTTTTCACTCTGTAAGCTAGTTGGCCCCAACAAACCAGGTACTCATTTTATCAACCTACAAAAGGATGGAAGGCTGAGTCATCTTTCGAGCCCTGGGATCGAACTCACAACCTTGTAGCTGCAGCACCAGCATTTAACCACTGTGCCACCAGTGCTACATATTCAAGACTTAACTGATCTGGTTATTTTATTTTATTCATGCAAATTTTTAGTTTTGAATTACAAGTTTCCTCAAAAGTGTTGAACTGATCTTCTGTTTTGTGAGATAAGGACCTATCCCTTTTCTGTCTATGTTGTTTATGTGTCTGGTAACAAATTTTCTGTTAAGAAGTAAGCAGAGAATCCTACAAAAAGCCATATCTGACTGCCTGTAACATCAAGAGCATTCCCTGCTTTAGCATTATGTTTCAAGTTCTTTGTGTACTTATTTTATTCCACAGCTATGAAAAAGTGTATAGATATCTCACACTGCATGTAATGCAGCTGTATCAGCTCTACAAATAATGTAAAAATATTATATGTGACGAAAACATGAAAAACTCTATTACCCAAATGCAGTTAGAAACCACTAAATATCTAACGTTTTTATGGCTGGAGCATTTTCTCATTTCTGCAACCTGTCCTTTTTTCTATGAAAGCATGTTTTCTTCCCTACTAATGCAATTTTACTCATTTTCAGCTTTCTGATTTCTCAGTCACTTATAATTTCTTCTTTGTTCCCAATGCCCATTACATACTGTTCCCTGCAGGTTACCATTTTCTAGCTGGAAAATGTATTATTTAGGTCATTCCTCTTTTGCACTCATATCCTTTGCTCACAATATGGACTTCAGTGTACATTTGTATACCACTAAAGAAAAAATATTGTATGTACATGATTTATAAATGTTTCAGATGTGAGAAATGTATAAGACATGCATTGAAATCTGATTCCAATTATCTCAGTGACAACCCACTCTCCCTGAATCAAATGATACCAGTGGGTCATATAAAAATACAGTAGTGCAAGGCACATGAAGTAAAAGGTTTGCTTTATTATTATTATTATTATTATTATTAAATTTATTTATATCCCACTTTCCTCCCAGTACCTATAAGTAGGTTTGGGTTTTGCTAGTGTCTCAGTGGGAGACCTCTTGGGAACCCTGTGTAAACAGCTTTGAATTTCATGAAAGAAAGGAAGGATAAATAGATAGTGAAGTGTTATTTGGATTATTGAATCTGTAGATGGCTGGTTGGTTGGTTGTTATTATATGCCTGCAAGTTAACTCTGATTTACAGGAACCCCATCCTGGGATTTTCTTGGCAAGATTTATTCAGAGGAGGTTTGTAGTTGCCTGTTAGGCCGAGAGATTGCGACTTGCTCAAGATCACCCACTTTGTTTCCGTGGCTGAGTGAGATTTGAACTTCGGTTGAATATGATTCTAGTCCAAGACAGAAACCACTGTACTTCTGTGTGGTTGAATTATAATTGTTCAAAGTATACAATATACCATACAGTTTATGTGAAGAAATTATTAGAAAACTACCTTGAAAGGTATTCAAAAATGGCATCTCTAGTCCATTCTTCCACTTTACTTGATTTGTCTGAATATAGATATAGGGTCTAGAGTTGGGGAGATAAGGAAGTAAAGAAATACAGCATGTTAATACAGAACACAAAACACAAAACATGCATCCTCTGTTTGCTTGAAAATAGCCCTTAAAATGTTGAAGACTTGCTTTAAAAGTAGTCTGAACAAGAACCATCTTGAAACTGTGGCAAATAAAGTGTTCAAAATGGCAGTGATTAGCTCTTGTGAGAATTGCTGACTCAGCCGAAAATAAAATACCCACTGAAGCTTTACAGATTAATCAGAGTACAATTGCTGGTGAAAATAAGCACTGACAGTTTGTGATTACAAATTTTGTAAGTTGCTGAAGTGGGCAATAATGTGTCTTGTGCCATTTCTTCACCTGTAAATGTTGCTTGTAAGCAATGCTTACAGGTTTTGAGCAACAGCTGTTGATAAAGAAGGGCTTCAAATGCATCAGCATTGCTCACTTTTTATTGATGCAGATATACCACTTCATGCTTGAAACAAATGGCATCAGGCTTCCTGAGGTGCTTTAGCAATTTTATGGTCACTTGCTTTTTTAAAAAAAAAAAAAAAGATGTAATCTCAGTATTTAAGAAGAAAGAGAATAAAAACATGTGCATTGGCTTCTGTGATCTAGTCTGGAAACTTACTTAAGCTACTGAAAAATATAGCTTGCACTTTACTTTAAAATCTATATTTGCTTTATAATTGTATCATTGGTTCTTCACTTGGCATAAGGTATCAGATTGGCTGCGTCTTATTTGCCACATGGACTTCTGCTCTTTCAAAACTGGCAAGAAAAAAAAAGCTTACTTTTTATAAGGTGGAAACTTTTACTATGGCCGGTTGACTAAATTGGATGCAGTTTGTTATAGCCATCTAGAGTATATAGCCTGTAGATATCTATAGGAACACTACATCAACTTAGACTAGAAGTGTTTCAGTTCTAAAAATTAATTTTATTTTCCCAGATGATGAGAGCAACAGAGAGATGGCAGCACAGGCATACAGATTTTTCATTGTTTCCCCTTTAGTTCTAATAAAAAAATAACTCTACTTTTCCTTGACTCTCTAAAACAAATCTTTTTGTTGTTGCAGGAAATATGTGGGGCTAATAAAGATTAATATTTGTCATTACAGGAAATGTCTAAACAAGAGTTTTAATTCACATAATGTCACTAATCCTAACAGTAGCCATACAAAATCATGTATGAGCACTGATTGTTATCTCCATCTTACATGTAAGGAATTGAGGCCAAGAGATTTCAAATGATCCCATAACAACTTAGATTAGTTTTAATCTAGCTTGTAAATGATGTAGTCTGCTCCTTACATTACTGTACCAGTACTGAAGAATGAGAAGAACTGTATACTGTCTGAGTGGATTGATTGGAACTAAGATCATAGTAGTGCATTCTGTTGTTTTCATCTTATTATGGTCATTTGTTGGATTTCTGTCCTCTTTTCTTAAATCAATAGAAGGGTAAAAAGAGTTAATGTTAGAGTGCATGTGTCGTTTTCATTCTGTGAAAACACAGAACAGCTTTTGATTTATTTGTACATCTTTTCTGATATTTTATGAATGATATTGTTATTCCATAGAGCAAAAATAATTCAGTGGCACCAGTTCATTCTTACTTCCATACAAGGTGTCAAAAATCTACAAAACTTGATAAGAGGAAAGGGGGGGGGGGGGATAAAATCCATTGCCCATCCTGATCCTCCAGGATTAGAAAACTGTTTTATATATGAACTGTGTTTTCCTGTTAACAGTCTGTGGTAGTAATTATCTAAAGAATGAACATGTTATTTTTGTTTATATGGGTAAAGGGCATTAACTAGATTTTCCATTCACTCTATGTTGGACACTGTTCTTATAATAGTTTTTTCATAAGAGGGAGACTACAGTAAAACATGATTCTTCTATCTTTATCATGTGGTTTAAATATTATGCTTTACAGTAAAAAGACTAGGTTGAATTTGAAAGCTAAAAGCCTGTTTAAGTAGTTTTAGAATGCTTTAACTGTTAAACCAGTAATTGGGTTTTTTTTTCCAGTACAGAACAGCTTTATGTCATTTCTGTGTTTTAATAAGTTTCATATTCTCAAAATAACTATGTGGGAAAGATGGAATAATTTTTCCCTTTACACATTAAAAAAAAGCTGGAGACAGAAAAAATTTCTCCAGTTCTTAAGACTGATTACATATTTTAATTGTTTATATTTATATGATACTTTCTCCCAGACTTTTTCCACAAAACAGTTTCCATAAATATAGATTAATATATTTATATCTATATAGACTAATAACGCAAAAGAAAAGAAAAGAATGATCCAGGGGAAAAAATAACTATCGTGGATCATTCTTGAAATAGGCAGACTTCAGGCTTATGGGATCTTTGTTGTATTTATCAGAACCATGTTCAAAATGCTGGGAGTTGGGGTTCTGTTTAAATGTTTATGTTGGTGTTTGGGCACAGCTTTCATTGATATTACTTGTACTGTAGTAGATGTCAGATTAGCATTTTTAGATGTACACCTCTGAAAAGCAAAAAATAAACACACTATGCAAAACAACATGGGTTTGAGACAAACCTGGTTTCAGAACAGGTTGCCAAAACATTGCAATATCAGTGGTAAATTTGAACATCCATGTAGAGCAAGCTTTTTTGATTTCCATATTCTATAGATAATTTTAGAATACATCTCCTTAATTCAGTATGAAGTGTACAGATGGAATAGACAACTGTTTTGGTGCTATTTGAAACTAAGTTAAGCATTTATACTTTGATTTCAGTAGTGCCATGTAATCAGAGGGTTGCAAAAGTGTATAACCTTGGCATTATTGTACGTTCTCATACTGATAGTAGGTTAGCCCTTCCTTGACCTGTAGACTCTTGAAATGGTGAATAAGAAACATAATAAAGCAGATGTAATCACTGTTGTGATTATAAATGTAGAAATGTGTATGGGCTAAATCTGTGACCTTGAGTTAGCTGTATTGCAACTATTGTAAAGTAACCCAAGCAAGAAAATTTGTTTTCAATTCTAGTACTTGATTTCTTGCCCCTACTCAAATCTAGGTACCTATTGCCCCACCACTGGATAACAGAAAATCATTTAAGCTGGTCGCATACATGGAGAAAATAGTAAAAGAAAATGTGTGTGTTGAGGCCACAGTTCCACATTTAGTAATTTACAAATGGGACTCTCAATATCATTGCATTTCTTGGAATCCCACCACAATCCTTGTTTTGTAACCTGTTATAAAATCCCCCCCCCCCCGCTTGCCTGCTAAGTTGGAGGTGGTGGGAGGGAGGGAGATGACTGGGCAGTAGGATTCCCTCTCCACCCCCCTGCAGTTTGCTTATACATGAAGCAAAGCAACAGTGATATTGTTCATTACCTCCATAATAAACTGCAGGAGGACAGAGAGGGACTTTCCCTTGCCTAGTTGTCTCCCTCCACTTTTCATGGTCTTTTAACAGTAGCCCATGAGGCCTGGGTTCTGGGGAGCATAGAGGTTTAGCAACAGGATGGTAACACTCAGCATATCACATGCAGGATCTCAGCCCAGTATGTTCATTACTGACAGATGCATCACTTTGATCTATTAAACCAATTAAAATGTTTTAATCCATGTGAAACCAGGTCCATATTCTGGTTGTAGATAACCAGAAAATGCACCTTCTGCTAATCTGAAATTTGTCTTTTCTTTGTGATTTACTTAACTCATACAGTATGTTGGAAATACTGTGGAGCTGAACTGTACAAAGGCATATTTTATTCATACATAGACAGGTAAAGCAGTTTTTGTTCTATTTTCTGGAATCTGGAATTCCAAAAAGTAACTTTTCCAAGTGTATTTGTGTTACTGGCTGGTGTTTTTTTATTTCAGTTTCAGTATGTTTGACTCTGCATCTTCTTCAGATGACAGCAGTCCACTGCATGCTATTGTGAATACATGTGTCATGAATTTAAATTTTTAGATATGATCAGAGTAGAGAAGAAGCTGAAGCCTTTGTACTGAAAAGCCTCTGCTACTTTTAGGGAAGACTGAGGGGCAAAACAGACCGGTGTAATATTCCGGTTTAGGAGTGGCATGGGGGTGTAGTGTTTAGATGACTCATGCCCGGACACTGCCCCCAGCCAGGATCATGCCACCTGCCTAACCAGATGGTAGGTAGCATGGTGGTGTTCTGGCAGCGCAGCATTTATGCGCTACATGCCATAGGAGCGCCAAAAAGCTGGCATCACCTGAGAAAAGCTGCCCCTTTTCCACCCCAAAAAGGAGTGGCATTTTGCTGCTTCTTGTGGGGCTGAAAAATATGCCGGATTGGGACTGCGGCGTGTGGTTGCAGCAGCCCCAGTCCGGTGGTCAAAGGCCATCTGTGCTGGTCCTAAACTACCAAATTAATAGACTACAAGTGATGAAGGAGCATATGTCACATTTTAATCTTGATTTTTTTAAAAAAATGCAGTTTCATAGCTGGCCATTCTGTTGGTGATTTCTTATGCTGTTGGCTGTGGGGCATTTGTAGTGTAAATGTGTAAACATTTGTATTGGTGTTTCTATGCTTATACTCAGTTGTTACCTGTGCAGGAAAATTACTGCAGTTGTATCATTTTGTCATCATTGGCATTAGATGAAATTCACCTATATGTTATTTCCCATATGCTTAGGATATTAATGTAATGCATACAAATGCAACACAGTGCTTATGAATACAGTTTCTGCATTGCTTAGATTTCTGTGTGGTTGGTGGATTTTGGCACAGAGTCAAAATAATCAAGGACAGACAATGCTGGAGAGAATGCTAAAGAGGAATTACAAAGCAGAGCTGGGAGCAATGTATACTTTCTGAATTCCTGTGAGACATTTCTGAAAGCCAGTGAAGAACAGTGTTAGAGGTGGAATGGTTTGGACCAGCAACAAAGCCCTCTGTTCTATGGCTCTGTTCAGTAGCTATTTTATGGTGTTTTTAGAAAAAGTAGGTAATGTAAAGGTACTCTAGGATTTAATTTATTGGGTTATTGATTTTTAGGTTATTAATAATTACATTTTTTTAAAAAAATTAGCAGTGTCACATAAGTTTCCACTATACAGTAAGCAGTAATATAAACAGATTTTCAATACTCCTAATCACTTAAACTCTCTTGTATATTTTGTAGACATACTGCTGTTCTTGTTTATCATACCATTCCTCCAAATAACGCAGCATATATTTCACCCCCTCTGCATCCTCTCAACAATTTTCTTCTTTATGATTTAGGACACAGGTCTTTGTGCTCTTTTGCCTTACATACTTTTGAAACTCAAATACCATGAATCAACCAAAGGACATCCTGCATGCAATATAGTGCTCAGGGTTGTAGGTTTCATGAAAGCAACACATTAGTCACTTCCAGATGTAATAAATGTTTAAAATCAGATAAATGTGCCTTGACACCATATGTATTCATTAGGTTACATGCTAACTGTTTTGTGGAAATTAAACATGCTAATAAGATGTGACCTGGCATGGGATGCTCCCCCATCATTGCATTCTGTACTGATCAAATTAGCTATCATTAAGTCATCCTTTATGCGAATATGCATGTCAAATACTGTGGAAAAACTTGATGTATGAAAATACTGGGGGTAGGGTTGGACACAGATTCTTCATTATGTTCAAATTATTTCAGTTTACTCTGGTTTAATAAATCCTGCAATTTATGAGGAAAAAATTAAATTACATGACAGCCTGTAATAAAATACAGTAATAATGATTAATTGAATAATTGAATTTTAAATTCCAGAGAGACTTGATATATGCTGGGTGAGCATTCTCAAGTTCAAAACTAAATGTATAGCAGTCACACATATATCACTGTAGATATTTTATGTGATAATATGTTTCTTGTTTCTCTTCAGACCAGCATTCTGTTTTATTTATTTATATCCCATTTCCTTCTATAAGACTTTCAAGATAGCTAACCAAATTATATCTGTGAAACAAAACTAATTTAAAGCAATAATAAAGTAAAAATACAGTATTAAATCTAGCTTAAAACCATACAGCAGATAGCAGCAAAAATGTAGATTAGCCATGTGCCCAAAGCAATATCCTTTCTCATCCTCCATTGCTAGAACTGAAACATGTTCAGTGTATTCTGCGATTGAGCTTATCTCTGAGCTAAAGGGGCCCTTTTATGATAGGTGGAGTGTTTCTCCCACTCTTACGTGGTTTGGACTTGACCACACCAGTATACAGTTGCACAATCAGTTCCAGCTGTGTCCTGTCTCACAGCCAATGTCAGAACATGGACCAGTCAATAGGAGATTACTTTGGGAGAGCTGTACAGCTTGACACAGGGATAGGTACACTTTACTTGGGTGTACCCATGTGTCTTCCCCAACTCTATATTGGTGCAACTTCCTTTCTGTTAAGAACTAGGAACTGCCAATAATAGAACCCGAGGGATTCTTCCGCAGACTGCAGGATACTGTTTTTAATATGTTGCCAAAGCACTGCAGGAGAAGAATCTATAGGATAGTCTTCAAGTTTTGATTGAAGATTTGCCTGGAAGTTGTCTCTCATGTCAGCTTGTTGAAGATTGTTGACTTGGAGTCTCCTCTTTAAGATGCCACCCCTCTTGGTCCACTATAATCCATAATGGATAATAATTTTTATCATCCATAATTTAAGGTGAAATATTGCGTGCTATTGCTGTGATGTCTTTGAGAACCAATACACTGCTCCCTCACAGTAACTAATTCTGTTCTTGTCCTCCACTATACAACATAGTGGCTTCCCTGAGCTTTTATTAGGGCAGTCATTTTGAACTTGCAATGAAGTTTCACTGCTTTGTGATTATTTCCCAAGCAGGGCATGTTAGGTTTATTAAATAAATTTTTTGAACTGTTTTAAATGGACTCATTGGTTTAATCTTGCATACATTTGTAGTCCATTGTGCTATGATATGAGGGAGTATCCAAAACTTTTAAAGATCACCTTTTAAAAAAATTGACAGAAAGTTTGTTTTGATTTGTAATTGTTAACTTATCTCTATGTAGTCACTATCTAGATTTATACATTTTTCCCAGCGTACATTGACCCTCCAAATACCTGATATTGTAGAAGTCGTAATCTTCAGTCTGTTAATCCTGATCATCTCAGTCAAACCTAGGATTCCTCTCTCTCTTCTCTAAATCTTGGGGACTCTGCTGACTCAGCAATGTATTTATTCAACTCCACTCTCTCTTCAGCCTTTGACAGCTTTGCCCCTCTATCTGTTTGCACGTCCTCCTCTATTTCTAGGCCTCAGCCCTGACTCTTTCCCACAGTTAGGTTTCTTTGGTCCTGCTCTCGAGCAGCTGAACGTCTTTGGAAAAAGTCCAGGGAGTGGGCCCATTTTATCCATTACAAATTTGTTCTTTTATCCTTTTCACGCGCCTTGTCTATGGCAAAACAGAATTACTATACATCCTTGATCTGCACCAATGAGAGGCGCCCACAGCGCTTGTTCTCCTGCTTCAATTCACTACTAAAACCTTCCTTTCCCCCTGTCTTCTCATCATTTTCCCTAACTGACTTCACCAACTACTTCCTCACAAAAGTCACTACTATTTGATCTGAAATTGTTCCTCCTGATTTGCACCCTACCACCAGTAATCTCCTGGTCCCTTCTACTAATAAACTCTCTGTGTTTCCACCTGTTTCTCTGGATGAACTCTCTACACTGCTAAATTCTTTCAGACCTACAACTTGTTCTCTTGATCCTATCCCCTCCCATCTTCTAATCTCTATAACCCTTTCTTTTCTGCCCTTGCTCCTCCATATCTTAATCTGTCTCTCTCTTCAGGTTTCTTCCCTTCTGACTTCAAACATGTTCTCGTTTATCCAATTCTGAAGAAACCCTCTCTCAACCCCTCTTCTTTGTCTAGCTATCGTCCAACCTCTCTTCTGACTTTCCTCTCTAAGGTTCTGAAATTGGTAGTTTATTCTCAGTGTCTTGAGTTTCTCGAAGCCAACTCCATCCTTGACCCTTTTCAGTCTGGTTCCTGCCCATGGCACTCTACAGAGACGGCCCTCACCAAGATCTCAAATGATCTCTTGCAGGCCAAGGTGAATGGCCTCTATTCTCATTCTTCTAGATTTGTCTGCGGCCTTCGACACTGTGGACCACTGTCTCTTGTTTGACTTACTTTCTGACCTCGGGTTCTCTGACTCTGTTCTCAACTGGTTTAAATCTTACTTGTCAGACAGATCTTTTGCAGTGGTCACAGGTGGTCAGACTTCCTCCTCTGTTCCCTTATCTGTAGGAGTTCCTCAGGGCTCTGTCCTGGGCCCCCTTTTGTTTTCTCTATACACATTATCCCTTGGTAAACTCATCAGTTCTTTTGGTTTCTCCTATCATCTGTATGTTGATGACACTCAGCTACACCTTTCCACCCCTGTCCTTTCGCTGGGGCTTGAACAGCAAGTCTCCTCTTGTCTGGCTGCCATCTCTCAGTGGATGCGACATCGGCGCTTGAAGCTCAATATGTCTAAGACAGAGCTTCTCATCTAACCACCTAAGCCCACCCTTCAATACTCCTTTTCTGTTTCTGTTGACGGCACTTCTATTCATCTGGTTCAGCAGGCCCGCAGTCTTGGTTTCATCTTTGATTCCTCTCTGTCGTTCATCCCCCAGATTCAGGCCACCGCCAAGACCTGTAGATTCTCTCTTTACAACATTGCTAAAATCCATCCATTCCTCTCAGCCTTCACTGCCAAAACTCTGGTCCATGCCGTAGTGGTTTCACGACTAGATTATTGTAATCTTCTTCTGACAGGGCCTCCTCTCTCTCACCTCCATCCTTTAATCTCTGTCCAGAACTCAGCTGCATGTATGATCACATCCGCTCGCCGCTTTGACCATGTTTCTCCCCTCTTATCCTCCCTTCACTGTCTCCGCTTCCCCCTCTGCATCCAGTACAAGCTTTTGTTATTGATTTTCAAAGCCCTCCATGGACTGGTCCCTCCTTACTTGTCTGACCTTCTATCTCCTCACACTCCTTCTCGTACCCTCCGTTCTGGTAGTCAAGGTCTCCTGTCCCAGCCAAGGATTTCCACTGCTCTGTCCCGAATTCGTCCCTTCTCACTTGCTGCCCCTCACTCCTGGAACCTTCTTCCCCCACATATACACCTCATCACTTCTTTAACCAGGATCAAAAGAAAGTTAAAGACTATATTGTTTAGGGAAGCATTCCCAGGATTGTGCCATCTCCCCAAGGATCCCTCCTCTTAACTATGTATTAAGAACTCGTGCCCTCCCTCCAGTCCATCTGCCTTGCTCCAGGCCCCAGAGGGAGAGAAGAACCACTGGACCTCATCCCCTTCCCACCACCTTCCCCTTTTCCTTTTGTGTTGTCTTTTAGACTGTAAGCCTGAGGGCAGGGTTCCATCTAACCATAAGATTGTATGTACAGCATTGTGTAAACTTACAGTGCTATATAAATAATAATAATAATAATAATAATAATAATAAGTCTGCAGATTGCGCCTTACGAGGGGGTATCGTAAAGTAATAATTATCACCTGGAAGTTATTATAGCATATTGATGAAATTTTGTCAGTGTCATCATTGGTCCCTAAGTACACGTTGCTGAGAAAATCAGCTCATTGCGTCATTTATTTTTGTGACTGGCTGTGCCATAAGTGACTAAAGTGTAAAATCCTTGTCAGGCGCAATCTACAGACTTCTACAATATCAGGTATTTGGAGGGTCAATATACGCTGGGGAAAATGTGTAAATCTAGATAGTGACTACATAGAGATAAGTTAACAACTACAAATCCAACTTTCTGTCAATTTTTTAAAAAGGTGATCATAAAAACTTTTGGATACCCCCTCGTAATTTTATTTTCTTATTCATGGATTGTTTTGATTTCCCCCTTTTAATTCTACTTATGTAAGGGGTGCAGGAAAGAATTTGTAAACAACAAGTAATAAAATAACACAGAAATCTAATCTAGTTTAGGCAGACTAAAAAATGCACATGTATACTCCATATCTTTCTAGATTAATATCTACACTAGACAAAAATCTTTTCTTAAAGTAGAGAAACAGTCATTCGACAATATCATATATTTCATACTTTCATTCATCACTTACAGCACACACAAACACACCAAAATGAGTGTTCCTTTTGACCCCAGCTGCATCATTATACTTTTATCCCATGCCTGTATTATGTCCTTCTCTGGTTGTGCTTAGAACCATTGATTGCATGATTAAAATGTTGTGTACAGGCATGTCCTAACATCAGTCCAGAGTTTCCAGGACAGTATACAATAACTAAAAAAAATCACAATAAACACAGCTCAAACCAACAACAGCAAAGGAAGAATCTGCTTTAAAGCCTGAAAAATACACAGTTGCTTAGTGCCCGAAAGATATTAGTATGAGTGTGTGCTGCCACTGCTGAAAATGCCTTCTCCCATGTAGACTAGTCACAGATGTCCATGTAGCCACAAGTTTCTTCTTCCATGTAGTCACACACCTCACTTTGGTATATGGAAAACTTCTTAGATGACATTTTTGAAACCTGGATTTAATAGGTATACTAATAATTTATAAGTATAGATCTTATTACTGTGGCCCAAATCCAGTTGCTAATCTCAATTAGAGCAGACCCATTGAATCAATGAGATTTAAGTAATTATTGATTTACCCTTCAGTTGTTGATTCAGTGGGTCTACACTAGCAGAGACTAGCAATTGAATTTAGCCCTATGTTTGGTTCAAACTGAGTAAATTTAGTCATTTTGGGTTGGAGGAGAAAAAATATCTTCCTGTATCATACAAACGGGAGAATATTTAAAGGAGGAGATATAATCTGGTGGTACTGTCTTCAGTTTGGGGGAAAAATGTGAAAGAAGATCTGGCACAAATACACAAACTAGTGGAATTATAGAGCCTCAATCTTGTCTTGGTGGCTCATAATTAAATCTAATTTCTCTGTGCCCTACCAGCTGGCAAGCACAATTGTACATACTTATGTCTGTGAATTATTTCAAATTATTTGCAGAACAGTTGATGTGTGGAGAGTATTTATGCTTATTTTTAATTTTATATTTATTTATTAAAGATTCATGAAATGCTAGCCAAACTTGAAGAATGGAGTTTTGTCTCTTTCCTGCCTTGAATGGAATCCAAAACAAATGTTGTTTTGATAATGGCTTACAGTTGCATTTATACAGGTTGCTTTTCATAGTAAATAATCAATGCCCTCTTTGCTCCTGTTTGCAGATTTTCCAAACTCTGCCTGATGCCACTTTCCCTGAGCCAATCTCTGTGTCAGTGTCTCCTCCAAATGCTCCGCCACGACAATCAAGAAGACAAGGGCAACGTACTAAGAGGCCTGTTGCTGTATATAATCACTGTCTTGAGCTGGATGACAGTAAGATGTTAATTATATTTTCTGTCTTGGTAGCAGAGTGCGTTTGCAGTGTATCTTGTGTCATCAGGGCAATCTAGAGTAGTTTTCCATTTCACTATTTCTCTTATCTGTTTTTTTTAATTGGAAAATGGAGATATGAGGCAGAGAGGATGTGTCCTTATGACATATTACTGTATCTGCAGCTACAGGAAAACTTGGATTTCTTTTAGCAAATAAATTATCCCTTTTAAAGCCAAATCTGTTTGACCTTTGGCAACAATTCCAAAATCATAGGATAAACTGAAGCAGATAAGAATGAAAAGTAAAACAGATCTTTTGTGAACTGATAGATAAAATGTATGTTCGTTTAATCTGGACTAAAAGTCAGATCTGGCAAATCATATGAGCCTAGACAGTTAATAAACATTGCATGATTAAAATGTTGTGTACAGGCTTGTCCTACCAAAAAGTAAAGTAGATTGTAATATGTAGCCAGCTGCTTTGGGTGGAAAGGATTATATCTGCCGTTTTAATACATTCTTGGCATTTACCCCAGGGTTCATTTTCATTTCTTTGAGTCTATAGATTGTTATTGTCAGGTATTGTTATTGTCAGATATTCTCTTTTCCTTATTTCCCCCTTTCTTTATATGCCATTAGTTAATTATTTCAGTACATAAGAAAACAAGTTCAACACACAAAGCATTGTTGATGGTGTGGAGTTGGAATCAGTAAGTGTTTAATTTGGGGATGTGGAGAGAAGGCAGAATAGGGCAAGCCTTAGCAACAGCCAGTAGAGTGTGAGCTGCTGACATATAATCAAACCGAAGGCTGGACAGGATAAATAGTCCATTAGTGACAGTTGGAAGTCAGATAGGGTTTCAGTTAAATCCAGAGAGTTTCCAGAGAGGAACCACGGTTAAAGTCCAGAAGTGAGGGACTTAAAACCCATTTAGAACTCCAAGGGAGGTTGTTAATGTAGAGAAATATCTTGCGGGATAGAGATAACCAGAAAGGCAGCTTTATTAATTAGGTTCAAGAAAAGTAAGCCAGAAAAAAGACTGTGTGAGGGTCCTTGTTAACAGTAACTTTTATTCTCAGAGGAGAGTGGTGTTAAATAAACTGTCATTGCAACAAAGTTGAAACTAAGAAAGTAAAACTTCCAACTGAAACAAGTAACACAAATACATGAAGTAACAAATGTCTTATTTACACATAACAAAGGACCCAAACAGACAGACCAAAATAAAGCTGCTTTGGGTCACTTTGGAGGTATGGTGTTTAAATGACACATGTATCTTAAGAGTCCAGAAGCTGTGCCAAAGCTGCGCTGCAGTCCTTAGGACTGGAGCAGGGCTTTGGTGTGGCTTCCAGCCTCTTAGGACACATGCATCATTTAAACAGCATACCTCCAAAGTGACCCGAAGCAGCTTTATTTTGGCCTGTTTGTTCAGGCCCAAAGTATCTGTTGTTTGAAACATCTGCTAAATAAAGTTTTGTTATTATTTTAGTGAAATGTTGTCTGCAGTTTGAGTATATATCCACACTACTAATATAAAGCATTTTAAAACAAAGTCTGGAGAGATTTTTAAGAGTCTGTAACAAATTGGTGGCAGTGAGGGAATAGAAAAACTCCTTTGGGTTGCCACAGTAGAAACAGTAAAAGTGGTCTTGACAATTTGGTGGCAGCGGTGGGATGACAAAACCCATTGGGCTGACATAATAGGAAAATAGTTGGGTGAATGGGGCTCATCTTGAAAGGGGATGAGACAGACAGACAGACACAGATAGATAGATAGATAGATAGATGGAGGGAGGGAGGGAGGGGGGAGAACCAACTTGTTGTAGTAGTTTGAGTGTTCAGTTTCCTGTTCAGCCATGAAACTCACTCAGTGGAAGTTAGTGGCAAACCTCTAAATCTTATGATAGGTTCGTCTTAGGGTTGCCATAAATCAGAAACAACTTGAAAGCACACAATGTCAACAACAACAATAGATATATAAATGAAGCATATTGAGAGACTTTTATTTATTCCGTTCCTATTTATGGAGCCCTGGTGGCACAATGGTCAAATGCCAATACTGCAGCCATGCACAGCCACAACATTGTGAGTTCAATCCCAAGCAGGGCTCAAGGGTCCACTCAGTCCTCCATCCTTTCATAGGTCAGTAAGACGAGTACCCTGCTTGTTGGCTTACACATTGTAAACTGCTAAGGGAATGTTAGTTCACTGATAAATGGTATAGAAATGTACTTGCTGTTGCTATTTATTATACATTTATTGATAAAATAATTTTTTGTTGATGTTCATTTGGAATTAAGGAGCAAACATCACACTTTTTTTGTTTTCCAAGCATTTCAAAATTCTGGTTTCCTAATCTCCATTCATGAAGTTCAATTCCTTTTATTTTGAGGATACCAATAAAAGTCCCAACAGTACTCCAAGAGCTATAACCGGCATATGGGCTAAATGTTCTATACCCTGCAGTTCAAATATCTGGGTGTGTTTAAAGAGGAATTCTAAATTGTCATACATAAAATAGTTAACAGTTGCAACTGAAATCCTTCTTCAGATACTCAGTGATCACGTCAAGGGTTGTACTGAAACCTTAATGTATCATCACAGAATATTATGTAGAGACTTCCTCTTCTTAATAGGTTTTAGGGAAATCTCTCTCAGGGACCCCCTCTCTGTTTACATATATCCATACCCTGTTCACTTGATAGTGCTCATAGTCCCTTCTCCAGCTAAATAAATATTGTGCTTACCTTTTGAAACACAGTTTTGGATCTATATTCTCTGCAGCAGCTTTCCTATTTAGATGGCAGTTTAGACTAATAACCTGCTAGATAGGTTATTAGTATGCGAATAGCATAGCTTTACCAGAAATACCATATATATCTATACATGAACATTTTACACCAAAGAGAAAATATGTGTGTAATGTTGTTTCCTTCATCTGAATTATCCTCTTTGCTGTTCATTCTCTTTTCTATAGTTCAGAAGAATCTGTATTGTATGGTTACCTGCATTTTTTTTTATTTACTAATATTTCTTCTCAATATCTCTCCCTCTTTCTGTATTTTGATTTCTGAAGCTTCTGCTTGTCACTATACTTTTCACTCTGCATGGAGTTCCTCTCCCTGCTCTGCTTGTATCTGATTTCTTTTTTTATGGTAACCCCTGGATCTATCATATCTTGGCATTTTAATTATGAGATCTAAATTAACACCTTGACACAATATCTGTGACTTTGCTGTGAACTGTTTTCCACAGCTTGCTTAGTTTGTGATTTTTTGATCCTTTTATTTTTAGATACCTTGATGAGAGGGTTCATATAGAAGGAGGCTGCACATCTGTAATTTCTTTTTATTTGACGATTTTAGGTGTGGCTAGATACTCTTTCAGTTAATCTAAGGGATGCCTTGAGCTATTAATTGGTTCTTTCTATTAAAGAACAGATGTTCCTGGCATACAGCCTGACATAAGAGTGAAACAAAGCTGAGATTTCAGAAGAAGAAGCAGACACATCGGCACAACACCTTAGCAGAACCAAAAGGAGCCACAGGGGCACAAAGAGCATGGTTCTTCTAGGTAGAAATTGGTTTAACATAGCAGCATCCAGATCTGCTCTTTTATCATGTTTCATGGTTTAGTAGGTTAGAGATATGCTTCAAAGGGCTATAGTGAAAGTCTAAAGATGAGACTAAAGGTGACTGAAAGTGATATATATATATATATATATAGAGAGAGAGAGAGAGAGAGAGAGAGAGAGACTGGGAGAGAGAGAGAGAGAATCCATACCTAAAGAATGTCTATATATGCCGGTACAACACACCAACCAAAGATACTGACATGAATTAAACTGTGATTCTCAGCCTCAACATTTCCACTCTGTGTACCAAGCAAGATGCAGGCCATTTTTCTTCCCTGGCATGTTTTTTAAACTGTTCCTGCCTGATGAAGAAGGTTGTGGGCTTTAAAGTTAGCATAATGAATGTTGCCCCTTCTGATTGGCCTAATAACCATAATGTGTGTTTTGGGTTTTAGGTTTTGTTTTATGGCCAATACTCCTGCATTTTAGGGACAGCTATTGTAATAATAAAAGAAGCATCAATTGCTTCAAAGTGTTAAAAACAGTCATAAATTTGAATATGTGAAGTGAAAAATGTAGCAGTTAAGTGGAAGCAAAGTGCACCCGATCCTCATTGCCTTCAAGAAACTTGGGTACTCTGACAATTAGAGTAAAGCAGATATGCTGCAAGTATGTCTGAATTCTTATAGCAATAGCAATAGCAAGTATATTTCTATACCACTTATCTGTGCACTTAAACACTCCCTAACTGATTTACAATGTGTACACTAATTGCCATCAACAAACTGAGCATTCATTTTAGCAACCTACGGAAGGATGCAAGACTGAGGGGACGCTAGAGCCTTGCCTGGGATCGAACTCATAACCTTGTGGCTGTGAATGGCTGCAGTACTGGCATTTTAACCACTGCACCACCAGGGCTCCTTCAGCTTATATGATGTAGGCAGAGCTTGCTGCTTCTTATTGTACTAGTATAGATCCAATTATATGAACAAGGCTAGATGACAGTAGTCTGGAGCAGACAGCTGGGAAGGAGCAGCCTCTGGCTACAATTGAGCCAGGAATGCAGTGACCGCATGGCCCACTCCCAATGCTAGCTGCTGCCACAGATCCCAAACTGCATGGCCAGAAGCCAGGAGTCTTTGGACTGGAGCGCGGCATCAGAGTGGCTTCCGGCCATTTTGGGGATATGTTTCATCTAAATGCCACATCCCCAAAGTGTCTGGAAGCTGCCGCTTTTGGCTCATGTGTTTTGGGCCAATGACATGGAAATCCACTCACTAAGTAGCTATCTCACCACTTCACCCCCACAGAGTTCTTTGAGGATAGTAAGCTGCTTTGCCACCTAGGGAAGGAAAGCAGGAAGCAAGAGTCACAAATAAATAGAACTTTGCTATCCATATGTGATTTAGTGTTAAATAAATCAAACACATTATTTTGTTCAAATATGTAATGCAGATTATAGCTCTTCAGACATTTGTTTGAAAAGGAATTTTTGTCTTAATGAAGGAGTTGGCCATCTGGTGTCCTCTTGAAACCTTTTTTGATAATAGAAAAGGGATATTTGGTATTTTGCTTTCTTTCAAAGGATATTAAATTTTAATTTTTTTGAAAAAAAAGTTAGCTTCCTACATAACAATAATAATACCTTTTGGTTTGCACGTGGCATGACAAAGCCTACATTTTGATTGACATACCAAAATGGTGTTCCTAAATTCACTTTTTAAAGAAATGTTGTTGCTGCTTTTATTGAAGTGATTGATAAGTAAATACAGTATTTCTTTGGTTAATGTAGAAATCATGACTGCCTTCTCAGTAGAATTCATTTCAGAGGTTGGTCTTTCTTCAAGACACTTCTTTCTCACATAGGTGCTTTGCTAAGGGAGAGCTAGAAATTTCTTATAAATCTGATTTTTGGCAGTGATGTTTCCTGAGACACAACAAAATGATTTCATAAAGCCTTCAAGGAAGCAATATGACTTTGCAGGTTGGCACTCTGCCCTCTCAAGAGACCAGATGCCAGTCCAGTGCCATCCTTGTAGAACTGTTGCTTACATTGTGGAGTAAATGTCTATACTGCACTATTCCTCTTTGACATGAGAGCAACAAAAGCAGGAGCTGTGTCACCAACTGCAAGTGATTTGAATGGCTGAAGAAAATCCTATTGCCATCCAAATTGCTGACATTTACAACAGGTGCCATCTAAGTGTCAACAAGTGTCTTCTCTTTTTAGAAGAGAAGGTGGAGTACTAGGAAGACAATCCAAATTAATACTGCTTCCTTCTTTCCTGTAATACAGACATCCGAGTAATTCTTAGTTGCCTTTGAACAGTTCTGTAGAGGAGGGTACAGCTCAAATATAGTCAACAAATTATCTGGCTTAATTATCATTCTTCCCATGATCTGAATTGCAACCTGTGTTAATATTAGATATTTGACATGAATAATAGATAGGTGCACGAAAAAGAAAAAGAAAGAAAGAAAAGAAAATCATCCTGTGCAGTTTTTTTCTGCATGATGTCAGAGTGTTTTGAGAGTGAGTGAGAGATTTCCCCTTTGATGCCTGCCGCTGTTATGATATAACTGTACCACTTCACAGTTTAAATTAATTTGTTTTGACTTGTATTGACACTGTAACCTAATTTGTGTCTCTTGGTTCACAATCTAATTCCCCTTGTTGTCTGTTGACCTTTTTAAAATGGGTTTTTGTTCTTAATATTATGATGTGACTTAATAAATGTACTCAGATCTCAATACCCTGTGACTTCTTAAGGCAGTGATTGGGGATTTCAGCTGATCTGGGGTGGGGGACAATTTTCTGCTGCTTGGACCCTCTTGGAACTGTATGCACCTCCAAAAATGGCAAAAAGCCCCACCATGTGAAACCGCCAAATGTCTACTGGTTTTAAAAAATTTATTAATTAAAAGATGCAGGAGGATTGTACAGTCTGCTTCAAGGAGAGGCAGTTCACTTCCATGTCAACCCCCCCCCCCTTAGAAAAAGGAGTGTCTTGAGAGATCAGTGGTCTCAAAAACAGTAAATGTAAAGTTTAAGAGCCTTTCCCAAATTTTTATAATTACATTATTTTGTTGCTATTGTAATTAACTGCTGATGAGTTGACTTCGATTCATAGTGATCTTAGGAATGAGAGAAGTGGCATATTACTATTTAACTTCAAGGAATATCATTATTTTTTGTGGTTTGTGGCCCTCCAAATTAGATGTAGGACTATAACATACTTACTCCAGGAATTCTTGTGATGTCCTGAAGTTCAGGGTTTCAGATGCCTAGAGACATGATAGTAGATTTGATGTACTTTTTCTATGTATTTTAGTTTTGTACCAAGACAGTGTTAAGAAAAAAAAAGATAGGAAAAAATGAGAGTAAAAACAACTTAAAGAATAAGCCAGCAAAAACTGTAAACTGAAAATGCATTGGAAAAATAATTTATACATAGATCTTTAGGAGAGTTGATTAACTATCCATGTGAAGTTGACGTCTATATGCTGTTTGAGTCTTCCTTGTCCAGAATTCCAAAATACTTCAGAATTGTCCACAAGGGAGGATGAGATAGTGACACCTTTGCTTTCTGGTGATTAGTGTACACACACTTTATTCCAGGCACAAAATTATTAAAACATATTGTGTATAAAATTACCATCAGGCAATGTGTATAAAGTGTATATGAAACATAAATGAATTTCATGTTTTGAACGAACAGACAATTACAACTTAAATAAAAATAATTTAAAAAAAAATAACCACCATGAAAAGTAAACTGAAATTTTACATCATGCACAAAGCCATGAATATTGAAACTTGGCCCAATAATAGAAGCCAGAGGTTCCAAATGTATATCAATTATCAAGGGAGAAAGTGGAGCTCTTTGACTAGTTTTTCTCTCAAGGACAAGTGGGACAGGGGAGGGTGAAATAGCCAGTATTTAAGATCTTAGAAGCAAATAGAGCATTTCAATGCAGTTCAGAAATTCTGAAGGAAAACAGAATTAAACCAAAGTAACAAAGGTAGAGTGCTAGTATATTTTGTTAAATGCTTTTTAAGCATCTCATGAAAGAAGCATAGCCTGATTAGACTTGTCACTTTGCAAAACAATCAAGTCAGCAACCAGTCTAAGATTGTCAGCCTCCTATGTTTGATAAAGTTCACCTGGGCTACATGAACCAGGGAATTAATAACCTCCTGAAGTGTATTAGCAAGGATAGCGTTTAATATCTTAGTCATCAACCTTTATAAGAGAAGTAGGCCTATAACTTGCACATTGGGAATAGTATTTACCATGTTTAGGAATTACAATAATATAAGCATTATATAACAAAGATAGTGAAGACCTATACATAAAAGCCTCTACATATATATGATATGAAATAAGAAGATCTACAGATTGTTTATACTATTCTGTTTCTCAGGCTTTCCTAGTATTTTTGAATTTATAATTATTATTATAATTATCTCTAAATGGAAAGATTCTGATAAAACCTGTTGTTGTAAATAATCTAAATGTTGTAGATAACAGTGAGGAGGGGAAACCCTTCAAAATCATACTTAGGAATCTCATGTGCTGTGCCAAGCTCTTGCTTGCCTTCCTTTATAAGTGAAAGAAGCAACTATTTTGTGTCTTATAATTAAAAAACTTAGAATAATGCAAGAAACTACCTCAAAACATAATTTCAAGTGTCGTTTGATTTAGCCAGTTTCCTATATTCCTGATTTACTGTATACTGGGATCTCCAAAATACTAAACTAGAATTGAATAATAAACTTTCTTTGAGTGCAACATTTGCTTTAACATGCCTATGTCAGAAGTACTCAGAAAATATCACTTCAGCATTCACAAATTCTGCATGTAGTCATTGAGTGAAGGATAATGAAGTAAAGTACCTGTACATAGCCTTAGTTTCAAATTGTTGTTGCACATCTGATATTCATATGATGATTTAGGTATTAATTATGCATCTGAGTAGCTAAGTGGAATTTAATGATGATTATCCTCCATGTTTATCCAGAAAATATATCCTGATGATGTTGTAGTTATGTCAGTATGCTAATTTTATGGGTGAAAAGTTGTCACTTGGTTCTCCTCCGGTTCTAGTGAACAGCAGTTTCATGGTTAATTAAGTTTACTTGTAGCTTGAAGCCATTCATAAGTTAGGGTAGTAAAGATCAATGGAATCTATTTCAAGAGGTTCTTTATCTTTTGTACAATAAGTATGATGCTACAATTTATTATTATTTTTTCTTTTAATAACAATATATTTCTTACTCATTCCTCAGATGACAGTTTTATTCCTCCCAAAGAATGCACACCCACTGGTAGTACAGATTCCCTTTCTTCTCAGTCTCCAACAACTGCTGCTCCCAACAGTCCTCCAGATGGACAGAAAAACCATCTTATAAGTGACAGTGGTGATACAGGAGATTGGGCAGCCCCTCTGTAAGTAGCAACATTTCTTTTCAAAGGCGGGTCTTCTATTTAACATACAGATTTTTTTGGTAACACAGAGAAAGTAGAAATGATGGCCCAGTTTCTTATGATGCACATTTCTTTTGTTTCTAATTTAAAAACCATCAAATTAAGAAAACATAGCTGGTTCTGTCTTCTTTCTTCTGCTAGCTAAAGGCCTCAACTTGTGCAATGTCCTTCTGTTCAAATTTGGGGAATCATACTTCTACCTCTTGCAGCTCTTCCCATTTAGTAAGGTCCCCTGACCATATGTATATGTAAGATTTCTGAGGACTTAGAGAGATTGTTGGGGGACAGAAGAGGCAGAAGAATCAATTTCCACTAGTCTAGATGCATATACACATATCTGGATCCTATAATTTGAAAAAATTACTGTAGATTCTTACATATTAGAAAATTTAGCCATCCAAAAGCAAATAAAATGATAATTGAGAAAGGGCATCAAAATATTTTAGAATAAGCATGTAAGTAAAAATCACTTTTATAATTAGAGATTAGAGTGAAAGTAGTACATGCAATGTAATATCTCTTTCCCCACCCCTTAGTAATACTGAATCTAAAAGTTCAGTCCTCTGTGCAATCATTTGGAAAAGAGAAATGTGGAATCACAGTGGCAGTCACAGTGGAAGATTGAAGACTGGTGCAGTTGCAATAGTGTTTCTATGCTGTGTAGCCCAGGGAAACATTCTATTCTGGGTTGAACCTTTTGTAGAAAGTGAATCATACTAAGACTTTTTAAAAGAGTGAATCTTTTACAGGCATTCAAAGTGCCCAGAAGGAAGCCTGTATAGCTGATTGCTTTGTTAAAAAGTTACCATTATGGCTTTTGCTCTTTCTTGTGTTAAGATAAAGACCTCACATATTCAGAGTCAGATTTGTCTGTTTTTAATGCTTCTAAAACTGCTATTCTGAAAAGCCTACAGTCAGTGTGAAGATCCATTCCTACATTTATTTTTTATTTCTTTGATTATGTCTCACCATTTTTTTCCAACAAGGGACAGAACTTTTTCCTCCTATGTAGAAATTGATATGTACTTAAGAATGCTGTGCTGCCTCAGGTCTAGTTGTCTCTGTCTTCTTCAGACTGTACATTAGTCCAAACAAAATGGATAGGCATGTTCATTATTCATGACAGAATGCATACAATGAATAAGCAGTTTCCTGTATAGCAATGGTAGCCATATCTTAACTAACTTGTGACATAGTTACAGGTATCTGACAATTCCGTAATATATTTAGCAATCCATCTGTAGTTTGATGAGTGGACACGATTGTGATGGCATACGTAGAACTGAAATAGGTAGTGTGATTGATACATAGTCCCAGCCATGTGGAAATGTGTGGTGATGGAGAAGCTTTCTGGAAGAGTGCCACCTCCCTCCCATTCTGCATTTTGGATGAAAACTGAAAGCCAAAAGATGAGTACTGCCAGATCAGACAAGTCCAGAATACTCACTTCATCTTTTGTGTATTCCTATACACTCCATTCCTGCCCTCACATTCCTGGGAACTCCAGATCTTGTCTAGGTGTTGTAAAATCCATCAAGCATCATAGATCAAAATCAAACCTTCTCATCTCCTGAATATTAAAACAAACTCTTTACTTTGGAAACCTTCTCTGATTCCGTTGAGAGGCAATCAAGCTTTTGGTTTTCCATGGAACCTCTATGAATTGGGGTTGGCTTAAGGGTATAAATATCACCCCCAAAATGTAATCTTTTTGCTGCAGTCTGCCCCCCTGCATGCCTGGTGACTGTCACCCTCAGGCCTCAGTCTGAGTTGTTTTGTTCTGTTTTTGTCTGCCTCCTGAAACCTGCATGCACCCTTACTTTTTGCGGACTTGTAGAGCATCTGTCAGTGGAGGCTCTACAAGTCACTTGCATTTAGGGTGTGGCCCGATCTAGATGCGCCAAATGAGGCACGATTAGGTCTAAAAAGCCCGCCTTTAGAGTTTGGGAGGGCGTAGTGTCTACACCCTCCCGAGCCCTAAAGCGTATGGGCTCCGCCATTTTTAAATGGAAGTGTCCATACAGATGAGCCATGATAGCATTGTGACGCACGCAGCGTTTAGACACACCACGTGCATCACTATGCCTTTGTGCCACAGGAGGGTGCCAAGAACGCCCTTTCCGCGGCGCAAAAAGGAGCTCCAAAACGGAGCTCCTTGTTTGGCGCGGGTCTTTGCCGCGACCTTTAAAGGACTGCGGCAAAGACCCAGGGAGAAAGTGGCTGCGGCGGAGGCCCCTTTCTCCCCCCAGCCCGCCGAGGGAAGGGGGTTTAGCGGGTGTCCAGGGTGCCTGCTAAACCCCGCTTTGAGGCCACGGAAAAGCGGCAGTTTGCCGCTTCACCGCGGCCTCCAGAAGCAGCAGGATGGGGCTGCGGAGGCTGCCGGTGCGGCAGTCTTGGCCCCATCTTGCCGCTAAAAGGGGCGAGTACAGACCGTCCCTTTTGGGCGGTGTGGAAAGCCCCATTGTCTTAAAATAGATCATGGAAAAATTCAATATTTGTTTTTTTGATGAGTGCTGAATTCCAGCTTTGTGCATTGTTTCCCCGCTAGATTTTCAACAGCATAGAGAACTCTGTCTCCAGATAGAGCACTATAAATAGTGAAAAACAAAAGAGGGTCAAGCAGAAATTATTCAGCAAAGCCTTTGAACTTTTTTGTCATCCAGCGATTTGAGGTATTCATTCTGTCCTGCAGGCTTGATTCAGCATGTTATTCTTAAGGGTGTCTGTATTGTTTGAAATGTGATTGAATATTTGAGGGATGACATGACAGGACAAACAGTTATTGGTGCTTTGGCCATAAATGAGTTTAGTTGCTTGTTATCATTTTTTGTTTGTTCTGTCATATATCTTTGCAACCCCATCTTTTTTTACCCAGTTTTGTTAATGCTAGTCTGTTTTGCTGTTAGAAAAGTTAATGTTTCATTCAAACAATAAGTTTAAAATATTTGAGAAAAGGCAGATCATTGCAGAAACTGCCATTTTTAGGGGCAGATAACTTTAAAAATTATCTTCTTTTCAGGTATCCCCAGAACATCTACAAGATGGTTTTTCATTTCATAAATAACAAGCAATTCACCAAAGAAAGCAACCCCTTAATATCTATGATTTACTAGAATAAATAATGTGTCCTTTGTTTTCTTGCAGCAAATTTCCATTTTAAAATGTTTTGGCTTGGACAACTGCTCTAGAGTTATGCTTCAAATTTGTCACTAGACGACCACAAAAGATCCTTGTGCTAATGTATTAGCTGATATACTAGAAAGTTTGCAGTCTATATTTAATGCGATTATTACAATCTGTGCTGATCATGCCTTTTTCCATAAGTGTACAGGTTTGTACATGACTCGGATATTGGATGTATTCAGCAATCCTGCTTGTCTTACCCTTCCCCCTAGTATTTGGGATGACTTCTTGCTTTCTAGAATATCTGCTTGGAAACCATGGTTGTCCTACTGTGGCCCTGAGAGCCACTTCTGCAGAATTCCAACAAAGATATTCAGTGATGCAATATCTTCTCATCCTTATTCCCATCCAAATATTTGTATGTTCACACAGATCACAGAACATTTAATAGGCAAGAATTGTCTCTTCCTTAGTGTCTGTAAGGTATTGGCTTGCTTATTGAATTTAAAGTAGATATACTAGTTGTGTCATACCAGCATTTTAAAGCCACATGGAGTTCTTCACCTGATGCGTGCTGATTTTGAATCCAAAAAAACTAGGGCAGCTCTTTGAGAGGGTCCTGTTTTTTTCTCCCTTCAGAGGTAGTGTAGATTCTTTCCATGGCCTTTCCCTCTTTTTTTCTTTGCTCACTGATTCTTCAGATAAGAGGATTTTGTTTATCAGCGTTACCTTAGGAACAAGTCAGTTAAACATTCAGGAATTGGCTCCTGAATGTCAGTGCAGATTTCTAGCTATAGTTTATAACCTTCCTATCCATCCATCCTCCCCCCCCCCCACCCAGCTGAGCTATACAAGACAATAATTTTCCTTGTCAGAGAAAGATGATTGACAGTCTCCCTCTTTGCAGATATTTCTTCTGTTTTAGCTTTCTTTCCATTTATCCATGATTGTAAAATATTTCATATAACTTCTTAACTTTTTTTTTCTATACATTTAGCTGTTCTAAATTTACTGTAAACCAAGGGACTTATAATTCAGGAATTTGTTTAGACATCATGTGAGCCAAATGCATGACAATGAGATTTTTCATAAATCTGAATATATATTTTTATTGCCGAATGCTGACTTTTGTTTTGAAATGGAAATACAGATTTTGAAAAAGACAATGAATTGCAAACATTCCATGTGGATATTTCATGGGCAGCTTTCTTTATAGTTGCATCCACAGAGATTTCACAACATTCCTTTTAGAAATAGAGCTTTTCTTTGCCGCATTGTAGGCCATGAACTCTTCATATATATATCCACAAGCTGTATCTGACAGGAGTACTGCAGTGATTTCTCTACAGCAAGACTGAATTTCTCATAAAGCAAAGAAGAAAGCAGAATGAAGCTCAAAGGTGTCTGCTTTTCTCAGGATTTATTTTGCCTGTTGGAAAGGATCTGATCCTATTCAATTTGCAGCATACCCATTTGATAACAGTTGAGGAATACACACTGTTATTTGACATACTGAATTTGTATGCCATTGAATGACATGTGAATGTATTTACAATAATTCCTGCAGCCCAATATATAGCCCAATCATGTACTGCAGAATCAAATGATAACATTCTTGGTTCTTTCTCTGGTTTAGGATATGAGTTAGGTTGATTGAGTAAGGGGAAACTTGAGTTGTTTTAACAAAGTGACATATTTATTCTATTTAAAGCAGTGGGTGGGTGGGGGATCCTTTTTTAGTGTCTTTAAAATGAAGCAGACTACACATCACTTAAAATGGGCCAAGTAAAACAATATGCCATAAGGGCCTCCTTCTATTCTTTCACTTCAGACTAGACTAGAGACTAGAACTTGCATGGCATCCCATAGCAATAAGGCTTACATTCTCTTCCATTTTTACCATGGAACAGTGTTGCAGTTTATCTCCGACAAGGGAATCCCTTTTTAAAAATGAGGGGGAAAAACTAGGATGGACAAATTATCCATATCTCTCAGGAAATTAACTGCTGTGCATGGCAATATAACAGTTTGTAACTCCTTATTAAACATGATATTAGCAATTGTTTGATGTTCTCAGGGTTCGATAAGATCACATTGGGTACCAACTAACCTTGTTCTGTATAAACTTCATTATTTAAATCAGCCTCTTCATTTTGTTATAAGAGCATGCAGTAGTTCATGCACAGCAATAAAACCGTAGCTCAATAAACAGTAAAAACTTACTTGACTACATGATCTAAAGCAGCATTTTTTCCATGTTAGAACAGTTGCTATGATTATTACTTTTTCATGTATGATTGGTGGTATGTACTGAAAGGCATCTCAGAAGTGCAATACATGTATTATAGGATACAAACAATTTCATTGATTTCATTGATGTAAAAATTTAATCCAACTACAGGTTGAGTATCCCTTATCTGAAAATTATAGTGCTCCAAAATCCAGATTTTTCCACAAGTGTTTTTGCTTTCTGATAGTTCAGTGTACACAAACTGTTTTATGCACAAAATTATTAAAAATATCATATAAAATTACCTTCCAGCTATCTGTATACGATGTACGAATTATATGTTTAGATTTGGGTTTCATCTGCAAGATATCTCATTATGTATATGCAAATATTCCAAAATGCAGATCACTTCTGGTCCCACACATTTTGGATAAGGGATACTCAGCCTGTACTCATTACGGTATGGACCTGAAATTACAAATTGTTGTTAATCCTTTCTTGAAAATACCTTCTTTCAACTCTAGTGAGATTCACTCATCAATGGTTTCCTGGACAAATATGCAGTCAAGTGCAGCACCTACCTCAGTTGCACCATCATTATCATCATTCTCCTTTCCCTCCCCTGGCAAAGAGACTGACAGACCAGCTGGAAGGTAGTACTGTGCTGTTTGTTTATATTCATTCAAGTTTCTGTCTTTACTGCTCAGAGGAAAGCAAAAAATAGGTTTTGGGTTTTTGGGAGGGGTTTTTTTTTGGCTATTCTTTTTTTTTTTTTTTAAATAGGCATTATGCAGGTAACCATGTTTCTTTACTATTTTTTAAAATGTAACTTACAGTCTATAGAGGCAGACTAACCATTTTGACGTTTGTGATACAAGCAAGATCTTTGGGTTTAGGTGTTGGACGAGTTCTGTCTAAAACCTACCTTAGACCAGTGTTTCTCAGCCTATCTGGTGTGGTGGACCAGGAATGATTTTTTTCATGGTGTGCCAGGAGACTAGTGCAATATTTGTGTCCATTTGCTACAATTGCTACCCCCCCCCCCAGAAACTTGCCAAGGACTAGTAGCTGATGGCTTATAAACACAGGGCCAGTGACCACACTGAGTAGCACTGCTGTAGACCACTGAGCCTTAACTAGAGTTGCATCCATGGTGAGGAAGCATGGATGGAACTGGATTGTGTGAGAAGTAAAGATATCTCCCTTCACTTCAGTTGAGATCTGAACAGTATATGAAGTGATTTTTTCATGCTACTTCAGGTAAAAGATTGTGTGAAGCAAATTTTCTGTAAATCTCGCTAGGTGTAAAAACAACTTTTGTGCTGTGTCCAAGGCTATAGTTTTTATTGGTTTTCTCTTCACGCTCCCAACCTCTCTTGTTATTTTCTTTGGAAAACAACAAACTGCAACTAGCTACAATTACATGAGTGAATGGGTACTGTAGATGTTAATTTCACCCTATTCAATAGCCAAATTACGTTTCCAGTTTAGTTTCATACTGATCAGCTGTTTCAGTGAAAACCTGAGTGTAACTATAAATCTAAGACAACAATCACTTTTTGATTTTTTTTAAAAAATATATAGCTACAGTTAGTCATACAGTACCTGTATCTGTGCCTCCAGGAAAAGCTGCACAGATTGAACTGTGTGGCATTTTTTTTTAAAAAAAAAAAAACTTTAGTTAAACAGGCTTCTCTACAGTTTTTGTGGGTTTTTCGGGCTATGTGGTCATGTTCTAGAAGAGTTTACTCCTGGCGTTTTGCCAGCATCTGTGGCTGTCATCTTCAGAGAAATGTCAGGAATAAGCTCTTGTAGAACATGGCCACAGAGCCCGAGGGATGATGGGAGATGAAGTCCAACAACATCTGGAGGGTTGCATTTTATTCACCCTGAGGTGAATGAGATGATTTCTCATGCAGCTAAAGTTTTGCTCTCTGAGCTGGTGACCATGCTTGGGCTCTTGAAACCGTTTTCCCCCTCATGAATTTTGTAGACAATATTTACCCTTAGTTTTATTTCAAAATGTACTTGATGTAAACTGATCCAGTAAGCACTACCGGTACTGGTTTTTTTAAAAAAAGCATTAACAAAAATGCACTGATCTTTTTCAGTGTTGTCAGCAGAAAAGCAAGAGCCGTATACCCTTGTGAGGCAGAGCATAGTTCTGAACTGTCTTTTCAAACTGGGGCAGTTTTTGAAGATGGTAAGTATTTTAGCTTTTATAAAGCAATAAACCAGCAAAATAATTAAATGTAGCAGTACATAGGGGGGTCACACATAAACAATCTTCCCTCCCAAACTGCAGTATACTCTTGCGCATGCATGTGTGTGTTACCTGAAACTGTGAAATTATAAACTTCAAAGGTGTTATGATAGATAGTTCTGTAGTTAGTATTAAAATTATGGAGGTAAGCAACTGTTCCTGGGAGGAAATAACATATAAAATGATTATATGTTAAATATAACATATAAACAAATAAGATTTTGCTAGTTGAATCACTAGTGAAGGTGGATGGCTTTATCTTCGTCTGGACTAAGCCATAGTTTGGTTCACCTTTGATCTGTTGAACAACCCAGGATACAATTTATAGACATTCAAAAAAAAGCCACATTTTATTTCAGTTAATGTTTCAAATTTGTATTCTTCTTCCTACCCCTGAGTCCTTTGTGAGTTTTTTCCTACTCCTGAGTCATTTCTAAGTAGCTTTCTATTCTTTTCAGCCAGTAAAAACATGAATTCTACCATTTTATCACTCAATCTGGCACAAGCTCCAGTTTTGAATGTATTGATTCCTAATCATAGGAAGTTGCTTAGTTAAATAGTTCAATATGTATGTTTTGTCTCTCAGTTCAGCTTGAAGTGGAAACTTGAAGTCTCGGTTCTTCTTTGTGGTCTCTGTGACTCACACATATGGGATTCTTTGCACCTGCACACACCATCTTTGGAAATATTTAGAGCTAGAGCTTTTAGAGCTGAAAGCTCACCTACGCTCCGTACCACACGTCCTCAGTACAGTTCCCACCCAGATGTCCTCTGTTCTCTTTCATCCTTTATCGCAGCTGCATCATATGGAACTTCATGGATTAGCTACTCTTCAGATTTTTTTTCTTGATTCTTCTCCAGTTTATGGCATCTACAATATACTTTAATACGTGTGTCAATCTAAGTGTCTACTCTGTATGAGGAGGGCCTGTATTATTGTGTTCTCACCAAGCCTATCAGCTGTCACCAAGCCTGTTAGAAGCATCTTAAAGCCCTTCTCTAGGAGTAAGCCATTAACACAGCTGACCTTGCCACACAAAATAGGCCTCTTTGACAGCCACCAAGGACATTTTTTCATGCACTTCAGTGCCGTCAGTTTCACTATCTGACCTTAATCTGACCCACATGACACAGAATTCTCATGCAGAACATACTAAAAGTCCACCTAACTACAGCTTCTTTTGGAGGTCCTGAATTTACAGTCCAAGTGAAGCAGCAAGGTCCAACACACACAAATATGCACTCACTTCTACACTCCTGCCTGCTGCAGCTCTGCCTGAAAAGGAAGCAAAATAAACCAGGCTTGTAATGTGCTGAATTCACAACAGGTGGCAAATGAGCAGGCAGGAAGATATCTCAGTAGAGGACATAATAATGGAAGTAGAGCATGGCACATTAAGGAAGGCTGTAGTTGTTTGTGGGCTAAATCCAGGGCTTTGGCAGATTGTATTGAAAAGATAAGGTTGTATTTCTGTACAGAAAACAATCAAAAATGTCTGTTTACTGTTCATTACATTTTCAGTGTCAAGGAGGCCTGACACCAGGGGTTTAAAGGTAGAGGCTGTACACCCAAATACAACCTAAAGCCATGGTAGATTGCCAGTGATCCGAAAATTGCTGCGTGCAATGTAGCAGTTTTCTTTACCAGAAAATTCTGCTTTACTCTCTTGAATAAATCTGACAGAGGATACCCTTGTTCAAGCTGTTGCATTAAATAGCTTCTGCATGCTTGCTACTTAAACCAGCATGGTGTAGTAGTTTAAGCACTGAACTGTGACTCTGGAGATCAGGGTTTGAATCCTTGAATCTATCTGAGAAACCTAATGGGTGACATTGCACAAGTCATACTCTCTCAGCCTTAGAGGGAGCCAAAGGCAACTCCAAATCATCTGTAATATCTGATGCTGCCCTCTTAAGCAAAATATCCCAGTGCCGTAAGAATATTTGCTGATGATGAAGGCAACCAGCTACCATATTCATCTTTAAGGAAATTCTTTGAGCTACACTCTAGCCTTATCTGCTTATGAATCTCACCTCTGATTGATGTTGCCTCCAGGACTGGAGCAGCAGTCAGTCAGCATGGATCCCCACATAGAAGGCAGCCAGATAGGATGACTACTTGCAGACCAAATTTCCCCCCTGTTATTTTGAGAGAAAGCACTGAGCTTTCTACACTTTGACTTTAAATTCATGGAGGACACGATAAAATTTGTCTATTGAAAGCAACTTGAAGAAAAAGTTACATTTTAAAATATTAAAATAGGGCCTTATCCTCCTGTAGTGCTCCCTATTGGCGTCAGTATCTTATCCCTAAAATATAATTTAAGGAAATTTCTCATGAACTTAATCTTTTCATCACCCAGGATCTTGGCAAGTTACTTTGCTCATTTTTATGCAAGCTTAGACAAGCAAAGAACCCAGAAAAAGCCCCTATTTTTTTCTAGATGAGCAGAGAAGAAACAGCATGTTTTAAAGCAGAAATATGCATCAAGTCTGCTCAGTATGCTCATATGTGCAAAGATACACTTAATTGAGAAATCTGGCCTCAATTTTATCATTTTTGTTGCTGTAGATGAAAAGGTGTGGGCCCCTCCCTGTGTCATTTCCACTCCTGTTCTCCCTTTCTTCCAATACACCTGGCCTATATATTTACCATTACAGAAACATGCTCAGTATAGATGTTTCTTGTCAAGAGCTACCTTGCAGGCAGATATTGTCATGTGTGATAAAAGAGGAATTAGATAAATGTTTACTACTTTCTTCAAAGCCTTCTCTTAAAAGCAAGTTAATTTAGTGTAAGATTGGGATTTCCTAGCTTAGCTGTGAAGAACTCTTCTAGTCAGATCTGTGTACAAGAATATTGAAGCACATAGTTCACAATACAGGAATTTAGTAGAACATTTCCAGGCTTGTCACACCTTCTGTCTGTTCATCGAAAGGAAATGGAGGGATACAGTAAGACCTTTCCTGTTGTATACTACTTAAATGATACCTTAGCTGCAGGAGCTTCTGGCTCTGTGTTCTTCCCAAATTACTAAGACCACATTTAGAAACTGTTGATCCCCAACTGTGTCTTTTGGGAAGAGTTGGGTTGTCAGTGATGAGATTCAGAACCACACAATCTCACCTACATCTGTAAATATTAACATGTGGCCTTAGCAATGTAGCAGCAGTTGTGTGTGGTTCCTTCAAGTTATCTGTTGACTTATGATGGCCCCATGGTTTCATAGGGATTTTGGGCAAGGAATACTCTGGGGTGATTTGCTGTTGTTACATGCCTTATCACAAGATTTTCTGGGGCTAAGAGTGTGTGATTCACCCAAGGTCACCCAGCAAGTTTCTATAGCTGAAAAGGGAATCGAACTCTGATCTCCAGAGTTCTAGTCCTATGACTATATCACACTGGTTCAGTTCCCCCATTACCAGAGCTATATTCTCAGTGAATGAGATGAAGGGGAGTTATGGCTCAACCTGCTTGGATTCTTAAAATTAGAATTACTGGGAGAATATAGTGTCAGGATAAGATGACCTGTACCCCTTTTCTTACTGTGTAAAATGGATTATCCTAGGCTTTCTTCTCAATTTAGTTGATCTCAGCTCAGCGTTCAATCCATTGGTGAATAAAGGCATCAAATTGTTCTTAGTTATCCTTCAACTATCCTCCAAAAAGATGCATCATTTTACCCCTTTTCTCATTGTCTACTTCCTTAATGCACTTAGACTGCATTCAGACACCATGGAATCAATTCAAATTCATCACTCAGTTTAAATTCCCCTACACCTTAATAACCCTCAAATGAAGAATTAAGATAATAATACATCATTTCTCCTGCTCTACCAATAACTTTAACTATCTAAGTGACAACGCATCAATCAAATTGACATACTGTTAGTATCAACTATTAAAATAACTGTTAAATTAGGTCTGACATGAGGTGCCTCTTCCATTAAAGAGGATTTTATGTCATTCTTCTCTTTATTTTATTTTCCCCTTTCTTACTATCCCTTTCGTCTCTTCTGTCTTTCTCCTCCTCCACATTTTCTTATTTTAAAGTGGGAAACCTTGAGTGGGGAGATTTAAAACCACCAAGCTATTTTCGCATACTTTTTGTACAGGTGAAATATGGGCTGCAGGACTTGGGTTAAGTTAACAAAGAAGATACTGAAGTAGATCCAAATTGGATCTTAGCTGATTGGATCTCAGATTTGTTGGTTTACCATGATTCTGCAGAAGGAAAGGGGCAGTAGGTAAAGTCATTGCATAGCCCTTCGTGCCTGTTCAGTGTTTTTTACAAGTAGTTTGTATGGAGGAGAAAATTACTGATTTAAACTTTGTAGTAAAGAGATATCTCTTCATTGCTTCTGAGCCTTTTCATATTTGCCTGGATGAGAGGAACTGAGGTTTCTTTTTTATTGTTCCATTACCTTTAAAAGAAGACTTATTTTGACGCTGCCCCCCACGGGGGGGGGGGGATGCTGGTGAACTGATACCACTATCATCACAAGATTTCGGTGGGATCTGGCCCCAAATCTCATGCAAGAACCTGGGGGAAGTCTTGTGAGAGTGGAAATCTTGCGAGACTTCCAGTGGTGCATATAGAGCATGTAATGTTCATAAGATGCATATACACCATGCATGTGCACATGCAAGTTATGTTTAGAAGATGATATTTGTATTTGAATCTATCTCAGTGAGATTTATAAGTATGTAGCTAAGGGATTTGAAAGATTTGAGGAGGTTAGCAAGGGATTTGGATTGTTCACACCATTTCTGAGAGCCATAATATTTTTCCAGGGTAGGATATATACAAAAGAGAAAAAAACCTAATCTAGGAGTAAGATGCTTTAAATAATGGTGGTACAGGAACCAGGGACAAGGCAGACTAATAATCAGATGATTTGAGAAATCAAAACCACAAGGAGGCATAAAATGCTGTTAACAACAGAACCAGAGAGAAAAAATTAATAATACCAGTGCTGAAATATTGTTCCTTACTTCCAGTTAGTTTCGATCCACTAAATCATATGGCAAGTCAGCACATAGGTAAAGTTAATCGATGTAATGACTTTATTCAGGGCTAATAGTTGGATTTAGGTCAAGATTTAACAGTTAAAAGGTCTGGTGGCACAGTGATTAAATGCCAGTGCTGCAGCCACAATGTTGTAAGTTCGATCCTAGAGGAGGGTTTCAGGGTCCACCCAACTTTGCATCCTTTCATAGGCTGATAAAATGAATACCCAGATTGTTGGGGCAATTTGCTTACACATTGTAAATGGCTTAGAGAGTGCTTGGTTGACTGATAAACTGTATAGAAATGTACAAAAGTTTAAAAATTAAATGAAATAGAACTGGTTCTAAGTTGAACCAAAATAGTGATCTAGAGATTGATGATGTGGGTAGATGCGGCTCAGATCTCTAAAGCAAAACCTTCAATAGCAATGCTTGCTTTCATTTTCATCCCTTACTGAAACTCTCCCTAAGTATGTAACAGTGAACTCAGTACATGTTTTCCACTTGATACCCACACCACTTTCTTCTTCTTGGTTGCTTTTTCCTTCTTTGAGTATTCCTGTCTTGTGTACAGCACTTCATTTTTATTGTGACTCTGCAAAGTGCATTTGTAGCAATGATACTGTATATCAGTAGTGGGTGTGAATAATATATATGTTCTGGCACTGCCCTGCCAGAGTTTCTCAGTCTAAATCGGATTGGGTCAACTATTTTAACCCATAAAATAGTAGTTAGCAGAGATTGTTTAATCTTTAAATGGAGATTAAAATAGAAAATGTATGCATTATAAAATCCATGCAATGTATGCATTCTCTCTCTCTCTCTCTCTGTGTGTGTGTTAAGAATCATGGCTGCTGTGAAGGAGCTTTTTGGAGACCATTTGTGGTGATGTTAGAGCATTCCATTTGAAATATCCTCATACCCTATTATCATGTAGTGAAAATGACAAAAGGATAAGTGGCATGCTAATTATTAACAGTAGTTTAAAGTTTCCATCTGAGAAGGGTATTTTTGTATGTGTTCCTTTTTGGCAAACTTTAATCAAACCCTTCCATTATGAGATACATTTTCAATTTTTTACATCATTGTCAAGAGATCCATTTTCTGATTTTGAAGCTCTGTGGATTAATGTATGTATCTGTCATCTTGAAATTTTTCTTTTAAAATATATGCATAAGAAGTACTGTTCCTCAGTTGCCTGGCTCTAGCATTTGAAAGTGAAGAGCAACACCACCATTATTTTTCTATAAGCTCCTGTATAACTAGTTGTGCTACTATTTTGCTTATTTCTAGTTGTATTCTGTCTTCAAAGAGAGAAAGATCAGTGCTTCACTGTCTTCCTACAGACTATTCCCACTGCAGTACCCATTTTATGCAATGTTTGCTGTGTTGCTTTATAATTGCTTGAATTATTATGGTTTGCATATTTCTTAAAAACTTAAAATGTGTGGGGACTGGCAGAACAAAGTCATGGTTCACACCATTTTAGGAGAAACAGTAAGATCCTACACATGCAAAGGGACTCTGTTTCCTTCAGTATCGGATACAATTCCATATGAGATTTCTGTGGCTTCTGCCCATGCTACCGTAGTGTCCATGTGAATGAAAGCATAATTCATCTCGAGGCCTGCTAGAATGCCCAAGTACTTGCTTATGCACTTCCAGCAATATGCAAGCAATGTAACACAAGACTGATAACTGAAGAAAATTCCTCTTTACTATCTTTTCATTCTGAGCAAGTTTCACATACAATGGTTCTAATGAGTAAACATCGTCCTTACATTTTTACATATTTTCCTACTAAAAACAGTATTGGAGTTAGTTAACCTAAACCATGAAAAAATTGGAAAATTATTAAAACCAGTAAATAACAAAACATTTTAAAAGGCTAGGTCGAAGAGATGGCTTATGCCTTTCCTACAAGCAATGACAATGGGAAGTGATCATGACACTGACAGAAATTCTGTTTACAGTTTGGGACCAGCACAGGAGACGCCTGTTCCCCCCCCCCCCCCATGCCTCTACAAGTGATGTTACTTTCAAGAAGGCTTCCCCTGACATTGTTAACATACATAGAGGGTTATAATGATATAGGCAGCCCCATAAATGGCCAGATTCTAAACCATTTAAGGTGTTGGTAGTGGTGGCAGCAATAATAATGATAATACAACCACCCCTCCTTTTTTGCAGGGGATCTGTTCCAGACCCCCTCATGAAAATGGAGTTTCACATATATTCAAGCCCCATTTGCTTGAATATAGGTGCGGGTGTGTGGGGGTGCACACCCTGTTCATTCTCCCTCCATTCATCCTTGCACATAAGTGAGGGACGTGAGTCTGAAGACGGTGAGAACAGAGGGAGGACTGTAATAGTAGTAGCCGTAATTTAAAAATATAGGAGGAAGTTGAGTTTGTCTCGATCTCTCTTCAAGGTCTGCATATTTCCATATTCTGTGCTAATACAGAATTCAGTATTTGGGTGGAATAGAACTTTATGAGTATCCTGCTTAAAGATGTAAATCTCCAGTTTGTTGCCTGGAGAAAGACTTTAAATGTGTGGCTAATTCCTGGTGAACTTTCAGTAGCAGTGGGTGGGGTTAAGTAGGATTTCCTGGAGTCAAGTTGTGTTCGTATATCAAGAAAAGTATTTATGAGACCACAAGGTTTGTCTTGGAAAAATGGCCCCGTTTCCTCTTTCATATGGTATTAATTTCCAAAATCTCTCTCTCTCTCTCTCTCTCTCTCTCTCTCTCTCTGTGTGTGTGTGTGTGTGTGTGTGTGTGTATGTACATGTATACAGATTTATTATCTTCTCCTATCTGAGCAATTTTGCCAAGTTACGCGTGGTCAGTTTTGCTACCAAACACTAAACCATCTCCTAAAATACTTATTAAGTGGCTTTGTCATTGGACTGGTTATTCCTGAAATCAGTTGATGGGAGAGAAAAAGACAGCCTCATAGTTCCAAAAAAGTAAAATGATACTTTTTCTGAAAGTACATTAAGCATAATTATGCCATCGAGGTGTCATCAGTTAATAAGCTATTAGCACTTTGCAAAAATGTTGTTTTGCTTGAGGGTTTTTAGGGTCTGCAGGCCTGTGCCAGTTTCCTTCTTTGTTCTTTAGGAATCCCATCTTCAAAAAAGTGAAGGAGAGAGAGGATCAAGATTTGATATAGAGAAACAGTGGAGGGGTAGGGAGAATTCAAGGAGACAATTGGCTGTTTGGGAAAGAAAAAAAAATCCCTTCCTATCATCCAGTTTTGCTCATGACTGAACTCTACATACTCTTATTCCCAAGGCAAACCTCCCCCCCCCCAAAAAAAAACCCCACATAAGCACGCTTTATCTAATGTAACTGCCATGATGTCAAGTTTGATGGGCCTCAGACAAGTTTGTAAGAAAGCAGAAACTCTGGAAAAATAAAGACATTTAAAACTTTCATCTTTTTGTGCAAGAAAACTGCTGAAAGATTATTCAGAGAGTTTCTTAAACTGAACCTGAATCTTTGAGTACTTTCTCAAGTAACACAAACGATGAATTAATTCATACATTTTAAAGGTCCTTTTAATTCTCTTGATAACTTACGTTAACTTTTCGTGTTTCTATTGATGTGATCTTTTATCTGTATCTGTTTTGATTTTTTTTTATTAGCCATTTTGAGGTCTAGGAAAAGGAAGTAAATACTACTACTACTATTACTAATGAATACTTTCTATTTTTCCTCCCTCTTTACCTGCAGTGCATTTTTCACGAGAACCTGGATGGCTTGAAGGAACCCTAAATGGAAAGAGAGGCCTCATTCCTCAAAATTATGTCCAGTTTCTTTAGTTCTCTGCCTTGAGTGCCTGAAAGGTGTACATGGTATCCATGGATTTCTTTCCTTTCTCTTTCCTTTCTTTCTTTCTTTCTTTCTTTCTTTTTTTAACACAGTTGCTGCTCTTCGCTTCAGATACTTTTAATGATTGAGGAACCTGACAGTGAATTGAAGAGCTTCATCTGTGTAAGGACTTAACATTTTGCCAAATAGGAATTATACAGTTGTGACTTGCATAATTTTATATTGGAGGAGGAATTGGTTTAATTTTATAAATTAGTATTTTGTTTGTAAAGAGCAATAATTATATATATGTACATATGTATGTATCTGTGTACGTATGTTTGTAAAATAACCAGATTCTTAAATCAAATGATTGATTTATGAACCACCTATCAGTTAAACAAAGATTGCAAAAAGTGTTTTTTCTGTCTTTCTGTTCTTAACATTTGAGAAGTTTGAAACAGTTTATTGCTAGACCCACATGACAAATGCTGCAGACCCAAACTGTTCAGAAAAAAACCCTGTATATTGAGAAATCATTAACTATTTAAACTGACACCTGTGTGATGGTTACAATCTCCTCTTAGTTAAATTGGGGGAGGGATCATCTCTTGAAACCCACAGGAGAAAATATACTTTTCAAATATCCACAGTATGCAGAAGATTTAATACAAATAGTGTAGTTTTACTGGTACTTTTAAAAAGTGAAGCTGCATGTCTGATTGAACTCCACAAAATTTCTGGCTTTTGCTGAATGGGACCAGAACTGAAATGGTCTGAAGGTCCTATCGAGGCACTAACGTTATGGTAAAAATAATTGTTCAAGCAGCTGCACTTTATCAGAGGTTGTATAAATATGATCTTGTGCAGCCAGTTGTTCCACAAGGACATGTGCAGCCTTTTCTCATTGACTCTTCCACAGTAGATGAGCTCAAGGCCATTATGCAGTGCCTTTCTGTAACAGGCCCAGTAAAGCCGAATCCAGTATAACTATACTGCCTATATTTATGCTATGCTAAAAGTGTATATAAACTTCTGTCTAATACACTGTGGTAATTGCATTTACTCTTTATGTTAATTTTCTGGTGGGGATTTACTAGGTAGGCCCAAACTAGATAATATGAGCTTGCTTGTAATCTCATCCAGACACTTCTGTTTTTCAGCCAAAACAATCTCAAAGTGTCCCACGGTCAAAATGGAGCAGTTTGATGGCATGGGTCTACTTTTCATTCAGCTGATTTAATTTTTCCCCCTTTTTTTCCACCAAGGGATGGGAGAGATATCGGTATCCTTATTTTCCTATCCCTTTTGGAAAACAGCTTTTGGGTGGGTGGAGATGATTTCTAGGCAGAAACCAGAAGGGAACTGTTTAATCTGCACCTCAGCTATTTTAGCCATTTATAAAATTTGGAGAGAGACACTTGAGTGCATGTCATATCTAGTTTGGACCTGTTATTCACATAACTTTGTGACTGATCCAAGGTTATGTTATACACTACTTATTTTCAAACAATCAGAAGAGTGGAAAGAGTATCAAATGCTAGTTTGAAACCACAGCAATACTAGAAAAGCTTAGCACCCAATTTGTATATATTATCTATCTGCTCTGTTAAGTCATTTAAATATGACACTTTTTAAAATTGAATTTTTAAACATTGAATTTTCAGGGGAGGTTGTATGACAGAAGTACTAAAACAGAAGTACTGAAACAGAAAACTAGTTTGTGTGCATTACTTGATTTTTTGGTCCCTCAGTCACCAAGTGCTTAATGACTCTCAACCAAAACTATGAACTTTCTGCTGAGAAGTGTTGAGTCTCAATTGGCAGTGAGTGAAGTCAATGTTCCTCTCAGCAATGGTCAATCCACATCTACATAGTCTTCCTTGATAGCAAAGTCTGTAAGCCAGTCCTAAAATCATTTTTATGTTGAGGGCAACTGGGCAGCACTTACAGCATACTTTTATGGGCCCAGTGAAATCAGCTAGGTTGTTTAATTTGATGTCTTGCCAATGGAAAGAAAGGTTTTTAAAAACACAACCCATAATTTTTCTTTTTATTTATAGTTACACTGCACTGTAAAATATTTTAAGCCAACAAAATATTTTAAAAACCGTTGTCCTTTGCTTGCTCCATGTGCCAGTGACTTGGACTAGGTAAAGAAATGGTTCAAAGGGGTGCTCATGTTCTGGTTGGTGTTGCTATCTGTCTCTTCCTTCCCCATTTCTTTCTCTGAAATAATGTACATATGAGTCTGTTCTAGCACAAACTGCCATGTGCACATCCCTGGATGTATGCATTTTTTTCAGAGCATATGTGATAATGTAGCAAAGGAAGCCAGTTTCCTTCAACTCTTGTACAGCAAGGTCTATCTTTGCTGAGATAGGTATAGAATACCAGCAATGTTCTCTGAAGGCCAAGACTCTATAAGTCTATCAGAGTTTTCCCCAAGACATTGAATTACAAACTTATTTTCAGCCTGCAGGAGGGTCCTGCACTCCTTC